>CANTAL010000031.1:780340-1384521 GCA_947650365.1 Chamaelirium japonicum
TTCAACTTCAATTGACTGGTGAGGCGAAGTCTTCGGGTCAGCACGAAGATTTTCCCCCACATCCTGCTCCAGTACATTAGCCACGGGTATAGACATTAAGTAAGAAGGAATCTAAATTCCAAAACTCTACTTCTCAATATTTATATGACCCCTTTAGTGTGGGGCACATTTGACATCTCTCTATTCCTTCTATCTCACAATACGTTATCTGCACGAACATGTCTATCCTAGCCGACCAGTCACAAGAAAGCAGAGAGAAAAATAAAGATAGAAGAGAGAGAAGAAGAGAGAAGAGAACGGAGAGATAAACAAAAAAAGAAGAGAGAAGAAGTCCTACTCCAGTCCATTGTCCACGGGTATAGGTGTGATGTTAGAAGGAATCTAAATTCCAAAACTTTACTTCTTAATATTTATACGACCCCTTTAGGGTGGGGTACATTTGACGACTCTATCTTTCTCCCATCTCACAACACGTTATTAGTACGAACATATCGAGCCCACCCGACCAGTCATAAGAAAACGGAGAGAGAAACGAAGATAGAAGAGAGAGAGGAAGAGAGAAGAGAATGGAGAGATAAATGAAAAGATAAAAGAGAAGAAGTCATGCTTCAGTCCATTGGCCATGGGTATAGGTGTAAAGTAAGAATGAATCTAAATTCCAAAACTCCACTTCTCAATAGTATCATCTCAACGTTATTACGATTATCATAGTAAATTCCAAAACTCTTTTAATTTTAAACGATTAATTTAATTAAAAAAATTATAGTAATATTACTATGATAATCATAATAATGTTGAGATGATACTGTTAAGAAGTAGAGTTTTGGAATTTAGATTCCTTCTTACTTTATACCTATACCCGTGGCAATAATTAATTAAATAAGTTAAATATTTATAGGGTAAGCTTACTTAAAGCCTAAACAATTTATGGGAAACCCTAATCCATAAGAGAGATCCGACGCTGGACAGCCATCCGATCGAAATAAATAAAATAAATAAGCAATCTCCTATCTCATAATACATTATCAGCACGAACATATCGAGCCCAATCAACCAGTCACAAGAAAATGGAGACAGAAACGAAAACAGAAGAGTGAGGAGAAGAACAAAGAGAATGGAAAGTAAACGAAGAGAGAAGAAGTTCTGCTCCAATCCATTAGCCATGGGTATAGGTGTGAAGTAAGAAGAAATCTAAATTCCAAAACTCCACAGAAGAGAGAGAAGAAGATAGAAGATAACGGAGAGATAAATAAAAAGAGAAGAGAGAAGAAGTCCTGCTCCAGTCCATTGGCCACGGGTATTTGTGTAAAGTAAGAAGGAATATAAATTCCAAAACTCCACTTCTTAATAATATAATTAAATCACTTTGTTCTCTTTTGTCTCTTTTCTCTTCTCTCTTCTCCCATGGATTAGGGTTTCCTATAGATTGCTTAGGCCCTAAGTAAGTTTATCCTATAAATAATATGCGACCCCTTTAGGGTGGGAAAAGTTTGACAACTCTTTCTTTCTCCTATCTTATAACAAGTTATCAGCACTAACATATTGAGCCCAGCCAACCAGTCATAAGAAAATAGAAAGAGAAACGAAGACAGAAGAGAGAGAAGAGAACGAAGAGATAAACGAAGAAAGAAGAGAGAAGAAGTCCTACTCCAGTTTATTGGCCATGGGTATAGGTGTGAAGTAAGAAAGAATCTAAATTCCAAAACTCTACTTCTTAATAATATAATTAAATCTCCCCATTCTTTTCTCTCTTCTCTCATAGATTAGGGTTTCCTATAGATTGCTTAGGTGCTAATTAAGCTTACCCTATAAATAATATATGTCCCCTTTAGGTTGGGGCATGTTTCACGGTTTTCTCTTTATTCCATCTCACAATACTTACCCTATAAATAATATATGACCCCTTTAAAGTGGGGTACGTTTGACGGCTCTCTCTTTCTCCCATCTCATAACATGTTATCAGTACGAATATGTCGAGCCCAGCCGACCAGTCGCAAGAAAATAGAGAGAGAAACAAAGACAGAAGTAGAGTTTTGGAAATTAGATTCCTTATTACTTCACACCTATACCCATGGCCAATAAACTAAAGCATGACTTCTTCGCTCTTCTCTCTTTATTTAACTCTCCATTCTCTTCTCTCTTCTTCACTCTCTTCTGTAGAGTTTTGGAATTTAGATTCAATCTTACTTCACACCTATACCCGTGGCCAATGGCTGGAGTAGGACTTCTTATCTCTTCTCTCTTCGTTTATCTTTTCGTTCTCTTCTTTCTACTTCTCTATCGTCTATCTTTGTTTCTCTTTCTATTTTCTTGTGACTGATCGGCTAGGCTCGATATGTTCATGCTGATAACATATTATAAGATGAGAGAAAGAAAGAGCCATCAAACATAATCCACTCTAAAGGGGTCATATAAATATTGAGCCGTGGAGTTTTGGAATTTAGATTCCTTCTTACTTTACACCTATACCCATGGCCAATAGACTGAAATATGACTTTTTCTCTCTTCTCACTTCATTTATTTGTCCATTATCTTTTCTCTTCTTCTTTTTCTTTTGTCTTCGATTCTCTCTCTATTTTTTTATGACTAATCGGCCGGGCTCGACATATTCGTAAAGATAACATGTTGTAAAATGGGAGAAACAATGAGCCGTCAAATATGCCCCACCCTAAAGGGGTATTATTAATATTGAGAAGTGGAGTTTTTGAATTTAGATTCCTTTTTACTTTACACATATACCCGTAGCCAATAGACAAGAACAAGACTTCTTCTCTCTTATCTCTTTTTTTAACTCTCCGTTCTCTTCTCTCTCCTTCTCTCTCCATCTCTCTCTTCTGTCTTCACTTCTCTCTCCATTTTTTTATGACTGGTCCATTGGGCTCGACATATTCGTGTTGATAACGTATTATGAGATGAGAGATTACTTATTTATTTTATTTATTTCATTTAATATTTCTTTAAATATTATAAAGTATATCGTTTCTTTAAATATTTAAATAGTACTATCTCAATATTATTATATAAATATTTAATTATAAAACATTTCATATTTATTAAATAATTTATATAAATTTATGTGCATAAAAAATAATTTATTTCTCTTATTCTCTCTTTATTTATCTCTCTATTCTCTTCTCTCTTCTTCTCTCTCTTCTGTCTTTGTTTCTTGTACCGTTATCTTGTGACTGGTCGGCTGGGCTCGACACGTTCGTGCTGATAACGTGTTGTGAGAAGAGAGAAGAAGAGAGAAGAGAACGAAGAGAACAATAAAGAGAGAAGAGAAAAAAAGTCTTACTCCAGTCCATTCGCCACCAGTATAGGAGTAAAGTAAGAAGGAATCTAAATTTCAAAACTCCACTTCTCAATAATATAATTAAATATCTTCGTTCTCTTCTCTATTCTCCCATGGATTAGGGTTTCCCATAGATTGCTTAGGCCTTAAGTAAGCTTACCCTATAAATAAATACAACCCCTTTAGGGTGGGGCATATTTGATGGACCTTTCTTTCTCCCATCTCATAATTCGTTATCAGTATGAACATATCGAGCCCAGCTGACCAGTCGCAAGAAAACGAAGAGAGAAACGAAGACAAAAAAGAGAAGAGAACGGAGAGATAAATAAAGAGAAGAGAAAAGAAATACTGCTCCAGTCCATTCGCCATGGGTATAAGTGTGAAGTAAGAATAAATCTAAATTCTAAAACTCCACTTCTCAATAGCATCATCTCAAAGTTATTATAATTATCATAGTAAATTCCAAAACTCTCTTTGTTTTAATTAAATAATTAATTTAATTAAAAAAATTATAGTAATATTATCAGTACGAAAAGAGAAGAAGTCCAGCTCCAGTCCATTGGCTATAGGTATAGGTGTGAAGTAAGAAAGAATCTAAATTACAAAACTCCACTTCTTAATATTTATATAACCCCTTCAGGGTAGGGCACGTTTGACGACTCTCTCTTTCTTCCACCTCACAATACGTTAACAGAATGAATATATTGAGCCCAGCCTACCAGTCAAGTAAAAACGGAGAGAGAAACAAAGACAGAAGAGAGAGAAGAAGAGAGAAGAGAAAACGAAGAAAGAAACAAAAACAGAAGAGAGAAGAAGAGAAAAGAGAATAAAGAAATAAACAAAGGGAGAAGAAGTCCTGCTCCAGTCTATTAGCCACGAGTATAGGTGTGAAGTAAGAAGGAATCTAAATTCCAAAACTCAACTTCTTAATATTTATAAGACCCCTTTAGGGTTGGGCCTATTTGATGGCTCTCTCTTTTTTCCATCTCACAACACGTTATCAGTACGAACATGTTGAGCACAACCGACCAGTCATAAGAAAATGGAGAGAGAAACGAAGACAGAGGGAAGAGAACGGAGAGATAAACAAAGAGATAAGAGAGAAGAAGTCATGCTCTAGTCCATTGACCATGGGTATAAGTATGAACTAAGAAAGAATCTAAATTCTAAAACTCCACTTCTATCTTCGTTTCTCTCTCTGTTTTCTTGTGACTGGTCGGCTGGGCTCGATATGTTCGTGAAGATAACTTATTGTGGGATGGGAGAAAGAGAGAGTCATCAAACGTGCCCCACCCTAAAGAGGTCATATATTATTTATAGGGTAAGCTTACTTAGGACCTAAGCAATCTATGGAAAACCCTAATCAATGGGAGAAGATAGAAGAGAACTGAGAGATATAATTATATTATTGAGAAGTGGAGTAGAGACGTCAAACGTGCCCCACGCTAAAGGGGTCGTATATTATTTATAGGTTAAGCTTACTTAGGGCCTAAGCAGTTTATGGTAAACCCTAATCCATGGGAGAGATCTGACGATAGATAGCCATCCGATCGAATAATCTCATAGCATTTGTACTATTTTAAATTTTTTTAAAGAAAAATATAAATTATTTCTAAAGCAAAAAATTCAAGTATGCCTCATCTTCCTTCTTTACTTCCTATTATTTAATTAATTTATTTAGTTTAATAAATTAAATAGTTAAATAATTAAATAATTAAATAAATATTTAATTATCTATATAATTATATTATTTAAATAATTAATTTATTATTTAAAAATTAAAATAAATAAATATTTATTTGATTATTTAAAAAATAATTAAGTTATTTAAAAAAATATTTTATTAATTATATATTCAAATAATTAACTAATTATTTAAATAATAAGTAAATAGTTATTAAATTATTATTTTATTTTATTACTTAACTAAATAATTAATTTTTTTATTTTATTTAATATTTTGTACTTTAATAAAATAATTTTTTAGTTTTTTAAATATATATTAATTAATTTAAAATATTATTTATTTAACTATAAAATAATTTAATAATTAAATTATTTATTCCTTTAAGAAAATTATCTGTTTAATATATTTTTAACTAAATAACTTTTTAAATATTTAAATTTTTGACTAATTATTTAATTATTTTAAAATAAAATAATAATTATTGAAATAACAAATAAAAAGAATTAAAAAATTAATTATATAATTAAATTATTATTTAATAATATACTAATAATAAATGAATAAAATACTAAATTTTATTAAATAACTAGATAATTAAGTAATTAAATAAATTAATTAATTTACCAAAAATATAATTAATAAATTATTATATTATTTAATAATTAAATAATTAATTAATTTAATTAAAAAAATTATAATAACATAACTATGATAATCATAATAACTTTGGGATGATACTATTGAGAAGTAGAGTTTTGGAATTTAGATTCTTCTTACTTCACACCTATAACTGTGGCGAATGCACTGGAGTAGGACTTTTTCACTCTTCTCTTTTCGTTTATCTCATTATTCTCTTCTCTTTTCTTCTCTCAATCGATTATCAATGAATATTTTGTAATAAAATTAATTTATATTTTTCTTTGAAAAATTTTAAAACAATACAACTGTTATGATATCGTTCGATCAGATGGCAATGAATTGGAGAAGGACTTCTTTTCTCTTCTATCTTCGTTTATATCTCTGTTCTCTTCTCTCTTCTTCTCTCTCTTTTGTCTTTTTTCTCTTTCCGTTTTCTTGTGATTGATCGACTGGGCTCGACATATTCGTGCTGATAACATATTATAAGATGGGATAAAAAGAGAGTCGTCAAACGTGCCCCATCTAAAGGGGTCGTATATTATTTATAGGGTAAGCTTACTTAGGGCCTAAGCTATCAATAGGAAATCCTAATCCATGGGAGAAGAAAGAAGAGAACGAAGAGACTTAATTATATTATTGAGAAGTGGAGTTTTGGAATTTAGATTCCTTCTTACTTCACACCTATACTCGTGGCCAATAGACTGGAGTAGGTCTTCTTATCTCTTCTCTTATTGTTTATCTCTCTGTTCTCTTCTCTCTTCTTCTCTCTCTTTTGTCTTCGTTTCTCTCTCCATTTTTTTATAACTGGTCGGCTGGGCGCGACATATTCGTACTGATAAAGTATTGTGAGATGGCAGAAAGAGAGAGCCGTCAAACATGCCCCACCCTAAAGGGGTCGTATAAATATTGAAAAATAGAGTTTTGGAATTTAGATTCTTTCTTACTTCATACCTATACCCGTGACCAATGGACTAGAGCAGGACTTTGTCTCTCTTCTCTCTTTATTTATTTCTTTGTTCTCTTCTCTTTTCTTTTCTCTCTTTTGTGGAGTTTTGGAATTTAGATTTCTTCTTACTTCACACCTATACCCGTATAAGAAGAGACTATTTAAATAATTAATTCTCAGTTTTCTTCTCTCTCTTCTGTCTTCGTTTCTCTCTTTGTTTTCTTATGATTGGTTGGCTGGGCTGGATATGGTCGTGCTGATAATGTTTTATGAGATAGCAGAAAGAGAGACCCGTCAAACGTGCCCTACCCTAAAGGGGTCGTATTTTATTCATAGGGTATGTTTACTTAGGGCCTAAGCAATCTATGATAAACCCTAATCCATGGGAGAAGAGAGAAGAGAATGGAGAGATTTAATTATTTTATTGAGAATAGACTAGAGTAGGACTTCTACTCTCTTCTCTATTCGTTTATCTCTCTCTTTTCTTCTCTCTTCTTCTCTCTCTTCTGTCTTTGTTTCTCTTTCTGTTTTCTAATAACTGGTCGATTGGGCTCGACATATTCGTATTGATAACGTATTGTAGGATAGGAGAAAGGGAGAGCCATCAAACATGCCCCACCCTAATTAGATTTATTCTTACTTTACACCTATACCCGTGGCCAATAGGTTGGAGTAGGACTTCTTCTATTTTCTCTCTTTGTTTATCTCCCTGTTCTCTTCTCTCTCTTTTTCTCTCTCCTATCTTCCTTACTCTCTTTGTTTTCTTATGACTGGTCGGCTGGGCTTGACATGTTTGTGTTGATAATATATTGTGTGATAGAGAAAAAGAGAGTTGTCAAATGTGCCTCACCCTAAAGGGGCGATATAAATATTGAGAAGTGGAGTTTTATAATTTAGATTATTTCTTACTTTACACTTATACCCATGGTGAATGGATTAGAGTAGGAGTTCTTCTCTCTTCTCTCTTCATTTATCTCTCCGTTCTCTTCTTTCTTCTTCTCTCTCTTCTGTCTTCGTTTCTTTCTCCGTTTTTTTGTGACTGGTTGGCTGGACTCGACATATTCGTGCTGATAACGTGTTGTGAGATGGAAGAAAGAGAGAGCCATCAAACGTGCTCCACCCTAAAGGAGTCGTATATTATTAATAGGGTACACTTACTTAGGGCCTAAGCAATCTATAGGAAACCCTAATCCATAGGAGAGATCCGATGGTGGACAGCTATTCGATCGAACGATCTTATAACAGTTGTAATATTTTAAATTTTTTAAAGCAAAATATAAATTATTTTTAAAGCAAAAAATTCGGGTGTGCCTCATCTTCCTTCTTTACTTCCTATTATTTAATTAATTTAATTAATTTAATAAAATAAATAGTTAAATAATTAAATAAATATTTAATTATTAATATACCTAAATATTTAAATTATTTATATAATTTATTTAATATTTAAATATTAAAATAAATAAATATTAATTTGATTATTTAAAAAAAATTAAATTATTTAAAAAAATATTTTATTATTTATATATACAAAAAATTAACTTATTATTTAAATAATAAGTAAATAGTTATTGAATTATTATTTTATTTTATTACTTTATTAAATAATTAATTTTTTATTTATTTTAATTAATATTTTATAATTTAATAAGAAAAATTTAATTAATTAATTACATAATAAATTTTTTAAAATTATTATTTTTTTAACTATATCTTCTTCTCTCTCTTCTGTATTCGTTTCTCTCTCCGTTTTCTTGTGACTGGTCGGTTTGGCTCGATATGTTTGTGGTATAATGTGTTGTGAGATGGAAGAAAGAGAGAGCCATCAAACATGCCCCACCCTAATTAGATTTCTTCTTACTTTATACCTATACCCTTGGCCAATAGGTTGGAGTAGGACTTCTTCTATCTTCTCTCTTCATTTATCTCTATGTTCTCTTCTCTTTTTTTCTCTCTCCTATCTTCCTTTCTCTCTCTGTTTTCTTATGACTGGTCGGATGGGCTTGACATGTTCGTATTGATAACGTATTTTATTTATAGGGTAAGCTTACTTAGGGCCTAAGCAATCTATGGAAAACCTTAATCCATGGGACAGATCCGACGGTGGATAGCCATCCGATCGAACATGCCCCACCCTAAAGGGGTCGTATTAATCATTTATTTAAATAATTATTAAATTAATTCTCTTAATTAGTAAGCTTACCTTATAAATATTTAAATATATATAATTAATTATCACCATGGGTATAGGTGTGTAGTAAAAAGGAAACTAAATTCCAAAACTCCACTTCTCAATAGTATCATCTCAACGATATTATGATTATCATAGTAATATTACTATAATTTATTTAATTAAATTAATTATTTATTTAATTACTAAATAATTTAAATAATTTAATAATTAAGTTTACTAATTAATATATTGTGAGATGGGAGAAAGAGAGAGCCGTCTAACCTGCTCCACCCTAAAGAGGTCGTATAATATAATTAAATCTCCGTTCTCTTCTCTCTTCTCCCATGGATTAGGGTTTCTTATAGATTGCTTGGGCCCTAAGTAAGCTTACCCTATAAATAATATACTACCCCTATAGGGTGGGGCACGTTTATGGCTCTCAATTTCTTTTATCTAATAACATTTACCCTATAAATATTTGACCCCTTTAGGGTGGGGCACTTTTGACGGCTCTCTCTTTCTCCTATCTCACAACATATTATCAGCACGAACATATCAAGCCCAGCCTACCAGTCGCAAGAAAATGGAGAGAGACGAAGATAGAAGAGAAGTTTTGGAATTTAGATTCCTTCTTACTTCACACCTATACCCATGGTCAATGGACTAGCGCAGGACTTCTTCTCTCTTCTCTCTTCTCTCTTTATTTATCTCTCTGTTCTTTTCTTTCTTCTTCTCTCAAATCTCTCCGAAAAGGGAAGAGAAAAGAAGTCCTTCTCCAATCCATTAGCCATGGGTATAGGTGTGAAGTAAGAAGGAATCTAAATTCCAAAACTTCATAGAAGTGACAGAAAAAGAGAGAAGAGAACGAAGAGATAAACAAAGACAGAAAAGAGAGATACGATTGGTCGATTGGGCTCGATAGTAAGAAGTGGCACACCCGAATTGCTTAGGCCCTAAGTTCAAATATTAAGAGATACACTGTCGGATATCTCCTATAGATTAGGGTTTCTTATAGAATACTTAGGCCCAAATTAAGCTTACCCTATAAATAATATACGACCCCTTTAGGGTGGGGCATGTTTAATGGCTCTCTCTTTCTCCCATCTCATAACACGTTATCAGCACGAACATGTCAAGCCCAGCGACCAGTCGCAAGAAAACGGAGAGAGAAACAAAGACAAAAGAGAGAAGAAGAAAGAAGAGAATAGAGAGATAAATGAAGATAGTAGAGAGAAGAAGTCATATTCTAGTCCATTGGCTATGGGTATAGGTATAAAGTAAGAAGTAATCTAAATTCCAAAACTCCACTTCTCAATAATATATTTAAATCTCTCCGTTCTCTTTTTTCATCTCCCATAGATTAGGGTTTTCTATAGATTGCTTAGGCACTAAGTAAGCTTACCCTATAAATAATATACGACCCCTTTAGGGTGGGGCACGTTTGATGACTCTCTCTTTCTCTCATCTCACAACACGTTATCAGCACGAACATATCGAGCCCAGCTGACCAGTCACAAGAAAACGGAGAGAGAAACAAAGACAGAAGAGAGAGAACATAAGAGGAGAACGGAGAGATAAACAAAAAGAGAAGAGAGAAGAAGTCATACTCCAGTCCATACGCCATGGGTATAAGTATGAAGTAAGAAGGAATCTAAATTTCAAAGCACCACTTCTTAATAGTATCTTCTCAATGTTATTATGATTATCATAGTAATGTTACTATAATTTTTTTAATTAAATTAATCGTTTCATTAAAACAAAGAGAGAATAGAATTTACTATGATAATCGTAATAACGTTGAGATGATATTATTGAGAAAACTCCACTTCTTAATAATATAATTAAATCTCTCCGTTCTCTTCTATCTTTTCCTATGGATTATGTTTTCCCATGGATTGCTTAGGCCCTAAGTAAGCTTACCTTATAAATAATATACAACTCCTTTAGGGTGGGTAACGTTTGACGTCTTTTTCTTTCTCCCATCTCACAACACGTTATCAACACGAACATGTCAAGCTCAGCCGACCCATCATAAGAAATGGATAGAAAAACAAAGACAGAAGTAGAGTTTTATAATTTAGATTCCTTCTTACTTTATACCTATACCCATGGCCAATTGACTGGAGCAGGACTTCTTCTCTCTTCTATCTTCATTTATCTCTCTATTTTCTTCTTTCTTCTTCTCTTTTTTCTATCTTCGTTAAACTGCACTTCTTTTCTCAATAAATGAAGAGAAAAGAGGTCCTGCTCCAGTCCATTCGCCATGGGTATAGGTGTGACGTTCTCTCTTCTATCATTGTTTATCTCTCCGTTCTCTTCTCTCTTCTTTTGTCTTCGTTTGTCCCTCTATTTTTCTTACAACTCATCGACTAGGCTCGACATGTTCATGCTGATAACGTATTATGAAATGGGAGAATGAGAGAGCCGTCAAATGTGCCCCACCCTAAAGGGGTCGTATATTATTTATAGGGTTACTTAGGGTCTAAGTAATCTATGAGAAAACTAATCCATGGGAGAAGAGAGAAGAGAACGGAGAGATTTAATTATATTATTGAGAAGTAGAGTTTTAGATTTCTTCTTACTTAACACCTTTACCCGAGGATAATGGACTGGAGCAGAACTTCTTCTCTCTTCTTTCTTCATTTATCTCTCCATTTTCTTCTCTCTTTTTCTCTTTACTCGCAATACGTTATTAGCATGAACATATCAAGCCCAGCCAACCACTATTTAGAATTTAACTAAATTATTTAAATATATTATTTAAATTATTTTTCTTTCTATTCTCTTCTCTTTTCTTCCCTCTCTTCTGTCTTCATTCCTCTCTCCGGTTTCTTGTGACTGGTCGACTGGGCTCGATAAGTTCATGCTGATAATAAGTTGTGAGAAAAAAAAAATAGAGAAGAGAAGGGAGAGATGAACGATGAAAGAAGAGAGAAGAAATATTGCTTCAGTCCATTCGCCACGAGTATAGGTGTGAAGTAAGAAGGAATCTAAATTCCAAAACTTCACTTCTAAATAATGTAATTAAATCTCTCTATTCTCTTCTCTTTTCTCCCATGGATTAGGGTTTCCCATAGATTGCTTAGGACCTAAGTAAGCTTACCCTATAAATAATATATGACCCCTTTAGGGTGGGGCACGTTTGACGGCTCTTCCTTTCTCCCATTTCATAACACTTTATTAGCACGAACATATCGAGCCAAGCTAACCAGTTGCAAAAAACAGAAAGAGAAACGAAGACAGAAGAGGAGTTTTGGAATTTAAATTCCTTCTTACTTCACACCTATACCTGTGGCCAATAGGCTAGAGCAGGACTTTTTCACGTACTATTCTCTCTTCGTTTATCTGTCCGTTCTCTTTTCTCTTCTTTTCTTACTTTTGTCTACATTTCTTTATCCGTTTATTGAGAGAAGAAGAGGAGTTTAACGAAGATAGAGGAGAGATAAGAAGCGAGAAGAGAATAGAGAGATAAATAAAGAGAAAATAGAGAACTTCACACCTATACCCGTGGCCAATGGACTGGAGCAGGACTTCTTCTCTCTTCGTTTATCTCTCTATTTTCTTCTCTTTTTCTTTCTCTTTGTTCATCGTTTCTCTATCCGTTTATATAGAGAAGAAGTGGAGTTTAACAAAGACAGAAGAGAGATAAGAAGCGAGAAGCGAACAGAGAGATAAATGAAGAGAGAAGAGAGAAGATGTCCTGCTCCAGTACATTGGCCACGGGTATAAGTGTGAAGTAAGAAGGAATATGAATACCAAAACTCTACTTTTGTCTTCATTTCTCGTACTATTTTCTTGCCACTCGTTGGCTAGCCTCGACATATTCGTACTGATAACATGCTGTGATATGGGAGAAAAAGAGAGCCGTCAAACGTGCCCCACCCTAAAGGGGTCGTATATATTTATAGGAAAAGTTTACTTAGGGCCTAAGCAATCTATGGAAAACCCTAATCCATAGTCGAAGAGAAAAAAGAACAAAGAGATTTAATTATATTATTGAGAAGTGGAGTTTTGGAATTTAGAATCTTTCTTAAATTACACCTATACCTGTGGCGAATGGACTGGAACAGGACTTCTCTCTTCATTTGTCTCTCCATTCTCTTCTCTCTTCTCACAACACATTATCAACATGAACATGTCGAACCTAACCGACCAGTCAAAAGAAAATAGAGAGAGAAAAGATGATAGAAGAGAGAGAAGATAACAGAGAGATAAACGAAGAGAAAAGATAGAAGAAGTCCTGCTCCAGTCTATTGGCCACGCGTATAGCTGTAAAGTAAGAATGAATCTAAATTCTAAAACTCCACATAAGAGAGATAAGAAAAGAGAAGAGAATAGAGAGATAAATGAATAGAGAAGAAGTCCTACTCTAGTCTATTGGCCACGGGTATAGGTGTGACATAAGAAGGAATAAAATTCCTAAACTCCACTTCTATCTTCGTTTCTCTCTCCGTTTTCTTGTGACTGGTCGGCTGGGCTCGACATGTTCGTACTGATAACTTGTTATGAGATGGTAGAAAGTGAGAGCCGTCAAACGTGCCCCACCCTAAAAGGGTCATATATTATTTATAAGGTAAGATTACTTAGGGCCTAAGCAATCTATAGGAAATCTTAATCCATGGGAGAGATTCAACGGTGGCCCTAATTAAGCTTACCCTATAAATAATATATGACCCCTTTAGGGAGGGGCACGTTTGACTGCTCTCTCTTTCTCCCATCTCATAACACGTTATCAGCATAAAAATATCGAGCCTAACCGACCAGTCACAAGAAAATAGAGAGAGAAACGAAGATTGAAATAGAGTTTTGAAATATAGAATCCTTCTTACTTCACACCTATACCCATGGCCAATAGACTTGAGTAGGACTTCTTTTCTCTTCTAACTTTATTTATCTCTCCGTTCTCTTCTTTCTTTTTCTCTCTCTTCTATGGAGTTTTGGAATTTAGATTCATTCTTACTTCACACCTATACCCATGGCTAATGGACTGGAGCAGGACTTCTTCTCTCTTCTCTTTTTGTTTATCTTTCTGTTCTCTTATCTATTCTTCTCTCACTTCTGTCTTTGTTTCTCTCTCTGTTTTCTTATGATTGGTCAGTTGGGCTCGATATGTTCGTACTGATAATATGTTATGACAAGTGAGAAGAGAACGAAGAGATAAATGAAGAGAGAAGAGAGAAGAAGTCCTGCTTCAGTCCATTCGCCACGGGTATAGGTATGAAGTAAGAAGAAATCTAAATTCCAAAACTCTACTTCTCAATAATATAATTAAATCTCTCCTTTCTCTTCTTTCTTCTCCCATGGATTAGGGTTTCTTATAGATTGCTTAGGCCCTAAGTAAGCTTACCCTATAAATAATATACGACCCCTTTTGGGTAGGGAAAGTTTGACGACTCTCTCTTTATCCCATCTCATAATACGTTATCAGCACGAACATATCGAGCCCAATGGACCAGTCACAAGAAAATAGAGAGAGAAATAAAGACAGAAGGGATAGAAGAAGAAAGAAAATAATGGAGAGATAAACGAAGATAGAAAAGAGAAGAAGTCCTGCTCCAGACCATTGGCCGCGGGTATAAATTTGAAGTAAGAATGAATCTAAATTCCAAAACACCACTTCTTAATATTTATATGACCCCTTTATGGTGGGGCACGTTTGACGGCTCTCTCTTACTCCCATCTCACAATACGTTATTTACATGAGCATATCGAGCCCAGCGGAATAGTCACAAGAAAACGGAGAGAGAAACAAAGATAGAAGATAGAGAAGAAAAGAGAAGAGAACAGAGAGATAAACGAAGAGAGAAGAAGTTCTGCTCCAGTACATTGGCCATGGGTATAGGTTTGAAGTAAGAAGGAATCTGAATTCCAAAACTCCACTTCTCAAAAATATAATTAAATATCTCCGTTCTCTTCTCTCTTCTCCTATTGATTAGGATTTCCCATAGATTGCTTAGGCTTCAAGTAAGCGTACCCTATAAATAATACATGACCCCTTTAGGGTAGGGCATATTTGATGAATCTATCTCTTTTTCCCAAATCACAATAGGTTATCAGCACAAACATGTCAAGCCCAGCCGACCAGTCGCAAGAAAATGGAGAGAAAAATGAAGACAGGAGAAAGAAAAGAACAGAGAAGAGAACAGAGAGATAAATGAAGAGAGAAGAAGTCATGCTCTAGTCCATTGGCCACGGGTATAGGTGTAAAGTAAGATAGAATCCAAATTCCAAAACTCCGTCTTTGTTTCTCTCTCTGTTTTCTTGCAACTGGTCGACTGGGCTCGATATGTTCGTGCTGATAATATATCTAGTTTAATTAAGAAGGAATCTAAATTCCAAAACTTTACTTCTTAATAATATAATTAAATTTCTCTGTTCTCTTCTCTCTTTTCTCATGGATTAGGGTTTCCCATAGAATTTTTTGGCCCTAAGTAAGCTTACCCTATAAATAATATTCGACCCCTTTAGGGTAGGGCACATTTTATAACTCTCTCTTTATCCCATCTCACACTACTTACCCTATAAATAATATACGACCCCTTTAGGGTAGGGCATATTTGACGGCTCTTTCTTTCTCCCATCTTATAACACGTTATTTTTTGTTTCTCTCCCCGTTTCTCTCCCTGTTTTCTTTATTTCTCTCTTTTTCTTATAGTACAAAATAAAATAAATAAGTATTTATAGAAAAAAGATAAAAAATTATTTTAAACTAGAGAGAGCAGGACTTTTTTTCTCTTCTCTCTTCTCTCTTTGTTTATCTCTCCATTATCTTCTTTCTTTCTCCCATCTCTTAACATGTTATCAGCACGAACATATCGAGCCTAGCCGACCAATCGTAAGAAAACGGAGAGAGAAACGAAGATAGAAGTAGAGTTTTCGAATTTAGATTTCTTCTTCCTTCACACTTATACCCATGGCTAATGGACTGGAGCGAGACTTCTTCTCTCTTCTATCTTCGTTTATCTCTATGTTATCTTCTCTCTTCTTCTCTCTCTTCTATCTTCGTTTCTCTCTCTGTTTTTTTGCGACTGGTCGGCTGGGCTCGATATGTTCGTGCTGATAATGTATTATAAGATGGGAGAAAAATAGGGCTGTCAAGCATGCTCCACCCTAAAGGTGTTGTATATTATTTATAGGGTAAGCTTGTTTAGGGCTTAAGCAATCTACGAGAAACCCTAATCCATGGGAGAGGTCCGACTGTGGATAGCCATCTGATCGAACGATCTCACAACATTTGTAACGTTTTATATTTTTTTAAAGAAAAATGTAAAATATTTTTAAAGCAAAAAATTCGAGTGTGCTTCATCTTCTTTCTTTACTTCCTATTATTTAATTAATTTAATTATTTAATAAATTAAATATTTAAATAATTAAATAATTAAATAAATATTTAATTATCTTCTCCCTTCTCACTTTATTTTATTACTATGATAATTAAGTAGAGTGTTGCTACTATAATTTTTTTAATTAAATTAATTGTTTAATTAAAATGAAGAGAGAAGAGAATTTACTATGATAATCATAGTAACGTTAAGATGATACTTTTGAGAAGTGAAGTTTTAGAATTTAGATTCCTTTTTACTTCGCACCTATACCCGTAGTGAATGGACTGGAGCAAGACTTCTTCTCTCTTCTCTCTTATTTATCTTTGTTTAAATTATTTGATAATTTAAAAAATTTATAAATTAAGTTTTTAGTAAAATAATTAATTTAAATAAATAAATTTTTTGCTTGAAAAATAATTAATATTTTTTAAAAAAAAAATTAAAACATTACAACTGTTATGAGATCGTTCGATCGGTTGGCTGCCCACCATCGGATCTCTCCCGTGGATTAGGGTTTCCCATAGATTGCTTGGGCCCTAAGTAAGCTTACCCTATAAATAATATACGACCCTTTAAGGGTGGGGCATATTTGACGGCTCTCTCTTTCTCCCATCTCACAACACATTATTAGCACGAATATATCAAGCCTCATGGAATCTAATTAAATAAATATTTAATTGATTACAGAACTTCTTCTCTCTTCGACATGTTCGTACCGATAACGTGTTTTGAGATGGAAGAAAAGAGCCGTCAAATGTGCCCTACCCTAAAGGGGTCGTATATTCATCAAAGAAGAGATAAGAGAATGGAGAGATAAACGAAGAGAGAAAAACTCCTACTCCAGTCCATTCGCCACGGGTATAGTTATGAAGTAAGAAGGAAACTAAATTCCACAACTCCACTTCTTAATATTTATACGACCCATCAGATCTCTACCATCTCTTTATTTATTATACTTATTTAATCTCTCAACACGTTATCAGCACGAACATATCGAGCCCAGCTAACCAGTCATAAGAAAATAGAGAAAGAAATGAAGATAGAAGAAATAAAAGAAGAGAAGAGAACGGAGAGATAAACGAAGAGAAAAGAGAGAAGAAGTCATGCTCCAGTCCATTATCCACGGGTATATATATGAAGTAAGAAAGAATATAAATTCCAAAACACCACTTCTGTCTTTATTTCTCTCTCCATTTTATTATGACTGGTCGGCTCGACTCGACATGTTCGTGCTGATAACGTGTTGCGAGATGGGAGAAAGGGAGAGCTATCAAATATGCCCACCCTAAAGGAGTCGTATAAATATTAAGAAGTGGAGTTTTGGAATTTACATTCCTTTTTACTTCACACCTATACCCGTGGCCAATGGACAGGAGAGGCCACAGGTATATTATTTATTGGGTAAGATTACTTAGGGCCTAAGCAATCTACAACAAATCCTAATCCATGGGAGATTACTTAGGGCCTAAGCAGGACTTCTTCTCACTTCTCTCCTCGTTTATCTCTTTGTTCTTTTCTCTCTTTCTCCCATCTCATAACATGTTATTAGTACGAACATATCGAGCCCAGACGACCAGTCGCAAGAAAACGATTTAATTGTATTATTGAGAACTGGAGTTTTGGAATTTAGATTCCTTCTTACTTCATACCTATACCCGTGGCGAATGGACTTGAGCAGGACTTCTTCTCTCTTCTTTCTTCATTTGTCTCTCTGTTCTCTTCTCTCTTCTTCTCTTTCTTCTGTCTTCGTTTCTCTTTCTGTTTTCTTGTGATTGATCGATTGGGCTCGACATGTTCGTGCTGAATGGGAGAGATTATTTAACTAATATTATTTTTAGTCCTGCTCTATATTTAATCTCTCTTTTTCTCTCTCTTCTGTGAAAATTTGGAATTTAGATTCCTTCTTACTTCACACTTATACCCGTGGCCAATGGATTGGAGCAGGACTTCTTCTTTTTCTCTCTTCATTTATCTCTTTGTTATCTTCTCTCTTCTTTTCTCTCTTCTGTGGAGTTTTGGAATTTAGATTCCTTCTTACTTCACACCAATACCCATGGCCAATGAACTAGAGTAGGACTTCTTTTCTCTTCCCTTTTTATTTATCTCTCTATTCTTTTCTCTCTTCTTCTCTCTCTCTTCTTCTCTCTCTCTCTTTTATCTTCATTTCTCTCTCTGTTTTCTTACGACTGGTCAGTTGGGCTCGATATGTTCGTACTAATAAGGTGTTATGAAATGGGAGAAAGAAAGAGCCGTCAAACATGCCCCACCCTAAAGGGATAATTTATTATTTATAGGGTAAGCTTACTTAAGGCCTAAGTAATCTATAGGAAATCCATAGAAAAGATCTGACGGTGGACAACCATTATTCTTACTTCACACCAATACCCATGGTGAATGGACTGGAGCTAGACTTATTATCTCTTCTCTGTTCTCCTCTTTCTAATTATCGGATAGCTGTCTACCATCGGATTTTTCCCATTGATTAGGGTTTCGCATAGACTACTTAGGCCCTAAGTAAGAAGAAGTCATGATCTAGTCAATTGGCCATGGGTATAGGTATGAAGTAAGATGGAATCTAAATTCAAAAACTCCACTTCTCAATAGTATCATCTCAACGTTATTATGATTATCATATTAATGTTACTTTAAAATTTTAAATTAAATTAAATTTTTTTAATTATTAATTAATTTAAATAATTTAATAATTTAGTTTTTATTAAAATAATTAATTTATTTAATTAACTAATTATTTAATTAATTTTATTATTATTTTATTATTAATAATTAAATTAGGTAAGTATTTAATTATTTAAATTATTAAATAAAATAATAATAATTTAATTATATAATTAATTTATTAATTTATTTTATTAGTTATTTCTTTAATTATTATCTTATTTTTAAATAATTAAATAATTAGTTAATTATTTAAACGGAGTGAAAGAACGTAGAGATAAATAATAATGCCCCACCCTAAAGAAAATTTATAAAAACATTAATTATTTCAAGTTTATGCTTAAAAAAGAGAAAGTCGTCAAACGTGCTGTTGGAATTAGATCCGCTAATCAGAGTCGCAGCGGAAGCAAAAGAAAGATCCGAAGATCATACGGTGTATATTTCATTACAATTAATTCTACAAAATAATCTACATGCAAATCTATGATCTTAGCATATGTGCGGACACCCTAGAGGCATACTACAATCTACGGAAGATATGCATGCATCTAGTTAGGTGTTTAGAATCATCATACCTTTTAGATCAATGATCCAGAGAGGATGGAACGATGACGAACCGCACTTGAATCGCAAGGGAAACTGTCGGATAGCACCTTGTCCTTTGCGAATTGAAGAATCCTCAAAATTCTATCTCTGAGTGCAGGGATTACGAGCCGACGGAGGAATCCGTTACGAAGACGATGGCGAGCCACGAGATTTTCTCCTCCTCTTTCTCTTTTCTTCCTTCTCCTTCCTTTCTTGTCCTTCTCCCTTCTTCTTCCTCTTTTTTCCTTGGCCGAAACCACAAGGAGAAGGACTAGGGGGTTCAGATTTTCTAGAAGAGAGGAGACCATATGGCCAGCCCCTCCCTCTCCCTATTCCCTTATAGGGCCGGTCTCCCATGGCTTCAAGGAAGCTAGGACCGGCCCTAGGTAGATAAGGATAGAGGGGGGGCGGTTTTTAGGGATTTCCAGTGTCTATCGTGAAGCCTAGATGAAAACGCCCTTCACGAAAAGTAGAAAACTGAAAGAGAGACTGAGTGAGGTGTGCTACTCGGAATCGAGTTCCGTCAGCACCTATGAGCTCCTGTAATTATTCTGCTCATTCTAAGATCCATATTTAATGTGTTATGAGCCATATTTTAGTATTTACCAAAATACCCCTATGGCCTGTAACACATGTGAATTAGGTTTTTTAGCTCTGGGCTTGTGCTCCATCGTGCTACTTCGCATCCAACGTATCCAACTAGGTCGGGGAATAATTCCTATACGCAATGACAGGGTGGAACCTTCAGGGTTCGGGATCTCTAGCTCCAACCGGATCCCTGATTAACTGTTCCGGTGACACACCGAAAGTTCCATTAATCCGCCCTAATCCGATTAACTCACGTAGCCACCCAGAGTGCGACGCGAGTTGAACTCTAATAATCCTAAACTTATGTTACTCCCTCGTAACCCTGTTCTCTACTATACTCCGATAATCCTCAGTCCCTCCTATTACTGGTGCCATGATACGACTCGGGCGGTGGGGAGCACCTTCAGATCCCGATCGATCATCTGACTAGGGTTTGATGACTTGTCATCTATAACACCACACACCTTCCAGTGCTATTCCTAGTATCCGGAACATCATCAGTCATACTGACAACCACCAGGCCTAGGATAACTGTGTGGACAGATTGACTCACCAAAATGTACCCATCCAACACTAGATGCCGGATAACCTGTAGGGATTACATATCACTCAAGCACTAGCCGGGTAACCCAACGTACCGTGGTATTGGACTATGGAAGGTCCGCACACGTTGGCACATCAAAGCACCACACAACTGGTTGGCCCAGTGTATATGGTCCCTCAGGGTTAAGGACGGATTATCTATAGTAGTAAGACGGTTTCTGTACCAGTGTCTGAATCACTGAACTGTGCACTATTTTGGTTCCTGTTCAATACGATCATCGTGCTTAGTCAGGTGAATAGGAATCCCACGTTCCCGTGGTGGAGACTTCACCACATCCTCTACCTGCCAACAGCTTGTTCTCGGTGAAGCGACCGGCATCACCTAAGCCGTGAACTAGTTCTAGGTCTACACAGAACTGGTCCACTAGGTCTCCCAAGCATGGATCCTCCATGCACCTCAGTGGCCTACTGTGTTCCCTAGGGTTCTTTTATTATATGAGTATTATCATATACCACAAGAGTATTCTAATTAAAGCAATAACCAAAGTTATCTTTATTAATGTTAATAAAGAAAATCAATGCTAAGGACACACGAGCTACAACACGTGCCCCACCCTAAGGAGGTCCTATATTATTTATTGAGAAGTTGAGTTTTGTAATTTAGACTCCTTCTTACTTCACACTACTTCATACCTATACCCGTGGCTAATGGACTGGAGCAGGACTTCACTCTTTTTTCTCCTTGTTTCTTTATCCGTTTTCTAGTGACTAGTCAGCTAGGCTCGATATATTCGTGCTGATAACGTGTTGTGAGATGGGAGAAAGAGAGAGCCGTCAAATATGCCCTACCCTAATTAGATTCCTTTCTTACTTTACACCTATACCTGTGGCCAATAGACTGGAGCAGGACTTCTTCTTTCTCCTCTCTTCATTTATCTCTTCTCTCTTCTTCTTTCTCTTCGGAGGAGTTTTATAATTTAGATTCCTTCTTACTTCACACCGATACCCGTAGCTAATGAATTGAAGCAGGACTTCTTCTCTCTTCTCTCTTTATTTATCTCTCCATTCTCCTATCTCTTCTTCTTGCTCTTCTGTCTTCGTTTCTCTCTCCGTTTTCTTGCGACTGGTCGGTTGGGCTCGACATGTTCATGCTGATAACGTGTTATGATGTGGGAGAAAGAGAGAGCCGTCAAATGTGCCTCACTCTAAAACGATAATATATTGTTTATAGGGTAAGCGTACTTAGGGCCTTAATAATCTATGGGAAACCCTAATCCATGGGAGAGATCCGACGGTGGACAGCCATCTTTCTTACTTCACACCTATACCCGTGGGGAATGGACTAGAGCAGGACGTCTTCTCTCTTCTCTCTTCTTCTCTCTCTAATTATCAGATCGCTATCCATCGTCGAATCTCTCCCATTGATTTGGGTTACCCATAGATTGCTTAGGCCCAAAGTAAGCTTACCCTATAAATAATTAAGGCTGACCAGTCATCTCTACGTTATTATGATTATCATAGTAATGTTACTATAATTTTTTTAATTAAATTAATTATTTATTTAATTTTTAAATATTTAAATTAATTTAATAATTTAAATAATTAAGTTTTTAGTAAAATAATTAATTTATTGAATTATTGAATTAGCTAGTTATTAAATTAAATTTATTATATTATTTATTTATTATAATTATATTATTAAATAATTCAATTTGGTAACTATTTAATTTTTTTAAATTATTAAATAAAAAAATAATGATTTAATTATATAATTAATTTATTAATTCATTTTATTAATTATTAATTATTTTTAATTAATTAAATAATAAGTTAATTATTTAAATATTTAAAAATTTATTTAGTTATAAAATATATTAAATAGATTATTTACTTATTGAATAATTAATTTGTTAATAAATTGAATAAATATTTAAATAAATAAGTAATTAAAGAAATAATGATTATCATAGTAATGTTACTATAATTTAAAAAAATTAAACTATGATAATTTAATAAATAGGATTTCTGTAATATTTTTTCATATATGATTTAAATTAATCATCTATTTAATATTAAATAAATTATTTATTTTACTAAAAACTTAATAATTAAATTATTTAATTATTTAATAAATAAATAAATAAATAATTTAATTAAAAAAATTATAGTAATATTACTATGATAATCATAATAACATTGAGATGATACTTTTTTAATTAAATTATAAATGAAAAGTGAAGAGAGGAGAAGTCATGCTCTAGTCTATTTATAGGGTAAGCTTACTAATTGAGAGAATTAATTATATAATTTTATTTAGAAAATATTATTTAAAATAAATAAAATAACTAAAATAAATAAGCAATCTCCTATCTCATAATGCATTATCAGTACGAACTTGTCGAGCCTAGCCAACCAGTCACAAGAAAACAGAGAGATAAACGAAGATAGAAGAGATAGAAGAAGAGAGAATAGAATGGAGAGATAAACGAAGAAAGAAGAAAGAAGAAGTTCTGCTCCAGTCCATTGGCCACGGGTATAGGTGTAAAGTAAGAAGGAATCTTAATTTCAAAACTCCACTTCTCAATAGTATTATCTCAATATTATTTTGATTATAATATTAAATTCTCTTCTCTCTTTGTTTTAATATAATGATTAATTTAATTAAAAAAATTATAGTAGTATTATTATAATATATGATTATTTAACTAATTATAACATTGAGGTGAACGAACAGAAGTGGAAGAAAAAATGCCTATATTTAATTGATTACAGGTAGGAGAGATTTAAATATAGATTAGGTATGAATATTATTTCTAAGAGAGATTTAAATTATGTTCGTGCTGATGATATATTATAAGATAATTTAACATTTAACAATTCTCTTTATGTTTATATCTCCGTTCTCTTCTCGCTTTCTCCCACCTCACAACAAATTATTAGCACGAATATGTCGAGCCCAACCGACCAGTCATAAGAAAACAGAGAGATAAACGAAGACAGAAGAGAGAGAAGAAGAGAGAAGAGTATGAAGAGATAAACGAAGACAAAAAAGAGAGAAGAAGACAGAAGAGAACAGAGAGATAAACAAAGATAGAAGAGAGAAGAAGACTTGCACCAGTCCATTCACCACGGGTATAGGTATGAAGTAAGAAAGATGGCTGTCCACCGTCGGATCTCTCTTATGGATTAGGGTTTCCTATAGATTGCTTAGGCCCTAAGTAATCTTACCCTATAAATAATATATGACTCCTTTAGAGTGGGGCATGTTTGACAGCTCTCTCTTTTTCCCATCTCACAATACATTATCAGCACGAACATGTTGAGCCGAGTCGACCAGTTAAAAGAAAACAGGGAAAGAAACGAATACAGAAGTAGAGTTTTGGAATTTATATTCTTTCTTACTTCACACCAAAACCCATAGAGAATGGACTCGAACAAGACATCTTCTCTCTTCTATCTTCGATTATCTCTCCGTTCTCTTCTCTCTTCTTCTCTCTTTTCTATTTTTGTTTCTCTTTCTGTTTTCTTATGACTGGTCGGCTGGGCTCGATATGTTCGTCCAGATAATATATTATGAGAAGAGAGAAGAGGAGAGAAGAAAGAAGTAAGAAGGAATCTAAATTCCAAAACTCCACTCCTCAGTATTTATATGACCCTTGATGGTGGCGCATGTTTGACGGCTCTTTCTTTCTCATATCTCACAACACGTTATCAGTACTAACATATCAAGCCTAGCCGACTACTCACAAGAAAACAGAGAGAGAAATGAAGACATAAGCGGAATTTTGGAATTTAAATTCCTTCTTACTTCACACCTATACTTCACACGGATATAGGTATAAATTAAGAAGGAATCTAAATTCCAAAACTCCACAGAAGAGACAAAAGAAGAGAGAAGAGAGAATGGAGACAGAAATGAAGACAGAAAAGTAAAAATAAAAAAGAAAAAAAAAGATAACCGAGAGATAAACGAAGAGAGAAGAGAGAAGAAGTCCTATTCTATTCCATTGGCCACGGGTATATGTATGAAGTAAAAAGAATCTAAATTCCAAAAGTCCACTTCTGTCTTCGTTTCTCTTTCTGTTTTCTTACGACTGGTCAGCTGGGCTCGACATATTCCTGCTTTTAATGTGTTGTGAGATGAAAGAAAAAGAAAAGAGAATAGAGACATAAATATGCCAAGCTTAAATTAAATGAAATTTATCAAACACGTTATTAATTATTTAATTTAATAAATAATATAAGAAATATTTAAATAATTTGAATTTATTTAAAAAATTAATTAACTAGTTATTTAATTATTTTTTTAGTATTAATAATATAAAGTAAACTAATTAAATAAATATTGAGAGAGAAGAGAGAAGAAGTCCTGCTCCAGTCCATTCGCCACGGGTATAGGCGTGAAGTAAGAAGTAATCTAAATTCCAAAACTCCACAGAAGAGAGAGAAGAAGTGAGAAGAGACTAGAGAGATAAATAAAGAGATAAGAGATAATAAGTCCTGCTCTAGTCAATTGGTCACAGGTATAGGTATGAAGTAGGAAGGAATCTAAATTCCAAAAGTCCATAGAAGAGAGAGAAACAAAGAGAGAAATACAGACAGAAAAAATAGAAGAAGATAGAAGAGAACGGAAAAATAAATAAAGATTTCTTCTTACTTCACACCTATACCTGTGACTAATGGACTGGAGTAGGACTTCTTCTCTCTTCTCTCTTCATTTATCTTTACGTTCTCTTCTCTCTTCTTCTCTCTCTTCTATTTTTGTTTCTCTCTCTATTTTTTTTCTCTTCTTCTTTCTCTTCTGTGGAGTTTTGGAATTTAGATTCCTTCCTACTTCATACCTATACCCGTGGCCAATTAACTGGAGTAGGACTTCTTCTCTCTTCTCTCTTTATTTATCTCTCTGTTCTCTTCTCTTTTCTTCTCTCTCTTATGTGGAATTTTAGAATTTATATTCTATCTTACTTCACACCTATACCCATGGCGAATGGACTAGAACAGGACTTCTTTTCTCTTCTCTCTCAATATTTATTTAGTTAGTTTATTATATATTGTTAATACTAAAAAAATAATTAAATAACTAGTTAATTAAATTTTTAAATAAATTCAAATTATTTAAATATCTCTTATATTATTTATTAAATTAAATTATTAATAACGTGTTTAATAAATTTCATTTAATTTAAGCTCATCATATTTATGTCTCCGTTCTTTTCTCTCTTTTTTCCATCTCACAATACGTTATCAGCACGAACATTTCGAGCCCAGCTGACTAGTCGAAAGAAAATGAAGAGAGAATCGAAGATAGAAGTGAACTTTTGGAATTTAGATTCCTTCTTACTTTACACCTATACCCGTGGTCAATGGAATAAAATAGGAGTTCTTCTCTCTTCTATCTTCATTTATCTCTCTGTTCTCTTCTCTTTCTTTTTCTCTCTTCTGTCTTCGTTTCTCTCTCCGTTCTCTCTTCTTTCTTCTTCTTTCTCTTCTGTGGAGTTTTGGAATTTAGATTCCTTCTTACTTTATACCTATATCCATGTGAAGTATAGGTGTAAAAAAAGAAGGAATCTAAATTCCAAAACTCTACTTTTGTCTTCATTTCTTTCTCTATTTTCTTATGACTAATCGGTTGGGCTCGATTTGTTCATGCTGATAACGTGTTGTGAGATGTGAGAAAGAAAGTGTCGTCAAACATATGCTACTATAAAAGGGTCAAATAAATACTGAGAAGTGGAGTTTTGTAATTTAGATTTCTTCTTACTTCTCTCTTCTCTTTTCTTCTCTCTTCTTATAATACATTATCAGCACGAACAAATTGAGTCCAGCCGACCAGTCACAAGAAAATAGAAAGAGAAACGAAGATAGAAGAGAGAGAACAAGAGAGAAGAACAGAGAGATAAACGAAGATAGAAGAGAGAAGAAGTCCTGTTTGAGTCTATTCACCACAGATTTAGGTGTGAAGTAAAAAAGAATATAAATTCTAAAACTCTACTTCTCCCTTTTTCTTTTGATTGGTTAACTCACCTCAATATATTCGTGCTGATAACGTATTGTGAGATTAGAGAAAGAGAGAGCCGTCAAACATGCCCCACTCTACAGGGGTCATATATTATTTATCGGATAGGCCTAAGCAATCTATGGAAAATCCTAATCCATGAGAGAGATCCGACGATGGACAGCCATTCTTCTTACTTCACACTTATACCCGTAGCGAATGGACTGGAGCAGGACTTTTTCTCTCTTCTATCTTTGTTTATCTCTCCGTTCTCTTATATCTTCTTCTCTCTTTTCTGTCTTCGTTTATCTCTCCGTTCTCTTCTCTCTTCTTCTCTCTCTTATGTCTTTGTTTCTCTCTTTGTTTTCTTATGACTGGTCGGTTGGGCTCGACATGTTCGTGCTAATAACGTTTTGTGAGGTGGGAGAAAGCGAGAAGAGAACAGAGAGATAAACACAGAGAGAATTATTAAATATTAAATTATCTTATAACACGTCATCAGTATGAACATATTGAAGAAAGAAGAGAGAAGAGAGAAGAGGGAATAGAGAAGAAGTCCTGCAATCAATTAATCAGAATTTAAATCTCTTTTATAAATAATATTCATACCTAATCTATATTTATATCTCTTCTACCTGCAATCAATTAAATATAGGTCTTTTTTCTTTTACTTATCTTCATTCACCTCAACGTTAGAATTAGTTAAATAATCATATATCATAATAATGCTACTATAATTTTTTTAATTAAGTTAATCATTAAATTAAAACAAAGAGAGAAGAGAATTTATATGATAATCATAATAACGTTGAGATGATACTATTGAGAAGTAGAGTTTTGGAATTTAGATTCCTTCTTACTTCACACATATACCCGTGGCCAATGGACTGGAGCAAAAGTTCTTCTCTCTTCGTTTATCTCTTCGTTCTTTTCTGTCTTCTTCTATCTCTTATGTCTTCATTTCTCTCTCCGTTTTCTTGTGACTGGTCGGTTGGGCTCGACATGTTCGTGCTGAAACGCGTTGTGAGATAGAAGATTACTTATTTATTTTATTTATAGACTAGAGCAGGACTTCTCCTCTATTCTCTCTTCATTTATAATTTAATTAAAAAAGAATAATCTCAATGTTATTATGATTATCATAGTAATGTTACTATAATTTTTTTAATTAAATTATTTAATAATTTAAATAATTTAATTATTATGTATTTAGTAAAATAAATAATTTTTTTAATATTGAATAGATGATTAATTTAACTAATATACGAAGAAATATTATGGAAACCCTATTTATTAAATTATCATAGTTTAACTTTTTTAAATTATAGTAATATTACTATAATAATCATTATTTCTTTAATTAGTTATTTAAATCATCTCAATGTTTTTATGATTATAAAAAAATATTTTTTTTAAATAAATTATTTATTTGTTTAAGTAAATAATCTATTTAATAATTTGTTCAATAAAAATTTTTTAATTAAAAATAAATAATAATTAATAAAATAAATTAATAAATTAATTATATAATTAAATAATTATTTCTTTATTTAA
This sequence comes from Chamaelirium japonicum, assembly GCA_947650365.1. NCBI lineage: Eukaryota > Viridiplantae > Streptophyta > Magnoliopsida > Liliales > Melanthiaceae > Chamaelirium > Chamaelirium japonicum. The sequence continues at coordinate 808,344 of CANTAL010000031.1, forward strand.
TAATTTAAATAATTAAATAGTTACCCAATTGAATTATTTAATAATATAATAATAATAAATAAATATAATAATAAATTTAATTAAATTACTTGATAATTCAATAATTAAGTAAATTAATTATTTTACTAAAAACTTAATTATTTAAATTATTAAATTATTTTAAATCTTTAATAATTAAATAAATGATTAACTTAATTAAAAAAATTATAGTAACATTACTATGATAATCATAATAACATAGAGATGTCTGGTCAGTCCTAATTATTTATAGGGTAAGCTTACTTAGGGCCTAAGCAATCTATGGGAAACCCTAATCAATGGGAGAGATCCGACGGTGGATAGTGATCCGATAATTAGAGAGAGAAGAAGAGAGAAGACGTCCTGCTCTAGTCCATTCACCATGGTATAGATGTGAAGTAAGAAGGATGACTGTCCACCGTCGGATCTCTCCCATGGATTAGGGTTTCCTATAGATTGCTTAAGTCCTAAGTAAGCTTACCCTATAAATAATATATTATCGTTTTAGAGTGGGGCATGTTTGACTGCTCTTTCTTTCTCCTATATCATAACACGTTATCAGCATAAGCATATCGAGCCCAGCCGACCAGTCGCAAGAAAATAAAGAGAGAAATAAAGACAAAAGAGCAAGAAGAAGAGATAAGAGAACTGAGAGATAAATAAAGAGAGAAGAGAGAAGAAGTCCTACTCCAGTTCATTAGCCACGAGTGTAGGTGTGAAGTAAGAAAGAATCTAAATTCCAAAACTCCTCAGAAGAGAGAGAAGAGAACAGAGAGATAAATGTAGAGAGGAGAGAGAAGAAGTCCTACTCTAGTCGATTGGTCACAGATATAGGTGTGAAGTAAGAAGGAATCTAATTAGGGTAGGGCATGTTTGACGGATCTCTCTTTCTCCTATCTCACAATACGTTATCAGTACAAACATATCGAGCCCAGCTGACCAGTCATAAGAAAACGGAGAGAGAAATGAAGAGAGAAGAGATAAGAAGCCCTACTCCAGTCCATTAGCCACGGGTATAGGTGTGAAGTAGTATGAAGTAAGAAGGAGTCTAAACTCTAAAACTCATCTTCTCAATAAATAATATAGGACCCCTTTTGAGAAGAGAGAAGAACTCCTGCTCTTGTCAATTGGCAATGGGTATAGGTGTGAAGTAAGAAGGAATCTAAATTCCAAAACTCCATTTCTGTCTTTGTTTTTCTATCCATTTTCTTGTGATGGGTCAGCTGGGCTCGACATGTTCGTGCTGAAAATATATTATGAGATGAGCGAAAGAGAGAGAGCTGTCAAACATGTCCCACCCTAAAGGGGTCGTATATTATTTATAAGGTAATCTTACTTAGGGCCTAAGTAATCTATGGGAAAACCAAATCCATGGGAGAAGATAGAAAAGAACAGAGAGATTTAATTATATTATTGAGAAGTGAAGTTTTCTCTATAGTATCATCTCAACGTTATTACGATTATCATAGTATCTCTTATCTCTTCGTTTTAATCAAACAATTAATTTAATTAAAAAAACTATAGTAATATTACTATGATAATCATAATAACATTGAGAAGATACTATTGAGAAGTGGAGTTTTGAAATTTAGATTCCTTCTTACTTCATACCTATACCCATGGCGAATAGACTGGAGCATTACTTACTTTCTCTTCTCTTTTCGTTTATCTCTCCGTTCTCTTCTCTCATCTTCTATTTTCGTGTCTCTCTTCGTTTTCTTATGACTGGTCGGTTGGGCTAGACATGTTCGTGCTGATAATGTATTGTGAGATGGGAGAAAGTTAGAGCCATCAAATGTGCCCTACTCTAAAGGGGTCGTATATTATTTATAGGGTAAGCTTACTTAGTGCCTAAGCAATCTATGGTAAACCCTAATCCATGGGAGAAGATAGAAGAGAACGGAGAGATTTAATTATATTATTGAGAAGTAGAGTTTTGGAATTTAGATTCCTTCTTACTTCATATATATACCCAGGGCCAATGGACTAGAACAGAACTTCTTCTCTCTTCTTTCTTCGTTTATCTCTTCATTCTCTTTTCTATTCTTCTCTCTCTTATGTCTTTGTTTCACTCTCCGTTTTCTTGTGACTGGTCGCTAGGCTCGACATGTTCGTACTAATAACGTGTTATGAGATAGGAGAAAGTGAGAGCCGTTAAACATGCCCCACCCTAAAGGGGTTATATATTATTTATAGAATAAGATTACTTAGGGACTAAGTAATCTATAGAAAACCCTAATCTATAGGAGAGATCCGACGGTGTATCTCTTAATATTTGAACTTAGGGCCTAAGCAATTCGGGTGTGCCACTTCTTACTATCGAGCCCATCTGACCAATCTTATCTCTCTCTTCTGTCTTTTTTTATCTCTTCGTTCTCTTCTCTCTTCTTCTTTCTCTTCTATGGAGTTTTAGAATTTAGATTCCTTCTTACTTCACACCTTTACCCATGGTGAATGGATTAGAGAAGGACTTCTTTTCTCTTCTCTCTTCAGAGAAATAAGAAAGAAGAAAAAAAAACAGAGAGATAAATAAAGAGAGAAGAAAGAAGAAGTCCTGCTCCAGTCCATTGACCCTGGGTATAGGTGTGAAGTAAGAAGGAATCTAAATTCCAAAACTCCTCTTCTGTCTTTGTTTCTCTCTCTGTTTTCTTGTGACTGGTCGGTTGGGCTCGATATGTTCGTGCTGATAATGTGTTGTGAGATAGGAGAAAGAGAGAGCCATAAATGTGCCCCACCCTAAAGGGGTCGTATATTATTTATAGGGTAAGCTTACTTAGGACCTAAGTAATCTATGGGAAACCCTAATCCATAGGAGAAAAGAGAAGAAAACGGAGAAATTTAATTATATTATATGACCCTTTTAGGGTGGAGCAGGTTTGACGACTCTCTCTTTCTCACATCTCACAACACGTTAATTAGTAAGTTAAATTATTAAATTATTTAAATTATCTAATAATTAAATAAATAATTAATTTAATTAAAAAAATTATAGTAATATTACTATGATAATCATAATAACGTTGAGATGATACTATTGAGAAGTGAAGTTTTAGAATTTAGATTCCTTCTTACTTCACACCTATAACTATGGCAATAATCAATTATATATAATTAAATATTATAAGGTAACCTTACTAGTTAAGAGAATTGATTTAATAATTATTTAAATAAATAATTAATACGACCCCTTTAGGGTGGGGCACGTTCGATCGGATAGTTATCCACTGTTGGATCTCTTCCATGGATTAGGGTTTCCCATAGATTGCTTAGGCCCTAAGTAAGCTTACCCTATAAATAATATACGACCCCTTTTGGGTGGGGCACGTTTGACAACTCTCTCTTTTTTTCATCTTACAATGAATTATCAGCACAAACATGTTGAGCCCAACCGACCAGTCACAAGAAAACGGAAAGAGAAACGAAGACAGAAGAGAGAGAAGAAGATATAGTTAAAAAATTAATAATTTTAATAAATTTATTATGTAATTAATTAATTAAAGTTTTTTTTATTAAATTATAAAATATTAATTGAAATAAATAAAAAAATTTATTATTTAATTAAGTAATAAAATAAAATAATAATTCAATAACTATTTACTTATTATTTAAATAATAAATTAATTTATTAAATATATAAATAATAAAATATTTTTTTAAATAACCTAATTTTTTTAAATAATCAAATTAATATTTATTTATTTTAATATTTAAATATTAAATATATTATTTAAATAATTTAAATATTTAGTTATATAGATAATTAAATATTTATTTATTTATTTAACTATTTAATTTATTAAATTAATTAAATTAATTAAATAATAGGAAGTAAAGAAGGAAGATGAGGTATACCTGAATTTTTTGCTTTAAAAATAATTTATATTTTTCTTTAAAAATTTTAAAATATTATAACTGTTATGAGATCGTTCGATCGGATGGCTGTCCACCATTGGATCTCTCCCTTGGATTCGGGTTTCCCATTGATTACTTAGGCCCTATGCAAGCTTACCCTATAAATAATATATGACCCTTTTTGGGTGGAGCATGTTTGATGGCTCTTTCTTTCTCCCATCTCACAACACGTTATCAGTACAAACATGTCGAGCCCAGCTGACTGGTCATAAGAAAATGGAGAGAGAAACGAAGACAGAAAAGAGAGTAGATGAAAGAAGAGAATGAAAAGATAAATGAAGAGAAAAGAGAGAAGAAGTCATGCTGCAGTCCATTCACTATGGGTATAAGTATAAAGTAAGAAAGAATCTAAATTCCAAAACTCAACTTCTCAATATTTATATGACCCCTTTAGGGTGAGGCATGTTTGACAGCTCTTTTTTTCTCCATCACACAATTCGTTATCAGCATGAATATGTCGAGCCCAACCGACCAGTCATAAGAAAACAGAGAGAGAAAGGAAGACAGAAGAGAGAAGAGAATTCGGAGATAAACGAAGAGAGAAGATAGAAGAAGTCATACTCCAACCTATTGGCCACGGGTATAGGTGTGAAGTAAGAAGAAATCTAATTAGGGTGGGGCATATTTGATGGCTCTCTCTTTCTCACATCTCACAATACGTTATCAGCATGAATATATCGAGCTCAACCGACTAATCATAAGAAAACAGAGAGAGAAACAAAAACAGAAGAGAAAAAAGAAGAGAGAAGAAAACAGAGAGATAAATGAATAGGGGAGAGAGAAGAAGTCCTGCTCTAGTCTATTCGCCATAGGTATAGGTGTGTAGTAAGAAAGAATCTAAATTCTAAAACTCCACATCTCAATAATATAATTAAATATCTATATTCTTTTATCTCTTCTCCCATGGATTAAGGTTTACCATAGATTGCTTAGGCCCTAAGTAAGCTTACCCTATAAATAAAATACAACCCCATTAGGGTAGGGCATGTTTGATCGCTCTTTCTTTTTCCCATCTCATAAAACATCATCACCATGAACATATCTAGCCCAGCCAACCAGTCATAAGAAAATAGAGAGAGAAATGAAGACAGAAGAGAGAGAACAGAACTGAGAATTAATTATTTAAATAGTCCCTTCTCACATGGGTATAGGTGTGTAGTAAGAAGGAACCTAAAGTCCAAAACTCCACAAAAGAGAGAAGAAAAGAGAAGAGAACAGAGAGATAAATGAAGAAAGAAGAGAGGAACAGTCCTGCTCCAGTCCATTGGCCACGGGTATAGGTATGATATAAGAAATAATCTAAATTCTAAAACTCCAGTTGTCAATATTTATATGACCCCTTTAGGGTAGGGCATGTTTGACGGCTCTCTTTTTCTCCCATCTCATAACACTTTATCAGTACGAACATGTCGAGCCCAGCCGACCAGTTATAAGAAAACGGAGAGAGAAACGAAGACAAAAAAGAGATAAAAGAACAGAGAGATAAACAATGAGAGAAGAGAGAAGAAGTCATGCTTCAGTCTATTGGCCATGAGTATAGGTGTAAAGTAAGAAGGAATCTAAATTCCAAAACTTTACTTTCCAATAAGATAATTAAATCTCTTCGTTCTCTTCTTTATTCTCCTATGGATTAGGGTTTTCCATAGATTGTGTAGGCCCTAAGTAAGCTTCCCTATAAATAATATACGACCCCTTTAGATGTGGCACGTTTGACAACTCTCTCTTTCTCTCATCTTACAACACGTTATCAGCATGAATATATCGAGCCCAGTCAACCAATCACAAGAAAACGAAGAGAGAAACAAGGACAGAAGAGAGAGAAGAAGAAAGAAAAGAACAGAGATATAAACAAAGATAGAAGACAGAAAAAGTTCTGCTCTAGTCCATTGCTATCCAATCGAATAATCTCATAACAGTTGTATTATTTTATAATTTTTTAAAGAAAAATATAAATTATTTTAATTACAAAAAATTCATTGGCAATCTATTGAGAGAAGAAGAGAGAAGAGAACGGTGAGATAAACGAAGAGAGAAGAAAGAAGAAGTCCTGCTCCAATACATTCGCCACAGGTATAGGTGTGAAGTAAGAAGGAATTTAAATTTCAAAACTCTACTTCTCAATAGTATCATCCCAAAGTTATTATAATTATCATAGTAATGTTACTATAATTTTTTTAATTAAATTAATTATTTATTTACTTATTAAATAATTTAATAATTTAAATAATTTATTAATTAAGTTTTTGGTAAAATAATTAATTATTTAATTATCTAGTTATTTAATTAAATTTATTATTTTATTTATTTATTATTATTATATTATTAAATAATGATTTAATTATATAATTAATTTTTTAATTCATTTTATTAGTTATTTCTATAATTATTATTATTCTTTTAAATAATTAAATTATTAGTCAATAATTTAAATATTTAAAAACTTTTTTAGTTAAGAAATAAATTAAAACGATAATTTTCTTAAAGGAATAAAAAATTTAATTATTAAATTATTTTATAGTTAAATAAGTAATATTGTCAATTAATTATTATTTAATTAAATATTCAAAAAAAAAATTTATTAAAATATAAAATATTAATTAAAGTAAAAAAAATTAATTATTTAATTAAGTAATAAAATAAAATCATAATTTAATAACTATTAACTTATTATTTAAATAATTAGTTAATTATATGAATATATAAATAATAAAATATTTTTTTAAATAACTTTTTTTTTAAATAATCAAGTAAATATTTATTTATTTTTATATTTAAATAATAAATAAATTATTTAAATATTTTAATTATTTAATTTTATAGATAATTAAATATTTATTTAATTATTTAATTATGTAACTATTTAATTTATCAAACTAATTAAATTAATTAAATAATAAGAAGTAAAGAAGTAAGATGAGGCACACCCGAATTTTTTGCTTTAGAAATAATTTATATTTTTCTTTAAAAAAATTTAAAACAGTACAACTGTTATGAGATCGTTCGATCGGATGACAATCTATCGTCGGATCTCTCCCATGGATTAGGGTTTCCCATAGATTGCATAGGCCCTAAGTAAGGTTAACCTATAAATAATATACGACCCCTTTTGGGTGGGGTACGTTTGACGACACTACGCTACTTCTCAATAATATAATTAAATCTATCCATTCTCTTTTCTATTCTCCCATGGATTAGGGTTTCCCATAGATTGCTTAGGCCCTAAGTAAGCTTATCATATAAATAATATATGATCCCTTTAGGATGGGGCACGTTTGACGGCTCTCTCTTTCTCCCATCTCACAATAAGTTATCAGCACGAACATATCGAGCCCAGCCGACCAATCTCAAAAAAACAGAAAGAGAAACGAAGACAGAAGTAGAGTTCCAGAATTTAAATTCTTTCTTACTTTATACTTATACCCATGGTCAATGCACTAGAGCAGGGCTTCTTCTCTCTTATCTCTTTGTTTATCTCTCCATTCTCTTCCCACTCTTCTGTCTTCGTTTCTCTCTCAGTTTTCTTATGACTAGTCGGCTAGGCTCGATATGTTCGTCCTAATAATATATTGTGAGATGGGAGAAAGGAAGAGCCATCAAACGTGCCCTACCATAAAGGGGTCATATATTATTTATAGGGTAAGCTTACTTAGGGCCTAAGATATCTATGGGAAACCCTAATCAATGAAAGAAGAGATAAGAGAATGAAGAGATTTAATTGTATTATTGAGAAGTAGAGTTTGAAATTTAGATTCCTTCTTACTTCACACCTATACCCGTAGCTAATAGACTGGAGCATAAATTTTTCTCACTTCTCTATTTATTTATCTCTTCGTTCTCTTCTCTCATCTTCTCTCTTTGTTTCTCTCTCCGTTTTTTTGTGGCTGGTCGGCTGGGCTCGATATGTTCGTGCTGATAACGTGTTGTGTTATAGGAGAAAAAGAGAGCCGTCAAACATGCCTTAAAACTCCACTTGTCAATAGTATCATCTCAATATTATTATGATTATCAAAGTAATATTACTATAATTTTTTTAATTAAATTAATTATTTATTTAATTATTAAATTATTTAAATAATTTAAAAATTAATTTTTTAATAAAATAATTAATTAATTTAATTCTTTAATTATCTAGTTATTTAATTAAATTTATTATTTTATTTATTTATTATTATTAATATATTTAATAATTAAATTTGATAACTATTTAATTATTTAAATTATTAAATAACTAAATAATGATTTAAAATATTTAAATAATTTAAAAAAATATTTAATTAATATTTAATTATAAAACATTACAACTGTTATGAGATCCTTCGATCGGATAGCTGTCCACCATCGGATCTCTCCCTTGGATTAGTGTTTCCCGTAGTTTGCTTGGGCACTAAGTAAGCTTACCTTATAAATAATATACGACTCCTTTAGGGTTGGGGACGTTTGATGGCTCCCTCTTTCTCCTATTTCACAACACGTTATCAGCACGAATATATCGAGCCCAGCCGACCAGTCATAAGAAAACGGAGAAAGAAATGAAGACAAAATAGAGAGAAGAAGAGAGAAGAGAACAGAGCAATAAACAAAGAGAGAAGAGAGAAGAAGTCCTGCTCTAGTCCATTGGCTATGGGTATAGGTGTGAATTAAAATAACTAATTAATTATTTAATAACTAATTAGGGCTGACCAGTCATTCGATCGGATGGCTGTTCACCATCGGATCTCTCCTATAGATTAGGATTTCTAATAGATTACTTAGACCCTAAGTATGTTATCCCTATAAATAATATATGACCCCTTTAGGGTGGGGTACGTCTGACGACTATCTCTTTCTCCCATCTCACAACACATTATCATCACGAACATATTGAGCCCAACCGACCAGTCACAAGAAAACGGAGAAAGAAACGAAGACAGAAAATAAAGAAGAAGAGAGAAAAGAATGAAGAGATAAACGAAGAGAGAAGAAGTCATGCTCCAATCTATTGGCAATGGGTATAGGTGTGAAGTAAAAAGGAATATAAATTGCAAAACTCCACTTCTCAATATTAATAGTACCCCTTTAGGGTAGGGCATGTTTGATGGCTCTTTATTTCTCCCATCTCACAACACGTTAGCTTTATGAACATGTCAAGCCCAGCCGATTAGTCATAAGAAAACGGAGAGAGAAATGAAGACAAAAGAGAAAGAAGAAGAGAAAAGAGAACGGAGAGATAAACAAAGTGAGAAGAGGAAAGAAGTCCTATTCCAGTCCATTGGCCATGGGTTTAGGTGTGAAGTAAGAAGGAATCTAAATTCCAAAACTCCACTGCTTAATATTTATACGATCTCTTTAGGGCGGGGCATATTTGATGGCTCTCTCTTTCTCTCATCTTACAATATCTTATCAGTATGAACATGTCGAGCCTAGGTAATTAGTCACAAGAAAATAAAGAGAGGAACGAAGACAGATGAGAGAGAAGAAGAGAGAAAAGAACAGAAAGATAAACGAAGAGATATGAGAGAAGAAGTCCTGCTCTAGTCTATTGGCCACGGGTATAGGTATGAAGTAAGATAGAATCTAAGTTCCAAAACTCTATAGAAGAGCGAGAAGAAGAAAGAAGAGAACAGAGAGATAAATAAAGAGAGAAGAGAGAAGAAATCTTGCTCTAGTCGATTGGCCACGGGTATAGGTGTGAAGTAAGACAGAATCTAAATTCCAAAACTCCATTTCTGTCTTCGTTTCTCTCTCTATTTTCTTACGACTGGTCGGCTGGGCTTGACATGTTCGTACTGATAACATGTTATGAGATGGAAGAAAGAGAGAGCCGTCAAACGAACGCCACCCTAAAGGGGTCATATATTATTTATAGGGTAAATTATGAGATAGGAGAAAGAGAGAGCCGTGAAATATGCCCCAACCTAAAAGGGTCGTATATTATTTATAGGGTAAGCTTACTGAGGACCTAAGAAATCTATAGGAAACCCTAATATATGAGAGAAGAGAGAAGAGAACGGAGAGACTTAATTAGATTATTGAGAAGTAGAGTTTTGGAATTTAGATTCTTTCTTACTTCACACCATTACCCATGGCCAATGGATTGGAGTAGGACTTCTTCTCTCTTCTTTCTTCGTTTACCTCTCTTTTCTCTTCTCTCTTATTCTCTATCTTCTGTCTTTGTTTCTCTCTCTATTTTATTATTTATAGGGTAAACTTACTTAGAGCCTACGCAATCTATGGAAAACCCTAATCCACGGGAGAAGAGAGAAGAGAATGGAGATAGAAGAGAATGAATAGATTAAATTATATTATTAAGAAGTGGAGTTTTGGAATTTAGATTTCTTCTTACTTTGCATATATACCCGTGGCCAATGGACTGGAGCAGGACTTCTTCTCTCTTCTATGTTTATTTATCTCTTCGTTATCTTCTCTCTTCTTCTGTGGAGTTTTGGAATTTAGATTCCTTTTTACTTCACACCTATACCCATGGCTAATGGACTGGAGCAGAACTTCTTCTCTCTTCGTTTATCTCTCCGTTCTCTTCTTTCTTCTTCTCTGTCTTCTGTCTTTGTTTCTCTATCAGTTTTTTTATGACTGGTCGATTGGGCTCGATATGTTCGTGCTAAAAACATATTGTGAGATAGGAGATTGCTTTTTTTTTAAATTTATTTCAATTGATATTTCTTTAAATATTATAAAGTATATAATTTCTTTAAATATTTAAATAGTATCATCTCAGTGTTATTTTTTAAATATTTAATTGTAAAACATTACAACTGATATAAGATCATTCGATCGGATAGCTGTCCATCGTCGGATCTCTTCTATGGATTAGGGTTTTCCATAGATTGCTTAGGATCTAAGTAAGCTTACCCTATAAATATTTAACTATATTTAATTAATTATCACCACGAGTATAGTTGTGAAGTAAGAAGGAATCTAAATCCCAAAACTCTACTTCTCAACAGTATCATCTCAACATCATTATGATTATCATAGTAATGTTACTATAATTTTTTTAATTCAATTAATCATATAAAATAAAGAGAGTTTTGGAATTTACTATGATAATCGTAATAACGTTAAGATGATACTATTGAGAAGTGGAGGTTTGGAATTTAGATTCCTTCTACTTCACACCTATACTCGTGGCCAATGGACTAGAGCAGGACTTCTTCTCTTTTATCTTTTCGTTTATCTCTCTATTCTCTTCTCTCTTCCTTTCTCTCTTTTGTCTTCGTTTCTCTCTCTGTTTTCTAGTGACTGGTCAGGTGGGCTTGACATGTTCGTACTAATAACGTGTTGTGAGAAGGGAGAAAGAGAGCTGTCAAAAGTGCCCCACCCTAAACGGGTCGTATAAATATTGAGAAGTAAAGTTTTAGAATTTAGATTCCTTCTTACTTTACACCTATACCCGTGGCCAATGGACTGGAGCAGGACTTCTTCTCTCTTCTTTTTTTGTTTATCTTTCCATTCTCTTCTCTTTTCTTCTCTCTCTTCTATCTTTATTTCTCTCTCTGCTTTCTTGTGACTGGTCGGCTAGGATAGACTTGTTCGTGCTGATAACGTATTGTGAGATGGGAGAAATAAAGAGATATCAAATATGCCCCTCACTAAAGGGGTCATATAAATATTGAGAAGTAGAGTTTTGTAATTTAGATTCTTTCTTACTTTATGTCTATACCCGTGGCCAATGGACGAGAGCTGAATTTCTTCTCTCTTCTCCCTTTATTTATTTCTCTGTTCTTTTCTCTCTTCTCATCTTTCTTCTGTATTTGTTTCTCTTTCCATTTTCTTGTGACTAGTCGGTTGAGCTCGACATGTTCGTGCTGATAACGTGTTGTGAGATAGGACAAAGAGATGGGAGAGATCCGACGGGTCGTATAAATAATATATGAATATAGAAGAGATTCAACGGGTCATATAAATATTAAAAAGTAGAGATGAGATAAGAAGTCCTACTCCAGTCCATTGGCCACAGGTATAGGTGTGAAGTAAGAAGGAATCTAAATTCCCAAACTCCACAGAAGAGAGAGAAAAAGAGATAAGAGAACGGAGAAATAAATGAACACAGAAAAGAAAGAAGAAGAGAAGAGAACGGAGAGATAAACGAAGAGAGAAGAGAGAAGAAGTCCTGATTCAATCCATTGGCAACGGGTATAGGTATAAAGTAAGAAGGGATCTAAATTCTAAAACTCCACAAAAGAGAGAGAAGAAGAGAAAAGAGAATAGAGAGATAAATAAAGAGAGAATAAAGAAGCTCCAATCAATTGGCTACGGGTATAGGTATGAAGTATGAAGGAATCTAAATTCTAAAACTCCACTTCTGTCTTCGTTTCTCTCTCTGTTTTTTTGTGACTAGTCGGTTGGGCTCGATATTATCGTACTGATAATGTGTTATGTGATGGAAAAAAGAGAGAGCCGTCAAATGTGCCCTACCCTAATGGGGTCGTACAAATATTGAGAAGTGGAGTTTTGGAATTTAGATTCGTTCTTACTTCATATCTCTACCCATGGCTAATGGACTGGAGTTGGACTTCTTATCTCTTTTCTCTTCATTTATCTTATTGTTCTCTCTTTTTTTTTTCTCTCTCTTCATTCTTCATTTCTTTCTCTATTTTCTTGTGACTGGTCGGTTGGGCTCGACATGTTCATGCTTATAACGTGTTGTGAGAAGAGAAAAGAAGAGAGAAGAGAATCGAGAGATAAACGAAGAGAGAAAAGAGAAGAAGTCATGCTCTAGTCCACTCACCACGGGTATCAGTATGAAGTAAAAAGGAATCTAAATTCCAAAACTCTACTACTTAATAATATAATTAAATCTCTCCATTCTCTTCTCTCTTCTCCTACGGATTAGGGTTTCCCATCGATTGCTAGGCCCTAAGTAAGTTTACCTTATAAATAATATATAACCCCTTTAGGGTAGGGTATGTTTGACCGCTCTCTCTTTCTTCCATCTCACAACACGTTATCAGCACGACCATGTCGAGCCCAGCCGACCAGTTACAAGAAAATGGACAGAAAAACAAAGACAGAAGCAGAGTTTTCGAATTTAGATTCCTTCTTACTTCACACCTATACCCGTGGCCAATAGACTGGATCAGGACTTCTTCTCACTTCTCTCTTCATTTATCTCTTTGTTTTCTTCTTTCTTATTCTCTCTTCTATGTCTTCATTTTTCTCTCTGTTTTCTTGCGACTAGTTGGTTGGGCTTGACATGTTCGTGCTGATAACGTGTTTAAAGATGAGAGAAAGAGAGAGCCGTCAGACGTGCCCCACCCTAAAGGGGTCATATATTATTTATAGGATAACCTTACTTAAGGCCTAAACAATCTATTGGAAACCTAAAATAATTTAAAAATAGTATCATCTCAATATCTAAATATATTAAATAGATATTTAAATTAATAAATCTGGACAGGAGCATGACATAAATAATTTAAAAACCAAATTTAATATCTCAATGTATATTAACTAATTATTTATGATATTTAAATAATTAAATAGAACAAGCTTATATTTAATATTATAAATAAAGACAGAATTGAGAGGAGAACGAAGAGATACACAAAGATAGAAGAGAGAAGAAGTCCTACTCCAGTCTAATGGCCACGGGTATCAGTGTGAAGTAAGAAGGAATCTAAATTCCAAAACTCCATAGAAAAGAGAAAAAAAGGGAGAAGAGAATGGAGAGATAAATGAAGACAGAAGATAGAAGAAGTCCTGCTTCAGTCCATTGGCCACGGTTATAGGTGTGAAGTAAGAAGGAATCTAAATTCTAAAACTCCACTTATGTCTTCATTTCTCTCTCTGTTTTCTTACGACTGGTCGGTTGGGCTTGACATGTTTGTACTGATAACGTGTTGTGAGATAGGAGAAAGAGAGAGGCGTCGAATATTCCCCACCCTAACGGGGTCGTATAAATATTAAAAAGTTGAGTTTTAGAATTTAGATTCCTTCTTACTACACATCTATACCCATGGCCAATGGACTAGAGCAGGACTCTTCTCTCTCAGTTCTCTTCTCTCTTCTCCTATAGATTTGGGTTTCCCATAGATTGCTTAGGCCCTAGGTAAGCTTACCCTATAAATAATATAAGACCCCTTTAGGGTAGGGCATATTTGACGACACTCTCTTTCTCCCATCTCATAATATATTATCAGTACGAATATATTGAGCCCAGTCAACCAGTCACAAGAAAACGGAAAGAGAAACGAAGACAGAAGAGAGAAGAAAAGAGAAGAGAACGGAGAGATAAACAAAGAGAGAAGAGAGAATTAGTCCTGCTCTAATCCATTTATCATGGGTATAGCTATGAAGTAAGAAGGAATCTAAATTCTAAAACTCTACTACTTAATAATATCATCTCAATTTTAATATAATTATCATAATAAATTCCAAAACTCTCTTTGTTTTAATTAAATGATTAATTTAACTAAAAAAATTATAGTAACATTATCAGTACGAAAAGAGAAGAAGTCTTGCTCAAGTTCATTAGCCACAGGTATAGATATGAAGTAAGAAGGAACCTAAATTCCAAAAATCCACTTCTTAATATTTATACGACCCCTTTAGGGTAGGGCACGTCTAACGGCTCTCTCTTTGTTCTATCTCACAATACATTATCAGTGCAAACATGTCGAGCCTAGCCTACCAGTCACAAGAAAATGGAGAGAGAAGTGAAGACAGAAAAAAGAGAAGAAGAGAGAAAATAAAACGAAGAGAAACAAAGATAAAAGAGAGAGAAGAAGAGAGAAGAGAATAAAAAGATAAACAAAGAGAGAAGAGAGAAGAAGTCCTATTCCCGTCCTTTGGCCATGGATATAGGAGTGAAGTAAGAAGGAATCTAAATTCCAAAACTTAACTTCTCAATATTTATATGACCCCTTCAGGGTGGGGCATAATTGACGGCTCTTTCATTCTCCTATCTCACAACACGTTATCAGTACGAACATGTCAAGCCCAGCCAACCAGTCACAAGAAAACGAAGAGAGAAACAAAGATAGAAGAGAGAGAAAAAGAGAAAAGAGAATAGATAGATAAATGAAAGGAGAAGAGAGAAGAAGTCTTGCTCTAGTCTATTGGCCACAGGTATAGGTGTGAAGTATGAAAGAATCTAAATTTCCAAACTCTACATCTCAATAATATAATTAATTCTCTCTATTCTCTTCTCTTTTCTCTCATGGATTAGGGTTTCCCATAGATTGCTTAGGCCCTAAGTATGCTTACCCTATAAATAATAAATAATATATGATCCTTTTAGGGTGGGGTACGTTTGATGGCTCTTCCTTTCTCCCATCTTACAACACGTTATCAGCACAAATATGTCGAGCCCAACCGACCAGTCGTAAGAAAATAGAGAGAGAAACAAAGACAGAAGTAGAGTTTTGGAATTTAGATTCCTTCTTACTTCACACCTAAACCCGTGGTCAATAGACTGGAGTAGGACTTCTCTCTTTTCTCTTCATTTATCTCTTCGTTTTGTTCTCATCTTCTTTCTCTTCTGTCTGTGTTTCTCTCTCTATTTTCTTGTAACTGGTCGGCTGGGCTCGACATGTTCGTGCTTATAACGTGTTGTGAGATGGGAGAAAGAGAGAGCCGTTACACGTCCCCTCCCTAAAGGACTCGTATAAATATTAAGAAGTAGAGTTTTGGAATTTAGATTCCTTCTTACTTCACACATATACCTGTGGCCAATGAACTAAAGCAGGTCTTCTTCTCTCTTCTCTCTTCATTTATCTTTCCGTTCTCTTCTCTCTTTTTCCCTCTCTTCTATCTTCATTACTTTCTCTGTTTTCTTGTGACTGGTCGGTTGGGCTCGACATGTTCATTCTGATAACATATTGTGAGAAGAGAGAAGAGAACCTAAATAAAATATTTAAATTTCTCTAGTTTTAATAATTAAATTGAAGTCTATCCTCATCTTCTCTCTCTTCAGTGGAGTTTTGGAATTAAGATTTCTTATTACATCACACCTAAACCTGTGGCCAATGGACTGGAGCAGGACTTTTTCTCTCATCTCTCTTTATTTATCTTTTAGTTCTCTTCTCTCTTCTTCTCCTTTCTTTTCTCTCTCTTTTTTGGAGTTTTGGAATTTAGATTCCTTCTTACTTCATATTTATACCCGTGGCCAATGGACTAGAGGAGGATTTCTTATCCCCTTCTCTTTTTATTTATCTCTCCGTTCTCTTCTCTCTTATACCTAAATATTTTAATTAAATAATATAATTATTTAATTAAGAGAGAAACAAAGACAGAAGAGAGAGAAGAGAGAAGAGAAAGGAGAGATAAACAGCAGGACTTCTTCGCTCTTCTCTTTTCATTTATCTCTATGTTCTCTTCTCTATTCTTCTCTCTCTTCTCTATTATCTTTTCTCTTCTTCTCTCTCGTCTGTGAAGTTTTGGAATTTAGATTCCTTCATACTTCACATCTATACCCGTGGCCAATGGACTGGAGCAGGACTTCTTCTCCCCTTCTTTATTCGTTTATCTTTCCGTTCTCTTCTCTCTTCTACCTAAATAATTTAATTAAATAATATAATTATTTAATTAAAAGAGAAACAAAGACAGAAGAGAGAGAAGAAGAGAGATAAGAACAGTCCATTGGCCACGGGTATAAGTGTGAAGTAATAAGGAATCTAAATTTCAAAAATCCATAAAAGAGAGAGAAGATAAGGATAGACTTCTATTTACTTATTAAAACTATAGAGATTTATATTATTTTATTTAGGTTCTCTTCTCTCTTCTTATAACACGTTATCAGCATGAACATGTCAAGCCCAACCGACTAGTCAAAAGAAAATAGAGAGAGAAATAAAGACATAAGAGAGAGAAAAGAATGGAGAGATAAACGAAGAGAGAAGAGATAAGATATCCTGCACCAGTCCATTCGCCACGGGTATAGGTGTGAAGTAAAAAGGACTCTAAATTCCAAAACTCCACTTCTCAATATTTATATAACCCCTTTAGGGTGTGGCACGTATGACGGCTCTCTTTTTCTCTTATCTCATAACACGTTATCAACACGAACATATCATGCCCAGTCGACCAATCACAAGAAAACGGAGAGAGAAACGAAGACATAAGAGAGAGAATAGAGAAGAGGACAGAGAGATAAAAGAAGAGAGAAGAAAGAAGAAGTCCTGCTCAAGTCCATTGGCCACGGGTATTGGTGTGAAATAAGAAGGAATCTAAATTCAAAAACTCCATAGAAGAAAGAAAAGAAGAGAGAAGATAACGGAGAGATAAATAAAGAGAGAAGAGAGAAGAAGTCCTACTCCAATCCATTGGCTATGGGTATAGGTGTGAAGTAAGAAGGAATCTAAATTCCAAAACTTCACTTCTGTCTTTATTTCTCTCTTCGTTTTCTACGATTGGTTAGCTGGGCTCGAAATATTCGTACTGATAACGTATTGTGAGATACGAGAAAGAGAGAGTCGTCAAACGTGCCCCATCCTAAAGGGGTCATAAATTATTTATTATTTATAGGGTAAGCATACTTAGGACCTAAAGATCTATAGGAATTCCTAATCCATGGGAAAAAAGAGAAGAAAATAGCGAGCATAAATTATATTATTGAGAAGTGGAGTTTTGAAATTTAGATTACTTCTTACTTCACACCTAGACCCGTAGTTAATTGACTGGAGCAAGACTTCTTCTCTCTTCTGTCTTCTTTTATCTCTTTATTCTTTTATTTCTTGTTCTCTCTCTTCTGTCTTCGTTTCTCTCTTCGTTTTCTTTTGATTGGTCGGCTGGGCTATATATTTTCATGCTGATAACGTATTGTGATATAAAAGAAAAAAGGAGCCATCAAATGTGCCCCACCCTAAAGGGGTCATATAAATATTAAGAAGTAAATTTATATTCCTTCTTACTTCACACCTATACCCATGGCCAATGGCCTGGAGTAGGACTTCTTCTTTCTTTGTTTTTCTTTTTATTCTCTTCTCTATTTTTCTCTCTCTCTCTTCTATCTTCGTTTCTCTCTCCATTTCCTCTTCTCTCTTTTTATCTCTCCTCTATCTTTGTTTCTCTCTCCACTTTCTGGTGACTGGTAGGCTGGGCTCGATATGTTCGTGTTGATAATATATTGTGAGGTAGAAGAAAGGGAGATCTATCAAATATGTCCCACCCTAAAGGTATCATATAAATATTGAGAAGTGGAGTTTTGTAATTTAGATTCCTTCTTACTTCATACCTATACCCGTGGCTAATGGACTGGAGCAGGACTTCTTTTCTTTTTGTGCTGATAATATTACTATAATTTTTTAAAATAAATTAATCGTTTAATTAAAATAAAGAGAGTTTTGGAATTTACTATGATAATTATAATAACATTGAGATGATACTATTGAGAAATAGAGTTTTAGAATTTAGATTCCTTCTTTTCATTTCTCTCTCCATTTTCTTACGATTGGTCGGCTGGGCTTGATATGTTCGTACTGATAACGTATTATGAGATGGGAGAAAAAAAGAGCCGTCAAACATGCCCCACCCTAAAGAGGTCGTATATTATTTATAGGGTATGCTTACCTAGGGCCTAAGTAATCTATGGGAAACCCTAATCCATAGGAGAAGAGATCGGAGAGATTTAATTATATTATTGAGAAGTAGAGTTTTGGATTTTAGATTCCTTCTTACTTCACACCTATACCCTTGACGAATGGATTAGAGTAAGACTTCTCTTTTCTCTCTTCATTTATCTCTCCGTTCTCTTCTCTCTTCTCACAACACGTTATCAGCATAAACATATCGAGCCTAACCGACCATTCATAAGAAAACGATGCGAGAAATTAAGACAGAAGAGAGGAAAGAAGAGAGAAGAGAACAGAGAGATAAATGAAGAGAGATGAAGAGAAATAAAGTATTTTTTATGCTCATAAATTTATATAAATTATTTAATAATTATGCAATATTTTATAAATAAATATTTAAATAATAATATTGAGATGATACTATTTGAATATTTAAAGAAATAATATATTTTATAATATTTAAAGAAATATTAATTAAAATAAATAAAATAAATAAGCAATCTCCTATCTCATAACACATTATCAGCACGAACATGTCAAGCCCAGCAGACCAGTCACAAAAAAACAAAGAGAGAAACGAAGACAGAAGTGAGAGAAGGAGAGAGAAGAGAACGGTGAGATAAACGAAGAGAGAAGAGAGAAGAAGTCATGATCCAGTCCATTTGATATGAGTATAGGTGTAAAGTAAGAAGGAATCTAAATTCCAAAACTCCACTTCTCAATAATATAATTAAATCTCTCCATTCTCTTCTCTCTTCTCCCATGGATTTGGGTTTCCTATAGATTGCTTAGGTTTTAAGTAAACTTACCCTATAAATAATAAACGACCCCTTTAGGGTGCGGCACATATGACGGCTCTCTCTTTCTCCTATCACACAATATGTTATCAGTACGAACATATCGAGCCAAGCCGACCAGTTACAAGAAAACGGAGAGAAAAACGAAGACAAAAGAGAGAGAAGAAGAAAGAAGAGAACGAAGAGATAAATGAAGAGAGAAAAGATATGAATTCCTGCTCCAGTCCATTTGCTATGGGTATAGGTGTGAAGTAAGAAGGAATCTAAATTCCAAAACTCCACAAAAGAGAGAAAATAAGAGAGAAGAGAATAGAGCAAAAAATAAAAAGAGAAGAGAGAAGTAGTCCTGCTCATGCCCATTAGCCACGGGTATAGGTGTGAAGTAAGAAGGAATCTAAATTCCAAAACTCCACTTCTCAATAGTATCATTTCAATGTTATTATGATTATCATAGTAATATTACTATAATTTTTTTAATTAAATTAATTATTTATTTAATTATTAAATAATTTAAGTAATTTAATATTTAAATTTTTAGTAAAATAAATAATTTTTTTAAGTTATTTAATTATTTTATTTATTTATTATTATTACATTATTAAATTATTAAATTAAGTACTAATTTAATTATTTAAATTAATAAATAAAGAAATATTAATTTAATTATATTATTTATTTATTTATTTATTTTATTAGTTATTTCCTAAATTATTATTTTATTTTTAATTAATTAAATAATAAGTCACTTATTGAAATATTTAAAAACTTAATTAGTGAAGAAATATATTAAATATATTATTTACTCAAATAAATGAATAATTTAATTATTAAATAATTTTAAAGTTAAATAAATAATAATAAAATAAATTATTATACAATCAAATAATTATTTTATTAAACTATAAAATATTAATTGAAATTAATAAAAAATTAATTATTTAGTTAAGTAATAAAATTAAAAAATAATTCTAAAACTATTTACTTATTATTTAAATAATTAGTTAATTATTTAAATAATAGGATGTAAAGAAGGAAGATGAGGTAATCCAAATTTTTTATTTTAAAAATAATTTATATTTTTTTTCAAAAAAATTTAAAACATTACAACTGTTATGAGATCGTTCGATAGGATGGCTATCCACCGTTTGATCCCTCCCATGGATTATGATTTTCTATATATTGCTTAGGCCCTAAGTAAGCTTACCCTATAAATAATATACGACCACTTTTCCATAGATTGCTTAGGCCTTAAGTAAGCTTACTCTATAAAGAATACTCCACTTCTGTCTTCGTTTATCTCTCCGTTCTCTTCTCTCTTCTTTTCTCTTTTCTGTGTAGTTTTGGAATTTAGATTCCTTCTTAATTCACTTATATACCCATGGCAAATGGACTAGAGCAGTACTTCTTCTCTCTTCATTTATCTATATATTATCTTCTCTCTTCTTCTCTCTTTTCTATCTTCGTTTCTTTCTTAATTAAATAATTATATTATTTAATTAAATTATTTAGGTAGAAGAGAAAAAAGAATGGCAAGATAAACAAAGAGAGAAGGGGAGAAGAAGTCCTACTCCAGTCCATTCGCCATGGGTATAGGTGTAAATTAAAAAGGAATCTAAATTCCAAAACTCCACAGAAGAGAGAGAAGAAGGAAGAAGAGAACAGAGATGAGAATAGAGAATAGTGCATAGAGATAAACAAAGAGAGAGAATAGAAGAAGTCCTGCTCCATTCCATTAGCCACGGGTATAGGTGTGAAGTAATAAGGAATCTAAATTCCCAAACTCCACAGAAAAGAGAGAAGACAAGGATAAGCTTCTTTTTAATTATTAAAACTAGAGAGATTTATATTTTTTTATTTAGATTCTCTTTTATCTTCTTATAGCATGTTATCAGTACGAATATGTCAAGCCCAACCGACTAGTCACAAAAAAACAGAGAGTGAAACAAAGACAGAAGAGAGAGAAAAAGAGAAGAGAATGGAGAGATAAGCGACGAGAGAAAAGAGAAGAAGTCCTACTCCAGTCCATTGGCCATGGGTATAGGTGTGAAATAAGAAGAAATCTAAATTCCAAAACTCTATACCTATACCCTTGGCTAATTGACTGGAGTAGGACTTCTTCTTTTCTCTCTCTTTTCTTTCATGGATTATTTCCCAATTGATTGGAGCAGGACTTCTTCTCTTTTCTCCCATGAATATACGACCCTTTTAGGGTGGGGCATATTTGACGGCTCTCTCTTTCTCCCATCTCACAACACGTTATCGGCACGAATATGTCGAGCTGAGCCGACCAGCCATAAGAAAACGGAGAGAGAAATGAAAACAAAAGTAGAGTTTTGGAGTTTATATTCTTTCTTACTTCACACCTATACCCGTGACCAATAGACTGGAGCAAGACTTCTTCTCTCTTTTCTATTCGTTTATCTCTCTGTTATCTTCTCTATTCTGTCTTTGTTTCTCTCTCCATTTTCTTAAGACTGGTCAGCTGGGCTTAACATGTTCGTGCTAAAAACGTATTATGAGATTAAATAAGTATAATAAATAAAGAGATGGTAGAGATCCGATAGGTCCAATAAATATTGAGAAGTGGAGTTTTAGAATTTAGCTTTCTTCTTACTTCATACATATACCCGTGGCCAATGGATTGGAGCAAGAGTTTTATTTTCTTCTCTCTTTGTTTATCTCTCTATTCTTTTCTCTCTTCTTTAAAGAATATATGACCCCTTTAGGGTGGGGCACTTTTGACGACTCTCTCTTTCTCCCATCTCACAACACGTTATCAGTACAAATATATCGAAGAGAAAAGAGAGAAGAAGTTCTGTAATCAACTAATTATTTATTTAATTAGATTCCAAGGAGCTCGATATATTTATACTATAATGTATTTTGAGATGGGAGAAATAAAGCCGTCAAACATGCCCTACCCAAAAGGGGTCGTATATTATTTATAGGGTAAGTTTACTTAGGGCCTAAGCAATCTATAGGAAACCCTAATCCATGTGAGAGATCCGATGGTGGACAGTCATCCGATCGAACGATCTCATAACAGTTATAATGTTTTAATTTTTTTAAAAAAAATATTAATTATTTTTAAAGTAAAAAATTTATTTATTTAAATTAATTATTTTACTAAAAACTTAATTTATAAAATTTTAAATTATTAAATAATTTAAACAAAGACAAATAAGAGAGAAGAGAGAAGAAGTCCTGCTCCAGTCTATTCACCACGAGTATAGGTGTGAAGTAAAAAGGAATCTAAATTCAAAAACTCCACTTCTCAATAGTATCATCTCAATGTTATTATGATTATCATAGTAAATTCTCTTCTCTTTTCATTTTAATATAACGATTAATTTAATTAAAAAAATTATAGTAACAATACTCCACTTAATTATCATAGTAATAAAATAATATAAGAAGAAAGAAGATAATTAAATATTTATTTAATTATTTAATTATTTAACTATTTAATTTATTAAATAATTAAATTAATTAAATAATAGTAAGTAAAAAAAGAAGATGAGGCATACTATAATTTTTGTTTTAAAAATATTTTTTATTTTTCTTTAAAAAAATATAATACATTACAACTATTTTGATATCATTCGATCAGATGGCTGTCCACCGATGGATCTCTCCCATGGATTAGGGTTTCTCGTAGATTGCTTAGGCCCTAAGTAAGCTTACCCTATAAATAATATACGATACCTTTAGGGTGGGGCATGCTTGACGACCCTTTTTTTCTCCTATCTTACAACACGTTATCAGCAGGAATATGTCAAGCCCAACCGACCAGTCGCAAAAAAATAAAGAGAGAAACAAAGACAGAAGAGAGTGAAGAGAACAGAGAGATAAACGAAGATAGAAGAGAGAAGAAGTCCCGCTCCAGTCCATTGGCCATGGGTATAGGTGTGAAGTAAGAAGGAATCTAAATTCGAAAACTCTACTTTTGTCTCTGTTTCTCTCTCCGTTTTCTTTTGACTGGTCGGCTAGGCTCGATAATATCATACTGATAACATGTTATGAGATGGGAGAAAGAGAGAAGTGAATGAAGAGATAAACAAAGAGAGAAGAAAGAAAAAGTCCTGTTCTCTCTAGTTTAAAATAATTTTCTATCTCTTTTCTATCAATACTTATTTATTTTATTTTATACTATAAAATAAAAAGAGAGAAACAAAGATAACGGGAAGAGAAACAGGGAAAGAAACAAAAGATAATATATTATGAGATGGGAGAAAGAGAGAACCGTCAAACGTGCCCTACCCTAAAGGGGTGGTATATTATTTATAGGGTAAGTGTTATAAGATGGGAGAAAGAGAGAGCCGTCAAACGTGCCCTACCCTAAAGGGGTCGAATATTATTTATAGGGTAAGCTTACTTAGGGCCTAAGCAATCTATAAGAAACACTAATCCATGGGAGAAGAGAGTAGAGAATGGAAAGATTTACTTATATTTTTGAGAACTAGAGTTTTGAAATTTAGATTCCTTCTTAATTAAACTAGATATGTTGTAAGCATGAACATATCGAGCCCAGCCGACCAGTCGTAAGAAAATAGAGAGAGAAACGAAGATAGATGTGGAGTTTTGGAATTTAGATTCCATCTTACTTCACACCTATATCCGTGGCCAATGGATTAGAGCATGACTTCTTCTCTCTTCATTTATCACTTCGTTCTCTTCTCTCTTCTTCTCTCTCTTCTATCTTCGTTTCTCTCTTCATTTTCTTACGACTGGTCGGCTGGGCTCAACATGTTTGTGCATATAACTTGTTATGATATGGGAGAAAAAGAGAGCCGTCAAACATGCCCCACCCTAAAGTGGTCGTGTATTATTTATATGGTACGCTTACTTAAGGCTTAGGAAATTTATAGGAAACCCTAATCCATAGGAGAAGAGAAAATAGAACAGTGATATATAATTATATTATTGAGAAATAGGGTTTTGGAATTCAGATTCCTTCTAACTTTAAACCTATACCCGTGGCCAATGGACTGGAGCAGGACTTCTTCTCTCTTCGTTTACCTCTCTGTTCTTTTCTCTTTTTTTCTCTCTTCTATCTTTGTTTCTCTCTCCATTTTCTTGAGACTAGTCGGCTGTGCTCTACATGTTCGTGTAGATAACGTGTTATGAAATGGGAGAAAGAGCTGTCAAACGTGCCCCACCATAAAGGGGTCGTATAAATATTGAGAAGTGGAGTTTTGGAATTTAGATTCCTTCTTACTTCAAACCTATACCCATGGCCAATGGACTAGTGCAGGACTTCATCTCTCTTCTATCTTTGTTTATCTATTAATTCTCTTATCTCTTCTTCTCTCTCTTCTGTCTTCGTTTCTCTCTCTATTTTCTTGCGACTGGTCGGCTGGACTCGACATGTTCGTACTGATAACGT
Source organism: Chamaelirium japonicum (assembly GCA_947650365.1). Classification (NCBI taxonomy): domain Eukaryota; kingdom Viridiplantae; phylum Streptophyta; class Magnoliopsida; order Liliales; family Melanthiaceae; genus Chamaelirium; species Chamaelirium japonicum. Next base: position 832,964 of record CANTAL010000031.1, read on the forward strand.
CTTATGAGATAGGATAAAGAGAGAGTCGTTAAACGTGCCCTACCCTAAAGGGGTCATATATTATTTATAGGATAAGCTTACTTAGGGCCTAACCAATCTATGGGAAACCCTAATCCATGGGAGAAGAGATAAGAAAACAGAGAGATTTAATTATATTATTGAGAAGTATAGTTTTTGAATTTAGATTCATTCTTACCTCACACATATACCATGGAGAATGGACTGAATTAGAACTTTTTCTCTCTTCTCTTTGTTTATCTCTCCGTTTTATTCTCACTTGTCATAACATATTATTAGCACAAATATATCGAGCCCAGCCGACTGATCATAAGAAAAAGGAGAGAGAAACAAAGACAGAAGTGAGAGAAGAAGAGAAAAGAGAATAGAGAGATAAATGAAGAGAGAAGAGAGAAGATTTCCTACTCTAGTCCATTAGCCACAGGTATAGATATGAAGTAAGAATGAATTTAAATTCCGAAACTCCATAGAAGAGAGAGAAGAAGAGAGAAGAGAACGGAGAGATAAATAAAGTGAGAAGAAAGAAAAAGTCCTGCTCCAATCCATTGGCTACGGCTACAAGTGTAAAGTCAGAAGGAATCAAAATTCAAAAACTTCATTTCTATCTTCGTTTCTCTCTCTGTTTTCTTGTGATTGGTCCGCTGGGCTTGATATTTTTGTACTGATAACATGTTCTGAGATGAGAGAAAGGGAAAGTTATTAAACGTGCCCCTCCCTAAAGGGGTCATATGTTATTTATAAGAAAAGCTTAATTAGGGCCAAAGCAATCTATGGGAAATCCAAATCCATAGGAGAGATTCGATGGTGGACATCCATTCTTCTTACAACACACCTAAACCTATGGCCAATGGACTTGAGCATGACTTTTTATCTTTTCTCTTTTTTCTTTTCTCTCTTCATTTATCTCTTTGTTCTCTTCTCTCTTCTTCTCTCTCTACTGAATTTGTTTCTCTCTCCGTTTTCTTGTGACTGGTCGACTGGGCATAATATATTCATACTGATAACGTGTTATGAGATGAAAGAAAAAGAGAGAAGAGAACGGAGAGATAAACAAAGGAAGAAGAGAGAAGAAGTCTTACTTAATTCTATTGGCCACAGGTATTGGTGTGAAGTAAGAAGGATGACTGTTCATCATTAGATCTCTCCTATGGATTAGGATTTCCTATAGATTACTTAGGCCCTAAGTAAGCTTATCAGTATGAACATATCGAGCCCAGATGACCAGTCACAAGAAAATGGAGAGAGAAACGAAGACAGAAGTAGAGTTTAGGAATTTAGATTCCTTCTTACTTCACACCTATACCCGTGGCCAATGAACTAGAATATGACTTCTTCTCTCTTCTCTCTTCATTTATCTCTTTGTTCTCTTCTCTCTTCTTATCTTTCTTCTATGGAAATTTGGAATTTAGATTCCTTTTACTTTACAGCTATACCCATGGCCAATGGACCAGAGTAGGACTTCTTCTCTCTTCTCTCTTCGTTTATCTCTCCGTTATCTTCTCTCTCTCTATCATCATTTCTCTTTCTCTTTCTATTTTCTTGTGACTGGTCGGTTAGGCTCAATATATTCGTATTGATAATGTGTTGTGAGAAGAGAGAAGAGAACTAAGAGATAAACAAAAAGACAAGAGAGACAAAGTCCAGTTGTAATCCATTCGCCATGGGTATAGGTGTGAAGTAAGAAGGAACCTAAAATCCAAAACTCCACTTCTTAATAATATAATTAAATCTCTCTGTTCTCTTCTCTCTTCTTCTATGGATTAGGGTTTCCCATAGATTGCATAGTATCTAAGTAAGCTTACTCTATAAATAATATACGACCTTTTTAGGGTGTGGCACGTTTGATGGCTCTCTCTTTTTCCCATCTTATAATATTTTATCAACACGAATATGTCGAGTCCAGCCGACCAATCACAAGAAACAGTGAGAGAAATAAAGATAGAAGTGGAGTTTTGGAATTTAGATTCCTTCTTACTTTACACATATACCCGTGGCCAATGGACTGGAGCAGGACATCTTCTCTCTTCTCCCTTTATTTATCTCTCTGTTATTTTCTCACTTCTTATCGCTCTTCTGTCTTCGTTAAACTCCACTTCTTCTCTCTATAAATGGATAGAGAAATGAAGATAGAATAATAAGAAGAAGAGAGAAGAGAACGGAGAGATAAATAAAGAGAGAAGAGAGAAGAAGTCCTGCTCCAGTCCATTGGCCACGAGTATAGGTGTGAAGCTCTCTTTTCTCTCTTTATTTATATCTCCGTTCTCTTCTCGCTTCTTATGTCTCTTCTGTCTTCGTTAGACTCCTCTTCCTCTCTCAATAAATAGATAGAGAAACGTAGACAGAAGTGAAAGAAGAAGAGAAAAGGAACGGATAGATAAACAAAGAGAGTAGAGAGAAAAAGTCCTACTCTAGTCTATTGGTCAAGGGTATAGGTGAGAAGTAAGATGGAATCTAAATTCCAATACTCCACTTCTGTCATCATTTCTCTTTCTGTTTTCTTACGACTGGTCAGCTGGGCTCGATATGTTCGTGCTGATAACGTGTTATTAGATGGGAGAAAGGAAGAGTCGTCAAACGTGCACCACCCTAAAGGGTTCATATATTATTTATAGGGTAAGCTTACTTAGGTCCTAAGCAATCTATGGGAAACCCTAATTCATGGGAGAAGAGAGAAAAGAATGGAGAGATTTAATTATATTTTTTAGAAGTGGTGTTTTGGAATTTAGATTCCATCTTACTTCATAACTTTACCCAAGGCGAATGGACTAGAGCATTACTTCTTCTCTATTCTTTCTTTGTTTATCTCTCCCTTCTTTTTTTTCTTCTTTTCTCTTCTCACAACTCGTTATCAGCACGAATATATCGAGCCCAGCCGATTAGTCATAAGAAACCGGAGAGAGAAACATAGACAGAAGAGGGAGAAGAAGAGAGAAGAGAATAGAGAGATAAATAATTTAAATAATATATTTAAATAATTTAGTTAAATTCTAAATAGTGGTCGGCTGGACTCGACATGTTCATACTGATAACATGTTGTGAGAGAAAAGAAGAAGAAAGAAGAGAATTAAGAGATAATAGAAGAAAGAAGAGAGAAGAAGTCTTGCTCCAGTCCATTATCCATGGGTACATGTATTAAGTAAGAAGAAATCTAAATTACAAAACTCCACTTCTCAATAATATAATTAAATCTCTCCGTTCACTTCTCGCTTCTCCCATGGATTAGGGTATCTCTTAATATTTGAACTTAGGGCCTAAGCAATTCGGGTGTGCCACTTCTTACTATCGAGCCCAGCCGACCAGTTATATCTCTCTCTTCTGTCTTCGTTTATCTCTTCATTCTATTCTCTCTTCTTCTCTCTCTTCTATGGAGTTTTGGAATTTAGATTACTTCTTACTTCATACCTATACCCATGGCGAATGGATTGGAGAAATACTTCTTTACTCTTCTCTCTTCGGAGAGATAAGAGAGAAGAAGAAAGAAAAGAACAGAGAGATAAATGAAGAGAGAAGAGAGTTCTGCTCCAGTCCATTGACCACGAGTATAAGTGTAAAGTAAGAAGGAATCTAAATTCCAAAACTCCTCTTTTGTCTTTGTTTCTCTCTCCATTTTCTTGTGACTGGTCGGCTGGGCTAAATATTATCGTACTGATAACATGTTGTGAGATGGGAGAAAACGAGGGCCATAAATGTGCCCTACTCTAAAGGGGTCATATATTATTTATAGGGTAAGTGATGTGAGATGAGAGAAAGAGTGAGCCATCAAATGTGCCCCACCTTAAAGTGGTCGTTTATTATTTATAGGGTAAGCTTACTTATAGCCTAAGCAATCTACGGGAAACCCTAATCCATGGGAGAAGAGAGAAGAGAACGAAGAGATTTAATTATATTATACGACCCCTTTAGGGTGGAGCAAGTTTGATGGCTCTCTCATTCTCCCATCTCACAACACGTTAATTAGTAAACTTAATTATTAAATTATTTAAATTATTTAATAAATAAATAAATAAATAATTTAATTAAAAAATTATAGTAATATTACTATGATAATCATAATAACATTGAGATGATACTATTGAGAAGTGGAGTTTTAGAATTTAAATTCCTTCTTACTTTATACCTATACCCGTAGCGATAATCAATTATATATAATTAAATATTTATAAGGTAGGCTTACTAATTAAGAGATTTGATTTAATAATTATTTAAATAAATGATTAATACGACCCCTTTAGGGTGGGGCACGATAAATCGGATGGTTGTCCACCATCGGATCTCTCCCATGGATTAAGGTTTTCTATAGATTGCTTAGGCCCTAAGTAAGCTTACCATATAAATAATATACGAACCCTTTAGGGTGGGGCACGTTTGATGGCTCTCCCTTTCTTCAATCTCAAAACACATTATCAGTACGAACATGTCGAGCCCAACCGACCAGTCACAAAAAAACGGAGAGAGAAATGAAGAAAGAAGAGAGGGAAGAAGATATAGTTCAAAAAATAATAATTTAAATAAATTACTATATAATTAAATAATTAAAAAAAAATTTTAAATTATGAAATATTTATTGAAATAAATAAAAAAATTAATTATTTAATTAAGTAATAAAATAAAATAATTATTTAATAATTATTTACTTATTATTTAAATAATAAGGTAATTATTTGAATATATAAATAATAAAATGTTTTTTTAAATAACTTAAATTTTTTTTAAATAATCATATTAATATTATTTATTATATTATTTAAATAATGAATAAATTATTTAAATAATTTAAATATTTATTTATATAGATAATTAAATATTTATTTAATTATTTAATTTATTAAAAAAATTAAATTAATTAAATAATAGGAAGTAAAGAAGGAAGATGAAGCACACCTGAATTTTTCGCTTTAAAAAAATTTATATTTTTCTTTAAAAAATTAAAAATATTATAACTGTTTTGAGATCGTTCGATCGGATGGCTGTCCACCATCGGATCTCTCCCATGGATTAGGATTTCCTATAGATTGCTTAGGCTCTAAGTAAGCTTACCATATAAATAATATATGACCCCTTTTGAGTGGAGCACGTTTGATGGATTTCTTTTTCTTTCATCTCACAACACGTTATCAGCATGAACATATCGAACCCAACTGACCAGTCACAAGAAAATAGAGAGAAACGAAGACAGAAGAGAGAGAAGAAAAAAGAAGAGAACGGAGAGATCAATAAAGAGAGAAGAGAGAAGAAGTCAAATTCTAGTCCATTTACCACTGGTATAAGTATAAAGTAAGAAAGAATCTAAATTCCAAAACTCCACTTCTCAATATTTATATGACCCCTTCAGGGTGGGGTACATTTGACGGCTCACTTTTTCTTCATCCCAAAACATGTTATTAGGACGAACATACCGAGCCCAACTGACCAGTCACAAGAAAACAGAGAGAGAAAGGAAAATAAAAGAGAGAGAAGAATAGAGAAGAGATAGGGAAATAAACAAAGAGAGAAGATAGAAGAAGTCCTGCTCCAACCCATTGGCCACTGGTATAGGTGTGAAGTAAGAAGAAATCTAATTAGCGTGGGGCACGTTTGATGACTCTCTTTTTCTCCTATCTTACAACTTGTTATCATCATGAATATGTCGAGCCCAGCTGACCAGTCATAAGAAAACAGAGAGAGAAACAAAGACAGAAGAGAGAGAAGAAGAAAGAAAAAAATAGAGAGATAAACGAATATAGCAAAGAGAAGAAGTCATGATTTAGTCCATTCGCTATGGGTATAGGTATGAAATAAGAAGGAATCTAAATTCCAAAACTCCACTTCTTAATAATATAATTAAATCTCTCTGTTCTCTTCTCTCTTTCCCATGGATTAGGGTTTTTCATAGATTGCTTAGGCCCTAAGTAAGCTTACCCTATAAATAAAATATGACCCCTTTAGGATGGGGCATGTTTGACGGCTCTCTCTTTCTCCCATCTAATAATATATTATCAGCACGAACATATCTTGCCCAACCGACTAGTCACAAGAAAACGAAGAGAGAAATGAAGACAAAAGAGAAAGAAAAGAATAAAGAATTAATTATTTAAATAGTGTCTTCTCACACGGGTATAGGTGTGAAGTAAGAAGGAATCTAAATTCCAAAACTCCACAAAAAAGAGAGAAGAAAAGAGAAGAGAACGAAGAGATAAATGAAAAGAGAAGAGAGAAGAAGTCCTACTCTAGTCTATTGGCCACGGGTATAGGTGTGAAGTAAGAAAGAATCTAAATTCTATAACTCCACTTTTCAATATTTATACAACCCTTTTAGGGTGGGGTACGTTTGACGACTATTTTTTTCTCCCATCTCACAACACTTTATCAACACGAACATGTCGAGCCCTGCCGACCAGTCATAAGAAAATTATGAGAGAAACGAAGACAAAAAAGAAAGAAAAAGAGAGAAGAAAACAGAGATATAAACAAAGAGAGAAGAGAGAAGAAGTCCTTCTCCAGTCTATTGGCCACGGGTATAAGTGTGAAGTAAGAAGGAATCTAAATTCTAAAACTCTACTTTTGTCTTCATTTCTCTTTATGTTTTCTTGCGGCTGGTCGGCTGGGCTCGATATATTCGTATAGATAACGTGTTGTGAAATAGGAGAAAGAGAGAGTCGTCAAACGTACCCCACCCTAAAGAGGTCGTATATTATTTATAGGGTAAGCTTACTTAGGGCCTAAGCAATCTATAGGAAACCCTAATCCATGGGAGAAGAGATAAGAGAACGGAGAGATTTAATTATATTATTAAAAATAAAGTTTTAGAATTTAGATTCCTTCTTACTTCATATTTATACCCGTGGCCAATGGACTTCATCACGACTTCTTCTCTCTTCTCTCTTCGTTTATCTCTCTATTCTTTTCTCTGTTCTTCTCTCTCTTTTGTGTTTGTTTCTCTCTCTGTTTTCTTGTGACTAGTCGGCTGGGCTCAACATGTTTGTACTGATAACGTGTTGTGAGATGGAAAAAAGAGAGAGACGTCAAACATGCCCCACCTTAAAGGAGTCATATAAATATTTAGAAGTGGTGTTTTGAAATTTAGATTCCTTCTTACTTCACACCTATACCCATGGCCAATGGACTGAAGCAGGAATTCTTCCTTATTCTTTCTTTATTTATCTCTCTCTTTTCTTCTCTCTTCTTCTCTCTCTTCTGTCTTCGGTTCTCTCTCCGTTTTCTTATGACTGGTCGATTGGGCTCAATATGCTCGTGTTGATAACGTGTTGTGCGATGAGGGAAAGAGAGACTCATCAAACGTGCTCCACCTTAAAAGGGTCGTATAGTATTTATAGGGTAAGATTACTTAGGACCTAAACAATCTATCAAAAACCCTAATCTATTGGAGAAGAGAGAAGAGAACGAAGAGATTTAACTATATTAATTAGAAGTGGAGTTTTAGAATTTAGATTTCTTCTTACTTCACACCTATACTCATAGTGAATAGACTGGAGTAGGACTTCTTCTCTCTTCTCTCTTCGTTTATCTCTCTGTTCTCTTCTCTATTCTTTTCTCTTCTCACTACACGTTATCAGCACAAACATATTGAGCCCAGTTGACCAGTCACAAGAAAACAGTGTAAGAAACAAAGACAGAAAAGAAATAATAAGAGAAAGGAGAATAGAAAGATAAATGAAGAGAAAAGAAGATAAATAAAAAAAATTTCATACTCATAAATTTATATAAATTATTTAAATATTTAAATAATAACATTGAGATAATACTATTTAAATATTTAAAGAAAAAATATATTTTATAATAATTAAGAAAATATTAATTAAAATAAATTAGCAATCTCCTATCTCATAACACGTTCTCAGTACGAACATGTCGATCCCACCGGACCAGTCACATGAAAACAGAGAGAAAAATGAAGACAGAAGAGAGAGAAGTAGAGAGAAGTAGAGAGAAGAGAATGGAGATATAAATAAAAAGAGAAGAGAGAAGAAGTCCTACTCCAGTCCATTCGCCATGGTTATAGGTGTGAAGTAAGAAGAAATATAAATTCCAATAATCCACATCTCAATAATATAATTAGATCTCTCCGTTATCTTCTCTCTTCTCCCATGTATTAGGGTTTCCTATAGATTGCTTAGGCCCTAAGTAAGCTTACCCTATAAATAATATATAACCCCTTTAGGGTAGGGCACATTTGACGGCTCTCTCTTTCTCCCATCTCACAACATATTATCAACACGAACATGTCAAACCCATCCGACCAGTCATAAGAAAATGGAAAGAAAAATGAAGACAGAAGAGAGAGCAGAAGAGAAGAGAACGAAGAGATAAACAAAGAGAGAAGAGAGAAAAAGTCCTACTCCAATCCATTGGCCACAGGTATATGTGTGAAATATGAAGGAATCTAAATTCCAAAACTCCACAGAAGAGAGAGAAGAAGAGAGAAAAGAAGGGAGAGATAAATAAAGAGAAAAGAGAGAAGAAGTCCTACTCAAGTCCATTAGCCATGGGTATAGGTGTGAAAAAAGAATGAATCTAAATTTCAAAACTCTTCTTTTCAATAGTATCATATTAACGTTATTATGATTATCATAATAATGTTACAATAACTTTTTTAATTAAATTAATTATTTATTTAAATATTAAATAATTTAATAATTTAAAAAATTTATTAAATTTTTTTTTAGTATAATAATTAATTTATTTACTTATTTAAATATTTAATTAAATTTATTATTTTATTTATTTATTTATTATTATATTATTAAATAATTAAACAAGGTAAATATTTATTTATTTAAATTAATAAATAAAAAATTAATAATTAAATTAATAATTAAATTAATTATTTTTTTATTAGTTTTTTTATAAAATTTTATTTTATTTTTAAATAATTAAATAATTAGTTAATTATTGAAATATTTAAAAACTTATTTAGTGAAGAAATATATTAAATAGATTATTTACTAAAACAAATAAATAATTTAATAGTTAAATAAATAATAATAAAGTAAATTTTTATATAATTAAATAATTAAATAATTATTTTATTAAATTATGAAATATTAATTACAATTAATTAAAAAATTAATTATTTATTTAAGTAATAAAATAAAAAAAATAATTCAATAACTATTTACTCATTATTTAAATAATTAGTTAATTATTTAAATATATAAATAATAATTTTTTTTAATTAAATAAATATTTTTTTAAATAATGAAATAAAAATTTATTTATTTTAATTTTTAAATAATAAATAAATAATTTAAATAATTTAGTTATTTAATTATATATATAATTAAATATTTATTTAATTATTTAATTTATTAAACTAATTAAATTAATTAAATAATAGAAAGTTATGAAGGAAGATAAGTCACAGCCGAATTTTTTACTTTAAAAATAATTTATATTTTTCTTTATAAAAATTTAAGACATTACTACTGTTATAAGATCGTTCGATGGAAAGGCTATCTATCATCGAATCTCTCCTATGGATTAGGGTTTCCCATAGATTGCTTAGGCCTTAAGTAAACTTACCCTATAAATAATATACGTCCCCTTAAGGGTGGGGCTCGTTTGATGGCTATCTCTTTCTCCTAACTCACAATATGTTATCAGTACGAATATGTCAAGCCCAGCCGACCAGTCACAAGAAAACGGAGAAAGAAATAGAGATAGAAGAGAGAGAAGAGAAAAGAGAATGAAGAGATAAACGAAGAAAAAAAAAGAGAAGGAGTCCTGCTCCAGTCTTTTGGCCATGGGTATAAGTATGAAATAAGAAGGAATCTAAAGTCCAAAACTCCACATCTCTATAATATAATTAAATCTCTTCATTCTTTTCTTTCTCCCATCTCACAACACGTTATCAGCATGAAAATTTCGAGCCTAATCAACCAATCACAGGAAATCGGAGAGAAAAATAAAGACAGAAGAGAGAGAAGAAGAAAGAAGAGAATGGAGAGATAAACAAAGAGAGAAGAAAGAAGAAGTCCTACTCTAGTCCATTGGCCATGGGTATATATGTGAAGTAAGAAGGAATCTAAATTCTAAAACTCCAGTTCTCAATAGTCTCATTTCAACGTTATTATGATTATCATAGTAACATTACTATAATTTTTAATTAAATTAATTATTTATTTAATTATTAAATAGGTATGAAGTAAGAAGGAATCTAAATTCCAAAACTTCACTTCTCAATATTTATACAACCCCTTTAGGGTGGGGCATATTTGATGGATCTCTCTTTATCCCATCTCACAATATGTTATCAGCATGAATATGTCAGGCCCTGCTAACGAGTCGCAAGAAAACGAAGAGAGAAATGAAGACAGAAGAGAGAGAAGAAAAGAGAAAAGAACTAAGAGATAAACAAAAGTAGAAGGAGAAGAAGTCCTGCTCTAATCCATTGGCCATGGGTATAGGTGTGAAGTAAGAAGGAATCTAAATTCCAAAATTCCACAGAAGAGAGAAAAAAAGCGAAGATAACGGAAAGATAAATCGAGAGAGAATAAGTCCTGCTCCAGTCCATTATCCACGGGTATAGGTGTGAAGTAAGAAAAAAAATCTAAATTCCAAAACTCCACTTCTGTCATCGTTCATCTCTTCGTTCTCTTCTCTCTTCTTCTTTCTCTTCTGTGTAGTTTTGGAATTTAGATTCCTTCTTACTTCACACCTATATCTGTGGCAAATGGACTGGAGTAGGACTTCTACTATCTTCCCTCTTTGTTTATCTCTTTATTATCTTCTCTCTTTTTCTTTTCTTCTATCTTTGCTTCTCTCTTAATTAAATAATTATATTATTTATTTAAATTATTTAGGTAGAAGAGATAAGAGAATAGAGAGTTAAACCAAGAGAGAAGGGGAGAAGAAGTCATGCTCTAGTCCATTGGCCATGGGTATAGGTGTGAAGTAAGAAGGAATCTAAATTCCAAAACTCCACAGACAAGAGAAAATAAGAGAGAAGAGAACAGAGAAGAGAGAGAAGAATAGAGAAGAGAATGTAGAGATAAACGAAAAGAGAAGAGAGAAAAAGTCCTACTCAAGTCCATTGGCCACGGGTATAAGCGTAAAGTAAAAGGGAATCTAAATTCCAAAACTCCACAAAAGATAGAGAAGATAAGGACAGACTTCTATTTAATTATTAAAACTCGAGAGATTTAAAATATTTTATTTAGGTTCCCTTCTCTCTTCTAACAACATGTTATCAGCTTGAATATGTCGAGTCTAACCGACTAGTCACAAGAAAACAGAGAGAGAAATAAAGACAAAAGAGAGATAAAAAAAGAGAAAAGAATAGAGAGATAAACAAAGAAAGAAGAGATAAGAAGTCCTGCTCCAGTCATTCGCCACGGGTATAGGTGTGAAGTAAGAAGGAATCTAAATTATAAAACTCCACTTCTTAATATTTATACAACCCCTTTAGGGTACGGCACGGTGACGGTTCTCTCTTTCTCCCATCTCACAACACGTTATTAGTACGAATATATAGTGCCCAGCAGACCAGTCAAAAGAAAACGGAGAGAGAAACAAAGACAGAAGAGAAAAAAGAAGAAAGAAGAGGATGGAGAGATAAACGAAGAAAGAAGAAGTCCTGCCCAAGTCTATTGACCATGGGTATAGGTATGAAGTAAGAAGGAATCTAAATTCAAAAACTCCACAGAAAAGAAAGAAGAAGAGAAAAGAGAATAAAGAGATAAATGAAATAAGAAGAGAGAAGAAGTCCTACTCCAAGTCATTGGCTATGGGTATAGGTGTGAAGTAAGAAGGAATCTAAATTCCAAAACTTCACTTTTGTCTTTGTTTCTTAATCCGTTTTCTTACGACTGGTCAGTTGGGCTCAACATATTCGTGCTGATAACGTGTTGTGAGATGAGAGAAAGAGAGAGCCATCAAACGTGCCCCACCCAAAAGGGGTCATAAATTATTTATTAATTATAGGGTATGTATACTTTTGGCCTAAGCAATCTATGGTAAACCCTAATCCGTGGGAGAAGAGAAAAGAGAATAGCGAGAGTAAATTATATTATTGAGAAGTGGAGTTTTGGAATTTAGATTACTTCTTACTTCACGCATAAACCCGTAGTTAATGGACTGGAGCAGGACTTCTTCTCTCTTCTGTCTTCATTTATCTTTCCGTTCTCTTCTCTCTTATTCTCTCTTCTTACTTTGTTTCTCTCTCTGTTTTCTTGTAACTAGTCAGCTGGGCTCGACATGTTCCTGCTGATAATGTATTGTGAGATGGGAGAATGATAAAGCCGTCAAATGTGCCCCACCCTAAAGGGATCGTATAAATATTAAGATGTTGAGTTTTGGAATTTAGATTCCTTCTTACTTCACACCTATACCCGTGGCCAATGGCCTGGAGTAGGACTTCTTCTCTCTTCGTTTATCCTTTCGTTCTCTTCTCTCTTTTTCTCACTCTTCTGTTGTTGTTTTTCTCTCTATTTTCTCTTCTCTCTTTTTCTCTCTCTTCTGTCTTTATTTCTCTCTCTGTTTTCTTGTGACTGGTAGGCTAGGCTCGACATATTCGTACTGATAATGTGTTGTGAGGTAGAAGAAAGAGAGATCCATCAAATATGCCCCTTCCTAAAGGTATCATATAAATATTAAGAAGTAAAATTTTGTAATTTAGATTCCTTCTTACTTCATAGCTATACCCGTGGCTAATAGACTGGAGCAGGACTTCTTATATTTTCATGCTGATAATATAACTATAATTTTTTAAATTAAATTAATTGTTTAATTAAAACGAAGAGAGTTTTGGAATTTACTATGATAATCATAATAAAATTGAGATGGTACTATTGAGAAGTGGATTTTTGGAATTTAGATTTCTTCTAACATCACACCCATACCCATGGTGAATGGACAGGAGCAGGACTTCTTATCTTTTCTCACTTTATTTATCTATCTGTTCTCTTCTCTTTTATTTTCTCTTTTGTCTTTGTTTCTCTTTCCGTTTTCTTACAACTCCTTGGCTGGGCTCGACATGTTTGTGTTAATAACGTATTATGAGATAGGAGAAAGAGAGAGCCGCAAAATATGCCCCACCCTAAAGGGGTCATATATTATTTTTAGGGTAAGCTTACTTAGGGCCTAAGCAATCTATAGGAAACCATAATCCATGAAAGAAGAGAGAAGAGAATAAAGAGTTTTAATTATATTATTGAGAAGTAGAGTTTTGGAATTTAGATTCCTTCTTACTTTACACCTATACCCTTGGCGAATGGACTGGAGTAAGACTTCTCTCTTCTCTTATTATTTATCTTTCTATTTTATTCTCTCTTCTCATAATACATTATCAGCATGAAAATATCGAGCCCAGTCGACCAGTCATAACAAAACGATACGAGAAACGAAGACAAAAGAGAGAGAAGAAGAGAGAAGAGAACAAAAAGATAAATAAAGAAGAAGAAGAGAAATAAAATATTTTTCATGCTCATAAATTTATATAAATTATTTAATAATTATGTAATGTTTATAATTTAATATTTAAATAATAACATTGAGATGATACTATTTAAATATTTAAAAAAACAATATAATTTATAATATTTAAAGAAATAATAATTGAAATAAATAAAATACATAAGTAATATCCCATCTTACAATACGTTATCAGTCCAAACATATCGAGCCCAGCAGACCAGTCTCAGAAAAACATAAAAAGAAACAAAAACAGAAGAGATTGAAGGAGTGAGAAGAGAACGGAGAGATAAACAAAGAGAGAAGAGAGAAGAAGTCCTGCTCCAGTCCATTCGCCACAGGTATAGATGTGAAGTAAAAAGGAATCTAAATTTCATAACTTCACAGAAGATAGAGAATAAGAGAGAAGAGAACGGAGCGATAAATAAAGAGAGAATAAAGAAGAAGTCTTGCTCAAGACCATTGGCCAGGGGTATTGGTGTGAAGTAAGAAGGAATCTAAATTCCAAAACTCTACTTCTCAATAGTATTATCTCAACATTATTATGATTATCATAGTAATGTTATTAAATTTTTTTTAGTTAAATAAATCATTTATTTACTTATTAAATAATTTAATAATTTAAATATTTTAATAATTTAAATAATTTAATAATTAATTTCTGAGTAAAAAATTTAATTTTTAACTTATATTATTATTTTATTTATTTATTTATTATCATATAACTAAATAATTAAAACATTACTACTGTTATAAGATCATTCGATAAGATGGCTATCTACCGTCGAATCTTTCCCATAGATTATGGTTTCCTATAGAATGTTTAGGCCCTAAGTATGCTTACCCTATAAATAATATACGACCCTTTTCCTATAGATTGCTTAGTCCCTAAGTAAGCTTACACTATAAATAATATACGACCCCTTTAGGGTGGGGAACGTTTGACAACTCTCTTTTTTTCCTATCTAACTACACGTTATCAACACGAACATATAGAGCCCAACCGACCGGTCAACAAAAAACGGAGAGAGAAATAAAGACAGAAGAGAGAGAAGAAGAGAGAAGAGAACGAAGAGATAAACGAAAAGAGAAGAGAGAAGAAGTCCTGCTCCAGTCCATTGCCATGGGTATAGGTATTAAGTAAGAAGGAATCTAAATTCCAAAACTCCACTTCTCAATAATAGAATTAAATCTCTCTATTCTTTTCTTTCTCCCACCTCATAACATGTTATCAGCACAAAAATATCGAGCCCAACCGACCAGTCATAAGAAAACCGAGAGAGAAACAAAGATCGAAGAGAGAGAAGAAGAAAGAAGAGAATGGGGAGATAAACAAAGAGAGAAGAGAGAAGAAGTCCTGCTCCAGTCTATTATCCATGGGTATAGGTATGAAGTAAGAAGGAATCTAAATTCCAAAACTCCATTTCTATCGTCGTTTATCTCTCCGTTCTCTTCTCTCTTTTTCTCTCTCTTCTGTGTAATTTTAGAATTTTTATTCATTCTTACTTCACACCTATACCCATGGTGAATGGACTAGAGCAGGACTTCTTCTCTCTTTTCTCTTTATTTATCTTTCTGTTCTTTTCTCTCTTCTACTCTCTCTTCTATCTTAGTTTCTTTCTCAATTAAATAATTATATTATTTAATTAAATTATTTAGGTAAAAGTGAGAAGAGAATAGAGAGATAAACGAAGAGAGAAAGGGAGAATAAGTCTTGCTCCAGTCCATTGGCCACGGGTATTGGTATGAAGTAAGAAGGAATCTAAATTCCAAAACTCCACTTCTATCTTCGTTTTTCTCTCCGTTCCCTTATATATTCTTCTATCTCTTTTGTGTAGTATTAAAATTTAGATTTCTTCTTATTTCACACCTATACCCATGACGAATGGACTGGAGTAAGACTTCTTCTCTCTTCTCTCTTTATTTATCTCTTTGTTCTCTTCTCTCTTCTTCTCTCTCTTCTGTCTTAGTTTCTCTCTAAATTAAATAATTATATTATTTAATTAAATAAAAAAAGATAGAAGAGAGAAAAGAACAGAGAGATAAACAAAGTGAGAAGAGAGAAGAAGTCCTACTCTAGTCCATTTGCTATGGTTATAGGTGTAAAGTAAGATTGAATCTAAATTCCAAAACTCCACAGAAAAGAGAGGAGAAAAGAGAAGAGAACGGAGCGATAAACGAAAAGAGAAGAGAGAAGAAGTCGTGCTCCAGTCCATTGGCCATGGGTATAGGTGTAAAGTAAGAAGGAATTTAAATTTGAAAACTCTACAAAAAAAGAGGAGAACAGAGAAAAAAATTAAGAGATAAACAAAGAGAAAAGAGAGAAAAAGTCCAGCTCCAGTCCATTGGCCATGGGTATAGGTGTAAAGTAAAAAGGAATCTAAATTTCAAAACTCCACAGAAAAGAGAGTAGAAAAGTGAAGAGAACGAAGAGATAAATAAAGAGAGAAGAGAGAAGAAGTCATGCTCCAGTCCATTGTCCACCATTGTCCATGGATATAGGTGTGACGTAAGAATGAATCTAAATTCCAAAACTCTACTTCTTTCTTTGTTTATCTCTCCGTTCTTTTCTCTTTTCTTCTCTCTCTTTTGTATAGTTTTAGAATTTAGATTACTTCTGACTTCACACCTATACCCATGGAAATTGGACTGGAGAATGTCTTCTTCTCTCTTCTCTCCTTATTTATCTCTTTTTTCTTTTATTTTTTCTTCTCTCTCTTCTATCTTAGTTTCTCTCTTAATTAAATAATTATATTATTTAAGTAAATTATTTAGGTAGAAGAGAGAAGAGAACGGAGAGATAAACGAAGAGAGAAAGGGAGAAGAAGTCTTGCTCCAGTTCATTGGCCACGGGTATAGGTATGAAGTAAGAAAGAATCTAAATTACAAAACTCCACAGTAGAGAGAGAAGAAGAAAGAAGAGAATGGAGAAAAGAGGGAAGAATCAAGATGAGAACATATAGATAAACAAAGAGAGAAGAGAGAAGAAGTCCTGCTCTAGTCTATTGGCTACAGGTATAGGTGTGAATTAATAAGGAATCTAAATTCCAAAATTTCACAGAAGAAAGAAAAGATAAGAACATACTTCTATTTAATTATTAAAACTAGAGAGATTTATATTATTTTATTTAGGTTCTCTTCTTTCTTCCCACAATATGTTACCAGCACTAACATATCGAGCCCCACTGACTAGTCATAAGAAAACGGAGAGAGAAACGAAAATAAAAGAGAGAGAAAAAGAGAGAAGAGAATAAAGAGATAAATGAAGAGAGAAGAGAGAAGAAGTCCGGCTCCAATCCATTAGCCACGGGTACATGTGTGAAGTAAGAAGTAATTTAAATTCCAAAACTCTACTTCTCAATATTTATACGACCTCTTTAGGGTGGGGCACGTGTGACGGCTCTCTCTTTCTCCCATCTCACAACACGTTATCAGTATGAACATGTCGAGCCCAGCCGACCAGTTATAAGAAAATAGATAGAGAAGCGAAGACAGAAGAGAAAAGAAGAGAGAAGAGAATGAAAAGATAAACAAAAAAAGAAGAGAGAAGAAGTCCTACTCCAATCTATTGGCCATGGGTATAGGTGTGAAGTAAAAAGGAATCTAAATTCAAAAACTCAACAGAAGAGAGAGAAGAAGAAAGAAGAGAACGGAGAGATAAATAAAGAAAGAAGAGAGAAGAAGTCCTGCTCCAGTTCATTGGCCATGGAAATAGGTGTGAAGTAAAAAGGAATCTAAATTCCAAAACTTTACTTATGTCTTTGTTTCTCTCTCTATTTTTTTACGACTTGTCAGCTGAGCTCGACATGTTCATGCAGATAACGTGTTGTGAGATTGGTGAAAGAGAAAGCCATCAAACATGACCAACCCTAAAGGGGTCGTATATTATATATTATTTTTAGAGTAAGCTTACTTAGGGTCTAAGCAGTTTGTGGGAATCCCTAATCTATGGGAGAAGAGAGAAGAGAATAGAGAGATTTAATTATATTATTGAGAAATAGAGTTTTTGAATTTAGATTACTTCTTACTTCACACTTAGACCCGTGGCCATTGGACTGGAGTAGGACTTCTTCTTTCTTCTCTCTTTGTTTATCTCTCAGTTCTCTTCTCTTTTGTTCTCTCTCTTCTAATTTCATTTCTCTCTCCGTTTTCTTGTGACTGATCGGCTGGGCTCGACATGTTTGCACTGATAACGTGTTGTGAGATAGGAGAAAGAGAGAGCCGTCAAATATGCACCACCCTAAAGGGGTCGTATAAATATTGAGAAGTTGAATTTTGGAATTTAGATTCCTTCTAAGTACTCCAAACCTATATTTGTGGCTAATGGACAGGAGCAGGACTTCTTCTCTCTTCGTTTATCTCTTCGTTTATATCTTTATTCTCTTCTCTCTTCCTGTCTCTCTTCTGTTTTCGTTTCTTTCTTTATTTTCTCTTCTCTTTTCTTCTCTCTCTTCTGTCTTCATTTATTTAATTTGACTGGCAGGCTGGGCTTGACATATTCGTACTATTAATATATTGTGAGGTGGAAGAAAAAGAGAGCTGTCAAACGTGCTCCACCCTAAAAGGGTCATATAAATATTGAGAAGTGGAGTTTTGTAATTTAGATTCCTTCTTACTTCTCACCTATACCCATGGCCAATGGACTGGAGTAGGACTTCTTCTTTTTTTGTGCTGATAATATTACTATAATTTTTTTAATTAAATTAATCTTTTAATTAAAATAAAGAGAGTTTTGGAATTTACTATGATAATCATAATAATGTTGAGATGATACTATTGAGAAGTGAAGTTTTGGAATTTAGATTCCTTTTTACTTTACACTTATACCCATGGCGAATGGACTGGAGCAGGAATTCTTTTATCTTCTCTCTTCGTTTATCTCTCTATTCTTTTCTCTTTTCTTCTCTCTCTTCTATCTTCGTTTCTCTCTTCGTTTTCTTGCGACTGGTCGACTGGGCACGACATGTTTGTGCTGATAATGAATTATAAGATGGGAGAAAGTGAGAGCCATCAAACATGCCCCACCGTAAAGGGGTCATATATTTTTTATAGGGTAAGCTTACTTAGGGCCTAAGGAATCTATGGGTAATCCTAATCCATGGGAGAAGAGAGAAGATAACGGAGATATTTAATAATATTATTGAGAAGTGGAGTTTTGAAATTTTGATTCCTTCTTACTTCACACCTATACCCTTGGCGATTGGACTTGAGTAAGACTTATTCTCTCTTTTCTCTTTATTTATCTCTTTATTCTCTTCTCTCTTCGCACAACACGTTATCAGCACGAACATATCGAGCCCAGCCGACCAGTCCCAAGAAAACGATGTGAGAAACGAAGACAAAAGAGAGAGAAGAGAACATAGAGATAAATGAAGAGAGAAGAAGAGAAACATAATATTTTTTATGCTCATAAATTTATATAAATTATTTAATAATTATGAAATATTTTATAATTAAATATTTAAATATTAACATTGAGATAATACTATTTAAATATTTAAAAAATGATATACTTTATAATATTTAAAAAAATATTAATTGATATAAATAAAATAAATATACAATCTCCCATCTCACAACACGTTATCAGTACGAAAATGTCAAACCTAATGGACGAGTCATAAAAAAAGGAGAGAGAAACGAAGATAGAAGAGAGAGAACGAGAGAGAAGAGAACGGAGAGATAAACGAAGAGATAAGATAGAAGAAGTCTTACTCCAGTCCATTCACCATGGGTATAGTTGTGAAGTAAGATGGAATCAAAATTCCAAAACTCCACTTCTCAATGAATTTTTTACTATAAAAATTATTTATAATTTTTTGCTATAAGAAATCTATGGGAAACCCTAATCAATGGGAGAAGAAAGAAGAGAACGAAGAGATTTAATTATATTATTGAGAAGTGGAGTTTTGGAATTTAGATTCCTTCTTACTTCACAACTATACCCATAACTAATAGACTGGAGCAAGACTTCTTCTCTCTTCTTTTATTGTTTATCTCTATGTTCTCTTCTCTCTTCTTCTCTCTCTTTTGTCTTCGTTTCTCTTTCCATTTTCTTATGACTGGTCGGCTGGGCTCGACATGTTTGTCTTGATAAAGTATTATGAGATGGGAGAAAGAGAGAGTCGTCAAATATGCCCCACCCTAAATGGGTCGTATATATATTAAAAAGTGGAATTTTGGAATTTAGATTCTTTCTTACTTCGTACCTATGCCCGTGGCCAATAGACTGGAGCAAGACTTCTTCTCTCTTCTCTCTTCATTTATCTCTCCGTTCTCTTCTCTTTTCTTCTCTCTTTTGTGGAGTTTTGAAATTTAGATTCCTTCTTACTTCACACCTATACCCGTATAAGAAGAGACTATTTAAATAATTATATCTTAGTTCTCTTCTCTCTCTTTTCTGTCTTTGTTTCTCTCTCTTTTTTCTTATGACTGGTCGGTAGGCTAGACATGTTCGTGCTGATAATATTTTGTAAGATAGAAGAAAGAGAGAGCCGCCAAACGTGCCCTACCCTAAAGGGGTTATATTTTATTTATAGGTTAAGCTTACTTAGGGCCTAAGCAATCTATGGTAAACCCCAATCCATAGAAGAAAAGAGAAGAGAACGGAGAGCTTTAATTATTTTATTAAGAAGTGGAGTTTTGGAATTTAGATTCCTTCTTACTACACACCTATACCCATAGTGAATAGACTGGAGCAGGACTTCTTCTCTCTTCTCTATTCATTTATCTCTCTGTTTTCTTCTCGCTTCTTCTCTCTCTTCTGTCTTTGTTTCTCTCTCTTTTTTTTTATGACTAGTCGGTTAGGCTCGATATATTCGTGTTGATAATGTGTTGTAAGATGGGAGAAAGAGAGAGCCATCAAACATGCCCCACCTTAATTAGATTTCTTCTTACTTCACACCTTTACCCATGGCCAATAGGTTGGAGCAGGACTTCTTCTATCTTTTCTCTTCGTTTATCTCCCTATTCTCTTCTCTTTTCTTTTATCTCTTCTGTCTTCCTTTCTCTTTCTGTTTTTTTATGATTAGTTGGCTAGGATTGACATGTTCCTGTTGATAACGTATTATGTGATAGAGAAAAAGAGAGCTGTCAAACGTGCCCCACCCTAAAGGGGTCATATAAAGATTGAGAAGTGGAGTTTTGAAATTTAGATTATTTCTTACATTATACTTATACCGGAGGTTATTGGACTAGAGCTGGACTACTTCTTTCTTTATTTATCTCCCTATTTTCTTATTTTTACTTCTCTCTCTTCTGTCTTCGTTTCTCTCTTCGTTTTCTTGTGACTGGTCGGCTGGGCTCGACATGTTCATGCTGATAACGTATTGTGAGATAGGAGAAAGAGAGAGCCATCAAATGTGCTCCACCCTAAAGGAGTCGTATATTATTTATAGGATAAGCTTACATAGGGCCTAAGCAATCTAAAAGAAACCCTAATCCATGGGAGCGATCCGACGGTGGACAACCATCCGATCGAACGATCTTATAACAATTGTAATATTTTAAATTTTTTAAAGAAAAATATAAATTATTTTTAAAACAAAAAATTCGGGTGTGCCTCATCTTTCTTTTTTATTCATATTATTTAATTAATTTAATTATTTTATTAAATTAAATAGTTAAATAATTAAATAAATATTTAATTATCTATATAACTAAATATTTATATTATTTAAATAATTTATTTATTATTTAAATTTTAAAATAAATAAATATTAATTTGATTATTTTAAAAAAATTAAGTTATTTAAAAAAATATTTTATGATTTATATATTTAAAAAATTAATTTATTATTTAAATAACAAGAAAATAGTTATTGAATTATTATTTTATTTTATTACTTAATTAAATAATTAATTTTTTTTTTTATTTCAATTAATATTTCATAATTTAAAAAAAAAATTTAAATATTTAATTACATAACAAATTTTTTAAAATTATTATTTTTTAACTATATCTTCTTCTCTCTCTTCTGTCTTCGTTTCTCTTTCTGTTTTCTTTTGACTGGTCGGTTAGGCTCGACATGTTCGCGCTGATAATGCGTTATGAGATGGAAGAAAGAGAGAGCTGTCAAACGTGCCCCACCCTAAAGGGCTTGTATATTATTTATAGGGTAAACTTACTTAGGGCCTAAGCAATCTATGAAAAACCCTAAACCATGGGATAGATCCGATGGTGGACAGCCATCCGATCGAACATGCCCCACCCTAAAGAAGTCATTTTAATCATTTATTTAAATAATTATTAAATTAATTCTCTTAATTAGTAAACTTACCTTATAAATATTTAATTATATATAATTGATTATCGCCATGGGTAAAGGTGTGAAGTAAGAAGGAATCTAAATTCCAAAACTCCACTTCTCAATAGTATTATCTCAATATTATTATGATTATCATTGTAATGTTAATATAATTTTTTAAATTAAATTAATTAATTCTTTAATTATTAAATAATTTAAATAATTTAATAATTATGTTTACTAATTAACGTGTTGTAAGATGGGAGAAAGAGAGAGCCGTCAAACTTCTCTCTTCACCCATGGATTAGGATTTCCCATTGATTCCTTAGGCCCTAAGTAAGCTTACCCTATAAATAATATACGACCCCTTTAGGGTGGGGCACATTTACGGCTCTCTCTTTCTCTCATCTCATAACACTTATCCTATAAATAATATATGACCCCTTTAGGGTGGGGCACGTTTGACGGCTCTCTCTTTCTCCCATCTCACAACATATTATCAGCACGAATATATCGAGCCCAGCCGACCAGTCTCAAGAAAACGGAGAGAGAAACAAAGACAGAAAAGGAGTTTTGGAATTTAGATTCCTTCTTACTTCACAACTATACCCATGGTCAATGGACTGGAGCAGGACTTCTTCTCCACAGAAGAGAGAAAAGAAAAGAAAAAAGAACGAAGATATAAACAAAGACAGAAGAGAGAGATACGACTGGTCGGCTGGGCTCGATAGTAAGAAGTGGCACACCCGAATTGCTTAAGCCCTAAGTTCAAATATTAAAACATACACCGTCGAATCTCACCCATAGATTAGGGTTTCCCATAGATTACTTAGGCTCTAAGTAAGCTTACACTATAAATAATATACGACCCCTTTAGGGTGGGTCATGTTTAACGGCTCTCTCTTTCTCCCATCTCACAACACGATATATGCACGAACATATCGAGCCCAGCGACAAGTCGCAAGAAAATGGAGAGAGAAACAAAGATAGAAAAGATAGAAGAAGAGAGAAGAGAATAGAGAGACAAACAAAGATAGAAGAGAGAAGAAGTCCTGCTCTAGTCCATTGACAATGGGTATAGTTGTGAAGTAAGAAGAAATCTAAATTCCAAAATTCAACTTCTCAATAATATAATTAAATCTCTCCATTCTCTTCACTCTTCTCCTATGGATTAGGGTTTCCCATAGATTTCTTAGGCACTAAGTAAGCGTACCCTTTAAATAATATATGACCCCTTTAGGGTAGGGCATAGTTCTTGGCTCTCTCTTTCTCCCATATCACAATACGTTATCAGCACGAACATGTCGAGCCCAGCCGACTAGTCATAAGAAAACGGAGAGAGAAACAAAGATAGAAGAGAAAGAAGATGAGAGATAAGAACGGAGAGATAAACGAAAAGAGAAGAGAGAAGAAGTCATGCTCCAGTCCATTCACCACGGGTATAGATATGAAGTAAGAAGGAATCTAAATTTTAAAACATCACTTCTCAATGTTATCTTCTCAACGTTATTATGATTATCATAGTAATGTTACTATAATTTTTTTAATTAAATTAATTGTTTGATTAAAACAAAGAGAGACGAGAATTTACTATGATAATCGTAATAACATTGAGATGATACTATTGAGAAAACTCCAATTCTCAGTAATATAATTAAATCTCTCCGTTCTCTTCTATCTTCTCCCATGGATTAGGTTTTTCCATAGATTGCTTAGGCCCTAAGTAAGCTTACCTTATAAATAATATACTATCCTTTTAGGGTGGGGCACGTTTAATGACTCTCTTTATCTCCCATCTCATAATACGTTATCAGCACGAACATGTCGAGCCCAGCCGACCCATCACAAGAAAATAGATAGAAAAACGAAGACAAAAGTGGAGTTTTGAAATTTAGATTCCTTCTTACTTCACACCTATACCCATGGCCAATTGACTGGAGCAGGACTTCTACTCTCTTCTCTCTTTATTTATCTGTCCATTCTCTTCTCTCTTCTTCTCTCTCTTTTGTCTTCGTTAAATTCCACTTCTTTTCTCAATAGATGAAGAGAGAAACGAAGACAGAAGAGAGAAAAGAATGGAGAGATAAACGAAGAGAAAAGAGAAAAAGTCCTGCTCGAGTCCATTGGCCATGGGTATAGGTGTGAAGTTCTGTCTTCTATCTTTGTTTATCTCTCTGTTCTCTTCTCTTTTCTTTTTTCTTTGTTTGTCTCTCTATTTTTCTTATTTCTAGTCGACTGGCTCGACATGTTCGTGCTGATAACGTATTATGAGATGAAAGAAAGTGAGAGCCGTCAAATGTGCCCCACTCTAAAGGGGTCGTATATTATTTATAGGGTAAACTTACTTAGGGCCTTAGTAATCTATGAGAAACCCTAATCCATGGGAGAAGAGAGAAGAGAATGGAGAGATTTAATTATATTATTGAGATGTGGAGTTTTGGAATTTAGATTCTGTTTGGGGGATTTTTCACTGGTCCTTACGAGCCACCTGTAAGACAGAAAAGAGAACGTGAGAACGGCTGGCTCCCTTCGGAGCGCAGACCCTCCGACGCTCAAGTCAGTTACGGTAGCACAACGGAGAGCTGTTGTATACCAAAGTGGTAGTGAAAGGGATTTTGAACCTGTACTTTGGAGCCTGGGGGTATGCATTTATAGACAGTGGCGACCTATCGGGGTGTGACGTGTGGCAGCTCTTTCCGGCACCTTCTAGACCCCCACGTTCCAGCCCACAATGGCAGCTCTGACAGTTCTTGGAACTTGGACCCCTGACATTCTTTGTCGTCTAGCTCGTCTGACGAAGTAGTGGGGGACAGCAGCTGCTGTTCTGTTGCCGCCAAGGGAATCTTCCAGAATGTTCAAGTCTGGGAGGTTTCAAACCGACTCCGATGGGCTTCCGTGGACTGCAATCGTCCACGTAGCTTCAGTGGGTTCTCGACACCTGGTAATCTTTATGCTGCTCTACTGGGGGCGACCTCTTTGACAAGGGGTTTGGGTAAGCCGCCACCCTCTTCCTACTGCCAAGAGTCGTGCTCCGGGAAGGGCGACCTCTTCGACAACGAGAGCAGCCTGGCGATCTTAGGGTGAAAAGCAAAGGCAAGCTCGCCCTGCATGGCTCCGTCCTTTCGCCCATATCTATCAAGAGTCGGACCTTGTGGGAGCAACCTCTTTGATAAACAGGGGTCGGGATGAGCTTCGGCGAGCTCCCAAGCGAGCTGGGCGAGCTCCTGAGAGAGCTTAGGCGAGCTCCTGAGCGAACTCGGGCGAGCTCAAGAAAGAGCTTAGGCGAGCTCCTGAACGAGCTTGGGCGAGCTCCTGAGTGAGCTTTGGGCGAGCTCCTGAGCGAGCTTTGGGCGAGCTCCTGGGCAAGCTTGGGCAAGATCCTTCACGTTCTTTGTCTAAGCCATTTACAGAATTCGGGGTGTGCTCCTACGGGATCCGGGAGGGGCGAGATGCACTCAGATACAAGGTGTCCATCCAGATCCCTGTGGGGGCGAGCTCCTTGCGAGCTGTTAGGCGAGCTCCTTGCGAGCTGTGGGGCGAGCTCCTTGCGAGCTGTGGGGTGAGCTCCTTGCGAGCTGTTAGGCGAGCTCCTTGCGAGCAAGAAAAGGGGCACGCCCGGCTTCCAAGGGTTCCAACTCCTGGACGGGCTATTCCAGATATGTGGTGTTTGACTACCCCCAACATTACCCCCTCCTGAGGGAGTGATCGAGGAAACTCGACGCTTGCTCAGGAGTCTTAGCGAGTTCCTATCTCTCGTAATGTGCCTGATATCAATGTCTGCTGCAACAGTTTCCTGGCGGGCTGAGGATGGTAGCCACGGGTGATCTGTGTCGAGAGCTTTGACCGCCAGTATTCCACAAACGTTGGGCGGGCTTCAATACTCGAGTTATCTCTCCTTAGTGAGACCTCGAGATCCATGCTGTTGCATCAATCGCTGGGCGAGCCGAGAGCATCAGCCACGAGCGATCTCCTTCCGGTGCAAGCATGTCACACGCGGTCAGGGTCTGCGTCGGGCGAGCTACGGGCACCTGCCCTGGGCGGTCTGCGCCGAGAGTTTTGACTCCCAGTATTTCAACGAATGCTAGGCGGGCCGGGAGCGTCAGCCACAAGCGATCTCCTTCCGGTGCGGGCTTGCCATATGCGGTCAGGGTCGGCGTCGGGCGAGCTGCGGGCTCCAGCCACGAGCGGTCTGCGTCGTGAGCTTTGACTGTCAGTACTTCCCAAAAGCTGGGCGGGCCACGAGCGTCAGCCACGAGCGATCTCCTTCCGATGCGAGCTTGTCACATGCGGTCAAGGTCTGCCTCGGGCGAGCTGTGGGCACCTGCCATGGGCGGTCTGCGCCGAGAGTTTTGACTCACAGTACTTCACAAACGCTGGGCGGACCGGGAGCGTCAGCCACGGGCGATCTCCTTCCGGTGCGAGCTTGTCACATGCGGTCAGGGTCTGCCTCGGGCGAGCTGCGGGCACCTGCCGCGAGCGATCTTGTGACTTGGGTATCGCACCAAATATCCAACGGTCGCTTCGTCTTAAATGCGACGTGAGACTCAATGTTGATACAGCGAATCTCATCATGAGATCCCGATCGGCGCGAGACACGTGTCTCCTCCTCATTCGTTCTTCTTCTGTCAGAAATGTCAGTGTCGGCGCCGGCGCAGCTTTTTTCACGCGTGGGCCATGTGGCACTGCTTGATTGGAGAACGGCGAGCTGTCGCTTCAACCGTCGGCGTGTCGCCTCGTGGGGCGCGCTCGGGCATTAACTGCGGCCCGATTCACCTGTCTCTCATTTGCCTATAAATAGGGGAAGGGGGACGATTTTTTACCGCTGCGTGAAAACAGCTCTCCCTTCTTTCATAACTCTCTCAACTCACAGCTCGCTTGCGCCCTCTTGCTCTCATGGCCTCCTCTGCTGCCGCTTCTTCTTCAGCCACTGCTGCTGCTGCTGCGATCTCCCGGGAGGAGCCTCTCGATGTCGCCCCCATCTCGGTGCGTGCTCCGGGCACCGAGAAAGAGGCTCCTCCCAAGGTGCCCGCCGTCCTCTGGTTCAATGACATCGGGGGCGTGCCTGTCCCCGAGAGTCTACGGACAGCGGCGGGCATCCCCCAAGAGCTCGACATCCTCCCTTTCCCGAGATCGGGGAGACCGCTCTCCGGGACTGCGGTCTCCGTGGGGCAAATATGGTCAGAGCTCCGACTGCCCCTGAACCATCTAGCCAGTGAGCTCCTGGAGCTGGCGGGCTTATGCCCGCCCAGCTCCCAGGAAACTCGTGGGGGATTCTCTACGGGCTTTCTCAAATCGAGGAAGCCCTTAACGTGAGGATCCCCTGGCCTATCTCCTGAAGAAGTGGTCCCTCAAGCCAGGGACAATCTTCAGCGAGGTCGACTGCGGCCACTACTACCTCGCAGGCCGCCCCGGCGAGGTGCTTCCCTTCTCCGCGGTCGAGAACAAAGACCGGTATTGGAAAGAGTATCCGTTCGTGATCGAGGGCAATTGGCGAGGTCCCTGCGCCGGAGTCCGCTCTTTTCCTGGCAGACCGCCTCTGCCGGTCTTCAAGGAGATCGCGGAGTATCGCCCTAAGGGGAAGAAATGTATCTCCGGGACCCAGGAGCAAGCTCTCGACAAAGCGATCCTGGAGTTCCTCGGCGGGCGGACTCCCGAGAAGGTCCTGGCCCCGGACTTCTCCTTCCTCTGGAAGGATCTCCGGACGGGCACCATTATGACCCGCCAGAAGATTATGCGCAAGAAGGTGGCGGTCTCTCGCCGCACCGGGGCGACCTCCCAGGCTGCTGCCGCGCCCTCCGGTGTCAGCACCTCTTCGGCGAAGAAGGGGAAGAAGAAGCGGGCTTCTCCGATTAGGCTCGCCGATGAATACACCATCGACATGATCTGCGAGGAGGACATTCCCTCGCCGCCGCCTCCATCCCGCGAGGTTGCCCCAGGTCAGGCGAACTCCCCCTTCGTTTCCAATCCCCCCACGCGCTCCTCAGTTTCGGAACCCCCACGACGTCAAGTTGTGATGGTCGACCCTGAGGACCCGCGCGTCGAGCTCCTCCTTGGCATGGCGGAGGTGGAAACCCCAATGGCCGAGGTGCTGATGCGCGGGTTCCCGGGCGACCTTTCTAAACCTCTTTATGTCGCGGTAATGACCCCAGAGATGGAGGGCGCCCATATAAAGAAGAAAAAGAAGAAGGCCCCAGCAGCCCGCCCAATGGCGGAGGACGACGCCGTTCGCAAAGCTCGCGAAGCCTACGAACGAGTCGTTGAGGATAGGAGGAGGAAAATCGCTCTCGAGGAAGCGGGTTTGGCATCGGGCGAGGATTCCAGCGACGAATCCAGCTCGGAAGAAGAGGAGCCGCGGTCTCCCGAGGACGAGCCCGCTTCTACGACAGCGAGGCCTCCCCTGCCCTTCGAGGGACCGGCGCCAACGAACCCGCTGCCTTCTGCACCCGCTCCGGCCAAGACCTTGGCACCGGCTGCTCCTGCCCTTAGCACGCCCGCGTCCGAGCCCGCTCATCCTGCCCCCGAGCCCTCGCCTGCGCCCACGCCTGCGCCCGAGCTCGGACCCGTGTCCGAGCCTGCGCCCGCGAACGAACCTGCTCCTGCGTCCAGGCCCGCGCCTGCGCCCGCGTCCGAGCCCGCGCCTGCTCCCAGCGCGTCCGCGTCCGAGCCTGCGTCCGCATCCGAGCCCGCGCCCGCACCCGAGCCCGCGCCTGCGCCCGAGCCCGCGCTTGCTCCTGAGCCCGTGCCTGCGTCCGAGCCCGCGCCTGCTCCCGAGCCCGCGCCTACGCCCGAGCCCGCTCTTGCGCCTGAGCCCATGCCTGCGTCCGAGCCCGCGCCTGCTCCCGAGCCCGCACCTGTGCCCGAGCCCGTGCTCGCGCCTGAGCCCGCACCGGCGCCCGAGCCCGCGTCTGCTCCCGAGCCCGCGCCGGCGCCCGAGCCCGCGTCTGCTCCCGAGCCCACGCTCGCGCCTGAGCCCGCACCTGCCACTCTTGAGGTTCCCCCTCTCCCTGAGCTGGGCAGGTTGGCCTATTGGTCTCCGGACCTAGGGGCCATCCTGGACGACTTTCCGAGCTCCAGCTCGGAAGCCTCGGACCCGGACCTGCCGGGGCGAAGGGGAGCCGCCGTGCCTTCCCCTATCAACGAAGGGGTTGCCGGCACTCAAGAGGCCGTGCCTGCTGCTGCCTCCATCAGTGCGCCCCCTCCATCTGCTCCCACCGAGGCGAGCCAAGCGGGCTCCTCCACTGGCGGTCCTGAGCGCGCCCCTTTCTTCATGCGGGAGATCCTGGGGCGCAATATCTTTGCCCAAGCTCCCTACATCGATATCATTAACCGACTGCTCGAGGTAAGGCCACCTCCATACTCCTTTGTCTCCGAACCCCCGCTTTAACTTCAAACTTAATCTGTTCGCCCTTTCCGTAGGTAGAGCGGGTTGGCCGGGCTCTTGTTGACGAAGTCGCGGAAGTCGCGGGGAACACTGTCGCTCTCTACGATGACACTCTCCATGACTCGGAGAGGAGAGTAGACGAGTACATTCTCCGAATCCGCCAAATGGACCGGTCGGGCGAGCTACGGGCTGAAGTGGACAGGCTGCGCCAGCAGGTTGCCTCCTCTAATACGGAGGTCGTCGAACTGCGCCAGCGGGCCGCCACCTTCACCACCACGCTAGCCTCGGTTGAGGATGCCCGCGACCGCGCCCTATCCGATGCGCAAGCCGCCCAGGAGGAAATCTCCGAGCTTCAACGTCAGCTGGCGGCCTCTAGGGATGAGATCGCGTCTCTGAGGGAAACGCATCTCCAGGACCTCCACTCTCAGCAACGCCGCCTCCAGACGCAACTCAACGAGCTTCTGCGGAAAGGCGCGATCGACGCCATTCAGAAGTATAAGGCCGAAAGGTCGAAAAAGTGGAAGCGCGGCGGCGACGACGAGGGCGACGACGAGGGCGCTGGAGTGGGCCAGGCTTAGGCTGTATCTCTGTAACTTGTAATCTTTCTCAGCATAATGAATGACATATCTTTGTGAGCTCGCCTCTGTTCCTTACATTTGCATGTCTCTTTTCGCTTCCTTGTGTTGCTCATGAGTCCGCTTTAGGAGTTCGCAGCGACCTCGAGAGCGATACCCCGGGCGAGGCAGCTAATTCGATTCAATCTTTTATTTTTAAATATATGCAAACGAAAAACTCGACATGCTCGCAAAAACTCGTCTCTGAGCCCGGAAAACGTTTAAACGAATCAAAAGACTTTAAAAAACTCCCCTATACTCAGAGACTTAAACCATTTTTATTTTTTATTTTTAAAAGGAAACTAATAAGTGCTAGCTGCCCCCTGCCCGGTTAATTTCTCTCGACGGTCCTATTCGGCGGGCTCGCCATTTGAGGGGTTTGCCAACACCAGGATGCTTCCGTTCATGGCAGGTGAACGCGAAGGATCCTGGTTAGGTTTAGAGTCCACTTGGCAGCAGACTTCCCCGGGAAGCTCAAGGTCGCCCTCTGGCTGCCTCTGAGGATCCCGGTCTCGCTTTAAGTCCGCTCAACGGCGGACTGCCCCGGGAAGCTCAAGGTCGCCCACTGGCTGCCTCTGAGGATCCTGGTCTTGCTTTAAGTCCGCACAACGGCGGACTGCCCCGGGAAGCTCAAGGTCGCCCACTGGCTGCCTCTGAGGATCCCGGTCTTGCTTTAAGTCCGCACAACGGCGGACTGCCCCGGGAAGCTCAAGGTCGCCCACTGGCTGCCTCTGAGGATCCCGGTCCTGCTTTAAGTCCGCACAACGGCGGACTACTTTGTAGATCAGGCGAGCTCTTGCTGCAGCGATTTTGAGGGCGGAATTCTTTGTAGAAAACCTCATCATTCATTCATAACTTCAAACGATAATTTACAAACTTCACTTATGCATAGAACTTGCGAAGGTGCAAAGCGTTCCAAGGTCGCTCTAACAGGTCGCCTTCAGCGGTCATCAACTGGTAAGCCCCCTGGCCGCGCGCTTTGCTTATTATGTAGGGGCCTTCCCAGTTCGCCGCGAGCTTTCCTGCATTAGGCTCTTGAGTGTTTGCGAACACCTTCCTCATTACCATGTCCCCAGCTTTGAATGCTCGATGGCGGACTCTTTTGTTGTAAGCGCGCTTCATTTCTTGTCGGTATCCAGCGAGGTGTAGATTGGCGCGCTCTCGTCTTTCTTCGAGCTGGTCGAGGGAGTCGGCGAGCAGAGCGTCGTTATCGACCGCACCTGCAGCGAGCTTTCTTTCCGTTGGCAGCTCGGCTTCGATGGGCAGCACGGCTTCACACCTGTAAGTCAGGCTGAAAGGTGATTCGTCGGTCGAGCGACGTGGAGTGGTACGATAAGCCCATAGCACGCCGTCGAGCTCCTGCTCCCACAGTCCTTTCTTTCCTTCCAACCTTTTCTTGAGGTTGTCTAGGATTACTCGGTTCGTAGCTTCGGCCTGCCCGTTGCTTTGAGGGTACCTCGGGGACGAGAACCTTAGGTCGACCCCGTATTCAACACAAAAACTTCTGATCAAGCGATTGTCGAACTGGCGACCATTGTCTGTGATGAGCACTCGGGGCAGCCCAAAGCGGCAGAATATATTCTTCCAAAGGAAGTCCTTGACTTGCTTCTCGCCAATCTTAGCTAGCGGGACCGCTTCCACCTATTTGGTGAAGTAGTCCGTAGCTACTAAGATGAATTTCTTCTGCCGGGCTGACACAGGGAAAGGTCCCACAATGTCCAACCCCCATTGCTGGAAAGGCCAGGGGCTCGCCAGAGGGTGCAGTTCTTCTGCGGGTATATGATTCGTCGTGGCGTGCTTCTGGCATTGGATGCACCTCTGGGCGGCCTTCATAGCGTCTTGCTCCAGAGTGGGCCACCAGTATCCTTGCCTTCGTACTTTCGCAGCTAGAGATCGCCCACCAGCATGGTTTCCCAGCTCGCCAGAGTGGATGCAATTTAGTACTTCTTCGGTCTCCGGGCTCTCGATGCAACGAAGATTCGGCCCGCCAAAAGACCTTCGAAAAAGGCGATCCCAGCGAATGAGATAGCGGCCAGCGCATTTCTCCACTCGCCGGGCTTCCTCTCTACCTTCGGGAAGCTCGCCCTTCTGAAGGAAACGAAGAATGGGAGCGATCCACCCGCCAGGAGATACGTCGGCAGAAACTTGGTTAACTGCGGGCTCCGCCAGCTGGAGCCGAGACTGGTTCTGGACCTCAATGAGAATCTGGCGAGCTTCTGATGTTCCCAGCAAGGAGGCGGCGTTTGCCAGGGCATCAGCTCGCCTATTATCGGCTCGCGGAATTTGCTCGAAAGAGATTTTTTTGAACTCCGCGGCCTTCTCTTTCACCAGGTCTACGTAGCCCGCCATTCGTGCATCCCGAGAGGCGTACTCCCCAATAATTTGGCAAATAATTAGCTGGGAATCACTAAAGACTTTCAGGTGTTTGGCGCCTACCTCTTGAGCGAGCTCCAGACCAGCCAGTAACGCCTCGTACTCCGCTTCATTGTTAGTTGCGGCGAAATCCAGTCGGACTGATTTCTCGAGCAGCACCTCTTGGGCGATCAGAGCGACCCCGATCCCAGCCCCCAAAGCGTTGGAGGAACCATCGACGAACAATTCCCATCCCGTTGCCTCTGGACGCTCATTTGGAGGACGCTCGCCTTGGTTGTCCAAGAACCTCGCCTTCCCAGGGTGTGCCTCAGTTGGCTCATCCTCCTGGTACTGGACTGGTTCTTCTATGGGGAAGTCCGCCAAGAAATCAGCGAGAGCCTGCCCTTTGACAGCAACTCGAGGGACATACTCCAATCCATAGGCGGCGAGCTCGGCAGACCATCGATACAACCTGCCGGCTACCGAAGGCCTGGAGAGGGCGCTCTTCAGGGGGTGCTCTGTGATGACTTTGACGGTGTGCGCCATGAAGTAGGGGTGAAGCTTCCTCGTGGTAAGGACCAAGGCCAAAGCGACCTTCTCGATTGGTCGATACCGGAGCTCGGCAGGAAGCATCGTGTGGCTCACAAAATAGACAGGCCGCTCTACCTTTGCTTCTTCCACTACCAGGACCCCGCTTACGGCGTTCTCCGTGACAGCGAGATATACGCCTAGCTCGGCGCCATCTTTTGGTGCCGCTAGGATGGGCGGGCTCGCGAGATAATCCTTGATCTTCTGAAAAGCGTGCTCGCAATTTTCATCCCAGCAAATGCTCGCTCCTTTTCGCAGCAGCTCGAAAAGAGGTCGGCAATTGTCTGAGGATTTGGATATAAACCGGTTGAGCGCGGCGATTCGTCCGCTCAATCTCTGGACTTCTTGCCGGGTTCTTGGCGCGGGCATTTCAACAAGTGCTCGGATTTGCCCAGGGTCGGCCTCGATCCCCCTGTGGGTGACCAGGTACCCGAGGAATTTCCCCGAAGTCACCCCAAATGCGCACTTCGCCGGGTTCAGCCTCATTCGGTACTTTCTCAGTATCTCGAAGGTTTCGCGGAGGTCGGCAACATGCCCTCCTCGCTCTCGACTTTTTACCAGAAGGTCGTCAACATAAACCTCGACATTTCGGCCGATCTGATTTTTAAACATGCGAGTGACTAACCTTTGGTAGGTCGCTCCAGCGTTCTTGAGTCCAAAGGGCATCACTCGATAGCAGTAGAGCTTCTGGTAGCCCGCTCCGGAGTAGAAGGCGGTCTTCTCTTGATCCTCGGGATGGAGGGGTATTTGGTTGTACCCTGAGTATCCATCCATGAAGGACAGAGCTCGGAAACCGACAGCTGCGTCAACCAGCGCGCCAATTCTTGGAAGAGGAAAACCGTCCTTCGGGCATGCCTTATTGAGGTCGGAGAAGTCAATGCACACTCTGACCGCTCCGCTCTTTTTAGGCACCGCCACGATGTTGGAGATCCACTCGGGGAAGTGCGCCTCGCGGATGAAGCCGGCTCGCTCCAGCTTATCTATCTCCGCCGCTACTGCAACGGACTTCGCAGCAGGTATGTGCCGAGCTTTCTGTTTGACTGGCGGGAACTCCTTCACTGTGTGCAGACAATGACAGGCGACCTCCGGGTCAATCCCTGGCATGTCCGCGAAGCTCCAGGCGAATACGTCGCGGTATTCCCTGAGCAAGTCGGTTATGGCCTGGACCTCGCCCTTGGTTAACGAGGTCCCGAGACTAACAATTCTCGGCCCTTCTATGCCGCTAATGTCGATCTCTTGCAGTGGTTCGGCAACTGGAAAGCTTCCTTTCCTGGGGGTTGTCAGGCGACCTTCCTCCAACTTAAGATCCACACCGCTCCTACCCGGGGATGGAGCAGGGGACTTAGGCGAGGAGGTTCCCAGCGGACTCCCCAGGAGCTCGCTCATAGCTGGCGGTAATTGCTAGGAGGGTGCTGGCCTTTTGGCCTCGGCGACCTCCATGTCCATAAGGTGAGGAGCATCCTGCTCGCATCGGGTTGCGGTTACCTGATCTCCCCGAATGACTACGACCCCGCTCGTTGTTGGAAATTTGAGGGCCTGATGGTTGGGTGAAGACACCGCCTTCATCTGCCTTAGCCAAGGCCGCCCAAGGATGGCGTTAAAGGCCGAATTCCCGTCGACTACCGCGAAGCGGACTTGGCGAGCTTCCGGGCCCGCTGTCACGGTAAGGGTTATCTCTCCCGCTACTTTGGCGACCTCACCGGTGAATCCACTGAGGGAGCTCGTCGAGGGAGACAAGTCGGCGAGTCTCAAACCCATTCGTAGGTAGGCCGACAGAAAGAGGATGTCAATGGCGCTGCCTGAATCCACCAGAGCTCGCCTCATCTCGATGTTTGCCATCATCAGGCGTATGACGAGGGGGTCATTGTGGGGCGTGACAACCCCAGCCATGTCGTCCTCCGAAAACCAGAGGAAATCGCGGGCTTCCGCCCTTGGTGCTTGAAGTAAAGTAGGAGTTAGCGAGACAGAAAATACCTTCTGCGCCCGCTCCATCTCCCTTACTCGCCGGCGGGCTTCATTACTTGATCTGGGGCCGCTCAGCCGCCCGCTAATGGTGTGGCAGATCGCAGGTCCTCCCGGGGGCGGAGGAGGTAAGGCGGGCTCGGCGAGTCCTGGGCGATCTCCCTCCCGAGGAGCTCGTTCTGGAATCACCTCGAACCTCCGCGGGGGCGAGATGAATTGGGTCAAATGCCCCAGCGCGATCAAGTCCTCCAGGTGGTTTTTCAGAGCCCGGCATCTATTAGTGTGATGCCCAGGGCTTCGATGAAAAGCGCACCGCCGCGAGTTGTCGGTAGAGCCGGGCTCTCCGACCTGTAGGGGTGGCGGGTACTGGAAGAAAGGCTCATTCCGTATCTGATGGAAGATTTGTCCCGGCGAGTGGGTCAGCACGGTGAAGTCCTGCTCCCCGGGTCCAGGAGGCAGGCGCCAGTTCGCCGGCCTTCCAGCGACCACCGCGGGTACTTCAGCGGGCAGTACTGCAGGAGCTGTGGATGGTCCGGGCAAGGGTACCGTAAGTGGCACCTCCCTCCTCTCCACGGCCTTAACGACAAGAGGTCGCAAAGCCAGAGGAGGTCGCTGCTCTACTGCCTTTCCCTTCCGATCTAGCACCGCATCCTCAAGCTTGATGTGCTGCTGGACCAGGGCGAATAGTTCGACCATTGTGCGAGGGTCCTTGATTACTAAGGCGTCATGAAGCTTGCCCCCCTCGGGGAGGGCGCTTCTGAATGCACTCACCGCGGTGCGATCCTGGCCCGTTGCGTCTTCCAGAGCGAGGTAAGCGCTTCGGAACCGCGTTGCGAAGCATCGGAGCGTTTCGCGAGCTCCCATGGCCAGAGTAAACAGAGATTCGATCCTCTTCGGGGGCTGCCTATTGCAGCGATACTGCTCCAGGAACAGCCTAGAGAGAGTTGGAAAGTCGGGGATCACGCCGGGCGGCAGCTTGTGAAACCAATTCAACGCCGATCCAGTCAGACTGCTCGGGAACGCTCGACACAGGACGTGGTCCTGGTCCCGGAAAAACAGAAGTTTCCTGTAAGCCAAAAGATGGTCGACGGGATCTTGCGACCCGTCGAATAGAACAAACTTCGGGGGGGTCCAGTGATGCGGAAAACCCCCTCGGTGTACCTCGCTGGTGAAGGGCGAGCTTCCTCCGTGGGCGGCGAGGTCCTCCAGTAAATCCACTGGCGCACTAGGTCGCTGCCAGTGCCCGGGGAGCAATCCCAAAGGTGGCTGCGCAGGTCCTAGGCGCTCGTGTGCACTCCCTCTAGGAAGGTTCGGATCCACCCCACGGTGACCCTCGGGAGCCACCGATCGGCAGCCTCCTGGCTGCTCGCGCGCGGATCCCTTCAGCGAGGCGGTTGGTCTGTAGGAGGCCGTCGCCTCTCGAGGTTCGGAAGGTATAGCCACCGCGGGCTCTTTCCCTCGTCGCCGATGAAGCGGGTCGCGATCCCTCTCTACAGACCTCACCTCCGACCCGTCAGAGTCGACGCTCCGGCTACGTCGGCGAGGGATGGTCGCGCGCGAGGTTGCCTGGTTGCTGGACCGCTGGGTTACAAGCTTCTGTAACCTTGTGAGCGGGGTCTCCTTCGCTCCACGCACGGTCGTCCTCTCGACCAGGGGTTCCGGGCGAGAAGTTTGCCGTGCTGGGACAGTCGTAGGGAGACGCGACGAGACGGGAGGTCGCGCGGGGGACGCGGGCCTCGATGGTCCCGACCGCCGGGTAGCCGTCGGAGCCTGACGCAAGCGCGTCAACTCCTCCATCATTGCCCGCTGGGTGGCCAACATCTCCAACAGGAGCTGGTCACTGAGCGGGACAAGGGGCTAGGGAGTCTCAGCGGGGGGTTCGCTGTGTACAGACCCCATACGAGCCCTCGTCCGCCTACGTCCCCTGGTTGCCGGAGCCATCTTCGGGGTTACGAAAGCCGTTAGCGCACAACCGTATGGTCGTGGGCGTTCTCGCAAGAACCAGTCAGATCCCACAGACGGCGCCAAATGTTTGGGGGATTTTTCACTGGTCCTTACGAGCCACCTGTAAGACAGAAAAGAGAACGTGAGAACGGCTGGCTCCCTTCGGAGCGCAGACCCTCCGACGCTCAAGTCAGTTACGGTAGCACAACGGAGAGCTGTTGTATACCAAAGTGGTAGTGAAAGGGATTTCGAACCTGTACTTTGGAGCCTGGGGGTATGCATTTATAGACAGTGGCGACCTATCGGGGTGTGACGTGTGGCAGCTCTTTCCGGCACCTTCTAGACCCCCACGTTCTAGCCCACAATGGCAGCTCTGACAGTTCTTGGAACTTGGACCCCTGACATTCTTTGTCGTCTAGCTCGTCTGACGAAGTAGTGGGGGACAGCAGCTGCTGTTCTGTTGCCGCCA
This sequence comes from Chamaelirium japonicum, assembly GCA_947650365.1. Taxonomy (NCBI): domain Eukaryota; kingdom Viridiplantae; phylum Streptophyta; class Magnoliopsida; order Liliales; family Melanthiaceae; genus Chamaelirium; species Chamaelirium japonicum. Next base: position 869,945 of record CANTAL010000031.1, read on the forward strand.
GGGGAATCTTCCAGAATGTTCAAGTCTGGGAGGTTTCAAACCGACTCCGATGGGCTTCCGTGGACTGCAATCGTCCACGTAGCTTCAGTGGGTTCTCGACACCTGGTAATCTTTATGCTGCTCTACTGGGGGCGACCTCTTTGACAAGGGGTTTGGGTAAGCCGCCACCCTCTTCCTACTGCCAAGAGTCGTGCTCCGGGAAGGGCGACCTCTTCGACAACGAGAGCAGCCTGGCGATCTTAGGGTGAAAAGCAAAGGCAAGCTCGCCCTGCATGGCTCCGTCCTTTCGCCCATATCTATCAAGAGTCGGACCTTGTGGGAGCAACCTCTTTGATAAACAGGGGTCAGGACGAGCTTCGGCGAGCTCCCAAGCGAGCTGGGCGAGCTCCTGAGAGAGCTTAGGCGAGCTCCTGAGCGAACTCGGGCGAGCTCAAGAAAGAGCTTAGGCGAGCTCCTGAACGAGCTTGGGCGAGCTCCTGAGTGAGCTTTGGGCGAGCTCCTGAGCGAGCTTTGGGCGAGCTCCTGGGCAAGCTTGGGCAAGATCCTTCACGTTCTTTGTCTAAGCCATTTACAGAATTCGGGGTGTGCTCCTGCGGGATCCGGGAGGGGCGAGATGCACTCAGATACAAGGTGTCCATCCAGATCCCTGTGGGGGCGAGCTCCTTGCGAGCTGTTAGGCGAGCTCCTTGCGAGCTGTGGGGCGAGCTCCTTGCGAGCTGTTAGGCGAGCTCCTTGCAAGCTAGAAAAGGGGCACGCCCGGCTTCCAAGGGTTCCAACTCCTGGACGGGCTATTCCAGATATGTGGTGTTTGACTACCCCCAACAGATTCGTTTTTACATAACATATATACCCATGGATAATGGACTGGAGGAGGACTTCTTCTTTCTTCTTTCTTCATTTATCTCTCCATTCTCTTATCTCTTCTTCTCTTTACTTACAACACGTTATAATCATGAACATGTCGATCCCAGCAGACCACCATTTAGAATTTAACTAAATTATTTAAATATATTATTTAAATTATTTATCTCTTTTTTCTCTTATATTTTTTTCTCTTTCTTCTGTCTTTATTTCTCTCTCCGGATTTTGGTGACTGGTTGGCTGGGCTCAATATGTTCGTGCTGATAACAAGTTGTGAGAAAAAATAAGAAGAGAGAAGAGAAGGGAGAGATAAACAAAGAAAGAAGAGAGAAGAAGTACTACTCTAGTCCATTCACCACGGGTATAGGTGTGAAGTTAGAAGGAATTTAAATTCCAAAACTCTACTTTTAAATAATATAATTAAATCTCTCCATTCTCTTCTATCTTCTCCCATGGATTAAGGTTTCCTTTAAAATGCTTAGGACCTAAGTAAGCTTACCCTATAAATAATATACGACCCCTTTAGGGTGGGGCATGTTTAACGGCTCTTCCTTTCTTCCATCTCGTAGCATGTTATCAGCATGAACATGTCATGCCCAGCTGACCAGTCACAAGAAAAGAGAAAGAGAAACGAAGATGGAAGTGGAGTTTTGGAATTTAAATTCCTTCTTACTTCACACCTATACATATGGCCAATAGCCTAGAGAAGGACTTCTTCACTCTTCTCTTCGTTTATCTCTCCGTTCTCTTTTTTCTTCTTCCCACACTTCTATCTATGTTTCTCTATCTGTTTATTGACAGAAGAAGAGGAGTTTAACGAAGACAAAAGATAGATAAGAAGCGAGAAGAGAACGGAGAGATAAATAAAGAGGAAAGAGAGAACTTCACACATATACCCGTGGCCAATGGACTGGAGCAGAACTTCTTCTCTTTTCTCTTCGTTTATCTCTCCGTTTTCTTCTATCTTTTTCTTTCTCTTCTATCTTCGTTTCTCTATCCGTTTATATAGAGAAGAAGTAGAGTTTAACGAAGACAGAAGAGAGATAAGAAGCGAGAAGAGAACAAAGAGATAAATGAAGAGGGAAGATATCTTGCTCCAGTCCATTGGCCAAGGGTATAAGTGTGAAGTAAGAAAGATTCTAAATACCAAAACTCCACTTCTGTCTTCGTTTCTCTTACTGTTTTCTTAAGGCTGGTCAGCTGGGCTCGACATATACGTACTGATAACATGTTATAAGATGGGAGAAAAAAATTCGTCAAACGTGCCACACCCTAAAGAGGTCGTATATTATTTATAGGGAAAGCTTACTTAGGGCCTAAGCAATCTATGGGAAACCCTAATCCATAGACGAAGAGACAAGAGAACTGAGAGATTTAATTATATTATTGAGAAGTGGAGTTTTGGAATTTAGATTCCTTCTTACTTCACACATATACCCATGGAGAATGGACTGGAACATACCTTCTTCTTTCTTCTCTCTTTATTTGTCTCTCCGTTCTCTTCTCTCTTACAATACGTTATCAACATGAACATGTCGAGCCCAACCGACCACTCACAAGAAAACGAAGAGAGAAATGTTGATAGAAGAGAAAGAAGATAACAGAGAGATAAACGAAGAAAGAAGAAGTCCTGCTCCAATCCATTGGCCACGCGTATAGCTGTAAAGTAAGAAGGAATCTAAATTCCAAAACTCCACATAAGAGAGATAAGAAGAGAAAAGAGAACGGAGAGATAAATGAAGAGAGAAGAGAGAAGAAGTCCTACTCCAGTCCATTGGCCATGGGTATAGGTGTGACATAAGAAGGAATCTAAATTCCTAAACTCCACTTCTATCTTCTTTTCCTTCTCCATTTTCTTGTGACTAGTCGGCTGGGCTTGATATATTCATACTGATAATGTATTATGAGATAGGAGAAAGAGAGTCATCAAACATGCCCCACCCTAAAAGGGTTGTATATTATTTATAAGGTAAGCTTACTTAGGGCCTAAGTAATCTATAGGAAATCCTAACCATGGGAGAGATCCGACTGTGGACCGTTATCCTTTTTACTTCATACCTATACCCGTGGCCAATAAAATGGAGCAAGACTTCTTCTCTCTTCTCTCTTCGTTTATCTCTTCATTCTCTTCTTTCTTTTTCTTCCATTTCACAATACATTATCAGCACAAACATGTCGTGCCCAATCAACAAGTCATAAGAAAACGAAAAGAAAAACAAAGACAGCAGAGAGAGAAGAAGAGAGAAGAGAACGAAGAGATAAACGAAGAGAGAAATGATAAGAAGTCCTGCTCAAGTCCATTGGCCACGGGTTTAGGTGTGCAGTAAGAAGGATGACTATCCACCATCGGATCTCTCCCATGGATATGGGCTTCCCATAGATTTCTTTGGCCCTAAGTAAGCTTACCCTAAAAATAATATACGACCCCTTTAGAGAGGGGCACGTTTGACGGCTCTCTCTTTCTCCTATCTCATAACACGTTATTAGCACGAAAATATGGAGTAGGACTTCTTCTCTCTTATTACTTTATTTATCTATTCATTCTCTGATCTCTTCTTCACTCTCTTCTTTGGAGTTTCAGAATTTAGATTCGTTCTTACTTTACACCTATACTCGTGGCCAATGGACTAGAGCAGGATTTCCTCTCTTTTCTCTCTTCGTTTATTTCTTCGTTCTTTTCTTTCTTCTTCTCTCATTTCTGTCTTTGTTTCTCTCTCTGTTTTCTTATGACTGGTCGGCTGGGCTCGATATATTCGTGCTGATAATATATTATGACAAGTAAGAATAGAATGAAGAGATAAATGAAGAGAGAAGAAAAAAGAAGTCCTGCTTTAGTCTATTCAAGGGTATAGGTGTGAAGTAAGAAGATATCTAAATTCCAAAACTCAACTTCCCAATAATATAATTAAATTTCTCATTTCTCTTCTCCCTTCTCCCATAGATTAGGGTTTCCTATAAATTACTTAGGCCCTAATTAAGCTTACCTTATAAATAATATATGACCCCTTTAGGGTGGGGCATGTTTGATGACTCTCTCTTTGTCCCATCTCATAATACGTTTTCAGTACGAACATGTCGAGCCCATCCGACCAGGCATAAGAAAACGGAGAGAAAAACAAAGACAGAATAGAGAGAAGAAGAAAGAAAAGAACGGAGAGACAAACGAAGATAGAACAGAGAACAAGTCCTGCTCCAGTCCATTGGTCACGGGTATAGATTTGAAGTAAGAAAGAATCTAAATTCCAAAACTCCACTTCTTAATATTTATACGACCACTTTATGGTGGGGCATATTTAACGGCTCTCTCTGTCTCCCATCTCACAACACGTTATCTATATGAACATGTTGAGCCTAGCCGACCTGTCACAAAAAAATGGAGAAAGAAACGAAGACAGAAGAGAGAGAAGAATAGAGAAGAGAACAGAGAGATAAATAAAGAGAGAAGAAGTCTTGCTCCAGTACATTGGCTATGGGTATAGGTTTGAAGTAAGAAGGAATCTAAATTCCAAAACTCTACTTCTCAATAATATAATTAAATATCTCTGTTCTCTTCTCTCTTCTCCTATGGATTAGGATTTTCCATAGCCTGCTTTGGCCCTAAGTAAGCATACCCTAAAAATAATACATGACCCCTTTAGGGTAGGGCATGTTTGACTACTCTATCTCTTTCTCCCCATATCATAACACGTTATCAGCACGAACATGTCAAGCCCAGTCGACCAGTCGCAAGAAAATAGAGAGAGAAATGAAGACAGAAGAGACAGAAGTAGAGAGAAGATAATGAAGAGATAAATGAAGAGAGAAGAAGTCATGCTCCAGTCCATTGGCTATGGGTATAGGTGTAAAGTAAGATGGAATCTAAATACCAAAACTCTACTTCTGTCTACGTTTCTCTCTCTTTTTTCTTACGACTGGTCGGTTGGGCTCGATATGTTCGTGCTGATAACATATCTAGTTTAATTAAGAAGGAATCTAAATTCCAAAACTCCACTTCTCAATAATAAATTAAATTTCTTCATTCTTTTCTCTCTTATCCTATGGATTAGGGTTTTCTATAGATTACTTAGGCCCTAAGAAAGCTTATTCTATAAATAATATTCGACCCCTTTAAGGTAGGGCATATTTGATAGCTCTCTCTTTCTCCCATGTCACAATACTTACCCTATAAATAATATACGACCCCTTTAGGGTAGGGCACGTTTGACGGCTCTCTCTTTCTCCCATCTTATAACACGTTATCTTTTGTTTCTCTCCCCATTTCTCTCTATGTTTTCTTTGTTTCTCTCTCTTTCTCTTATAGTATAAAATAAAATAAATAAGTATTGATAGAAAAGAGATAAAAAATTATTTTAAAATAGAGAGAGCAGGACTTTTTCACTCTTCTCTCTTCGTTTATCTCTTTATTCTCTTCCCTCTTTCTTCCATCTCATAACATGTTATCAGCACGAACATATCGAGCCTAGCCGACCAGTCGTAAGAAAACAGAGAGAGAAACGAAGATAGAAGTAGAGTTTTTAAATTTAGATTTCTTCTTACTTCAAACTTATACCCATGGCTAATGGACTGGAGCGGGACTTCTTCTCTCTTCTATCTTCGTTTATCTCTTCATTCTCTTCTCTCTTCTTCTCTCTCTTCTGTATTTGTTTCTCTCTCGGTTTTTTTTGCGATTGGTCGGCTAGGCTCGATATGTTCGTGCTAATAACGTGTTATAAGATGGGAGAAAAAGAGGGCCGTCAAGCGTGCCCCACCCTAAAGGTGTCGTATATTATTTATAGGGTAAGCTTACTTAGGGCCTAAGCAATCTACGAGAAACCATAATCTATGGGAGAGGTCCGACGGTGGACAGCCATCCGATCGAACGATCTCACAACAGTTTTAATGTTTTATATTTTTTTAAAGAAAAATGTAAAATATTTTTAAAGCAAAAAATTTGAGTGTGCCTCATCTTCTTTCTTTACTTCCTATTATTTAATTGATTTAATAATTTAATAAACTAAAAAGTTAAATAATTAAATAATTAAATAAATATTTAATTATCTTCTCTCTTCTCACTTTATTTTATTACTATGAAAATTAAGTGGAGTGTTGTTACTATGATATTTTTAATTAAAATAATCGTTTAATTAAAATGTAGAGAGAAGAGAATTTCCTATGATAATCATAGTAACGTTGAGATGATACTATTGAAAAGTGGAGTTTTAGAATTTAGATTCCTTTTTACTTCACACCTATACCCGTGGCGAATGAACAGGAGCAGGACTTCTTCTCTCTTCTCTCTTATTTATCTTCATTTAAATTATTTATTAATTTAAAAAATTTATAAATTAAGTTTTTAATAAAATAATTTATTTAAATAAATAAATTTTTTGCTTTAAAATTAATTAATATTAATATAAAAAAAAATTAAAACATTACAATTGTTATGAGATCGTTCGATCGGATGGCTGTCTACCATGGGATCTCTTCTATGGATTAGGGTTTCCTATAGATAGCTTAGGCCCTAAGTAAGATTACCCTATAAATAATATACGACCCTTTTAGGGTGGGGCACGTTTGACGACTCTCTTTTTCTCCCATCTCACAATATATTATCAGCACAAACATGTCGAGCCACATAGAATCTAATTAAATAAATATTTAATTGATTACATAACTTCTTCTCTCTTCTCTCTTCGATATGTTCGTACTGATAACATGTTATGAGATAGGAGAAAGAGAGAGCTGTCAAACGTGCCCCACCCTAAAGGGGTCGTATATTCTTTAAAAAAAGAGAAGAGAACGGAGAGATAAACGAAGAGAGAAGAACTCCTGCTCTAATTCATTGGCCATGGGTATAAGTATGAAATAAGAAGGAAGCTAAATTCCAAAACTCTACTTCTTAATATTTATACGACCCATCAGATCTCTATCATCTCTTCATTTATTATACTTATTTAATCTTACAACACGTTATCAGCATGAACATATCAAGCCCAGCCGGTCAGTCACAAGAAAACGAAGAGAGAAATGAAAATAGAAGAACGAAAAGAAGAGAGAAGAGAACGGAGAGATAAACGAAGAAAAAAAAGAGAAGAAGTCCTGCTCCAGTCCATTGGCCACGAGTATAGGTATGAAGTAAGAAAGAATATAAATTCCAAAACTCCACTTCTATCTTCATTTCTTTCTCTATTTTCTTATGACTGATCAGCTCGGCTCGATATGTTCGTGCTGATAACGTGTTATAAGATAGGAGAAAGAGAGAGCTATCAAATATACCTCACCCTAAAGGGGTCGTATAAATATTAAGAAGTAGAGTTTTGGAATTTACATTCCTTCTTACTTCACACCTATACTCGTGGCTAATAGACTGGAGAGGCTACAGGTATATTATTTATTGGGTAAGATTACTTAGGGACTAAGCAATCTACGGTAAACCCCAATCCATGGGAAATTACTTAGGGCTAAAGCAGGACTTCTTCTCGCTTCTCTCCTCATTTATCCCACTGTTCTTTTCTCTCTTTCTCCTATCTCACAACACGTTATCAGTACGAACATATCGAGCCCAGCTGACCAATCGCAAGAAAACGAAGAAAGAAGAGAAGACAAAAGAGAGAGAAGAAGAGAGAAGAGAACGAAAAGTTTTAATTATATTATTGTGAACTGGAGTTTTGGAATTTAGATTCCTTCTTACTTCACATCTATACCCGTGGCGAATGTACTGGAGCAGGACTTCTTCTCTCTTCTCTCTTCGTTTGTCTCTCTGTTCTCTTCTCTATTCTTCTCTCTCTTCTATTTTTGTTTCTCTCTCCGTTTTGTTGTGACTAGTCGGCTGGTCTCGATATGTTCGTGCTGAATGGGAGAGATTATTTAACTAATATTATTTTTAGTACTACTCCATATTTAATCTCTCTTTTTCTCTCTCTCTCTCTCTTCTGTGGACATTTGGAATTTAGATTCCTCTTTACTTCACACATATACCCGTGGCCAAAGGACTGGAGCAGGACTTCTTCTCTTTTCTCTCTTTATTTCTCTTTTTTATCTTCTCTTCTTCTCTCTCTTCTATGGAGTTTTGGAATTTAGATTTCTTCTTACTTTATACCAATACACATGGCCAATGAACTAAAGCAGGACTTCTTTTCTCTTCTCTCTTTATTTATCTATTCGTTCTTTTCTCTCTTTTTCTCTCTCTTCTGTTTTCGTTTCTCTCACCATTTTCTTATGACTGGTCGGCTGGGCTCGATATGTTCGTGCTGATAACGTATTGTAAGATGGGAGAAAGAAAGAGTCATCAAACGTGCTCCACCCTAAAGGGATAATATATTATTTATAGGGTAAGCTTACTTAGGGCCTAAGCAATCTATGGAAAACCTTAATCCATGGGAGAGATCCGACGATGGATAACTATCCTTCTTACTTCACACCTATACCCGTGGCGAATGGACTGGAGATGGACTTCTTCTCTCTTCTCTCTTCTTCTTTTTCTAATTATCGGATAGCTATCCATCATCGGATCTCTCTTATGGATTAGGGTTTCGCATAGATTGCTTAGGCCCTAAGTAAGAAGAAGTCATGCTCTAGTCCATTGGCCATGAGTATAGGTGTGAAGTAAGAAGGAATCTAAATTGGAAAATTCTACTTCTCAATAGTATCATCTCAACGTTATTATAATTATCATATTAATGCTACTATAATTTATTAAATTAAATTAAAATTTTATTTAATTATTAAATAATTTAATTAATTTAATAATTAAGTTTTTAGTAAAATAATTAATATATTTAATTATTTAATTATCTAATTATTTAATTAAATTTATTATTTAATTTATTTATTATTATTTTATTATTTTATCGGATAGCTATCCACGAAGACCATCGCAGGACCCACCAGCCCTGCCTGGGGGGTCCACAGAGACCGCCGCGGGACCCGCCAGCCCTGCTTGGGAAATCCCCGGATACAAAGGCAAAAACCGCCATTTGCCTTAGATTTCCTCCCTGAGTGTTTCTATAAATAGTAGGACCTTCAAATGTAAAAAAATCCAGAACAAAACTCTAAGAACTGATTTCCAGAAACCAGAACCCAGAGCTCTAACTTCAATATTCGTTTACTTTCAATCTCCTTTTCAAAGAGATCAGTGACACTCGGCCTGTCGAGGTCACTTCTAGTGGAGAGTTAGTGAATTCGGGTTGCTCCCTATAGCACAGAGACGTAGGGTTCGGCTGAACTTCGAGATCACACCTTGTGTCAATCTTCTTACTGTTTGCATATTAAAAATCCCAACTCAAAGTCACCAAGACATCAACCTTCGGACCTACCTTCCCTTCAGTAGACTGATCATAGATCTTCGACTCGACTTCGATTGACTAGTGGCGCGGAGTCTTCGGATCGGCACGAAGATTTTCCCCCCATAGTTTGGTGCTGTCTGTGGGATCCGTTCGAAAAGTCAAGTTTGCTCTATATTAAATATCAGATCGGTTGAGCAGACAACTGGTCTAGATAGTTAAACTTCCCGGCCCCTTCGGTTAAGCAAACAACTGTTAAGACACCAGCAATCTTGTTACATCCTTCGCTCTCTAAAAGGCAAGGACGAAGCATCAGGATCATCCATAGGAAAGTAACACATTTCAAGCTCATCCAGATACTCGTTCGATGAGTCAACGGCTCAACTTCGGGAAGCCCCTCGCTATCCCCGAAATGGGGGTTCGATCAGGAAGCGGAAGATCGGTCGATCGACCGATCGCTCCACCTCTCCGATAGTCGATAGGGCAAACTGCCCCTGCTCTTGCTGAAAACCCACCATCTACCTACCAAATCTCGGTGATCGACTTTCAGCTATTGCAATTGGCTAAGCAAAACACCACCCTCGTAGCTGAAAGGGACGCCCTCAAGAAGGCAGCCTCTGAAGCCGGAATTGCTCTCCCCATCCCTTCATTCGACGAGAGAGTTGATCCGCCACGGCAATCGATTCACTCTAAACCACGAAGGTCAATGGGCACCACCGCCCATGAGAGGATTCGTCACAACCCAACCCCCTCTGCGGCTCCATGGAAGTAGAGTGTCTGGGATCGTATCGATGACGAGTCCTCTCAATCATCTTCAGGTCACAACTGTGTCAGGCAGACACAGTCAAAGCCCAACTTGCAAGGGAGGCACCAGATGAAAGGAGCACCCTCAAAAGGCAGAACTTCTTCATCCCTCCCACTCCAACATAAAGCTGGAATGGATCTTCGTCACCAACTCCATCACGCAACCACTCAAAGGCCTGGACAAGACCTCTCGATCTACATCCAGGTCGAGGGCATGGTCATAGAGAAGGATACTCTTCTGCTGGACCTCTCCTTCGAAGTTTGTTTCAATCGTCATTTTCGAGGGGATGGAGAACTCCAACTCTCCCCAAGTTCAATTGCCTCAAAGGGGATCCTACCCTTATATTCTAGCATTCAAGCAAGCTCTAACGCCATACGAAGAAGAGAACAATTGGCTTTGCCGAACCTTCACCGGAAGCCTCGATGAGCCATTTCTCGATTGGTACCATAACCTTCGGGCTGGGTCCGTCACCCAGTTCGAAGTATTGGCAAACCACTTCGTGCAACACTATCAACTCAACTTGAAGCCTGAGAAGAAGCTCGATTCCCTCTACCGGCTGAGGATGGGAGTAGATGAAAGTCTTCGCAGTTTCACACGAAGATTTTGCAATGAGCATGCCGCTCTCTCAGGACGGTATCTGGATGATGAGGCTATCATGTTAGCCTTCCAAAATGCCCTTCGGTTTGATCTGTATATCTATAATGATTTCATCCGTAATCCTCCCCCTTTCTTGGGTTTGATGTTTGATCGAATTCAGAGGTAGATCGAAGTCAAAGATGATCAGCTCACCCGAAAGGGATGAGAAACAAAACGACAACCTGCCGACAGGGAAGCCCCAAAGTATACCGCCAAAGCTCACAATGCGGAGGCAGTAGCCCCCCTGCACCCAAGCGGTCGAGAAATAACGGACGTAGATCACCTCCGAAGAAGACTACATTCATGGATTGAATTCTACCGATCGAGCAGATTCTCGATCAAATTCAACATCAGGAATTCCTCCGAAGGCCGAATCCTTTACAGTCTGATACCAAGGTCACAGCTGATAAAACGGTCTACTGTGATTTTTATCGCAGTCACGACCTTTCTACCGATCAATGCTACCGGCTGAGGTACCATCTGGAGGATCTGCTACGAGAAGGCCATCTCCAGGAGTTCGTCAAAAGCGGGCAAGATCAACACTGACCTTCGACGAAAGGAAAAGAAGCTTGCTGGATCCACCAAATATCTACTGATCAATCACCTATCACTGTGCGTGCTAACATCTTCGACATTCACGGAGCGTTGCATAATCAAACACTGACAGGAAAAGAAGTCGATCGGCAAGTGCGACGCATGTTCAATGTTTGCTCTGCAGCGAACAAAGAAGACACCTGGATCGAAAAACCTATCAAAGGCCTAACTTGGCCATCTATCATCTTCAAAGACTCTGATCTTCAAGGAGTCCATACTCCACATCGAGACCCCCTAGTCATGAAGCTCATTAACGGGAGTATCGTCAACCGCATCCTCATCGATACCGGAAGCTCTATCATCATGTTCTCAGACTACTTCAAGTGCCTGGGACATTTATATACAAGCCTCGAAGTTGTCCCGACCGTGATCACAGGCTTCAACGGGGAACAGAGCATAACAATAGAAGAATCAAGATTTACCCTCGACCTCAGTCGAGAGACTCGACTCTCCGTAAGAGTCATCATTGTCGAAGGAACGTCCAACTACAACGTCATCCTGGGGCAGCCTTTCCTCTACCAGATCAATGCTATATCCTCCTCCTACCACCAACTCCTCAAATTTGCAACAGGAGAGAGTATCGTCTGCATCCGAGGAGATCAACAAACCAGGCGATCTTGCGAAGCGGCAGCTGCAAAAACAGATCGCCGAATAAATCTTATCCCCCCAAAGCGACCAAGAGATGAAGCTGGTCCTTCTTCAAAGATAGCAACCAAAGGAGATCCCACTGTTCGAACCTCCACCACTCGAATAGGAGACCTCATCCTCAATTGAAGAAATCATTCCAATCAACATCGGTAGTGGAGATCTCCCTCGAGAAACCTTTATCGGTACCGGTCTCAACGATGCAGAAGCGCAAAACATGGTATCCTTCCTTCAATCCAACATTGACGTCTTCGCCTGGTGTTTCGAGGACATGCCCAGGATATACCCAAAGGATGCTTGTCACTGGCTCGCAATCAAAAAAGGAGTGAAGCTCATCAAACAAAAACCATGCACAATCCGACCAGAATGATAAGCTGCAGTTCATGAGGAGATTAATAAGCTACTCGCAGCAGGCTTCATTCGTGAAGTAAAGTACCCTACTTGGATCTCTAATATAGTTGCTGTCCTTAAGAAGAATGGCAAAATTAGGGTCTGCATCGACTTCACCAACCTCAACAGGGCTTGCCCTAAAGACCCATTCCCCATGCCAAGGATAGATAGACTCGTTGACGCCACTGCTGGCCACGAGCTTCTATCTTTCATGGACGGATACTCTGGGTATATTCAAATCCCGCTACATCCGGATGATCAAGAGAAGACATATTTCGTGACAGACCGAGGTCTCTACTGCTACAATGTAATGCCATTCGGCCTCAAAAATGCTGGATCGACTTATCAAAGGCTAGTCACAAAGATGTTCGAATAACAAATCAACCGCAACGCTGAAGTCTATGTCGATGATCTACTCACCAAAAGTCCCAATCGGGAGAGCCACTTCTCCGATCTAGCAGAGATATTTCAAATCCTTCGAAAATACCGCATGAAGCTCAACCCAGCCAAATGTGCCTTCGGTGTTCAATCGGGTAAATTCCTGGGTCAACTTGTGACCAGGAGAGGCATCGAAGCCAACCCCGACCAAATTCGAGCTATCCTCGATATGCCATCGCCTACCAATCAGAAGGAAGTTCAACGCCTCACTGGAAGATTAGCTGCCCTCAATCATTTATCTCGAAATCTTCCGACAAGTGCAAACTGCTCTTCGACAAGTTACGAAAGGCAGATACCTCTGGATGGAGTACAACTTGCGAACAAGCTTTTCAAGATGCCAAAAATTATCTCGTGCGTACTCCCATTTTGACAGCTCCGCTCCCAAAGAAAGATCTCTGGCTCTATCTTACCATCACTGATCAAGCAATCAGTGCGGTCCTGGTCAGCAGAAGATAAGGCATTGAACATCCGGTCTACTACATCAGTCATACACTTCTCCCGGTAGAGACACGATATTCAAAGATTGAGAAGGTCATACTAGCCTTGCTCACCACATCACGACGTCTTCAACCCTATTTTGTCTCCCATCCGATCACCATCATCTCAGAGCATCCACTCAAAGACATCCTAGACAAGGCTGGTCGAGCAGGTCAAATGACCAAATGGGTGATCAAGATGAGTGCTCTCAAAATTCAATTCGAGCCTTGCACTTTGCTCAAAGGGCAAGCTGTAGCTGACTTCCCCGTGGAAGATCCTATTGTATGGAAGGATGACGTCAAAATGCACCTCGATAACGAAGACAAACTTCCGCTCAACTCTGCTCCTATAACCATCAATCATAGTCCCGAGACTCCCAATACTTTAACTCGATGGAAGCTTTACACTGACGGAGCTTCAAGTGCAATCGATTCGGGAATTGGGATAGTCTTGATATCCCCCGAGCTTGATCGCCTCCAAAAGGCTATTCTCCTCGGATACAATGCTATAAACAACAAAGCAGAATACGAAGCACTTAACTCTGGATTGGAGATTGCTAGATCCTTAGGGGTGGACCGTCTCGTTGTCCACAACGACTCCTAACTGATAATTCGATAGATTAATGGGGAGTATACAGCCCGCGAAGAAAGGATGCAACACTACATGGCTTTGGTGATGCATCATCGACAATGATTCAATAACATCGAATTCCTTCAAATCCCGAGGGCCGAAAATCGAGAAGCTGATGCTCTGGCTAATGCTGCTTCAGTACTTGGAAATTCACTCAGAGAAAGGTGAATACAGATCGACTATCAAGAATTGCCAAAAACCACCATCGAACAGCAGATCGTTGCCACTAATGAATGGTCTCGGGTTGGAGACAGCCGATTTTAAATCTTACAATACATAACCTCGGGGATTGGAGACTGCCAATTTTTGACTTCTTTAAACATGGAAGAATACCAGAAGATCCAATTCAAGCCAGAAGACTTCAAAGAAAGCTTTCATGCTACAGCCTCCAAGGAGCGGATCTATACTTGAGCAAGACTTCTTATTATTTCTCTCTTCATTTATCTCTTCGTTCTCTTCTCTCTTTTTCTCTCTCCGTTATCTTTGTTTCTCTTTCCGTTTTCTTGTGACTGGTCGGTTGGGCATGACATGTTCATGCTGATAACGTATTGTGAGATGGGAGAAAAAGAAAGAAGAGAATAGAGAGATAAACGAAGAGAGAAGAGATAAGAAGTCTTGCTCCATTCTATTGGTCACGGGTATAGATGTGAAGTAAGAAGGATGACCGTCCACCGTCAGATCTCTCCCATGGTTAGGATTTCCTATAGATTACTTAGGCTCTAAGTAAGCTTACCCTATAAATAATATACGACCCTTTTAGGGTGGGGCATGTTTGACAACTCTCTCTTTCTCCCATCTCATAATACGTTATCAGTACGAACATGTCGAGCCCAGCCGACCAGTCATAAGAAAACGGAGAGAGAAAGGAAGATAGATGTGGAGTTTAGGAATTTAGATTCCTTCTTATGTCACACCTATACCCATGGATAATGGACTGGAGTAGGACTTCTTCTCTCTTCTCTCTTCATTTATCTCTCCGTTCTCTTCTCTCTTCTTATCTCTCTTATGTGGAGTTTTGGAATTTAGATTCCTTCTTACTTTACAGCTATACGCATGGCCAATGGATTAGAGCAGGACTTCTTCTCTCTCCGTTTATCTCTCTGTTATCTTCTCTCTTTTCTATCATCATTTCTTTCTCCGTTTTATTATGACTGGTCGGTTGGGCTTGACATGTTCATGTTGATAACTTGTTGTGAGAAGAGAGAAGAGAACGGATAGACAAATAAAGAGAGAAGAAAGAAGAAGTCATGTTCCAGTCCATTCGCCATGGGTATATGTGTGAAGTAAGAAGGAATCTAAATTCCAAAACTCCACTTCTTAATAATATAATTAAATCTCTCAGTTCTCTTTTCTCTTCGTCTATGGATTAGGGTTTTCTATAGATTGCTTAGGCCCTAAGTAAGTTTTCCCAATAAATAATATACGACCCCTTTAGGGTGGGGCACGTTTGATGACTTTCTCTTTCTCCCATCTCACAAGATGTTATCAGTACGTATATGTCAAGCCCAGCTGACCAATCGTAAGAAAACATTAAGAGAAACAAAGACAGAAGTGGAGTTTTGGTATTTAGATTTCTTGTTACTTCACACTTATACCCTTGGCCAATGGACTGGAACAGGACATCTTCTCTCTTCATTTATCTCTCTGTTCTCTTCTTGCTTCTTATCTCTCTTCTGTCTTCGTTAAACTCCACTTCTTCTCTATATAAACGGATAGAGAAACGAAGACAGAAGAGAAAGAAAAAGAGAGAAGAAAATGGAGAGATAAACAAAAAGAGAAGAGAGAAGAAGTTCTGCTCCAGTCCATTGGCCATGGGTATAAGTGTAAAGTTCTCTCTTTTCTCTTTATTTATCTCTCCGTTCTCTTCTTGCTTCTTATCTCTCTTTTGTCTTCGTTAAACTCCTCTTCTTCTCTCAATAAACGGATAGAGAAACGTAGACAGAAGTGTAGGAGGAAGAGAAAAGAAAACGGAGAGATAAACAAAGAAAAGAGTGAAGAAGTTCTGCTCTAGGTTATTGGCCACGGGTATAGGTGCGAAGTAAGAAGGAATTTAAATTCCAAAACTCCACTTCTGTCTTCGTTTCTCTTTCTCTTTTCTTGTGACTGGTCAGTTGGGCACGACATGTTCGTGCTGATAACATGTTATATGAGATGGAAGAAAAGAAGAGCCATTAAACATGCCCCACCCTAAAGGGGTCGTATATTATTTATAGGGTAAACTTACTTAGTTCCTAAGCATTTTAAAGGAAACCTTAATCCATGGACGAAGAGAGAAGAGAATGGAGAGATTTAATTATATTATTTAAAAGTAAAGTTTTGGAATTTAGATTCCTTCTTACATCACACCTATACCCGTGGTGAATGGACTGGAGAAGTACTTCTTCTCTCTTCTTTCTTTGTTTATCTCTCCCTTCTCTTCTCTCTTCTTATTTTTTCTCACAACTTATTATCAGCATGAACATATCGAGCCCAGCCGACCAGTCAACAGAAACCGAAGAGAGAAATAAAGACAGAAGAAAGAGAAGAAAAGATAAGAGAATAGAGAGATAAATAATTTACATAATATATTTAAATAATTTAGTTAAATTCTAAATGGTGGTCTGATGGGCTCGACATGTTAATCCTGATAACGTGTTGTGAGTAAAGAGAAGAAGAGAGAAGAGAATGGAGAGATAAACAATGAAAGAAGAGAGAAGAAGTCCTCCTCCCGTCCATTATCAATGGGTATAGGTGTAATATAAAAAGGAATCTAAATTCCAAAACTCCACTTCTCAATAATATAATTAAATCTCTCTGTTCTCTTCTCTCTTCTCCTGTGTATTAGGGTTTCTCATAGATTACTAAGGCCCTAAGTAAGTTTACCCTATAAATAATATACGACCCCTTTAGGGTGGGGCACATTTGACGGCTCTCACTTTCTCCCATCTCATAACATGTTATCAGCACGAATATGTCGAGCCCAGTCGACTAGTAATAAGAAAAATAGAGAGACAAACGAAGACAAAAGAAGAGAGAAGAGAACGGAGAGAAAAACGAAGATAAAAGAGAGAACTTCACACCTATACCCATGGCCAATGGACTAGAGCAGGACTTCTTCTCTTCTTTTTTTGTTTATCTCTCCGTTCTTTTCTCTCTTCTTCTATCTCTTCTGTCTTCATTTCTCTCTTCGTTTATTGAGAAAAGAAGTAGAGTTTAACGAATACAAAAGAGAGAGAAGAAGAGAGAAGAGAATGGAGAGATAAATAAAGAGAGAAGAGAGAAGAAGTCTTGCTCTAGTCAATTGGCCATGGGTATAGGTGTGAAGTAAGAAGGAATCTAAATTTCAAAACTACACTTCTGTCTTTGTTTTTCTATCTATTTTCTTGTGATGGGTCGGCTGGGCTTGACATGTTCGTGCTGATAACGTATTATGAGATGAGAGAAAGAGAGAGCCATCAAACGTGTCCCACCCTAAAGGGATAGTATATTATTTATAAGATAAGCTTACTTAGGACCTAAGCAATCCATGGGAAAACCTAATCCCTGGGAGAAGATAGAAGAGAACGGAGAGATTAAATTATATTACTGAGAATTAGAGTTTTCTCAATAGTATCATCTCAACGTTATTACGATTATCATAGAAATTCCCTTCTCTCTTTGTTTTAATCAAACAATTAATTTAATTAAAAAAATTATAGTAATATTACTATGATAATCATAATAACGTTGAGAGGATACTATTGAGAAGTGATGTTTTAAAATTTACATTCCTTCTTACTTCATATCTATACCTATAGTGAATGGACTGGAGCATGACTTCTTCTCTCTTCTCTTTTTATTTATCTCTCCATTCTTATCTCTTATCTTTTCTCTCTTCTATCTTCGTTTCTCTCTCCGTTTTCTTATGACTGGTCGGCTGGGCTCGACATTATCATGCCGATAACGTATTATGAGATGGGAGAAAGAGAGAGCCATGAAATATACCCCACCCTAAAGGGGTTATTTATTTTTTAAAGGGTACGCTTACTCAGTGCCTAAGCAATCTATGGGAAACCCTAATCCATGGGAGAAAAGAGAAGAGAATGAAGAGATTTAATTATATTATTGAGAAATTGAATTTTGGAATTTAGATTTCTTCTTACTTCACAACTATACCCATGGCCAATAGACCAGAGCAGGACTTCTTCTCTCTTCTATCTTCGTTTATCTCTCCATTCTCTTCTCTCTTCTTCTATCTTTTCTGTCTTTGTTTTTCTCTCCATTTTCTTGCGACTTGTCACTGGGCTCGACATGTTCGTGTTGATAACGTATTGTGAGATGGGAGAAAGAGAGAGCCGTTAAACATGCCCCATACTAAAGGGGTCGTATATTATTTATAGTGTAAGGTTACATAGGGCCTAAGTAATCTATAGGAAACCCTAATATATGGGAGAGATTCGATGGTGTATCTTTTAATATTTGAACTTAGGGCCTAAGCTATTCGGGTATGCCACTTCTTACTATCAAGCCCAGCCGACCAGTCGTATCTCTCTCTTCTGTCTTTGTTTATATCTTCGTTCTCTTCTCTCTTCTTCACTCTCTTCTATGGAGAAGAAGTCCTGCTCCAGTCCATTGAACACGGGTATAGGTGTGAAGTAAGAAGGAATCTAAATTCCAAAACTCCTCTTCTGTCTTTGTTTCTCTCTCTGTTTCCTTGTGACTGGTCGGCTGGGCTCGATATGTTCCTGCTGATAATGTGTTATGAGATGGGAGAAAGAAAGAGCCGTCAAATGTGCCCTACCCTAAAGGGGTTATATATTATTTATAGGGTAAGTGTTATAAGATGAGAGAAAGAGAGAGCCGTAAATGTGCCCAACCCTAAAGGTGTCATATATTATTTATAGGGTAAGCTTACTTAGGGCCTAAGCAATCTATAGGAAATCCTAATCCATGGGAGAAGAGAGAAGTTTAACGGCTCTCTCTTTCTCCCATCTCATAACACATTAATTAGTAAACTTAATTATTAAATTATTTAAATTATTTAATAATTAAAGAATTAATTAATTTAATTAAAAAAATTATAGTAACATTACAATAATAATCAAAATAATATTGAGATGATACTAGGAGTTTTCGAATTTAAATTCCTTCTTACTTCACACCTATACCCATGGCGATAATCAATTATATATAATTAAATATTTATAAGGCAAGTTTACTAATTAAGAGAATTGATTTAATAATTATTTAAATAAATAATTAATACTACCCCTTTAGGATGGGGCATGTTCGATCGGATGGCTGTCCATCGTCGGATCTCTCCCATTGATTACGGTTTTCCATAGATTGCTTAGGCCCTAAGTAAGCTTACCCTATAAATAATATACGACCTCTTTAGGGTGGGGCACGTTTGACAGCTCTCTCTTTCTTCTATCTCATAACGCATTATCAGCGCGAACATGTCGAGCCTAACCGACCAGTCAAAAGAAAACGGAGAGAGAAACGAAGACAGAAGAGAGAGAAGAAGATATAGTTAAAAAATAATAATTTTAATAAATTTGTTATGTAATTAAATAATTAATTTTTTTATTAAATTATAAAATATTAATTGAGATAAATAAAAAATTTAATTATTTAATTAAGTAATAAAATAAAATAATAATTCAATAACTATTTACTCATTATTTAAGTAATAAATTAATTTTTTGAATATATAAATAAAAAAATATTTTTTTAAATAACCTAGTTTTTTTTTAAATAATCAAATTAATATTTATTTATTTTAAAATTTAAATAATAAATAAATTATTTAAATAATTTAAATATTTAGGTATATAGATAATTAAATATTTTTTTAATTATTTTACTATTTAATTTATTAAACTAATTAAATTAATTAAATAATACGAAGTAAAAAGAAAGATGAGGCACACCCGAATTTTTTGCTTTAAAAATAATTTATATTTTTCTTTAAAAAATTTAAAATATTACAACTGTTATATGATCGTTCGATCGGATGGTTGTCTATCGTCGGATCTCTCACATGGATTAGGGTTTCTTTTAGATTGCTTAGGCCCTAAGTAAGCTTATCTTATAAATAATATATGACACCTTTAGGGTGGAGCATATTTGATGGCCCTCTCTTTCTCCCATCTCACAACACGTTATCAGCATGAACATGTCGAGCCCAACCGACCAGTCACAAGAAAACGGAGAGAGAAAACGAAGACAGAAGAGAGAGAAGAAAAAAGAAGAAAACGGGGAGATAAATGAAGAGAGAAGTAGTCCTGATCCAGTCCATTCACCACGGGTATAAGTATAAAGTAAGAAAGAATCTAAATTTCAAAAATCCACTTCTAAATATTTATATGACCCCTTTAGGGTAGGGCATATTTGACGGCTCCCTTTTTATCTATCACATAATATGTTATCAACACGAACATGTCGATCCTAGCTAACCAATCATAAGAAAACAGAGAGAGAAAGGAAGACAAAAGAGAGAAAAAAAGAGAGAAGAGAATGAGGAGATAAACGAAGAGAAAAGATAGAAGAAGTCCTGCTCCAACCTATTGGCCATGGGTATAGGTGTGAAGTAAAAAGAAATCTAATTAGGGTGGGGCATATTTGATGGCTCTCTTTCTCCCATCTCACAACACATTATCAGTACGAATATGTCGAGCCCAACCGACTAGTCATACAAAAACATAGTGAGAAACGAAGACAGAAGAGAGAGAAGAAGAGAGAAAAAAACAAAGAGATAAACAAATATAGAAGAGAGAAGAAGTCCTGCTCCAGTTTATTCACCATGGGTATAGGTGTGTAGTAAGAAGGAATCTAAATTCCAAAACTCTACTTCTCAATAAAATAATTAAAGCTCTCCGTTCTCTTCTCTTTTCTTCTATGGATTAGGGTTTACCATAGATTGTTTAGGTCCTAAGTAAACTTACCCTATAAATAAAATATGACCCCTTTAGGGTAAGGCACGTGGCGGCTCTCTCTTTCTCCCATCTCACAAAATATTATCAGCATGAATATGTCTAGCTCTACTGACCAGTCATAAGAAAACAGAGAGAGAAGAAAAAAAGAGAGAGAAGAAGAAATCTAAATTCCAAAACTCCACAAAAGAGAGAGTAAGAAGGAAGTCTAGCTCTTCTCACACGGGTATAGGAGTGAAGTAAGAAGGAATCTAAATTCCAAAACTCTACAAAAGAGAGAGAAGAAAAAAAAAAAAACGAAGAGATAAATGAAGAGAGATGAGAGAAGAAGTCCTGCTCCAGTCCATTGGAATATTTATATGACCCATTTAGGGTGGGGCATATTTGATGGCTCTCTCTTCTCCTATCTCATAATACTTTATCAGTACAAACATATCGAGCACAGCCGACCAGTCATAAAAAAATGGAGAGAGTAACGAAGGCAAAAGAGAGAGAAGAAGAGAGAAGAGAACAGAGAGATAAACAATGAGACAAGAGAAAAGAAGTCTTGCTCCAGCCTATTAGCTAAGGGTATAGTTGTGAAGTAAGAAGGAATCTAAATTCCAAAACTCCACTTCTCAATAATATAATTAAATCTCTTCGTTCTCTTCTTTCTTCTCCCATGGATTAGGATTTCCTATAGATTGCTTAGGCCTTAAGTAAGCTTATCCTATAAATAATATATGACCCTTTTAGATGGGGCATGTTTAACGACTCACTCTTTCTCCCATCTTACAATACGTTATCAGCACGAATATGTCGAACCCAATCGACTAATCATAAGAAAATAAAGAGAGAAACGAAGACAGAAGAGAGAAAAGAACAGAGATATAAATGAAGATAGAAGATAAAAGAAGTCCTGCTCCAGTCCATTGCCATCCAATCGAACGATCTTATAATAGTTGTATTGTTTTAAACTTTTTTAAGGAAAATTATAAATTATTTTTATAGCAAAAAATTCATTGAGAAGTAGAGTTTTTGAATTTTGATTCTATCTTACTTCACACCTATACCCATGGTGAATGGACTAGAGCAAGACTTCTTCTATCTTATCTCTTCGTTTATCTCTCCGTTCTCTTCTCTCTCATTCTCTCTTTTCTATCTTCGTTTCTCACTCCTTTTTTTATGACTCGTCCATTGGGCTTGACATTTTCATACTGATAGCGTGTTGTGAGATGGGAGATTGCATATTTATTTTATTTATATCAATTAGTATTTTTTTAAATATTATAAAGTATATCATTTTTTTAAATATTTAAATAATATTATCTTAATATTAATATTTAAATATTTAATTATAAAATATTTCATATTTATTAAATAATTTATATAAATTTATGAGCATGAAAAATATTTTATTTCTCTTCTTCTCTCTTCATTTATCTCTCTGTTCTCTTCTCTCTCTCTTTTGTCTTCGTTTCTCGCATCGTTTTCTTGGGACTAGTCGGCTGGGCTCGATATGTTCATGCTGATAATGTGTTGTGAGAAGAGAGAAGAGAATAAAGAGATAAATAAAGAGAAAAGAGAGAATAATTTTTACTCCAGTCCAATCGCCAAGGGTATAGGAGTGAAGTAAGAAGGAATCAAAATTTCAAAACTCTACTTCTCAATAATATAATTAAATATCTCCATTCTCTTCTCTCTTCTCCCATGGATTAGGATTTCCTATTGATTCCTTAGGCCCTAAGTAAGCTTACCCTATAAATAATATACGACCCCTTTAGGGTGGGGCATGTTTGATGGCTCTCTCTTTCTCCCATCTCATAATTCATTATCAGCACGAACAAGTCGTGCCTAGCCGATCAGTCGCAAGAAAACGAAGAGAGAAACGAAGATAGAAGAGAGAGAAGAAACGAGAAGAGAATAGAGAGATAAACAAAGAGAAAAGATAAAAGAAGTCCTGCTCCAGTCTATTCTCCATGGGTATAAGTGTAAAGTAAGAAGGAATCTAAATTCCAAAACTTCACTTCTCAATAGTATCATCTCAACGTTATTATGATTATCATAGTAAATTCCAAAACTCTCTTTATTTTAATTAAATAATTAATTTAGTTAGAAAAATTATAGTAACATTATCAGCACGAAAAAAGAAAAAGTCTTTCTCTAGTCCATTGGCCATGGGTATAGGTATAAAGAAAGAGGGAATCTAAATTACAAAACTCCACTTCTTAATATTTATATGACCCTTTTAGGGTGGAGCACGTTTGACGGCTCTCTTTTTATACCACCTCACAATACGTTATCAGTACGAACATGTCAAGCCCAACCTACTAGTCAAGTGAAAGAAATGAAGACAGAATAGAGAGTAGAAAAGAGAAGAGAAAATAAAAAAAGAAACGAAGACAGAAGAGTAAGAAGAAGATAGAAGAGAATGAAGAGATAAACGAAGAGATAAACAAAGAGAGAAAAAGTCCTACTCTAGTCCATTAGCCACGAGTATAGGTGTGGAGTACTTAGAAGGAATATAAATTCCAAAACTTAACTTCTCAATATTTATACGACCCCTTTAAGGTGGTGCATATTTGACAGCTCTCTCTTTTTCCTATCTCACAACACGTTATCAATGCGAACATGTCGAGCCCAGCCGATCAGTAACAAGAAAATGGAGAGAGAAACGAAATTAAAAGAGAGAGAACAAGAGAGAAGAGAACGGAAAGATAAACAAAGAGAGAAGAGAAAAGAAGTCCAACTCCAGTCCATTAGCCACGGGTCTAGGTGTGAAGTAAGAAGTAATCTAAATTCCAAAACTCTATTTCTCAATAATATAATTAAATCTCTCTATTCTCTTCTCTCTTCTGCTATAGATTAGGGATTCCAATAGACTGCTTAGACCCTAAGTAAGCTTACTCTATAAATAATAAATAATATATGACCCCTTTAGGGTGGGTCACGTTTGACGGCTCTCTCTTTCTCCTATCTCACAACACGTTATTTGCACGAAAATGTCAAGCTCAGCTGACCAGTCATAAGAAAACAGAGAGAGAAATGAAGACATAAATGAAGCTTTGGAATTTAGATTCCTTTTTACTTCACACCTATATCCATAGCCAATGAACTGGAGCAAAACTTCTTCTCTCTTCTCTCTCTATTTATCTCTTCGTTCTCTTCTTTCTTCTTCTCTCTCTTCTGTTGAGTTTTTGAATTTAGATTCCTTCTTACTTCAAACCTATACCCGTGGCCAATGGACTGGAGTAGGACTTCTTCTTTCTTCTTTTTTTGTATATTTCTTTATTCTATTCTCTCTTCTTCTCTCTCTTCTATTTTTGTTTCACTATCTATTTTTTTATAACTGGTCGGTTGGGCTTGACATGTTCGTACTGATAACGTGTTGTGAGATGGGAGAAAGAGAGAGCCGTCATATGTGCCCCACCCTAAAGTGGTCGTATAAATATTGAGAAGTGGAGTTTTGGAATTTAAATTACTTCTTACTTTACACATATACCCGTGGCCAACGGATTGGAGCCAGACTTCTTCTCTCTTCTCTCTTCGTTTATCTCTTCATTCTCTTCTCTCTTTTTTTTTCTCTTTTGTTTTTATTTCTCTCTCCGTTTTCTTGTGACTATTCAGTTGGGCTCAATATGTTCGTGCTGGTAACGTGTTGTGGGAAGAAAAAAGAGAACCTAAATAAAATAATATAAATCTCTCTAGTTTTAGTAATTAAATAGAAGTATGTCCTTATCTTTTCTTTCTTCTGTGAAGTTTTGGAATTTAGATTCCTTATTAATTCACACCTATACCCATGGCCAATAGACTAGAGCATAACTTCTTCTCTCTTCTCTCTTTGTTTATCTATATGTTCTCATCTTGATTCTTCCCTCTCTTCTCTGTTCTATTCTTTCTTCTTCTCTCGCTTCTGTGGAGTTTTGTAATTTAGATTCTTTCTTACTTCGTACCTATAACCGTGGCCAATGGACTGGAGCAAGACTTCTTCTCCCTTTCCCTCTTTGTTTATCTCTCTGTTCTCTTCTCTCTTCTACCTAAATAATTTAATTAAATAATATAATTATTTAATTGAGAGAGAAACTAAGATAGTAGAGAGAGAAGAAAAAAGAAGAGAACAGAGAGATAAATAAGGAAAGAAGAGAGAAAAAGTCCTGCTCCAATCCATTCGCTATGGGTATAGGTGTGAAGTCAGAAAGAATCTAAATTCTAAAACTATACAGAATAGAGAGAAGAAGAGAGAAGAGAAAGGAGAGATAAACAAAGATAGAAGTGGATTTTTGGAATTTAGATTCATTCTTACTTCACACCTATACCCATAGACAATGGACTGGAGCAGGACTTCTTCTCTCTTCTCTCTTTATTTATCTCTTCGTTCTCTTCACTTTTCTCCTCTTTTTTCTGTGGAGTTTTAGAATTTTGATTCCTTTTTACTTTACACCTATATCTATGGCCAATGGATTGGAGCAGGACTTCTTCTCTCTTCTCTCTTTATTTATCTCTCAATTTTCTTCTTTTTTCTCCTTTTTTTTGTAGAGTTTTTGAATTTAGATTCCTTCTTACTTTACACCTATACCTATAGACAATGGACTGGAGCATGACTTTTTATCTCTTCTCTCTTCATTTATCTCTCCTTAGATTCAATCTTACTTTACAGCTATACCCATAGCCAATAGACTAGAGTAGGACTTTTTCTCTCTTCTCACTTCGTTTATATCTCCGTTCTCTTCTCTCTTCTACCTAAATAATTTAAATAAATAATATAATTATTTAATTGAGAGAGAAACTAAGACGGAAGAGAGAAAAGAAGAGAGAAGAGAATAGATAGATAAATAAAGAGAGAAGAGAGAAGAAGTCCTTCTCTAGTCCATTCGCTATGGGTATAGGTGTGAAGTAAGAAGGAATCTAAATTCTAATACTACACAAAAGAGAGAGAAGAATAGATAAGAGAACAGAGAGATAAACGAAGATAGAAGTGGAGTTTTGGAATTTAGATTTCTTCTTACTTCACACCTATACCCGTGGCCAATGGACTGGAGCAAAACTTCTTCTCCCTTTCTCTCTTCGTTTATCTCTCGGTTCTCTTCTCACTTCTACCTAAATAATTTAATTAAATAATATAGTTATTTAATTAAGAGAGAAACTAAGACAGAAGAGAGAAGAAGAAAAAAGAGAATAGAGAGATAAATAAAGAGAGAAGAGAGAAGAAATCCTTCTCTAGTTCATTCGCTATGGGTATAGGTGTGAAGTAAGAAGGAATCAAAATTCTAAATTTATACAGAAGAGAGAGAAGAATAGAGAAAAGAACGGAGAGATAAACGACGATAGAAGTAGAGTTTTGGAATTTAAATTCCTTCTTACTTCATACCTACACCCGTGGATAATGGACTAGAGCATGACTTCTCTCTTCTCTTTTTATTTATCTCTCCGTTCTTTTCTTTTTTCTCCTCTTTTTTCTGTGGAGTTTTGGAATTTAGATTCCTTCTTACTTTACACCAATACCCATGGCCAATGGACTAGAGCAGCACTTCTTCTCTCTTCTCTCTTTGTTTATCTCTCTGTTCTCTTCTTTCTTCTTCTCTCTCTTCGATCTTCGTTTTTCTCTCTGTTTTCTTATGACTGGTCGGCTGGGCTTGAAATTTTCATGCTAATAACGTGTTATGAGATGGGAGAAAGAAGAGAATA
Source organism: Chamaelirium japonicum (assembly GCA_947650365.1). Taxonomy (NCBI): domain Eukaryota; kingdom Viridiplantae; phylum Streptophyta; class Magnoliopsida; order Liliales; family Melanthiaceae; genus Chamaelirium; species Chamaelirium japonicum. Next base: position 896,239 of record CANTAL010000031.1, read on the forward strand.
AAGAGATTTAATTATATTATTGAGAAGTGGAGTTTTGGAATTTAGATTCCTTCTTACTTCACACCTATACCCGTGGTAATAGACTAGAGTAGGACTTCTTTTCTCTTCTCTCTTTGTTTATCTCTTCGTTCTCTTCTTTCTTCTTCTCTCTCTTCTGTCTTCATTTCTCTCTCCGTATTCTTGTGATTGGTCGGCTAGGCTCTATATATTCGTGCTGATAATGTGTAGTTAGATGGGAAAAAAAGAGAGTCATCAAACGTGCCCCACCCTAAAGGGGTCGTATATTATTTATAGGGTAAACTTACTTAGGGCATAAGCAATCTATAGGAAAAGGGTCGTATATTATTTATAGGGTAAGCTTACTTAGGGCCTAAACAATCTATAGGAAACCATAATCCATGGGAAAGATCCTACAGTGGATAGCCATCCCATCCAACGATCTTATAACAGTTGTAATATTAAAATTTTTTTAAAGAAAAATATAAATTATTTTTAAGATAAAAAGTTCGGGTTACCTCATCTTACTTCTTTACTTCCTAATATTTAATTAATTTAATTAGTTTAATAAATGAAATTATTAAATAGTTAAATAATTAAATAAATATTTAATTATCTATATAATTATATAACTAAATTATTTAAACAAATTATTTATTATTTAAATATTAAAATAAAAAAATATCTATTTGATTATTTTAAAAAATATAATGTTTTTTTTTAAAATATTTTATTATTTCTATATTAAAATAATTAACTAATTATTTAAATAATAAGTAAATGGTTATTGAATTATATTTTAAGTTTATTACTTAATTAAAATTTTTTTTATTAATTTCAATTAATATTTAATAATTTAATAAATTAATTATTTAATTATCTAATGATATAATAATTTATTTTATTATTATTTATTTAATAATAAAATTATTTCATAATAAAATTTTTTATTTATTTTAGTAAATATTTTATTTAATATATTTATTCAATAAATAAGTTTTTATATATTTAAATAATTAACTAATTATTTCATTATTTAAAAATAAAATAATATTTTAAAAAATAATTTACAAAATAAATAAATAAATAAATAATATTATTAAATCAATATTTCTTTATTTAATAATTTAAATAATTAAATTGTTTGATAATTTAATTATTTAGTAATATAACAATAAATAAATAAATTAAATAATAAAATAAGTTAAAAATTAAATTTTTTACTTAAAAATTAATTATTAAATTATTTAAATTATTAAATTATTTAATAATTTAATAAATGATTAATTTAATTAAATTTTTTTTTCTAACATTACTATGATAATTATAATAATGTTGAGATGATACTATTGAGAAGTGGAGTTTTGGAATTTAGATTCCTTCTTACTTCACACCAATACCCCAGGCCAATGGTCTTGAGTAAGACTTCTTCTTTATTCTCTCTTCATTTATCGCTCCGTTCTCTTTTCTCTTATTCTCTATCTTCTGTGGAGTTATGGAATTTAGATTCCTTCTTACTTCACACCTATACCCTTGGCGAATGGACTGGAGCGGGAGTTCTTTTCTCTTCTCTCTTTATTTATCTCTTCGTTCTCTTCTCACTCCTACAATCTCTTCTGTTTTCGTTTCTTTTTATGTTTTTTTGAGACTGGTCTGCTGGGCTCGATATGTTTAGACTGATAACATATTGTGAGATGGGAGATTACTTATTTATTTTATTTATTTCAATTAATATTTCTTTAAATATTATAAAGTATATTGTTTCTTTAAATATTTAAATAGTATCATCTCAATGTTATTATTTAAATATTAAATTATAAAACATTACATAATTATTAAATAGCTTATATAAATTTATGAGCATGAAAATTATTTTATTTCTCTTTTTTTTCTTTATTTATCTTTCCGTTCTCTTCTCTCTTCTTCTCTCTTTTTTGTCTTCGTTTCTCGTATTGTTTTCTTGTGACTGGTCGGTTGGGTTCGATATGTTCATGCTGATAACATGTTGTGAGAAGAGAGAATATAACAGAAAGATAAATGATGAGAGAAGAGAGAAGTCTTACTCCAGTCCATTCGCAAAGGGTATATATGTAAAGTAAGAAGGAATCTAAATTCCAAAACTTTACTTATCAATAATATAATTAAATCTCTTCATTCTCTTCTCTCTTCTCAATAATATAATTAAATCTCTTCTCTCTTCTCCATTCGCCAAGGGTTTAGATATTGAGATGATACTATTTTAAAATTATTTTAGGTTTTACCTAGATTGCTTAGGCCCTAAGTAAGTTTAACCTATAAATAATTTATGACCCCTTTAGGGTGGGGTATATTTGGCGGCTCTCTCTTTCTCCCATCTTACAATACTTTATTAACACGAACATATCTAGACCAGCCGAGGAGTCATAAGAAAATGGAAAGAAAAACAAAGGCAAAAGAGAAAAAATAAAAGAGAAGAGAATAGAGAGATAAATGAAGAGAGAAAAAATAAGAAGTACTGCTCCAGTCCATTCGCCATGTGTATAGGTGTGAAGTAAGAAGAAATCTAAATTCCAAAACTCCACTTCTTAATAGTACCATCTCAATTTTATTATGATTATCATAGTAAATTCCAAAACTCTCTTTATTTTAATTAAATAATTAATAAATAATTAATTTAATTTAAAAAATTATAGTTACATCATCAGTATGAAAAGAGAAGAAGTCCTGCTCCAGTCCATTAGCCACGGGTATAGGTGTGAAGTAAGAAGGAATCTAAATTACAAAATTTTACTTCCCAATATTTATATGACACCTTTAGGAAGGGGCATATTTGATGGATCTCTCTTTCTTCCACCTTACAACACATTATCAGCACGAATATATCAAGCTTAGCCTACCAGTCATAAGAAATCAGAGAGAAAAATAAAGACAGAAGAGAGAGAAACGACGATAGAAGAGTGAGAAAAAGAGAGAAGAGAACGAAAGGATAAACGAAGAGAGAAGAAGTCCTGCTCCCGGCCATTGGCCATGGGTATAGGTGTGAAGTAAGAAGGAATCTAAATTCCAAAACTCAACTTCTTAATATTTATACGACCCCTTTAGGGTGGGGCATATTTGATGGCTTTCTTATTCTCCCATCTCACAATACGTTATCAGCAGGAACATGTCAAGTCCAACTGACTAGTTACATGAAAACGGAGAGAGAAACAAAGTCAGAAAAGAGAATAAGAGAGAAGAGAACGGAGAGATAAACGAAGACAAAAGAGAGAAGAAGTCCTGCTCCAGTCCATTAACTACGGATTTATATGTGAAGTAAGAAGTAATCTAAATTCCAAAACTCTACTTCTCAATGATATAATTTACTCTCGCCATTCTTTTCTCTCTTCTCCCACGGATTAGGGTTTATCATAGATTGTTTAGGCCTAAAATATACTTACCCTATAAATAATAAATAATTTATGACCCCTTTAGGGTGGGGCACGTTTGATGGCTCTCTCTTTCTCTTATCTCACAACACGTTATCAGTACGAATATGTTGAGCCCAACTGACCAGTAGTAAAAAAATGGATTGAGAAACAAAGACAAAAGTGAAGTTTTGGAATTTAGATTCCTTCTTACTTCACACCTATACCCATAGCCAATGACATGGAGCAGGACTTCTTCTCTCTTCTTATTTCATTTATCTCTCCGTTCTCTTTTCTTTTTTTCTCTTTTTTCTGTGGAGTTTTTGAATTTAGATTCCTTCTTACTTCACACCTATACCCGTGGTCAATAGATTTGAGTAGAAGTCCTACTCCAGTCCATTTGCCAGTGGTATAGGTGTAAAGTAAGAAGGAATCTAAATTCCAAAACTACACAGAAGAGAGAGAAGAAGAGAGAAGAGAAATAAGAGATAAACAAAGCTAGAAGTGGAGTTTTGGAATTTAGATTCCTTCTTACTTCACACCTATACCCGTGGATAATGGACTGGAGCAGGACTTATTCTCTCTTTATTTATCTTTCCGTTATCTTCGCTCTTTTTCTCTCTTCTGTGGAGTTTTGGAATTTAGATTCCTTCTTACTTCACACCTATACCAGTGGCCAATGCATTGGAGTAGGACTTCTTCTCCTTTTATCTTGTTTTATCTCTTAGTTCTTTTCTCTTTTCTTCTCTCTCTTCTGTCTTTATTTCTCTCTTCGTTTTCTTGTGACTAGTTGGCAGGGTTTGACATATTCGTGCTGATAACGTATTGTGAGATGGGATAAAGAAAGATCCATCAAACGTGCCCCACCCTAAAGGAGTCGTATAAATATTGAGAAGTAAAGTTTTGGAATTTAAATTCCTTCTTACTTTATACCTATTTAATAATTAAATAAATAAATAATTTAATTAAAAAAATTATAGTAACATTACTATGATAGTCATAATAACGTTGAGATATGACTATTGAGAAGTAGAGTTTTAGAATTTAGATTCCTTCTTACTTCACATATATACCCATGGCCAATGGATTAGAGCAGGACTTCTTCTCTTTTCTCTCTTTGTTTATCTCTCCATTCTCTTCTTTCTTCTTCTCTCTCTTTTGTCTTCGTTTCTCTCTCCGATTTCTTATGATTGGTTGATTGGGCTCGATATTTTTGTGCTGACAACGTGTTGTAAGATAAAAGAAAGAAAAGAATGGAGAGATTTAATTATATTATAGAGATGTGGAGTTTTGGACTTTAGATTCTTTCTTATTTCAGACCTATACCCGTGGCCAAAAGACTGAAGCAGGACTTCTTGTCTCTTCTTTCTTCGTTTATCTCTTCATTCTCATTTCTCTTCTCTCTCTTCTATCTCTCTTTCTTTCACCGTTTTCTTATGACTGGTCAACTGGGATTAACATATTCGTGCTGACAACATATTGTGAGATAGAAGAAAGAGAGAGCCGTCAAACGAGCCCTACCCTAAGGGGGACGTATATTATTTATAGGGTAAGCTTACTTAGGGCCTAAGCATTCTATGGAAAAGGGGTCGTATATTATTTATAGGGTATGTTTACTTAAGGCCTAAGCAATCTATGGGAAACACTAATCCATGGGAGAGATCCGATGATAGATAGCCTTTTCATCGAACGATCTCATAACAGTTGTAATGTTTTAAATTTTTATAAATAAAAATATAAATTATTTTAAAGTAAAAAATTTTGGTGTGACTCATCTTCCTTCATTACTTCCTATTATTTAATTAATTTAATAAGTTTAATAAATTAAATAATTAAATAAATTTTTACTTAAATATATAATTAAATAACTAAATTATTTAAATTATTTATTTATTATTCAAATATTAAAATAAATAAATATTTATTTTGTTATTTAAAAAAATAATTATTAAATTAAAAAAAATTTATTATATATATATTCAAATAATTAACTAATTATTTAAATAAATAGTAAATAGTTATTAAATTATTTTTTTATTTTATTACTTAATTAAATATTTAATTTTTTAATTAATTGTAATTAATATTTTATAATTTAATAAAATAATTATTTAATTATTTAACAACATAAAAATTTACTTTATTATTTTTTATTTAACTATAAAATTCTTTAATAAATAAATTATTTATTTGTTTTAGTAAATAATCTATTTAATATATTTCTTTACTAAGTAAGTTTTTAAATATTTCAATAATTAACTAATTATTTAATTATTTAAATATAAAATAAAATTTTATGAAATAACTAATAAAAAAATAATTAATTAAATATATAATTTAATTATTATTTATTTAATTAATAATTTAAATAAATAAATAGTTACCTTGTTTAATTATTTAATAATATAATAATAAATAAATAAATAAAATAATAAATTTAATTAAATATTTAAATAAGTAAATAAATTACTTATTTTACTAAAATATTATTTATCAAAATTTTTAAATTATTAAATTATATAATATTTAAATAAATAATTAATTTAATTAAAAAAGTTATTGTAACATTATTATGATAATCATAATAACGTTAAGATGATACTATTGAGAAGTAGAGTTTTGAAATTTAGATTCCTTCTTTTTTCACACCTATACCCATGGCCAAAGGACTTGAGTGGGACTTCTTCTCTCTTTTCTCTTCATTTATCTCTCTGTTGTTTTCTTTCTTCTTCTCTCTTTTCTGTGGAGTTTTGAAATTCAGATTCCTTCTTATTTCACACATATACCTGTGGCCAATGGATTGGAGTAGGACTTTTTCTCTCTTTTCTTTTTGTTTATCTCTTCGTTCTCTTCTCTCTTCTGCTCTCTCTTCTGTCTTTGTTTTTCTCTTCATTTTCTTATGACTGGTCGGCTGGGCTCGACATATTCGTGTTGATAATATATTGTGAGATGGAAAAAAAAGAGAGCCGTCAAACGTGCCCCACCTTAAAGGGGTCATATATTATTTATCGGGGAAGCTTACTTAGGGCCTAAGCAATCTATAGGAAACCTTAACACATGGGAGAAGAGAGAAGATAACAGAGAGATCTAATTATATTATTGAGATGTGGCGTGTTGGTATTTAGATTTCTTCTTACTTTACACCTATAACCGTGGCGAATAGACTGGAGTAGGACTTTCTCTCTTTTCTCTTTTTATTTATCTCTCCATTATCTTCTCTGTACTTCTCTCTCTTCTGTCTTTGTTTCTCTCTCTGTTTTCTTGTGACTGGTCTGCTAGGCTTGACATGTTCGTGCTGAGAACGTGTTATAAGATAGGAGATTGCTTATTTATTTTATTTATTTTAATTAATATTTTCTTAAATATTATAAAATATATTATTTCTTTAAATATTTAAATTATATCATCTCAATGTTATTATTTAAATATTTAAAAAATTTATATAAATTTATGAGTATGAAAAATATTTTATTTATCTTTTTTTCTCTTCATTTATCTCTTCGTTCTCTTTTCTCTCATTATTTCTTTTCTGTCTTTGTTTCTTACGCTGTTTTCTTGTGACTGATGAACAAGGCTCGACATGTTTGTGCTGATAACGTGTAGTGAGAAGAGAGAAGAATAAAGAAGAGAACGGAGAGAGAACCGAAGACAAAAGAAATCTAAATTCTAAAACTCCACTTCTAATTAATATAATTAAATCTCTTCGTTCTCTTCTCTCTTCTCCCATAGATTAGGGTTTTCGTAGATTGTTTAGGTCCTAAGTAATCTTACCCTATAAATACTATACGACCCCTTTAAGGTGGGGCACGTTTGATGACTCTCTCTTTCTCTGATCGCACAACACGTTATCAGCACGAGCATATCGAGCCCAATTGACCAGTCACAAGAAAACGGAGAGAGAACCAAAGACAGAAGAGAAAGAAGAAAAGAGAAGAGAAGAGAGAGATAAACAAAGAGAGAGATAAACGAAGAGAGAAGAGAGAAGAATTCTGGCTTCAGTCCATTGGCCACGGGTATAGGTGCGAAGTAAGAAGGAATCTAAATTCCAAAACACCACTTCTAAATATTTATATGACCCCTTTAGCATGGGGCATATTTGACGTCTCTCTCTTTTTCCCATCTCATAACACGTTATCAGCACAAACATGTTGAGCCCAGCCGACCAGTCACAAGAAAACAGAGAGATAAACGAAGACAAAAAAGAGAGAAGAACAGAGAGATAAATGAAAAGAGAAGAAAGAAGAAGTCGTGATGCAGTCCATTAGCCACGGGTATAGATATAAAGTAAGAAGAAATCTAAATTCTAAAACTTTATTTCTCAATAATATAATTAAATCTCTCTGTTCTCTTGTCTCTTCTCCAATGGATTAGGGTTTTCTATAGATTGCTTAGGCCCTAAGTAAGTTTACCCTATAAATAATATACGACCTCTTTAGGGTGGGGTACGTTTGACAACTCTCCCTTTCTCCTATTTCACAACACGTTATCTGCACGAATATATCAAGCCCAGCCGACTAGTTGCAAGAAAACAGAGAGATAAACGAAGACAGAAGTCGAGTTTTAGAATTTAGATTCCTTCTTACTTTACACCTATACCCGTGGCCAATAGACTGGAGAAGGACTTCTTCCCTCTTCTCTCTTTGTTTATATCTCTGTTCTCTTCTCTCTTCTTCTTTCTCTTTTGTCTTCGTTTCTCTTACTGTTTTCTTATGACTGGTCAGCGGGGCTCGACATATTCGTGTTGATAAAGTGTTGTGAGATGGGAGAAAAAGAGAACCGTCAAACGTACCCCACCCTAAAAGGGTTGTATAAATGAAAAGTGGAGTTTTGGAATTTAGATTCTTTCTAACTTCACACCTATACCCGTGGCCAATAGGCTGGAGTAGGACTTTTTCTCTCTTCTCTCTTTATTTATCTCTTCGTTCTCTTCTGTTTTCTTCTCTCTCGTTTTTGGAGTTTTGGAATTTAGATTCCTTCTTACTTCACACCTATACCCGTATGAGAAAAGACTATTTAAATAATTAATTCTTTGTTCTTTTCTCTCTTTTTTGTCTTCGTTTCTCTCTTCGTTTTCTTGTGACTGGTCGGTTGGGCTTGATATGTTCGTGCTGATAATATGTTATTAGATAGGAGAAAAAGAGAGCCGTCAAACATGCCCCACCCTAAAGGGGTCGTATTTTATTTATAGGGTAAGCTTACTTAGGGCCTAAGCAATCTATGAAAAACCCTAATCCATAGGAGAAGAGAGAAGAGAACAGAGAGATTTAATTATATTATTGAGAAGTGGAGTTTTGGAATTTAGATTCCTTCTTATTTCATACTTATACCCAAGGTGAATGGACTGGAGTAGGACTTCTTCTCTCTGCTCTATTCGTTTATCTCTCTGTTTTTTTCTTTCTTCTTCTCTCTCTTCTGTCTTTGTTTCTCTCTCTTTTTTCTTATGACTGGTCAACTGGGCTCGACATATTCGTGCTGATTACAAATTGTGAGATGGAAGAAAGAGAGAGTCATCAAACATGCCCCACGCTAATTAGATTTCTTCTTACTTCACAACTATACCCGTGGCCAATGGGTTGGAGCAAGACTTCTTCTATCTTCTCTCTTTGATTATTTCCCTGTCTCTTCTTTCTTCTTCTCTCTCTTCTGTCTTCTTTTCTCTCTCTGTTTTCTTGTGACTGGTCGGTTGGGCTCGGTATGTTTGTGCTAATAACGTTTTTTGTGATGAATAAAAAGTGAGCTGTCAAATGTACCCCACCCTAAAGGGGTCATATAAATATTGAGAAGTGGAGTTTTAAAATTTAGATTCTTTCTTACTTTATACTTATACCAGTGGTGAATGGACTAGAGTAGGACTTCTTCTCTCTTCTCTCTTTATTTATCTCTCTGTTCTCTTCTTTTTTCTTCTCTCTCTTCTGTCTTTGTTTTTCTCTGTTTTCTTATGACTGGTCGGTTGGGCTTGACATGTTCATTATGATAACGTGTTGTGAGATGAGAGAGATCGGACGGTGGACAGCCATCCGATTGAACGATCTCAAAACAGTTGTAATATTTTTAATATTTTAAAAAAAAAATATAAATTCTTTTTAAAGCAAAAAATTCAAGTGTGCCTTATTTTCCTTCTTTACTTCCTATTATTTAATTAATTTAATTTGTTTAATAAATTAAATAATTAAATAATTAAATAAATATTTAATTATCTATATAACTAAATATTAAAATTATTTAAATAGTTTATTTATTATTGAAATAATAAAATAAATAATATTAATTTGATTATTTAAAAAAAATTTAAGTTATTTAAGAAAACATTTTATTATTTCTATATTCAAATAATTACCTTATTATTTAAATAATAAGTACATAGTTATTAAATTATTATTTTATTTTATTACTTAAATAAATAATTAATTATTTTATTTATTTTAATCAATATTTAATAATTTAATAATTTTTTTAATTATTTACTTACATAGTAATTTATTTAAATTATTATTTTTTGAACTATATCTTCTTCTCTCTTTTCTGTCTTCGTTTCTCTCTCCGTTTTTTTGTGACTGGTCGGTTAGGCTCGACATGTTCGTACTGATAATGTGTTGTGAGATGGAAGAAAGAGAGAGCCATCAAACGTGCCCCACCCTAAAGGGATCGTATATTATTTATAGGGTAAGCTTACTTAGGGCCTAAGCAATTTATGGGAAACCCTAATCCATGTGAGAGATCCGATGGTGGACAGCCATCAGATCGAACGTGCCCCACCCTAAAAAGTTTGTATTAATCATTTATTTAAATAATTATTAAATCAATTCTCTTAATTAGTAAGCTTACCTTATAAATATTTAATTATATATAATTGATTATCGTCACGGGTAAAGGTATGAAGTAAGAATGAATTTAACTTCTAAAACTCCAATTCTCAATAGTATCATATCAACGTTATTATGATTATCATAGTAATATTACTATAATTTTTTTAATTAAATTAACTATTTATTCATTTATTAAATAATTTAAATAATTTTATTAATTAAGTTTACTAATTAACGTGTTGTGAGATGGGAGAAAGAGAGAGCCATCAAACTTGCTCCACCCTAAAGGGGTCGTATAATATAATTAAATCTCTTTGTTCTCTTCTCTCTTCTCCTATGGATTAGGGTTTCCCATAGATTGCTTAGGCCATAAGTAAGCTTACCCTATAAATAATAAACGACCACTTTAAGGTGGGGCATATTTGACGGCTCTCTCTTTCTCTCATCTCACAATACTTACCCTATAAATAATATATGACTCCTCTAGAGTAGGGGACGTTTAATGGCTCTCTCTTTCTCCCATCTTACAACACGTTATCAGTACGATAATATTTAGCCCAGCCAACCAGTCATAAGGAAATGGAGAGAGAAACAAAGACAGAAGAGGATTTTTGGATTTTAGATTCCTTCGTACTTCACACTTATACCCGTGGTCAATGGACTGGAGCAGGACTTCTCTCTTCTCTCTTTATTTATCTCTCTGTTCTTTTCTTTATTCTTCTCTCTTATCTCTCCAAAGAGAGAAGAGAAAATAAGTATTTCTCCAATCCATTCGCTATGGGTACATGTATAAAGTAAGAAGTAATCTAAATTCCAAAACTCCACAGAAGAGAGAGAAGAAGAGAGAATAGAATGAAGAGATAAACAAAGACAGAAGAGAGAGATACGACTGGTCAGCTGGGCTCGATAGTAAGAAGTGGCATACCCAAATTACTTAGGCCCTAAGTTCAAATATTAAGAGATACCCTAATCCATGGGAGAAGCAAGAAGAGAATAGAGATATTTAATTATATTATTGCGAAGTGGAGTTTTGTAATTTAGATTCCTTCTTACTTAACACTTATACCCATGGATAATGGACTAGAGCAAGACTTCTTCTCTTTTCTTTCTTCGATTATCTCTCCATTCTCTTCTTTCTTCTTCTTTTTTCTCACAACATGATATCAGCATGAACATGTCGAGTCCAGCCGACCACTATTTAGAATTTAACTAAATTATTTAAATATATTATTTAAATTATTTATCTCTCTATTCTCTTCTCTCTTCTTCTCTGTCTTCTGTCTTTGTTTCTCTCTCCGGTTTCTTGTGACTAGTCAGTTGGGCTCGATATGTTCATGCTGATAACGAATTATGATAAGAGAAAAGAAGGGAGAGATAAATTAAGAAAGAATAGAGAAGAAGTATTGCTCTAGTTCATTCTCCTTGGGTAAAGGTGTGAAGTAAGATAGAATCTAAATTCCAAAACACCACTTCTAAATAATATAATTAGATCTCTCTATTCTCTTATCTCTAATCCCATGGATTAGGATTTCCCATAGATTGCTTAGGACCTAAGTAACCTTACCCTATAAATAATATATGAACCCTTTAGGGTGGGGCACGTTTGACGGCTCTTTCTTTCTCCCATCTAATAACACATTATCAGCACGAATATATCGAGCCCAGCTGACTAGTCGAAAGAAAACAGGAAGAGAAACGAAGACAAAAGTGGAGTTTTGAAATTTAGATTCCATCTTACTTCACACCTATACCCGTGACCAATAGACTGGAGTAGGACTTTTTCTCTCTTCTCTCTTCGTTTATCTTTCCGTTCCTTTTCTCTTCTTCTCTCACTTCGGTCTATGTTTCTCTATCCACTTATTGAGAGAAGAAGAGGAGTCTAACAAAGACAGAAGAGATATAAGAAGCGAGAAGAGAACGAAGAGATAAATAAAGAAATAAGAGATGGCTACACACCTAAACCCATAGCCAATGGACTGGAGCAGGACTTCTTCTCTCTTCATTCTTTATTTATCTCTCCGTTCTCTTCTCTCTTCTTCTTTCTCTTCTATCTTTATTTCTCTATCCATTCATAGAGAGAAGAAGTGGAGTTTAACGAAGACAGAAAAGAGATAAGAAGCGAGAAAAGAACAGAGAGATAAATAAAGGGAGAAGAGAGAAGAATTCTTGCTCCAGTCCATTGGCCACGGGTATAGGCATAAAGTAAGAAGGAATCTAAATTCCAAAACTTCACTTCTGTCTTTATTTCTCTCACTGTTTTCTTGCGATTGGTCTGCTAGGCTCAACTTATTCGTATTGATAAAGTTTCGTGAGATGGGAGAAAGAGAGAGCCATGAAACGTGCCGTACCCTAAAAAGGTCGTATATTATTTATAGGGTAAGCTTACTTAGATCCTATGCAATCTATGGGAAATCCTAATCTATAGAAGAAGAGAGAAGAGAACAGAGAGATTTAATTATATTATTAAGAAGTTGAGTTTTGGAATTTAGATTCCGTCTTACTTCACACCTATACCTATAACGAATGGACTAGAACTGGACTTCGTCTCTGTTCTCTCTTTGTTTATTTCTTCGTTCTCTTCTCTCTTCTCACAACACATTATCAATACGAACATGTTGAGCCAAACCGACCAGTCACAAAAAAACGGAGAGAGAAATGATGACAGAGAGAGAGAAGATAACGGAGAGATAAACGAAGAAAGAAGAGAGAAGTCCTGCTCCAGTCCATTGGCTATGGGTATAGCTATAAAGTAAGAAGGAATCTAAATTCCAAATTTCCACAGAAGAGAGATAAGAAGAGAGAAGAAAAAGAAGAGATAAATAAAAAGAGGAGAGAGAAGACGTCCTACTCAAGTTCATTGGCCAATGGTATAGGTGTAAAGTAAGAAGGAATCTAAATTCCTAAACTCCACTTCTGTCTTCGTTTCTCTCTCCATTTTCTTATGACTGGTCGACTGGGCTCGATATGTTCATGCTGATAAGCTTACTTAGGGCCTAAGCAATATATAGGAAATCCTAATCCATGGGAGAGATCCGACGATGGACAGCCATCCTTCTTACTTCACACCTATACCTGTTTCCAAAAGAATTGAGTAAGACTTCTTCTCACTTCTCTCTTCGTTTATCTCTCTGTTCTCTTCTCTCTTTTTCTCCTATCTCATAACACGTTATTAGCACGAACATATTATGCCCAGTTGACCAGTCATAAGAAAACAGAGAGAGAAACAAAGTCAGCAGAGAGAGAAGAAAAAAGAAGAGAACGAAGAGATAAACAAAGAGAGAAAAGAGAAAAGAGAAAAGAGAAAAAGTCATGCTCAAGTCCATTGGCCTTAGATTTAGGTGTGCAGTAAGAAGGATGGATGTCCACCGTCAGATCTCTTCCATGGATTTGGATTTCCTATAGATTGCTTTGGCCCTAATTAAGCTTTTCTTATAAATAATATACGACCCCTTTAGGGAGGGGCACGCTTGACGGCTCTCCCTTTCTCCCATCTCAGAACACGTTATCAGTACGAAAATATCGATCCCAGCCGACTAGTCATAAGAAACAGAGAGAGAAATGAAGATAGAAATGGAGTTTTGGAATTTAGATTCTTTCTGACTTCACACTTGTAGCTGTGGCCAATGGATTAGAGCAGGACTTTTTCTTTCTTCTCACTTCATTTATCTCTCCGTTCTTTTATCTCTTCTTCTCTTTCTTTAATGGAGTTTCAGAATTTAGATTCATTCTTACTTCACACCTATACCTGTGGCTAATGGACTGGAGTAGGAAATCTTCTCTCTTCTCTCTTTGTTTATCTCTCTGTTCTCTTCTCTCTTCTTCTCTCACTTCTGTCTTTATTTCTCTCTCCATTTTCTTATGACTGGTTGGCTGGGCTCAATATGTTCGTACTAATAATATGTTATGACAAGTGAGAATAGAACGGAGAGATAATCAAAGAGAAAAGAGAAAAAGTCCTACTTCAGTCCATTCGCCATGGTATATGTGTGAGGTAAGAATGAATCTAAATTCCAAAACTACACTTCTCAATAATATAATTAAATCTTTCTGTTTTCTTATCTCTTCTCCCATGGATTAGGGTTTTCCATAGATTGGTTAGGCCCTAAGTAAGCTTACCCTATAAATAATATATGACTCCTTTAGGGTAGGGCACGTTTGACGACTCTCTTTTTATCCTATCTCATAACACGTTATCAATACGAACATATCGAGTCCAGCCGACCAGTCACAAGAAAACGGAGAGGGAAACGAAGACAGAAGAGAGAGAAGAAGAGATAAGAGAATTGAGAGATAAACAAAGATAGAAGAGAAAAGAAGTCCTGCTCTAGTACATTGGCCACGGGTACAGGTTTGAAGTAAGAAGGAATCTAAATTCCAAAACTCCACTTCTTAATATTTATATGATCCCTTTATGGTGGGGTACGTTTGACAGCTCTTTCTCTCATTTCATAACATGTTATTTACACGAACATGTCGAGTACAGCCGACCAGTCTCAAGAAAATGGACAGAGAAACAAAGACAGAAGAGAGAGAAAAAAAGAGAGAAGAACAGAGAGGTAAACGAAGAGAAAAGAAGTCCTGCTCCAGTCCATTGGCCACGGGTATAGGTTTGAAGTTAGAAGGAATCTGAATTCCAAAACTCCATTTCTCAATAATATAATTATATCTTGCTGTTCTTTTTTCTCTTCTCCTATGGATTAGGGTTTTCCATAAATTGCTTAGGCCTTAAGTAAGCGTACCCTATAAATAATACAGGACCACTTTAGGGTGGGGCATGTTTGATGGCTCTCTTTTTCTCCCATATCATAACATGTTATATGCACGAACATATCGAGCCCAGCCGACCAGTCGCAAGAAAATGAAGAGAGAAACAAAGACAGAAGAAAGAGAAGAAGAGAGAAGAGAATGGAGAGATAAATGAAGAGAGAAGAAGTCATGCTCTAATCCATTGGCCACGGATATAGATGAGAAGTAAGATGGAATCTAAATTCTAAAACTCCATGTCTATCTTCATTTTTCTTTCTATTTTCTTACGACTAGTCGGCTGGGCTTAATATGTTCATGGTTATAACATATCTAGTTTAATTAAGAAGGAATCTAAATTCCAAAACTCTACTTCTCAATAATATAATTAAATCTCTCCATTCTCTACTCTTTTCTCCTATAGATTAGTGTTTCTCATAGATTACTTAGGCCCTAAGTAAGCTTACCCTATAAATAATATTCGACCCCTTTAGGGTAGGGCACGTTTGACGGCTTTCTCTTTCTCGCATCTCATAACACTTACCCTATAAATAATATACCACCCCTTTAGGGTAGGACACGTTTGATGGTTCTCTCTTTCTCCTATCTTATAACACGTTATCTTTTGTTTTTTTCCCTATTTATCTCCCCGTTGTCTTTGTTTCTCTCTCTTTATCTTATAGTATAAAATAAAATAAATAAGTATTGATAGAAAAGAGATAAAAAATATTTTAAACTAGAGAGAGCAGGACTTCTTCTCTCTTCTCTCTTCGTTTATCTCTCCGTTCACTTCTTTCTTTCTCCCATCTCACAATATGTTATCAGCATAAATATATCGAGCCTAGTCGACCAGTCAAAAGAAAACGGAGAGAGAAATAAAGACAAAAGTAGAGTTTTCGAATTAAGATTCCTTCTTAATTCACACCTATACCCATGGCCAATGGACTGGAGTGGGACTTTTTCTCTCTTCTATCTTCATTTATCTCTTTGTTCTCTTCACTCTCTTCTGTCTTCGTTTCTCTCTCTATTTTTTTGCGACTGGTCTGCTGGGCTCGACATATTCGTGCTGATAACGTGTTGTAAAATGGGAGAAAAAGAGGGTCATCAAGCGTGCCCCACCCTAAAGGTATCGCATATTATTTATAGGGTAAGCTTACTTTGGGCCTAAGCAATCTACGAGAAACCCTAATCCATGGGAGAGATCCGACGGTGGACTGCCATCTGATCAAACGATCTCAAAATAGTTGTAATGTTTTATAGTTTTTTAAAGGAAAATGAAAAATATTTTTAAAGCAAAAAATTTAAGTGTGCCTCATCTTCTTTTTTTACTTCCTATTATTTAATTTATTTAATTATTTAATAAATTAAATAGTTAAATAATTAAAAAAATATTTAATTATCTTCTCTCTTCTTATATTATTTTATTACTATGATAATTAAGTAGAGTATTGTTACTATAATTTTTTTAATTAAATTAATCGTTATATTAAAACGAAAAGAGAAGAGAATTTACTATGATAATCATAATAACGTTGAGATGATACTATTGAGAAGTGGAGTTTTTGAATTTAGATTCCTTTTTACTTCACAGCTATACTCGTGGTGAATGGACTGAAGCAGGACTTCTTCTCTCTTCTCTATTATTTATCTTTGTTTAAATTATATAATAATTTAAAAAATTTAAAAATTAAGTTTTTAGTAAAATAATTATTTTAAATACACAAATTTTTTGCTTTAAAAATAATTAATATTTTTTTAAAAAAAATTAAAACATTACAACTGTTATGAGATCCTTCGATCGGATGACTGCCCATCGTCGGATCTCTCCCATGGATTAGGGTTTCCCATAGATTGCTTAGGCCCTAAGTAAGCTTACCCTATAAATAATATACGACCCCTTTAGGGTGGGGCATGTTTGACGACTTTATTTCTCCCATCTTCAAATACATTATCAGTACAAATATATCGAGCTCCTTGGAATCTTATTAAATAAATAATTAATTGATTACATAACTTATTCTTTCTTTTCTCTTCGATATGTTCGTACTGATAACATATTGTGAGATGGGAGAAAGAGAGAGCCGTCAAACATGCCCCACCCTAAAGGGGTCGTATATTTTTTAAAGAAGAGAGAAAAGAATGGAGAGATAAACAAAAAGAGAAGAAAGAAGAACTCTTGCTCTAATCCATTGGCCACGGGTATATGTATGAAGTAAGAAGAAAGTTAAATTCTAAAAGTCCACTTCTTAATATTTATATAACCCATCAGATCTCTACCATCTCTTTATTTATTATACTTATTTAATCTCATAATACGTTATTAGCACAAACATGTTGAGCCCAGTCGACAAGTCATAAGAAAACGGAGAGAGAAACAAAGACAGAAGAGAGAAGATAACGGAGAGATAAACGAATAGAAAAGAGAGAAGAAGTCGTGCTCCAGTTTATTGGTCACAAGTATAGGTGTGAAGTAAGAAATAATATAAATTTCAAAACTCTACTTCTGTCTTTGTTTCTCTCTCCGTTTTTTTATGGCTGGTCGGCTTGTTGACTTGTTCGTGCCGATAACATATTGTGTGATAGGAGAAAGAGAGAGCTGTCAAACATACCCCACCCTAAAAGGGTCGTATATTCATGGGAGAAAAGAGAAGAAGTCCTGCTCTAGTCAATTGGGAAACCCTAATCCATGGGAGAAAAGAGAGAGAAAAAAAGAAGTCCTGCTCTAGTCAATTAGCCAAGGGTATAGGTATAGAGTTTTGGAATTTAGATTTCTTCTTACTTTATACCTATATCCATGGCCAATGGACTAGAGTAGGACTTCTTCTCTCTTCTCTCTTCGTTTATCTCTACATTCTCTTTTTTTTTTCTCTCACTTCTGTTTTTGTTTCATTCTCCATTTTTTTATGATTAGTCGGTTGGGCTTGACATATTCGTACTGATAATATATTGTAAGAAGATAAAAGAGAACCTAAATAAAACAATATAAATCTTTCTAGTTTTAATAATTAAAAAGAAGTCTATCCTCATCTTCTCTCTCTTCTGTGGAGTTTTGGAATTTAGATTCCTTATTACTTCACACCTATACCCGTAGCCAATGGAATAAAGCAGGACTTCTTCTATTCTCTCTCTTTATTTATCTCTATGTACTCTTCTCTATTCTTCTCTCTTATCTCCGTTCTCTTCTACCTTCTTCTCTCTCTTCTGTGGAGTTTTGGAATTTAGATTCCTTTTTAATTTACAGCTATACCCATGGCGAATGGACTGGACTAGGACTTCTTCTCCCCTTCTCTCTTTATTTATCTTTCTATTCTTTTTTCGCTTCTATCTAAATAATTTAATTAAATAATATAATTATTTAATTAAAAAAGAAACGAAGATAGAAAAGAAAGAAGAAGAGAGAAGAGACCGCATAGATAAATAGAGAGAAGAAGTACTGCTCCAGTCTATTCGCCACGGGTATATATGTGAATTAAGAAGGAATCTAAATTTCAAAACTACACAGAAAAGAGAAAAGAAAAGAGAAAAGTAGAGAGAAGAGAACGGAGTGATAAACGAAGACAAAAGTGGAGTTTTAGAATTTAGATTCCATCTTACTTCACAACTATACCCGTGGCCAATAGACTGGAGAAGGACTTCTTCTGTCTTCTTTCTTTATTTATCTCTTTGTTCTCTTTCCTCTTCTTCTCTCTCTTTTATGGAGTCTTGGAATTTAGATTCCTTCTTACTTAACACCTATACCCGTGGCCAATGGACTAGAGCAGAACTTCTTCTCTATTCTATCTTCTTTTATATCTTCGTTCTCTTCTCTCTTCTTCTCTCTTTTTTGTCTTTGTTTCTTTCTCTGTTTTCTTGTGACTGGTCGGCTGGGCTTGACATGTTCGTGCTGATAACGTATTATGAGATGGGAGAAAGAGAGAGCCGTCAAACATACCCCACCCTAAAGGGGTCGTATAAATATTAAGAAAAGGAGTTTTGGAATTTAGATTCCTTCTTACTTCACACCTATTTAATAATTAAATAAATTAATAATTTAATTAAAAAAAATTATAGTAATATTACTATGATAATTAAAATAATATTAAGATAATACTATTAAGAAGTGGAGTTTTGGAATTTAGATTCCTTCTTACTTCAGATCTATACCCGTGGCCAATGGACTGGAGCAGGACTTATTCTCTTTTCTCTCTTCGTTTATCTTTCCGTTCTCTTCTTTCTTCTTCTCTCTCTTTTGTCTTTATTTCTCTCTCCGTTTTCTTATGACTGGTCGGCAGGGCTCGATATGTTCGAGCTGATAATGTATTATGATATGGGAAAAAAAAAGAGCCGTCAAACGTGCCCCACCCTAAAAGGGTCGTATATTCTTTATAGAGTAAGCTTACTTAAGGCCTAAGCAATCTATAGAAAAGTAATCGTATATAATTTATAGGGTAAGTTTACTTAGGGCCTAAGCAATATATAGAAAATCATAATCCATGGGAGAGATCAGACGGTGGATAGCCATCCTATCGAACGATCTCATAACAGTTGTGATGTTTTAAATTTTTTTGAATAAAAATAAAAATTATTTTTAAAATAAAAAATTTGGATTACCTCATCTTCCTTCTTTACTTCCTATTATTTAAATAATTAACTAATTACTTAAATAATAAGTAAATAGTTATAGAATTATTTTTTAATTTTATTACTTAATTAAATAATTAATTTTTTATTAATTTCAATTAATATTTTATAATTTAATAAAATAATTATTTAATTATATAATAATTTATTTTATTATTATTTATTTAACTATAAAATTAATTAATAATTAAATTATTTATTTATTTGAGTAAATAATATATTTAATATATTTCTTCACTTATTAAGTTTTTAAATATTTCAATAAGTGACTTATTATTTAATTAATTAAAAATAAAATAATAATTTCAAAAATAACTAATAAAATAAAAAATAAATAAATAATATAATTAAATTAATATTTCTTTATTTAATAATTTAAATAATTAAATCAGTACATAATTTAATAATTTAATAATATAATAATAATAAATAAATAAAATAATTAAATAACATAAAAATTTAAATATTTTACTAAAAATTTAATTATTAAATTACTTAATAATTAAATAAATAATTAATTTAATTAAAAAAATTATAGTAATATTACTATGATAATTATAATAACGTTGAGATGATACTATTGAGAAGTGGAGTTTTGAAATTTAGATTCCTTCTTACTTTACACCTATACCCGTGGCCAATGGGCTTGAGTAGGACTACTTCTCTCTTCTCTTTTTATTTTTTGCTCTATTCTCTTCTCTTTTATTCTCTCTCTTCTGTGGAGTTTTGGAATTTAGATTCCTTCCTACTTCATACCTATACCCATGGCAAATGGACTGGAGCAAGACTTCTTATCTTTTCTCTCTTCGTTTATCTCTTCGTTCTCTTCTCTCTTCTTCTCTCTCTTCTGTCTTCGTTTTTCTCTCCGTTTTCTTGTAACTGGTCGGCTTGGCTCGATATGTTCATTCTGATAACATATTATGTAATGGGAGAAAGTGAGAGCCATCATATGTGCCGCACCCTAAAGGGGTTATATATTATTTATAGGGTAAGTTTACTTAAAGCCTAATCAATCTATAGGAAACCCGAATCCATAGGAGAAAAGAGAAGAGAATGGAGAGATTTAATTATATTATTAAGAAGTAGAGTTTTGGAATTTAGATTTTTTTTACTTTACACCTATACTCGTGTCGAATGGACTGGAGCATGACTTCTTCTCTCTTCTCTCTTCGTTTATCTCTCCGTTCTCTTCTCTCTCTTCTATCTTTGTTTCTCTCTTTGTTTTTTTGTGACTGGTCTACTGGGTTTGACATGTTCGTACTGATAACGTATTGTGAGATAGGAGATTGCTTATTTCTTTTATTTATTTTAATTAATATTTCTTTAAATATTATAAAGTATATGGTTTCTTTAAATATTTAAATAGTATCATCTCAATATTATTATTTAAATATTTAATTTTAAAATATTACATAATTATTAAATAATTTATATAAATTTATGAGCATAAAAAATAATTTACTTCCCTTCTTCTCTCTTCATTTATCTTTCCGTTCTCTTCTCTCTTTTTCCCTCTCTTCTGTCTTCATTTCTCGTACCGTTTTCTTGTGAATGGTCGACTTGGCTCGATATGTTCATGTTGATAACGTGTTGTGAGAAGAAAGAAGAGAACAAAGAGATAAATAAAGAGAAAAGAGGAAGTCTTACTCTAGCCCATTTGCCAAGGGTGTAGGTGTAAAGTAAGAACGAATCTAAAGTCCAAAACTCCTCTTCTCAATAATATAATTAAATCACTCCGTTCTCTTCTCTCTTCTCCTATGGATTAGGATTTCCCATAGATTGCTTAGGCCCTAAGTAAATATACCCTATAAATAATATACGACCCCTTTAGGGTGGGGCATGTTTGACAGCTCTCTTTTTCTCCCATCTTATAATACATTATCAGCACAAACATGTCGAGCCCAGCCGACCAGTCATAAAAAAACGGAGAGAGAAACAAAAAGAAGGAATCTAAATTCTAAAACTCAATTTCTCAATAGTATCATCTCAATGTTATTATGATTATCATAGTAAATTCCAAAACTCTCTTTATTTTAATTAAATGATTAATTTAATTAAAAAAATTACAGTAACATTATCAGCACGAAAAGAGAAGAAGTCCTACTCCGGCCCATTAGCCACGGGTATAGGTATGAAGTAAGAAGGAATCTAAATTACAAAACTTTACTTCTCAATATTTATGACACCTTTAGGGTGGGGCATATTTGATAGATCTCACTTTCTTCTTCCTCACAATATGTTATCAGCACGAACATATCGAGCCCAACCTACCAGTCACAAGAAAACGGAGAGAGAAACAAAGACAGAAGAGAGAGAAAAAAAGAGAAGAGAAAACGGAGAGAGAAACAAAGATAGAAGAGAGAGAAAAATAGAGAAGGGAACGAAAAGATAAACGAAGAAAGAAGAAGTCTTGCTCCAAACCATTGGCCATGGGTATAGGTGTGAAGTAAGAAGGAATATAAATTCAAAAACTTAACTTCTCAATATTTATATGACCCCTTTAGGGTGGGGCTCATTTGATGACTCCTTTTTTCTTCTATATCACAATACGTTATCAGCATAAACATATATAGCCCAGCCGACCAATCAGAAGAAAACGAAGAGAGAAACAAAGACAGAAGAGAGAGAACAAGAAATAAGAGAATACAGAGATAAAAGAAGACAGAAGAGAGAAGAAGTCTTGCTCCAGTCCATTAACTACGGGTCTAGGTATGAAGTAAGAAGTAATCTAAATTTCAAAACTCTACTTCTCAAAAATATAATTTACACTCACCATTTTCTTCTCTTTTTTCCCATGGATTAGGGACTCCCATAGATTATTTAGGCCAAAGTATGCTTACCCTATAAATAATAAATAATTTATGACCCCTTTAGGATAGGGCACGTTCGACGACTCTCTCTTTCTCTTATCTCACAATACGTTATCAGCACAAATATTTCGAGCCCAACTAACCAGTCATAGAAAACGAAGAGAGAAATAAAGACAGAAGTGAAGTTTTGGAATTTAGATTCCTTCTTACTTTACACCTATACCCATAGCCAATGGATTGGAGTAGGACTTCTTCTCTCTTCTTTCTTTATTTATCTCTCCGTTCTCTTCTCTCTTCATCTCTTTCTTCTATGGAGTTTTTGAATTTAGATTCCTTCTTACTTCACACCAATGCCCGTGGCCAATGGACTTGAGCAGGACTTCTTCTTTCTTCTCTCTTCTTTTATCTCTCTATCCTCTTCTCTCTTCTCTCTCTTATGTCTTCACTTCTCTCTCTGTTTTCTTGTGATTGGTCGACTGGGCATAATATGTTCGTGTTGATAACGTGTTATGAGATGGGAGAAAGAAAGAGCCGTCATACGTGCCATACCCTAAAGGGGTCATATAAATATTGAGAAGTGGAGTTTATCTCTCTATTATTTTCTCTCTTTTTCTCTCTCTTATGTCTTTATTTCTCTCTCTATTTTCTTCTGACTAGTCGGTTGGGCTCGACATGTTCGTGCTGATAACGTATTGTAAGAAAAAAGAAAGAACCTAAATAAAATAATATAAATCTCTATAGTTTTAATAATTAAATAGAAGTCTATCCTTATCTTCTCTCTCTTTTATGGAGTTTTGAAATTTAGATTCCTTATTACTTTATACTTATACCCGTGGCCAATGGACTGTTCTCTTCTCTCTTCTTCTCTCTCTTCTGTCTTTGTTTCTCTCTTAATTAAATAATTATATTATTTAATTAAATTATTTAGGTAGAAGAGAGAAGAGAACAGAGAGATAAACGAATATAGAAGGGGAGAAGAAGTCCTGCTCCAGTCCATTGGCCACGGGTATAGGTGTGAAGTAAGAAGGAATCTAAATTTCAAAACTTCACAGACGAGAGAGAAGAAGAGAGAAGAGAACAGAGAAGAGAGAGAAGAATAGAGAAGAGAACGTAGAGATAAATGAAAAAAGAAGAGAGAAGAAGTCCCGCTGTTTATCTCTCCTTTCTCTTTTCTCTTCTTCTCTCTCTTCTGTCTTTGTTTCTCTCTTAATTAAATAATTATATTATTTAATTAAATTATTTAGGTAGAAGAGAGAAGAGAACGGAGAGATAAACGAAGAGAGAAGGGGATAAGAAGTCCTGCTCTAGTCCATAGGCCACGGGTATAGGTATGAAGTAAGAAGGAATCTAAATTCCAAAACTCCAAAAAAGAGAGAGAAGAGAAAGTAGAAGAAGAGAGAAGAAAACTAAAAGATAAATGAAGAGAGAAGAGAGGAGTCCTACTCCAGTCCATTGGCCACAGGTTTAGGTGTGATGTAATAAGAAATCAAAATTCCAAAACTCCAGAGAAGAGAGAGAAGATGAGGACAGACTTCTATTTAATTATTAAAACTAGAATATTTTATTTAGGTTTTCTTCTCTTTTCTCATAATATGTTATCAGCATGAATATGTCGAGCCCAACCGATCAGTCACAAGAAAACAGAGAAAGTAACAAAGACAGAAGAGAGGAAAAAAGAGAGAAAAGAACAAAAAGATAAATAAAGAGAGAAGAGATAAGAAGTCCTGCTCTAATTCATTAGCCACAGGTATAGGTGTGAAGTAAGAAGGAATCTAAATTCCAAAACACTACTTCTTAATATTTATATGAGCCCTTTAGGGAGGGGCATGTGTAACGGCTCTCTCTTTCTCCTATCTCACAACACGTTATAACCACGAACATGTCGAGCCCAGCCGACCAGTTATAAAAAATTGGAGAGAGAAATAAAGACAGAAAAGAAAGAAGAAGAGAGAAGAAAACGGAGAGATAAATAAAGAGAGAAGAGAGAAGTAGTCCTACTCTAGTCCATTGGCCATAGGTTTAGGTGTGAAGTAAGAAGGAATCTAAATTCCAAAACTCTACTTCTGTCTTCCTTTCTTTCTTCGTTTTCTTACGACTGGTCGGCTGGGCTCAACATGTTTGTGCTGATAACGTGTTGTGAGATGGGAGAAAGGAAGAGCCGTCAAACGTACCCCACCCTAAAGGGATCATATATTATTTATTATTTATAGGGCAAGCATACGTAGGGCCTAAGCAATCTATAGGAAACCCTAATCCATGAGAGAAGAGAGAAGAGAATGGAGAGAATTAATTATATTATTAAGAAGTAGAGTTTTGGAATTTAGATTCCTTCATACTTCACACCTATACCTTTGGCCAATAGACTAGAGTAAGACTTCTTCTCTCTTCTCCTTTCATTTATCTATCTGTTCGCTTTTCTTTTTTTCTCTCTCTTCTATTTTTGTTTCTCTGTTCATTTTCTTGTGACTGGTCGGCTGGGCTTGTCATGTTCGTACTTATAACATGTTGTGAGATAGGAGAATGAAAGAGCCGTCAAATATGCCCCACCCTGAAGGGGTTGTATAAATATTGAGAAGTTGAGTTTTGGAATTTAGATTCCTTCTTACTTCACACATATACCCATGGCCAAAGGACTGGAATAGGATTTCTTCTCTCTTCTCTCTTTATTTATCTCTTCGTTCTCTTCTCTCTTCTTCTCTCTCTTCTATCTTTGTTTCTCTCCTCGTTTTATTTTCTCTTTTCTTCTCTTTTTTCTGTCTTTGTTTCTCTCTCTATTTTCTTGTGACTGGTAGGCTGGGCTCGACATGTTTGCATTGCTAATGTGTTGTGAGATGGAAGAAAGAGAGCCGTTAGACGTGCCCCACCCTAAAGGGATCGTATAAATATTGATAAGTAGATTTTTGGAATTTAGATTCCTTCTTACTTCATATCTATACCCGTGGTTAATGGACTTGAGCAGGACTTCTTCTCTTTTCGTGCTGATAATGTTACCATAATTTTTTTAATTAAATTAATTATTTAATTAAAACAAAGAGAGTTTTGAAATTTAACATGATAATCATAATAACATTGAGATGATACTATTAAGTAATAGAGTTTTAGAATTTAGATTCCTTCTTACTTCACACCTATACCCATGACAAATGGACTGGAGCAGAACTTATTCTCTCTTCTCTCTTTGTTTATTTCTCCATTCTCTTCTCTTTTCTTCTCTCTCTTCTATCTTTGTTTCTCTCTCCATTTTTTTGTGACTGGTTGACTGGGCTCGATATGTTCGTGCTGATAACGTATTGTGAGATAGGAGAAAGAAAGTGTCATTAAATATGCCCTACCCTAAAGGGGTCTTATATTGTTTATAGGGTAAGCTTACCTAGGGCCTAAGCAATCTATGAGAAACCCAAATCCATAGGAAAAGAGGGAAGAGAACTGAGAGAGAAGAGTAAGGAGAGTCCTACTCCAGTCCATTGGCCATGGGTATAGATGTGAAGTAAGAAGGAATCTAAATTCTTAAACTCAACTTCTTAATATTTATACCACCCCGTTAGGGTAGGGAACATTCGATGCCTCTCTCTTTCTCCCATCTCACAACACGTTATCAGTACAAACATGTCGAGCCCAACTGACCAGTCGCAAGAAAACGGAGAGAGAAACAAAGATATAAATGGAGTTTTAGAATTTAGATTCCTTTTTACTTCACACATATACCCGTGGCCAATGGACTGAAGCAGGACTTCTTATATCTTCTATCTTCATTTATCTCTCCATTCTCTTTTCTCTTCTTTTCTCTTTTCTATGGAGTTTTGGAATTTAGATTCCTTCTTACTTCACACCTATACCCGTGGCCAATAGACTGGAGCAGCACTTCTTCTCTCTTCTATCTTTGTTTAACTCTTCGTTCTCTTCTCAATTCCGCCTTCATTTATAATATTAAATATAAGTCTGTTCTATTTAATTATTTAAATATCATAAATAATTAGTTAATATACATTGAGATATTTAATTTGGCTTTTAAATTATTTAAGTCCTGCTTCTATCCAGTTTTATTAATTTAAATAACTATTTAATATATTTAGACATTGAGATGATACTATTTTTAAATTATTTTAGGTTTCTCATAGATTGTTTAGGCCCTAAGTAAGCTTATCCTATAAATAATATATGACCCCTTTAGGGTGGGGCATGTCTGACACTCTCTCTTTCTTCCATCTTTTAACACGTTATCAGTACGAACATGTCGAGCCCAACCGACTAGTCGCAAGAAAACAAAGAGAGAAATAAAGACAGAGAAGAGAGAATAAAAGATAAGAGAACAAAGAGATAAATAAAGAGAGAAGTGAGAAGAAGTCCTGATCCAGTCTATTGGCCATGGGTATTGGTGTGAAGTACGAAGGAATCTAAATTCCAAAACTCCACTTTAGTCTTTGTTTTTCGGTCTATTTTCTTGTAACTGGTCGGCTGGGCTCGACATGGTCGTACTGATAATGTGTTGTGAGATGGAAGAAAGAGAGAGTCGTCAAACATACCCCACCCTAAAGGGGTTATATATTATTTATAGGGTAAACTTACATAGGGCCTAAGCAATCTATAGGAAACCCTAATCTATAGAAGAAGAGAACGGAGAGATTTAATTATTTTATTAAGCAGTGGAGTTTTGGAATTTAGATTTCTTTTTACTTCATACCAATACCCATGGTGAGTTGACTGGAGTAGGACTTCTTCTGTTTTCTCTCTTTGTTTATCTCTTGATTCTCTTCTCTCTTCTTTTCTCTTCTCACAACATGTTATAAGCATGAACATGTCGAGCCTAACCGACCAGTCACAAGAAAATAGAGAAAGAAATAAAGAATGAAAAGAGAGAAGAAAAAAAGAGAGAACAAAAAGATAAATAAAGAGAAAAGAGATAAGAAGTCCTACTCCAGTCCATTAGCCATGGGTAGAGATGTGAAGTAAGAACGAATCTAAATTCCAAAACTCCACTTCTCAATATTTGTACGACCCCATTAGGGTAGGGCACATTTGATGGCTTTCTCTTTCTTCCATCATATAACACATTATCAGCACGACTATGTCGAGCCCAGCAGACCAGTCACAAGAAAACGGAGAGAGATACGAAGACAGAAGTAGAGTTTTAGAATTTAGATTCCTTCATACTTCATACCTATACCCATGGCCAATTGATTGGAGTAGGACTTCTTCTTTATTCTTTTTTTATTTATCTCTTTGTTCTCTTCTCTCTCTTTTGTGGAGTTTTAGATTTTAGATTCCTTCTTACTTTACACCTATACTCGTTACCAATGGATTGAAGCAGGACTTCTTCTCTCTTCTCTCTTCGTTTATCTCTCTATTCTCTTCTCTCTTCTTCTTTCTTTTCTGTGTTCATTTATCTCTCCGTTCTCTTATCTCTTTTTCTCTTTATTCTGTGGAGTTTGGGAATTTAGATTCCTTCTTACTTCACATCTATACCCGTGGCCAATGGACTGGAGCAGGACTTCTTATCTCATCTCTACTTTTTAATATTTATACGACCCGTCGAATCTCTTCCATGTTCATATATTATTTATACGACCCGTCGGATCTCTCCCATCTCTTTGTCCTATCTCACAACACGTTATCAACACGAATATATCAAGCTCAACCGACCAGTCACAAGAAAATGGAAAGAGAAACGAAAACAAAAGAAAGATAAGAAGAGAGAAGAGAACGGAGAAATAAAGAAAGAGAGAAGAGAGAAGAAATCCTGCTCTCGTCCATTAGCCACGAGTATAGACATAAAGTAAGAAGAAATCTAAATTACAAAACTCTAATTCTCAATATTTATATGACCCCTTTAGTGAGGGGCATATTTGATATCTCTTTATTTCTCCCATCTCATAATACGTTATCAGCACGAACATGTTTATCCTAGCCGACCAGTCACAAGAAAGCAGAGAGAGAAATGAAGATAGAAGAGAGAAAAGAAGAGAGAAGAGAATGGAGAGATAAACAAAAAGAGAAGAGAGAATAAGTCCTGCTCCAGTCCATTGGCCACAGGTATAGGTGTGAAGTAAGAAGGAATCTAAATTTCAAAACTTTACTTCTCAATATATATACGACCCCTTTAGGGTGGGGCACTTTTGACAGCTCTCTTTCTCCCATCTCACAACACGTTATTAGTATGAACATGTCAAGCGCCCACCTGACCAGTCACAAGAAAATGAAGAGAGAAACGAAGACAGAAGAGAGAGAGGAAGAAAAAAAAGAACAAAGTGATAAACAAAAAGATAAAAGAGAAGAAGTCTTGCTCTAGTCCGTTGGCCATGAGTATAAGTGTGAAGTAAGAAGGAATCTAAATTCCAAACCTCCACTTCTTAATAGTATCATCTCAACGTTATTACGATTATCATTGTAAATTCCAAAACTCTCTTTATTTTAAACAATTAATTGAATTAAAAAAATTATAGTAACTTTACTATGATAATCATAATAACATTGAGATGATACTGTTGAGAAGTAGAGTTTTGGAATTTAGATTCTTTCTTACTTCACAACAATACCCATGGCGATAATTAATTAAATATAGTTAAATATTTATAGGGTAAACTTACTTAGAGCCTAAGCAATCTATGGGAAACCCTAATCTATAGGAGAGATCCGAAGATCGACAGCCATCCGATCGAATGATCTTATATCTATTGTAATGTTTTATAATTAAACTAGTAAAGCCCGTGCCTGTCGGCACGCAAAAGATTTTGAGGGCAACAAAAATATTTTGAGGGCGTGAACATTTTGAGGGAAGAGGCAATATTTTAAAGGTGGCAATAATAATTTAAAAATGATGATATTTTTAAGCGAGCGAATAATATTTCGAGGGTGAAAATAATATTTTTTGAGCGAAAATAACAATAGTAATATTTGATTAGTCTATATATGAATGCCCGTGCCTGTCGGCACTGCAGCGGGCCACCTTCGGCGGCAACATACCTGTCAGCAATACAGCGGGTCGCCTTCGGCGGCAAGACAACCCAGATTATCACAATGAAGGCAACCATCACCCCACCCCCGCCCGCCCCACCCCAGAACCCAAATTTTCTACCCCATTTATAAATTATT
This sequence comes from Chamaelirium japonicum, assembly GCA_947650365.1. NCBI lineage: Eukaryota > Viridiplantae > Streptophyta > Magnoliopsida > Liliales > Melanthiaceae > Chamaelirium > Chamaelirium japonicum. Next base: position 925,687 of record CANTAL010000031.1, read on the forward strand.
ATTTTTGGATCCTTATATTGTCTTCGTTTTTCGGATCCTAATGCACCCATCTCATTTCTATCCCCCAATTTTGAACCAACGATAGTTGTTTACTTTTAGCATATTTTTAATTTGTCAAATGGGGTTGCTTTGTATAATATAAGGAGCACTGTGCCATCGCGACAGCCGTTTGCTTGCCATCGCATTTCGGATCCTAATGCATCCATCTTATTTCTATCCCCCAATTTTGAGCCAATGATAGTTGTTTACTTCTAGCCAATAATAGTTGTTTAACGAAAATTGTTTAACAAAAATAGCCTAATTTATCGATGATACTCACATTCGGAAGAAGTGCCCAAATTCGACAGAGGTACCCACATTTGGCGACGACATGCCTGTGCTTGTCAGCACACAGACGGCCGCCTTTGGTTGCAATACTCCCCTTGCACGAAGAGCGAAGTTTGTGGATTAAGACATGACACTTGCCGTCGGTACCTCTGCAACTGACCAACCCCAATCGGCTGCCGCCACCAATGGCGAAGTCAGTGGTGGCGGCGGCATACCCGATGGTTACGACAGTTCCGCCAATCATGAGATGCCACCTGGCAACTTCAATCACATGATATGTCAGAAGATTGCCCCACAAATTGTCCCTTTAGTTTGTACAAATTGCATTACTCGATTGCTTTTCGAGGGATATAGTATTTTCCTGAGTAATGCTATTTGTAAGGACTGGGTGAAACATATGCCTTTGATTGGATACCATGTCATTTGGTAAGATACCATGTCATTTGGTAAGAGGTTTTAGCCTTCCATACAAATGGTACAATTGGAGTTTATTTTTGCTACGGGCTTGATTTGCGCAGTTTAAAGGGACATAAGGAAAAGATGAACTTCCATGTAGGGTGGTAAGTATAGTTTGTTTATGTCTACATAGTTTGCTATAAAGTATTTAATAAAAGACAAACTATCGCACAAACACTGCAAGAAATAGAGAATTAATAGAAAGAGATGATTATGATTTCATAGAACGATACGGGACTCAAAAGACCATGAAATCACTCAAAATGCATGCCATATAACAAATACAACAGAAAAGTATAATGACTTCATAGAATGAAATGAAAATATACCAATTTATTGCCATAAAGGTAATACAATGAAGCATCACATAACAAAATTTTGTATCCCAAGACCGACTAAATGGGAGAGGGTACCCTATAGGGGTGAGCATCGGTTTTGTCGGTCGGTTTCGGTGTCGGTTTTGTCGGTTTTATTTTTTTTCGGTTTTTGAAAAATCAAAACCGAAACCGAAACCGAAATGGTCGGTTTTTGTCGGTTCGGTGTGATCGGTTTTCGGTTCGGTTTCGGTTAGTATGAGTTATGCTAGAACCCTTGGCTCTTGAATCTTAATCGTCAGTTCATCACAAATAAGTGGATGATTATGTTCTTACATAGTGCCAAAATGAAAGTTTAAAGTAAAATCAACCGACGTTCACTCTTTTGAAGCATTGTAGATCTAACATAATTACTTCGTACTTGCACTTACTGGAAAAGAAAGTATTATGGCCGTTGTGTTTATGATTTAAGAAATCGGGTCGGTTTTTTCGGTTTCGGTTCGGTGTTTCATACCCGAGAACCGAAACCGAAATCGGTTTAATCGGTTTTGTCGGTTCGGTTTGTTTTCGGTTCGGTTTGATGTTCGGTTCGGTTATTTCGGTTAAATTTTGGTCGGTTTCGGTTCGGTTATGCGGTTCGGGTCGGTTTTTGCACAGCCCTAGTACCCTATATGCAAAACAAAAATCCCAAAACGAAAATAACTGAAATGTTTTACTTTTTTATACAATGGAACACCCTACAACAACAATGTGGGCAACCCTACAACCAAACTTTTGTATACAATGGAACATTCCATAGAATGAATGTATCAGTTTTTTTTAATCAAGCAACAGAGCATCCACCCTATATACAAACAAAAATCCTAAAAAAGAAACAATTATTGAAAAATAGAGTTGCAGGTGGCAAGTTGGTGGCAAGTTGCTGGTTGGGTCCCTCTTCCAGCTGTTGGGAAAATTCTTCGTGCAAAGACCCATGGTTCATTACAAATGAATGCTGGATTGGCTGCTTGACCTTAGCTCGCTTCCCTGTTGATTGCTCTGCACCTCTTGTTGCTGCCATTTGGATTTCAAATCATGGAATCTGCTGTTAAAGAGGCCTCATGCTTTGCCCGTTGAATCTTTCATTTGATTGCTCTCATGCCATTTGAATACAGTTGAATATAGCCATTTGATTGCTGTTGAATACAGTGAAACAATGGATTTAAAAAAAAAGACTACCAATTTGAATGCAGTGAATACAGTGAATACAATTTGAATACAATGCAGTGAATGCAGTGAATGCAGTGAATACAATGCTGTTGAATGCAGTGAATAGAATTTGATTGCTGAATACAATGCAGTGAATACAATGCAGTGAATACAATTTGATTGCTTGCAAACAACAATCATGAATTTTACAACACCCTTTCAGTTTTATTCTCTAAAAGTGAAGTAAAGAAGTAAAAATATATCGAGACAGAATTTTTACGACTTACCTTGCATTGGTTCGTCATCCATTGCAACCAGGTGCTCACTATATGGATTTCCGGTTTGCGATGAAAGACGATCCACAATGGCCTCAATAACATTTGTAATCAAATCAATCTAGCTAAACAAATGGAACTGTATTGAAGCATTGTGGATCTAATAGGAACTGTATTGAAGGATTGGTAATCTAATATTCAGATTGAAGCATTGGTAATCTAATACAGTTTAATCTAATACAGATTAATCTAATACAGTTGAAGCACTGGTAATCTAAACTGCATTGGTAATTCAGATTGAAGCACTGGTAATTCAGATGTTGGGCGTGAAATTCCACCAGTAGTCAGTACCAGTGTCGATGACGTGAAAGCCAAGGTCGTCGTCTCCGGACGCACAATGGACGTAAACATCCCGACCGTCTCCCAATCGGTTCTGGATGGCCACCCGTGCTGCGTCTGACGACGACATCATCATCATCAAAGTTAGCACCATCAATCGCAATAGCAACATACCTGCAGTAGTGCTCATGTGCTCTCTTCCCCGCCGCCGATGATTGCTTAGCTTAGCTTTCTAGCTGGCCCCCCTCCGGCCGGCCATCATCATCGATCCCACCCCCTAATATATATGCATCACTCCTCGTGAATGCAGCTGGCTAGCTAGCTTGCTATTGTACAAATCGATGGCCTCCAGCTTTTGCTTGTCGGATGAAGCTGGTAGGATCTTTCATGGCCGGTCAATACAACAGGCCGCCGTGAGTGATCGACCACTTGCCGCCAAGCATATGGGACGGCTGGGATTGACGTTTTCTTCCGAGGGTTTCGACGTTTTCTTCCGAGGATTGACCCTTTGAAGCATTAGGAAAAAAGAATATGGTCAACAATATGCATAAAAGAATTAGTACTCTTAAAAAGTATTATAATTTTTTACTCAACATCAGCACAACATGAGAGATGTAAAGAGAACAATCTGATACAAAAATAAAGTCTATAGAAATTGGGCAGAGCCCTTAATCATTTTTTGAAATCAAACAAATAAAAATTCATCAAATCCCCTCACTCTTCAGACACCCAGATGGGGAAATCAGAGGGGGAGCAGGAGGGATGCAGAGTAGCCGGCTGTTCGTTGAACAAATCCAACCATTTCTCAGGGGAATGATAGCCACATCCAAGATTATCAGCTTTCATCCAAAAAAAAAAAAATCAGGAAAATAAAAGGATCGAAAACCCTGTACATGGATTTGCACGGATCTAAACAAAAGAACCCATTAATTGGTTTCATGGTTTTGCAGAGATCATTGATGACCTTTCGGGTCACCATTTCTGGGTGGGATCTGGTTGGAGGCCACGCGGAGCTCGCGCTTGGGCATGTCCTTGAGGCCGGTGACCTGGATGATGGAGTTGACGCCGGGGCGAAGCTCGAGGAGGCGGACACCGCTCTCCATCACCTGGACGCGCCACCGGAGGCAGCGGCGGGGCCGGTCGACATCCCCAAAGACCCGGTCGTACATCCCGCGGTCCCTGAAGATGCCGTAGGCGACCATCCCCTCCAGCTCCTTGAAGCCCAGCTCCTCGCGTAGGCTCGGCACCTGCGGGCTTGGGATCGGGATCAAGAGAGGAGGGGGAGGAAAGGGTAAGTAGGAGATCTGATGGCTGGCTGCAGGCGGCAGTTGCAGGGGCCTTCCTCTCCTCCGGTCTCCCCCCTTCTCTTCTCCGGATCGTGGAGAAAGATTGAGAGAGATAGAGAGAGAGAGGGACGTGTAGATCTGGGGATCAGGTGAAGCTCTTGGAGTGGGAGAGAGAAACAGAGCGTGCGATGCGTGTAGATCCGGTCGTGGAGAGAGATTGAGAGAAAAGCAGAGGGATCGTGTAGAGAGAGAGAGGGACAGGTAGATCGGGGATCGGGGATCGTGGAGTATGCGTAAAAGAGAGGGATCGTGGAGATGGGAGATCAGATCGTGGAGATGGGAGATCGGGTGAGAGGGATCGTGGGGAGAGAGAGAGAGAGAGAGAGAGGGACGGGCCGGTAGAGAGGGAGAGGGATGTGGAGATCGGGTGAGAAACTTCGCGGATATGGTGGTAGAGAGAGAGAGGGATGGGCCGGTAGAGAGAGGGTGGGATGTGGAGTCGGGTAGCTCTGGGGAGAGAGAGAAACAGAGCGGCGTAATCCGAGCGATCAGGTGCGTCCATTTGTTTGGTGGTGTGGTTGAATGCGATTCACTGCAGTAGATCGGAAGATAGGGTGAGGTCGTGGTTGACGTGGCATACGATCACAATATCCATTTGTCTGGTGGGTATTTGAATGGAACGATTCACCGGTTTAGGCAGAGAGTTACGTGTGTTGTGCATAACTACCCAACAGGCAAAGAGCTCTTTCAAATGCAGAGAGAGATCTTGGCCATAAGATTTTCTAACCGCCTCTTATGTTTGTATCGAACGGCTCTCTTTATCCATTCGTAGTGAAATATTATATAGATATTTAAATAATAACATTAAGATGAAACTATTTAAATATTTAAAAAAATTATATACTTTATAATATTTAAATAAATATTAATTGAAATAAATAAAAAAAATAAGCAATTTCCTATCTCATAATACGTTATCAGCACGAACATATCGAGCCCAGTCGACCAGTCATAAGAAAACTGAGAGAGAAACGAAGACAGAAGAGAAAGAAGAAGAAAGAAGAGAACAGAGAGATAAACGAAGAGAGAAGTTCTGCTCCAGTGCATTGGCCATGGGTATAGGTGTGAAGTAAGAAGGAATCTAAATTCCAAAACTCCACAAAAGAAGAGAGAAGATAACGGAGAGATAAATAAACATAGAAGAGAGAAGAAATCCTGCTCCAGTCCATTGGCCACGGGTATATATGCAAAGTAAGAAGGAATCTAAATTCCAAAACTCCACTTCTCAATAATATTATTTAATCTATTCGTTCTCTTTTATCTCCGTTCTCTTCTCTCTTCTCTCGTGGATTAGGGTTTCTCATAGATTGCTTAAACCCTAAGTAAGTTTACCCTATAAATAATAAACGACTTCTTTAGGGTGGGGAAAGTTTGACGACTCTTTCTTTCTCCTATCTCATAATACATTATCAGCATGAACATATCGAGCCCAGTCAACCAGTTATAAGAAAATGGAGAGAGAAATAAAGACAGAAGAGAGAGAAGAAGAGAGAAGAGAACAGAGAGGTAAACGAAGAGATCGAGAAGAGAGAAGAAGTCCTACTCCAGTCCATTGGCCATGGGTATTGGTATGAAGTAAGAAAGAATTTAAATTCCAAAACTCTACTTCTCAATAATATAATTAAATCTCTCCGTTCTCTTCTCTCGTCTCTCATATATTAGGATTTCCTATAGATTGCTTAGGCCCTAAGTAAGCTTACCCTATAAATTAATATACGACCCTTTTAGGTTGGGGCATATTTCATGGCTCTCTCTTTCTTCTATCTCACAATTTACCCTATAAATAATATATGACCCTTTTCGGTTGGGGCTCGTTTGATGGCTTTCTCTTTCTTCCATCTCATAACATGTTATCAGTACGAACATGTCAACCCCCAGCCGACCAGTCGTAAGAAAATAGAGAGAGAAATGAAGATAAAAGTAGAGTTTTGGAATTTAGATTCTGTCTTACTTCATAACTATACCCGTGGCCAATCGACTAGAGCATGACTTCTTTTCTCTTCTCTCTTTATTTATCTCTTTGTTCTTTTCTCTTTTCTTCTCTCCCTTCGATAGAATTTTGGAATTTAGATTCTATCTTACTTCATATCTATACCCGTGGCTAATAGACTAGAGCAGGACTTCTTCTCTCATATCTCTTTGTTTATCTTTATTTTCTTTTCTCTCTTCTTCTCTCTTATCTGTCTTCGTTTCTCTCTCTATTTTCTTGTGACTGATTGGCTAGGCTCAACATGCTCATGCTGATAATGTATTGTAAGGTGAGAGAAAGAAATAGCCATCAAACATGCCCCGCTCTAAAGGGATCGTATAAATATTAAGTAGTGGAGTTTTGAAATTTAGATTCCTTCTTATTTCACACCTAAACCCGTGGCCAATGGACAGGAACATGACTTCTTTCCTCTTCTCACTTTGTTTATCTTTTTGTTCTCTTTTCTCTTCTTTTTTCTCTTTTGTCTTCGTTTCTCTCTCCGTTTTCTTATGACTAATCAGCTGGGCTCGATATATTCATGAAGATAACATGTTGTGAGATGGGAGAAATAAAGAGCCATCAAACGTGCCCCACCCTAAAGGGGTACTATTAATATTGAGAAGAAAAGTTTTGGAATTTAGATTATTTTTTACTTCATACCTATACCCATTGCCAATAGACTGGAGGATAACTTCCTATCTCTTCGTTTATCTCTTCGTTCTTTTCTCTCTTCTTCTCTATTTTCTATCTTTGTTTCTCTCTCTGTTTTCTTATGACTGGTCGGTTGGGCTCTATATGTTCGTGCTGATAACGTGTTATGAGATGGGAGAAAGAGAGAGGCGTCAAACGTACCCCACCCTAAAGGGGTTATATATTATTTATAAGAAAAGCTTACTTAGGGTCTAAGCAATCTATTGGAAATCCTAGTCTATGGAAGAGATTCGACGGTGGACAGCTATCCAATCAAACGACTGGTCAACCCTAATTAGTTATTAAATAATTAATTAGTTATTTTAATTCATACCTATATCCATAGCCAATGGACTAGAGCAGGACTTCTTCTCTCTTCTCTCTTCATTTATCTCTCCGTTCTCTTCTCTCTCTTTTGCCTTCTTTCTTTCTCTATTTTCTTACGACTGGTCAGCTGGGCTCGATATGTTCGTGCTGATAACGTGTTGTGAAATAGGAAAAAGAGGGAGCCGTTAAACGTGCCCAATCTTAAAGGAGTCGTATTTTATTTATAGGGTATGCTTACTTAGCGCCTACGCAAACTAAGGGAAACACTAATTCATGGGAGAGATCCAATGAATGACAGCTATCCGATCGAACGATCTCATAACAGTTTTAATGTTTTATAATTAAATATTTTTTAAATATTAATTAATTATTTTTTTAAATTATTTAAATATTTTAAATCATTATTTCTTTATTTAATAATTTAAATAATTAAATAGTTATCAAATTTAATTATTAAACATAATAATAATAATAAATAAATAAAATAATAAATTTAATTAAATAACTAGATAATTAAATAATTAAATTAATTAATTATTTTACTAAAAAATTAATTATTAAATTATTTAAATAATTTAATAATTAAATAAATAATTATTTTAATTAAAAAAATTATAGTAATATTACTTTGATAATCATAATAACCTTGAGATGATACTATTGAGAAGTGGAGTTTTAGGGCATGTTTGGCGGCTCTCCCTTTCTCCTATAACACAACACGTTATCAGCACGAACATATCGAGCCTAGTCGACCAGTCACAAGAAAACGGAGAGAGAAACAAAGACAGAAGAGAGAGAAGAAGAGAGAAGAGAACGGAGAGATAAATAAATGATAAGAGAGAAAAATTTATGCTCTAGTCCATTAGCCACGAGTATAGGTGTGAAGTAAGAAGGAATCTAAATTTCAAACTCCACTTCTCAATAACATAATTAAATCTCTTCATTTACTTATCTCTTCTTCCATTGATTAGGGTTTCCCATAGATGTCTTAGGCCCTAAGTAAGCTTACCCAATAAATAATAAACAACCCCTTTAGGGTAGGGCATGTTTGATAGCTCTCCCTTTCTCCTATCTCACAACACATTATCAGGACAACATGTCGAGCCTAACCGACTAGTCGTAAGAAAATTCAGAGAGAAACGAAGACAGAATAGTGGGAAGAGAATGGAGAGATAAACAAAGAGATAAGAGAGAAGAAGCCCTGTTCTAGTCCATTGAATATGGGTATAAGTATAATGTAAGAAAGAATTTAAATTCCGAAACTCTACTTCTGTCTTCGTTTCTCTTTCCATTTTCTTGCGACTGGTTGGCTGGGCTTGATTTGTTCGTGCTGATAACTTATTGTGAGATGAGAGAAAGAGAGAGCCGTCAAACGTGCCCCACCCTAAAGGGTCATATATTATTTATAAGGTAAGCTTACTTAGGGCCTAAGCAATCTATGGGAAACCCTAATCTATGGGAGAATAGGAAAGAGAATGGAGAGATTTAATTATATTACTGAGAAGTGGAGTAGAACCGTCAAACGTACCCCACCCCAAAGGGGTCGTATATTATTTATAGGTTAACCTTACTTAGGGCCTAAGCAATCTATAGAAAACCCTAATCCATAGGAGAGATCCGACAATGGATAGCCATCCGATCGAATGATCTCATAACAGTTGAACTATTTTAAATTTTTTTAAAGAAAAATATAAATTATTTCTAAAGCAAAAAATTCGGGTGTGCCTCATCTTCTTTCTTTACTTCCTATTATTTAATTAATTCAATTAGTTTAATAAATTAAATAGTTAAGTAATTAATTAATTAAATAAATATTTAGTTATCCATAAATTTAAATAATTAAATTATTTAAATAATTTATTTATTATTTAAATATTAAAATAAATAAATATTTATTTGATTATTTAAAAAAATTAAGTTATTTAAAAAAATATTTTATTATTTATATATTCATATAATTAACTAATTATTTAAATAATAAGTTAATAGTTATTAAATTATTATTTTATTTTATTACTTAATAAAATAAATTTTTTTTTTAATTTAATTAATATTTTACACCTATACCCGTGGCGAATGGACTGGAGAAGGACTTCTTCTTTCTTCTCTCTTCGTTTATCTCACCGTTCTCTTCTCTCTTCTTCTCTCAATAGATTGCCAATGAATTTTTTGCAATAAAAATAATAAATATTTTTCTTTAAAAAAGTTTAAAACATTACAACTGTTATGAGATCGTTCGATTGGATGGCAATGGTCTAGAGCAGAACTTCTTCTCTCTTCTATCTCCGTTTATATCTATATTCTTAACTTTCTTCTTCTCTCTCTTCTGTCTTCGTTTCTCTCTTTGTTTTCTTGTGATTGGTCGGCTGGGCTCGACATATTCATACTGATAACATGTTATAAGATAGGAGAAAGAGAGAGTCGTCAAACGTGCCATATCTAAAGGGGTCGTATATTATTTATAGGGAAGCTTACTTAGGGCCTAAGCAATCTATGTAAAACCCTAATCCATGGGAGAAGAAAGAAGAGAATGAAGAGATTTAATTATCTTATTGAAAAATAGAGTTTTGGAATTTAGATTCCTTCTTATTTCAAACCTATACCCGTGGCCAATAGACTGGAGCAGGACTTCTTCTCTCTTCTCTCATTGTTTATCTCTCTGTTCTCTTATCTCTTTTTTATCTTCATTTCTCTCTCCGTTTTCCTATAACTGGTTGGCTGGGCTCAATATAGTTGTACTGATAAAGTCTTGTAAGATGGGAGAAAGAGAGAGCCATTAAACATGCCCCACCCTAAAGGGGATGTATAAATATTAAAAAGTGGAGTTTTGGAATTTAGATTATTTCTTACATCATACCTAGACCCGTGGCCAATGGACTGGAGCAGGACTTTTCCTCTCTTCTTTCTTCATTTATCTCTCCATTCTCTTCTTTTTTCTTCTCTCTCTTTTGTGGAGTTTTGGAATTTAGATTCCTTCTTACTACACACTTATACTCGATTGAGAAGAGACTATTTAAATAATTAATTCTTAGTTATATTCTCTCTCTTCTGTCTTTGTTTCTCTCTCTATTTTCTTATGACTGGTCGGCTGGGCTAGAGATATTTGTGCTGATAATGTTTTACGAGATGGGAGAAAGAAAGAGCGGTCAAATATGCCCTACCCTAATGGGGTCGTATTTTATTTATAGGGTAAGCTTACTTAGGGCCTAAGTAATCTATGGTAAGCCTTAATCCATGGAGAAGAGAGAAGAGAATAGAGAGATTTAATTATATTATTGAGAAGTGGAGTTTTAGAATTTAGATTCTTTCTTACTACACACCTATACCTGTGGTGAATAGACTAGAGTAGGACTTCTTCTCTCTTCCCTATTCGTTTATCTCTCTGTTTTCTTCTCTCTTCTTCTTTCTCTTCTGTCTTCATTTCTCTCTCTGTTTTCTTATGACTGGTCGGTTGGGCTCGACATATTCGTGCTGATAACGTGTTGTGAAATGGGAGAAAGAGAGAGCCACCAAATATACCCCACCCTAATTAGATTTCTTCTTACTTCCCGCCTATACCCATGGCCAATAGGTTGGAGCATGATTTCTTCTATCTTCTCTCTTCGTTTATCTCTATATTCTCTTCTCTCTTCTGTATTCCTTTCTTTCTCTGTTTTCTTATGACTGGTCGGCTGGGCTCGACATGTTCATTCTGATAATGTATTGTGTGATGGAGAAAAAAAGAGTCATCAAATGTGCCCCACCCTAAAGGGGTCATATAAATATTGAGAAGTTGAGTTTTAGAATTTAGATTCTTTCTTACTTTATACTTATACCCATAGTAAATAGACTGGAGCATGACTTCTTCTCTCTTCTCTCTTCATTTATCTCTCCATTCTCTTCTTTTATCTACTCTCTCTTTTGTCTTCATTTCTCTCTCCATTTTCTTATGACCGGTCAGTTGGACTCGACATGTTTGTGCTGATAATGTGTTGTGAGATGGGAGAAAGAAAGAGCCATCAAACATGCTCCACCCTAAAGGGGTCGTATATTATTTATAGGGTAAGCTTACATAAAGCCTAAGCAATCAATGGGAAACCCTAATCAATGGGAGAGTCCGATGGTAGACAGCCATCGGATCGAACGATCTCATAACAATTATAATATTTTAAACTTTTTAAAGAAAAATATAAATTAGTTTTAAAGCAAAAAATTCGGGTGTGCCTCATCTTCCTTCTTTACTTCCTATTATTTAATTAATTTATTTAATTTTATAAATTAAATAGTTAAATAATTAAATAAATATTTAATTATCTTCATAACTAAATATTGAAATTATTTAAATAATTTATTTAATATTTAAATATTAAAATATTAAAATATTAATTTAATTATTTAAAAAAATTTAAGGTATTTAATAAAATATTTTATTATTTATATATTTAAAAAATTAATTTATTATTTAAATAATAAGTAAATAGTTATTGAATTATTATTTTATTTTATTACTTAATTAAATAATAAAATTTTTTATTTATTTCAATTAATATTTCATAATTTAATAAAAAAAAGTTTAATTAATTAATTACATAATAAATTTATTTAATTTATTAATTTTTTAACTATATCTTCTTTTCTCTCTTCTGTCTTCGTTTCTCTCTCCGTTTTCTTGTGACTAGTCGGTTGGGCTCGACATGTTCGTGTTGATAATGCGTTGTAAGATGAAAGAAAGAGAGAGCTGTCAAATGTGCCCCACCCAAAAAGGATCGTATATTATTTATAGGCTAAGCTTACTTAGGGCCTAAGTAATCTATAGGAAACCCTAATCCATGGAAGAGATCCGACGGTGGACAACTATCCAATCGAACGTGCCCCACACTAAAGGGGTCGTATTAATTATTTATTTAAATAATTATTAAATCAATTCTCTTAACTAGTAAGCTTAGCTTATAAATATTTAATTATATATAATTGATTATTGTCATAGTTATAGGTGCGAAGTAAGAAGGAATCTAAATTCCAAAACTTCACTTCTCAATAGTATCATCTCAACGTTATTATGATTATCATAGTAATGTTACAATAATTTTTTAATTTAAATTAATTATTTCGTTAATTATTAGATAATTTAAATAATTTATTAATTTAAAAATTAAATTTACTAATTAACGTGTTGTGAGATGGGAGAAAGAGAGAGTCGTCAAACTTGCTCTACCCTAAAGGGGTCGTATAATATAATAAAATTTTCTTCGTTTTCTTCTCTTTTCTCCCATGGATTAGGGTTTCCCATAGATTGCTTAGGCCCTATGTAAACTTACCCTATAAATAATATACAACCCCTTTAAGGTGGCACTACAAAAAAAATAGTTATTACCGACGGAAACTATCCGTCGGTAATATTATATTTCCGTCGGTAATATTTTATAGCGACGGAAGCAATTTCCGTCGCTAGCGGTCGGGAAAGAAGTTGTCGGGAAAACAATACGACAGACCAAATATTACCGTCGGTAATAATAATTAATACCGACGGTAATATTAAAGCCGTCGGTAATATTTAAACAATTAAAAATTAATATAATATATTATTACCGACGATATATAAAAGACCGTCGGTAATATATAAGCCTTTTACCGACGGTTACAGTATATACCGTCGGTAATAAATATATTATTATCGATATCTATATATTTACCGTCGGTAATAAAATATATATTACCGACGATAATTACATTCCGTCGGCAAATTATTAATAATTTAACAAAAATAAAAACATTGTTACTGACGGAATAATTAGTTTTCATCGGTAATAAGTATGTTTTTTTTTTAATAAATTTACCTAAATAATGTTATTTAATTCCTGTGATTTACAACAATACCACAATATATTACCACAATTTATCAAATATTACCACAATTTATAAAATATTACCGTAAATTATCAAATATTACCTAAATTGACAAAATATTACCACAATACTCGACAATTATAACAATTAATACCCGACAATAACAAAAAATAACCACATATTACAAAATAATATTTACACAATCCAAAACTGAGAGATGATACATGCCCTATCTCAACCACCCCATACGGCCCGCTACTAACGCTGGTGCTCTCATCGATCCCCTGACGCCGCCCTGCTCCTGTAATTAACATGTATTTGTTAAAAAAATGGTTTATATCTATAACTGAGTCTAAGCGTTAAAAAATCATAAGTTAGCGTGTTTCGGCTTTGAAATAGGTTTGGATTGGATCGATCGGCATCCGATAATTCAAAGTTGGAATTATTCCATATTTCGGACTTGCTAGAGCGAGTTCTAATTGGATATTTGACCAATTTACGCTCCGATTCACCGATTTAGAGTCTAAGTGTTGAAAAATCATAAGTTAGCGTGTTTCGGATATAAAATAGGTTTGGATTCGATCGGATTTTCATCGGATCGGCATCTGATAATTCCAAGTTGGAATTATTCCATATTTCGGACTTGCGAGTGAGTTCTAATTGGATATTTGACAAATTTATGCTCCGATTCACCGATTTAGAGTCTAAGTGTTGGAAAATCATAAGTTAGCGTGTTTCGGATATGAAATAGGTTTGGATTCGATCGGATCGTCATTGGATCGGTATCCGATAATTCGAACTTGGAATTATTCCGTATTTCGGACTTGCGACTTAGTTTTAATTGGATATTTGACCAATTTACGCTCCGATTCACCGATTTAGAGTCGAAGTGTTGAAAAATCATAAGTTAGCGTGTTTCGGATATGAAATAGGTTTGGATTCGATCGGATCGTCATCATATCGGCATCCAATAATTCCAAGTTGTAATTATTCCGTATTTCGGACTTGCGAGCGGGTTCTAATCGGATATTTGAACAATTTACGATCCAATTCACCGATTTAGAGTCTAAGTGTTGGAAAATCATAAGTTAGTGTGTTTCGGATATGAAATAGGTTTGGATTCGATCGGATCGTCATCGGATCAGCATCCGATAATTCCAAGTTGGAATTATTCCGTATTTCGGACTTGCGAGCGGGTTCTAATCGGATATTTGAACAATTTACGATCCGATTCACCGATTTAAAGTCTAAGTGTTGGAAAATCATAAGTTAGCGTGTTTCGGATATGAAATAGGTTTGGATTAATTCGATCGAATCGCCAACGGATCGGCATCCGATAATTAAAAGTTGGAATTATTCCGTATTTCGGACTTGCGAGCGGGTTCTAATTGGATATTTGAACAATTTACGATCCGATTCACCGATTTAGAGTCTAAGTGTTGGAAAATCATAAGTTAGCGTGTTTCGGATATGAAATAGGTTTGGATTCGATCGGATCATCATCGGATCGGCATCCGATAATTCGAACTTGGAATTATTCCATATTTCGGACTTGCGAGCGGGTTCTAATTGGATATTTGACCAATTTACAATCCGATTCACCGATTTAGAGCTAAGTGTTGGAAAATCATAAGCTGGCGTGTTTCAGATATGAAATAGGTTTGGATTCGATCGGATCGTCATCGGATCGGCATCCGATAATTCAAAGTTGGAATTATTCCGTATTTCGGACTTGCGAGCGGGTTCTAATTGGATATTTGAGCCCAGCTGACCAGTCGTAAGAAAACAGAGAGAGAAACGAAGACAGAAGAGGAGTTTTGGAATTTAGATTCCTTCTTACTTCATACCTATACCCAGGGTCAATGGACTAGAGCAGGACTTCTTCTTTTTTCTCTCTTTATTTATCTTTTCATTTTTTTTTTCTTCTTCCCTCTTATCTTTCTGAAGAGAGAAGAGAAAAGAAGTCCTTCTCCAATCCATTCGCCATGGGTAAAGGTGTGAAGTAAGAAGGAATCTAAATTCTAAAACTCCATTGAAGAAAGAGAAGAAGAGAGAGAAGAAGAGAGAAGAGAACAAAAAAATATAAACAAAGACAGAAGAGAGAGATACGACTGGTCAGCTAGGCTCTATAGTAAGAAGTGGCACACTCGAATTGCTTAGGCCCTAAGTTCAAATATTAAGAAATACACCGTCGGATCTCTCCCATAGATTGGGGTTTTTTATAGATTACTTAGGCCCTAAGTAAGCTTACCCTATAAATAATATATAACCCCTTTAGGGTGGGGCATGTTTAACGGCTCTCTCTTTCTCCTATCTCATAACACGTTATCAGCACGAACATGTCGAGCCCAGCAACCAGTCGCAAGAAAACGGAGGGAGAAATAAAGACATAAGAGAGAGAAGAAGAAAGAAGGGAATAGAGAGATAAACGAAGAAAAAAGAGAGAAGAAGTCCTGTTCTAGTCCATTGGCCCCGGGTATATGTGTGAAGCAAGAAGGAATCTAAATTCCAAAACTCCACTTATCAATAATATAATTAAATCTCTCCGTTCTCTTCTATCTTCTCCCATGGATTAGGGTTTACCATAGATTGCTTAGCCACTAAGTAAGCTTACCCTATAAATAATATACGACCCCTTTAGAGTAGGGCATGTTTGAAAGCTCTAACTTTCTCCCATCTCACAACACGTTATCAGTATGAACATGTCTAGCCCAACCGACCAGTCATAAGAAAACGGAGAGAGAAACAAAAATAGAAGATGAGAGAAGAGAACGGAGAGATAAACAAAAAGAGAAGGGAGAATAAGTCATGCTTCAGTCCATTCGCCTTGGGTATAGGTATGAAGTAAGAAGGAATCTAAATTTCAAAACTCCACTTCTTAATAGTATCTTCTCAATGTTATTATGATTATCATAGTAATGTTACTATAATTTTTTTAATTAAATTATCTGTTTGATTAAAACGAAGAGAGAAGAGAATTTACTATGATAATCGTAGTAACGTTGAAATGATACTATTGAGAAAACTCCACTTCATAATAATATAATTAAATCTCTCCGTTCTTTTCTATCTTCTCCTATGGATTAGGTTTTCCCATGGATTACTTAGGCCCTAAGTAAGATTACCTTATAAAGAATATATGACCCCTTTAGGGTGGGGCACGTTTGACGGCTTTGTCTCTTTCTTTTATCTCAAAATATGTTTTCAGCACGAACATATCGAGCCCAGCTGACCCATCATAAGAAAATGGATAGAAAAACGAAGACAGAAATGGAGTTTTGGAATTTAGATTCCTTCTTACTTCACACCTATACCCATGGCCAATTGACTAGAGCAGGACTTCTTCTCTCTTCTCTCTTTATTTATCTCTCCATTCTCTTCTTCTTTCTCTTCTGTCTTCGTTGAACTCTACTTCTTTTCTCAATAAACGGAGAGAGAAATAAAGACAAAAGAGAGAAGAGAACGGAGAGATAAACAAAGAGAGAAGAGAGAAAAAGTCCTGCTCCAGTCCATTGGCCATGGGTATAGGTGTGAAGTTCCCTCTTCTATCTTTGTTTAGCTCTCCGTTTTCTTCTCTCTTCTTTTGTCTTTGTTTTTCTCTCTGTTTTTTTTACGACTGGTAGATTGGGCTCGACATGTTCGTGCTGATAACATATTATAAGCTGGAAGAAAGAGAGAGCCGTCAAATAAGAAACCCAACTCCATAGGAGAAGAGAGAATAGAACGGAGAGATTTAACTATATTATTGAGAAGTGGAGTTTTGGAATTTAGATTCCTTCTTATTTAACACCTATACCCATGGATAATGGACTGGAGCATGACTTTTTCTCTCTTCTTTCTTCGTTTATCTCTCTATTCTCTTCTATATTCTTCTCCTTACTCACAACAATTAGCAGCATGAACATATCGAGCCCAGCCAACCACTATTTAGAATTTAACTAATTTATTTAAATATATTATTTAAATTATTTATCTCTCCATTCTCTTTACTTTTCTTCTCTCTCTTCTGTCTTCGTTTCTCTCTTTGGTTTCTTGTGACTGATCGGTTGGGCTCGATATGTTCATGCTGATAATGAGTTATAAGAAAAAAAAAGAAGAGAAAAGAGAAGGGAGAGATAAACAAAAAAAGAAAAGAGAAGAAGGACTACTCCAGTCCATTCGCCACGGGTATAGGTGTGAAGTAAGAAGGAATCTAAATTCCAAACCACCACTTCTAAATAATATAATTAAATCTCTCTATTCTCTTCTCTCTTCTACCATGGGTTAGAGTTTCCCATAGATTGCTTAGGACCTAAGTAAGTTTACCCTATAAATAATATATGACCCCTTTAGGGTGGGGCACATTTGACGGCTCTTCCTTTCTCCCATCTCATAACACTTTATCTGTACGAACATGTTGAGCTCAGCTGACCAGTCGTAAGAAAACAGAAAGAGAAACAAAGATAGAAGTAGAGTTTTGGAATTTAAATTCCTTCTTACTTCACACCTATACCCATGGCCAATAGACTAGAGCAGGACTTCTTCACTCTTCTCTCTTCGTTTATCTCTCATTTCTCTTTTCTCTTCTTCTCTCACTTCTGTCTATATTTCTCTATTCGTTTATTGAGAGAAGAAGAGGAGTTTAACAAAGACAGAAGAGAGATAAGAAGCGAGAAGAGAACGAAGAAATAAATAAAGGGAAAAGAGAGAACTACACACCTATACCCGTGACCAATGGACTGGAGCAGAACTTCTCTCTTCTCTCTTTATTTATCTCTCCGTTTTCTTCTCTCTTTTTCTTTCTCTTCTGTCTTTATTTCTCTATCCATTTATATAGAAAAAAAGAAGAGTTTAACGAAGATAGAAGAGAGATAAGAAGCGAGAAGAGAACAGAGAGATAAATAAAGAGAGAAGAGAAAGATATCCTGCTCCAGTCCATTGGTCATGGGTATAAGTGTGAAGTAAGAAGGAATCTAAATACCAAAACTCCACTCTGTCTTCGTTTCTCTTACTGTTTTATTGCGACTGGTCGGCTGGGCTTGACATATTCGTGCTAACAATATATTGTGAGATGAGAGAAAAGGAGAGCCGTCAAACATGCCCCACCCTAAAGGGGTCGTATATTATTTATAGGAAAAGCTTACTTAGGGCCTAAGCAATATATGGGAAACCCTAATCCATAGACGAAGAGAAAAGAAAAGGGGGAGATTTAATTATATTATTAAGAAGTAGAGTTTTTGAATTTAGATTCCTTCTTACTATACACCTATACCCGTGGCGAATCGATTGGAACAGGACTTCTTCTCTCTTCTCTCTTCGTTTGTCTTTCCGTTTTCTTCTCTCTTCTGACAACATGTTATCAATATAAACATGTCAAGCCCAACCAACTAGTCATATGAAAATGGAGAGAGAAATGATGATAGAAGAGATAGAAGATAATAGAGAGATAAATGAAGAGGAAAGATAGAAGAATTCCTGCTCCAGTCCATTGGCCATACGTATAGTTGTAAAGTAAGAAGAAATCTAAATTCAAAAACTCCACATAAGAGAGATAAGAAGAGAGAAGAGAAAGAAGAGATAAATAAAGAGAGAAGAGAGAAGAAGTCCTAGTCCAGTCTATTGGCCACGGGTATAGATGTGACGTAAGATAGAATCTTAATTCCTAAACTCCCCTTCTGTCTTCGTTTCTCTCTCCGTTTTCTTTTGACTGGTCAGCTGGGCTCAACATGTTTGTACTGATAATGTGTTATGAGATGGGAGAAAGAGAGAGCCGTCAAACGTGCCCCACCTTAAAAGGGTCGTATATTATTTATAGGGTAAGCTTCCTTAGGGCCTAAGCAATCTATAGGAAATCCTAATCCATAGGAGATATCCAACGGTGGATAGCCATCCTTCATACTTCACACTTATACCCATGGCCAATACAATGAAGCAAGACTTCTTTTCTCTTCTCTCTTCGTTTATCTCTCCGTTCTCTTCTCTTTTTTTCTCTTATCTCACCACACGTTATCAGTACGAATATGTCATGTCCAGACATCTAGTCATAAGAAAACGGAGAAAGAAACAAAGACAGTAGAGAGAGAAGAAGAGAGAAGAGAACGAAGAGATAAATGAAGAGAAAAAAGAGAAGAAGTTCTGCTCAAGTCTATTAGCCACGAGTTTAGGTGTGCAGTAAGAAGGATGGGTGTCCTCCGTCGGATCTTTCCCATGGATTTGGATTTCCTATAGATTTCTTTGGCCCTAATTAATCTTACCCTATAAATAATATACGATCCCTTTAGGGAGGGGCACGTTTGATGGCTCTCTCTTTCTCCTATCTCATAACACGTTATCAGCACGAAAATATCGAGCCCAACTTACCAGTCACAAGAAAACAGAGAGAGAAACAAAGATAGAAATAGAGTTTTAGAATTTAGATTCCTTCTTACTTCATACCTATACCCTTGGCCAATGGACTGGAGTAGGACTTCTTCTCTTTTTACTTTATTTATCTCTCCGTTCTCTTCTCTCTTCTTCTCTCTCTTGTATGGAGTTTTGGAATTTAGATTCATTCTTACTTCACACCTATACCCGTGGCCAATGGACTGGAGCATGACTTCTTCTCTCTTCTCTCTTCGTTTATCTCTCCGTTCTCTTCTTTCTTCTTCTCTCACTTCTATCTTTGTTTCTCTCTCCGTTTTCTTATGACTGGTCGGCTGGGCTCGACATGTTCGTGCTGATAATATGTTATGACAAGTGAGAAGAGAACGAAGAGATAAACGAAGAGAGAAGACAGAAGAAGTCCTGCTTTAGTCCATTCACCACGGGTATAGGTGTGAAGTAAGAAGAAATCTAAATTCCAAAACTCCAATTCTCAATAATATAATTAAATCTCTCCTTTCTCTTCTCTCTTCTCCCATGGATTAGGGTTTCCCATAGATTGCTTAGGCCCTAAGTAAGCTTACCCTATAAATAATATACGACCCCTTTAGGGTGGGGCATATTTGACGACTCTTTCTTTATCCCATCTTATAATACGTTATCAGCTCGAACATGTCAAGCCCAGCTGACCAGTCGTAAGAAAACGGAGAGAGAAACAAAGACAGAAGAAAGAGAAGAAGAAAGAAGAAAACGGAGAGATAAACGAAGATAGAAGAGAAAAGAAGTCCTGTTCCAGTCCATTGGCCATGGGTATAGATTTAAAGTAAGAAGGAATCAAAATTCCAAAACTCCACTTCTTAATATTTATATAACCCCTGATGATAAGACACGTTTGACAGATCTCCCTTTCTCCGATCACACAACACGTTATATATACGAACATATCGAGCCTAGCTAACTAGTCACAAGAAAACGGATAGAGAAACGAAGACAGAAGAGAGAGAAGACAAGAGAAAAGAACAGAGAGATAAACGAAGAGAGAAGAAGTCCTACTCCAGTACAGTGGCCATGGGTCTAGGAATAAAGTAAATAGTTAAATAATTAAATAACTAAATAAATATTTAATTATCTTCTCTCTTCTCACTTTATTTTATTACTATAATTATTAAGTGGAGTGTTGTTACTATAATTTTTTTAATTAAATTAATAGTTTAATTAAAACGAAGAGAGAAGAGAATTTACTATGATAATCATAGTAACGTTGAGATGATACTATTGAGAAGTGGAGTTTTAGAATTTAGATTTCTTTTTACTTCACACCTATACCCATGGTGAATGGACTGGAGTAGGACTTCTTTAGTCTTCTCTCTTATTTATCTTCGTTTAAATTATTAAATAATTTAAAAAATTTATAAATTAAGTTTTTAGTGAAATAATTAATTTAAAAAAACAATTTTTTTGCTTTAAAAATAATTAATATTTTTTAAAAAAAAATTTAAAACATTACATCTGTTATAAGATCGTTCGATCGGATGGCTGCCCACTATCGGACCTTTCTAATGGATTAGGGTTTCCCATAGATTACTTAGGCCCTAAGTAAACTAACCCTATAAATAAAATACGACCCTTTTAGGGTGGGGCACATTTGACGGCTCTCTTTTTCTCCCATCTCACAATATATAATCAGCACAAACATGTCGAGCCCCATAGAATCTAATTAAATAGATATTTAATTAATTACAGAACTTCTTCTCTCTTCTCTCTTCGACATGTTCGTACTGATAATGTGTTTTGAGATGGGAGAAAGAGAGAGCCATCAAATGTGCCCCACCCTAAAGGCGTCATATAATCTTTAAAGAAGATAGAAGAGAACGGAGAGATAAACAAAGAGAGAAGAGAGAAGAGAGAAGAACTCTTACTGTAGTCCATTGGCCACGGGTATAGTTATGAAGTAAGAAGGAAGCTAAATTCCAAAACTCCACTTCTCAATATTTTTACGACCCATCATATCTCTACGAACTCTTTATTTATTATACTTATTTAATCTCACAATACGTTATCTGCACAAACATATCGAGTCCAGCCGACCAGTCACAAGAAAATGGAGAAAGAACAAATATAGAAGAAAGAGAAGAAGAGAACGGAGAGATAAACAAAGATAAAAGAGAGAAAAGTCCTACTCTGTTCCATTGGCCACGGGTATAGGTGTAAAGAAAGAAAGAATATAAATTCCAAAACTCCACTTTTGTCTTCATTTCTCTCTCCATTTTCTTATGACTGGTCGGCTCGGTTCGACATGTTCGTACTGATAACGTGTTGTGAGATGGGAGAAAGAGAGAGCTATAATATATGCCCCACCCTAAAGGGGTCGTATAAATATTAAGAAGTGGAGTTTTGGAATTTATATTCCCTCTTACTTCACACCTATACCCATTGCCATTAGACTGGAGAGGCCACATGTATATTATTTATTAGGTAAGATTACTTTAGGCCTAAGAAATCTATGGTAAACCCTAATCCCTGGGAGATTACTTAGGGCATAAGCAGGAATTCTTTTCATTTCTCTCCTCATTTATCTCTTTGTTCTTTTCTCTCTTTCTCCTATCTTACAACACGTTATCAGTACTAACATATCGAGCCCAGCCGACCAGTCGCAAGAAAACAAAGAGAGAAGAGACGACAAAAGAGAAAGAAGAAGAGAGAAAAGAACGGAAAGATTTAATTATATTATTGAGAACTAGAGTTTTGGAATTTATATTCCTTCTTAATTCACACCTATACCCGTGGCGAATGGATTGGAGTAGGACTTCTTCTCTATTTTCTCTTCGTTTGTCTCTCTATTCTCTTCTCTTTTTTCTGTTTTCGTTTCTTTCTCTGTTTTCTTGTAACTGGTCTACTGGGCCCAACATATTTGTGCTGAATGGGAGAGATTATTTAACTAATACTATTTTTAGTCATGCTCTATGTTTTATCTCTTTTTAGTCGTGCCAATAAACTAGAACATGACTTTTTTTCTCTTCCCTTTTCATTTATCTCTCCGTTCTCTTCTCTCTTCTTCTCTCTCTCTTCTTCTCTCCCTCTTTTGTCTTCGTGTCTCTCTCCGTTTTCTTGCAACTGGTCGGTTGGGCTTGATATGTTCATGCTGATAACGTGTTGTGAGATGAGAGAAAGAAAGAGCCATCAAACGTGCTCCACCCTAAAGGGATAATATATTATTTTTAGGGTAAGCTTACTTAGGACCTAAGCAATCTATAGGAAACCCTAATCTATAGGAGAGATCCGATGGTTGACGACTATCCTTCTTACTTTACACCTCTACCTATGGCGAATGGACTGGAACTGGACTTCTTTTCTCTTCTTCTCTTTCTAATTATCAGATAGCTGTCCACCATCGGATCTGTCCCATGGATTAGGGTTTCGTATAGATTACATAGGCCCTAAGTAAGAAGAACTCCTGCTCTAGTCCATTGGCCACGGGTATAGGTGTGAAGTAAGAAGAAACCTAAATTCAAAAACTCCACTTCTCAATAGTATCATCTCAACGTTATTATAATTATCATATTAATGTTACTATAATTTTTTAAATTAAATTAAAATTTTATTTGATTATTAAATAATTAAATAATTTAGTTTTTAGTAAAATAATTAATTTATTTAATCATTTAAATATCTAATTATCATATTAATGTTACTATTATTATTTATTTATTAAATAATTAAATTAGGTAACTATTAAATTATTTAATAAATAATAATGATTTAATTATATAATTAATTTATTAATTTATTTTATTAGTTATTTCTTTAATTATTATTTTATTTTTAAATAATTAAATAATTAGTCAATTATTTAAAAAGAGTGAAAGAACATAGAGATAAATAATAGTGCCCCACCCTAAAGAAAATTTATTATAATAATGATTATTTCTGGTTCATGCTTAAAAAAGAGAGAGCCGTCAAATATGCCCTACCGTAAAAGGGTCCTATATTATTTTTTGAGAAGTTGAGTTTTGGAATTTAGACTCCTTCTTACTTCACACTACTTCACACTACTTCACACCTATACCCGTGGCTAATGGACTAGAGTAAGGCTTCTTCTTTCTTCTCTTTTCGTTTCTCTTTCCATTTTCTTGTGACTGGTCAGCTGGGCTCGACATCTTCGTACTGATAACGTATTGTGAGATCGGAGAAAGAGAGATTCATCAAATATACCCTACCCTAATTAGATTCCTTCTTACTTCATACCTATATCTGTGACCAATGGACTAGAGTAGGACTTCTTCTCTCTCCTTTCTTCATTTATCTCTTTGTTCTTTTCTCTCTCTTCTGAGGAGTTTTGGAATTTAGATTCTTTCTTACTTCACACCTATACCCGTGGCTAAAGAACTGGAGCAGGACTTCTTCTCTCTTCTCTCTTCATTTATCTCTCAGTTCTCTTATATATCTCTTCTTCTCGCTCTTTTATCTTCATTTCTCTCTTATTTTCTTACGACTGGTCGGCTGGGCTCGACATGCTTTTGCTCATGCTGATAACTTGTTATGATATGAGAGAAAGAGAGAGCCGTCAAACGTGCCCCACTCTAAAACGATAATATATTATTTATAGGGTAAGCTTACTTAGGACCTAAGCAATCTATGGGAAATCCTAATCCATGGGGGAGATCCGACGATGGACAGTCATCATTTTTACTTCACACCTATACCCGTGGTGAATGGGCTAGAGCAGGACGTCTTCTCTCTTCTCTCTTCTTCTCTCTCTAATTATCGGATCACTATCCACCGTCGGATCTCTCCCATTGATTAGGATTTCCCATAGATTGCTTAAGCACTAAGAAAGCTTACCCTATAAATAATTAGGACTGACCAGTCATCTCTACGTTATTATGATTATCATAGTAATGTTACTATAAATTTTTTAATTAAATTAATAATTTATTTATTTATTAAATATTTAAAATAATTTAATAATTTAAATAATTAAGTTTTTAGTAAAATAATTAATTTACTCAATTATTAAATTATATAGTTATTTAATTAAATTTATTATTTTATTTATTTATTATTATTATATTATTAAATAATTCAATTAGGTAACTATTTAATTATTTAAATTATTAAATAAAGAAATAATTATTTAATTATATAATTAATTTATTATTTTATTTTATTAATTATTTCTTTAATTATTATTTATCTTTAATTAAAATTTTATTTAGTGAAGAAATATATTAAATAGATTATTTACTTAAACAAATAAATAAATAAATTAAATTTTTTTTATAATCATAATAACGTTAAGATGATTTAAATAACTAATTAAAGAAATAATGATTATCATAGTAATATTACTATGATTTAAAAAAATTAAACTATGATAATTTAATAAATTGGGTTTCTATAATATTTCTTCGTATATTAGTTAAATTAATCATTTATTCAATATTAAATAAATTATTTCTTTTACTAAATACTTAATAATTAAATTATTTAAATTATTAAATTATTGAATTTATTAAATAAATAATTTAATTAAAAAATTTATAGTAATATTACTATGATAATCATAATAACGTTGAGATTATTCTTTTTTAATTAATATATATATGAAGAGAGAAGAGAGGAAAAGTCTTGCTCTAGTTTATAAATAAAATAAATAAGCAATCTTTTATCTCAAAACGTGTTTCAGCACGAACATGTCGAGCCTAGCCGACCAGTCACAAGAAAACAGAGAGAGAAACGAAGATAGAAGAGATAGAAGAAGAGAGAAGAGAACAGAGAGATAAACGAAGAGAGAAGAACTTCTACTCCAATCCATTGGCCACGGGTATAGGTGTGAAGTAAGAAGGAATCTAAATTCCAAAACTCCACTTCTCAATAGTATCATCTCAACGTTATTATGATTATCATATTAAATTCTCTTCTCATTTGGTTTTAATTTAATGATTAACTTAATTAAAAAAATTAAAATAGCATTATTATTATATATGATTATTTAACTAATTGTAACGTTAAGGTGAATGAGGTGAATTAGAAGAAAAATGGCCTATATTTAATTGATTGCAAGTAGAAGAGATATAAATATGAATTAGGTATGAATATTATTTATAAAAGATATTTCAATTCTGATTAATTGATTGTAGGACTTCTTCTCTCTTCCCTTTTCTCTCTTCTCTCTTCTCTCTTCTTTCTTCGATATATTCATACTGATGATGTGTTGTAAGATAATTTAATATTTAACAATTCTCTCTGTGTTTATCTCTCTGTTCTCTTCTCGCTTTCTCCCACCTCACAACAAGTTATTAGCACGAACATATCGAGCCCAACCGACCAGTCATAAGAAAACAAAGAGAGAAACAAAGACAGAAGAAAGAGAAGAAAAAAGAAGAGAACGGAGAGATAAACGAAAACAGAAAAGAGAAAAGAAGACATAAGAGAACGGAGAGATAAACAAAGATAGAAGAGAGAAGAAGTCTTGCTACAGTCCATTCGCCACAGGTATAAGTGTGAAGTAAGAATGATGATTGTCCACCGTCGGATCTCTCTCATAGATTAGGGTTTCCTATAGATTGCTTAGGCCTACCCTATAAATAATATATGCACGACCCCTGTAGAGTGGGGCATGTTTGACGGCTCTCTCTTTCTCCCATCTTGCAATACGTTATCAGCACGAATATGTTGAGTCGAGTCGATCAATCAAAAGAAAATGGGAAGAGAAACAAAGAAAGAAGTCGAGTTTTAGAATTTATATTCTTTTTTACTTCACACCTAAATCCGTGGCGAATGGACTCGAACAGGACTTCTTCTCTCTTCTATCTTCGTTTATCTCTCTGTTCTCTCTCTTCTATTTTTGTTTTTCTCTCTATTTTCTTGTGACTGGTCGGCTGGGCTCGATATGTTCATGCTGATAATGTATTATGAGAAGAGAGAAGAAAAGAGAAAAGAGAAGTAAGAAGGAATCTAAATTCCAAAACTCTACTTCTCAGTATTTATATGACCCTTTTATGCTAGTACACGTTTGACAACTCTCTCTTTCTCACATCTCACAACACATTATCAGCATGAACAAATCAAGTCCAATCAATTAGTTATAAGAAAATAGAGAAAGAAATGAAGACAGAAGTAGAGTTTTGGAATTTAGATTCCTTCTTACTTTACACCTATACTTCACACGGATATAGGTATGAACTAAGAAGGAATATAAATTCCAAAACTCCACAAAAGAGAGAGAAAAAGAAAGAAAAGAGAACGGAGAGAGAAACGAAGACAGAAGAGAAAGAAGAAAAAAGAAGAGAATGGAGAGATAAACGAAGATAGAAGAGAGAAGAACTTCTATTCTATTTAATTGACCACGGGTATAGGTGTGAAGTAAGAAGGAATCTAAATTCCAAAAGTTCACTTCTGTCTTTGTTTCTCTCTCCGTTTTCTTGCGACTGGTCAGCTGGGCTCAACATGTTCGTGCTGATAACGTATTGTGAGATGGAAGAAAGAGAGAAGAGAACGGAGACATAAATATCATGAGCTTAAATTAAATAAAATTTATTAAACACGTTATTAATAATTTAATTTAATAAATAATATAAGAGATATTTAAATAATTTTAATTTATTTAAAAATTTAATTAACTAGTTATTTAATTATTTTTTTAGTATTAACAATATATAATAAACTAATTAAATAAATATTGAGAGAGAAGAGAAAAGAAGTCCTGCTCCAGTCCATTCACCATGGGTATAGGTGTGAAGTAAGATGGAATCTAAATTCCAAAATTCCACAGAAGAGAGAGAAGAAACGAGAAAAGAACGGAGAGATAAATAAAGAGAGAAGAAGTCCAACTCTAGAAAATTGGCCACGGGTATAGGTATGAAGTAGGAAGAAATCTAACTTCCAAAACACCACAGAAGAGAGAGAAGAAGAGAAAAAAACAAAGAGAGAAACAAAAACTGAAGAGAGAAGAGAATGTAAAGATAAATGAAGAGAGAAGAGAGAAGAAGCCCTGCTCCAGTCCGTTAGCCACGGGTATAGGTTGAAGTAAGAAGGAATCTAAATTCCAAAACTCTACTTCGCAATAGTATTATCTCGATGTTATTATGATTATCATAGTAATATTACAATAAATTTTTTAATTTAATTAACTATTTATTTTTTTATTAAATATTTTCAATAATTTAATAATTAAGTTTTTAGTAAAATAATTACTTAAATATAATTATTATAGTATAAATAGTTATTGAATTATCTAAATAAAATAAATTATTGCAAAGTGGAGTTTTTGAAATTTAGATTCCTTCTTAGTTCACACCTATACCCATAGCCAATGGACTGGAGCATGACTTCTTCTTTCTTTATTTATCTCTTTGTTCTCTTCTCTCTTCTTTTCTCTTTTCTGTGGAGTTTTGAAATTTAGATTTCTACTTACTTCATACCTATACCGTGGTGAATGGACTAGGCAGGACTTCTTATCTCTTCTCTCTTAATATTTATTTAATTAGTTTACTTTATATTATTAATATTACAAAAATAATTAAATAACTAGATAATTAAATAATTAAATTATTTATTTATTTTACTAAAAGCTTAATTATTAAATTATTTAATTATTAAATTGTGTAATAATTAAATAAATGATTATAGTAACATTACTATGATAATTATAATAACCTTGAGATGATACTATTGAGAAGTGGAGTTTTGGAATTTAAATTCCTTCTTACTTCACACCTATATCCGTGACGAATGGAGTAAAGCAAGACTTCTACTCTCTTCTCTCTTCGTTTATCTCTTCATTCTCCTTTCTCTTCTTTTCTCTCTTATATCTTCGTTTCTGTCTATATTTTCTTCTCTCTTCTATCTTTGTTTCTTTTTCCCATAAATTATTTAGGCCCTAAGTTAGCTTACCCTATAAATAATATATGACCCCTTTCGGGTAGGGCACATTTGATGGCTCTCTCTTTCTCCTATCTCAAAACACGTTATTAGCATGAACATATTGAGCCTAACCGACTAGTCACAAGAAAACGGAGAGAAAAACGAAGATAAAAGAGAGAAAAGAAGAGAGAAAAGAATAGAGAGATAAACGAAGAGAGAAGATAGAAGAAAATTGAAAAGAACGGAGAGATAAACGAAGAGAGAAGAGAAAAGAAATCCCACTCCAGTCCATTGACCATGGGTATAGGTGTGAAGTATGAAGGAATCTAAATTCCAAAACTCTACTTCTTAATATTTATACGACCCCTTTATGGTGGGGCTCCTTTAATGGCTCTCTCTTTCTCCCATCTCATAACACGTTATCAGCATGAACCTATTGAGCCCAGCCGACCAGTCGCAAGAAAACGAAAAGAAAAACGAAGACAGAAGTTGAGTTTTGGAATTTAGATTCCTTCTTACTTCACACCTATACCCATGGTTAATGGACTGAAGTAGGACTTCATCTCTCTTTTCTCTTTGTTTATCTCTCCATTCTCTTCTCTCTCTTCTTCTCTCTCTTCTGTCTTCATTTCTCTCTCCGTTTCTTATGACTGGTCGGTTGGGCTCGATATATTCGTACTGATAACATGTTGTGAGATAGGAGAAAGAGAGAGCCGTCTAATGTGCCCTACCCTAAAGGGGTCATACATTATTTATATGGTAAGTTTTATGAGATGGGAGAATGAGAGAGCCATCAAACATGCCCTACCCTAAACAGGTCGTATAAATATTGAGAAGTAGAGATTTAGAATTTAGATTCTTTCTTACTTTACACCTGTACCCATGGCCAATGGACTAGAGCAGGACTTCTTCTCTCTTTGTTTATCTCTCCATTCTATTCTCTCTTCTGTCTTTGTTTCCCTCTGTTTTTTTCACAATCATATACTAGTTAAATAACATAGAGCAGGACTTCTTCTCTTTTCTCTCTTTATTTATCCTTCTATTCTCTTCTCTCTTCTCATAACATGTTATCAACACGAACATGTCGAGCCCAGCGGAACAGTCATAAGGAAATAGAGAAAGAAATGAAGAAAGAAAAGAGAGAAGAAGAGAAAAGAGAATGAAGACATAAACGAAGAGAGAAGAGAGAAGAGGTCATACTCCAGTCCATTGGCCATGGGTATAGCTGTGAAGTAAGAAGGAATCTAAATTCTAAAACTCCACTTTACAATATTTATATGATCGTTTTAGGGTGAGGCATATTTGACGGCTCTCTCTCTCTCTCCCATCTCACAATACGTTATCAGTACGAACATGTCGATCCCAGCCGACCAGTCATAAGAAAAGGAAGAGAGAAACAAAGACAAAAGAGAGAAGTAAAGAGAAGAGAATGGAGAGATGAATAAAGATAAAAGGGAGATGAAGTCCTACTCCAGTCGAAAACTCTTTAGAAGAGAGAAGAGAAATGAGAATAGAACAGAGAGATAAATAAAGAGAGAAGAGAGAAAAAGTACTGTTCCAATCCATTGGCCACAGGTATAGGTATGAAGTAAGAAGAAATCTAAATTCAAAAACTCTACTTCTGTCTTTGTTTCTCTCTCCATTTTCTTGGGACAGGTCAGTTGGGCTTGATATATTCATGTTGATAACGTGTTTCGAGATAGGACAAAGAGATACCCGTCAAACATGCCCCACCATAAAGGGGTCGTATAAATATTGAGAAGTAGAGTTTTAGAATTTAGATTTCTACTTACTTCGCACCTATACTCGTGGCCAATGGACTGGAGTAGGGCTTCTTCTCTCTTCTCTCTTTATTTATCTCTTTGTTCTCTTCTCTATTCTTCTCTCTCTTCTGTCTTTGTTTCTCTCTCCATTTTTTTTCGACTGGTCGGTCAGGCTCGATATGTTCATGCTGATAACGTGTTATGAGAAGAGAGAAGAAGAGAGAATAGAGATAAAGTCAAAAACTCCACTTCTTAATAATATAATTAAATCTCCACATTCTCTTCTCTCTTCTCCTATGGATTAGGGTTTTCTATAGATTGCTTAGGCCCTAAGTAAGCTTACCCTATAAATAATATACGATCCTTTTAGGGTGGGTCACATTTGATGGCTCTCCCTTTCTCCCATCTCATAACACGTTATCAGTACGAACATGTCGAGCCCAACCGACCAGTCGCAAGAAAACAGAGAGAGAAACGAAGACAAAGGAAAGAGAAGAGAACAGAGATATAAACGAAGATAGAAGAGAGAAGAAGACCTACTCCAGTCCATTGTCCACAGGTATAAGAATGAAGTAAGAAGGAATCTAAATTCTAAAACTCCACTTCTTAATAATACAATTAAATCTCACTATTCTCTTCTCTTTTTTCCCATAGATTAGGGTTTCTCATAGATTGCTTAGGCCCTAAGTAAGCATACCCTATAAATAATATACAACCCCTTTAGGGTGGATCACGTTTGATGGTGTTCACTTTCTTCTATCTCATAATACGTTATCAGCACGAATATGTAGAGCCCAACCGACCAATTACAAGAAAACGGAGAGAGAAATGAAGACAAAAGAGAGAGATGAAAAGAGAAGAGAACGAAGAGATAAACAAAGAGAGAAGAGAGAAGAGAGAAGAGAGAAGAAGTCCTGCTCCAATCCATTGGCCACAAGTATAGGTATGAAGTAAGAAGGAATCTAAATTCCAAAACTCTACAGAAGAGAGAGAAGTAGAGAGAAGAGAATAGATAGGTAAATAAAGAGAGAAAAGAGAAGAAGTCCTACTCTAGTCCATTGGCCACGAGTATAGGTGTGAAGTAAGAAGGAATCTATATTCCAAAACTCGACTTCTGTCTTCGTTTCGCTTTCTATTTTCTTATGACTGGTCGGATGGGCTCGACATGTTTGTGTTGATAACGTGTTGTGAGATGGGAGAAAGAGAAAGTCGTCAAATATGCCCTACCCTAAAGGGATCGTATATTATTTATTGGGTAAGCTTACTTAGGGCCTAAGCAATCTATGAGAAACCCAAATCTATGGGAGAAGATAGAAGAAAACGGAGAAATAAACGAAGATAGAAGAGAGAAGAAGTCCTGCTCCAGCTCCATTCCATTGGCTACAGGTATATGTGTAAAGTTAGAAGAAATCTATATTCCAAAACTCCACTTCTGTCTTCATTTCTCTCTCTGTTTTTTTACGACTGGTCTGCTAGGCTTGACATGTTCGTGCTGATAATGTGTTGTGAGATAGAGGAAAGAGAGAGCCGTCAAACGTTCCCAACCCTAAGAGGGTCGTATATTATTTAAAAGGTAAGATTACTTAAGGCCTAAGCAAACCCTAATCCATATGAGAGATAAAAAAAAGAACAAAGAGATTTAATTATATTATTGATAAATAGAGTTTTGGAATTTAGGTTCCTTCTTATTTCGTACCAATACCCGTGGTAAATGGACATAAGCAGGACTTCTTCTCTCTTCGTTTATCTCTCTGTTCTCTTCTCTCTTTATTTATTTCTCTGTTCTCTTTTCTCTTCTAACAACATATTATCAGCATGAACATGTCAACCCCAACCGACCAGTCGCAAAAAAATAAAGAGAGAAACAAAGAAAGAAGAGAGAAAAGAACGGAGAGAACAGAGAGATAAATGATGTGAGAAGAGAGAAGAGAGAAGAAGACCTACTTCAGTATATTAGCCACGGGTATAGGTGTGATGTAAAAAGGAATCTAAAATCCAAAACTCCACTTCTCAATATTTATACGATCGCTTTAAGATAGGGCACGTTTGACGGCTCTCTTTTTGACTCATCTCACAACACGTTATCAGCACGATCATTTCGAGCTCAACCGACCAGTCACAAGAAAATGGATAGATAAACAAAGACAGAAGAGATAGAAGAAGAGAGAAGAGATCAGAGAGATAAACCAAGAGAGAAGAGAGAAGAAGTCCATCTCTATTCCATTGGCCACGGGTATAGATATGAAGTCAGAAAAATTCCGACAATGTGTTGTAAGATGGGAGAAAGAGAGAGCCGTCAAACATGCCCCATCCAAAAGGGGTCGTATATTATTTATGGTGTAAGCTTACTTAGGGCCTAAGCAATCTATGGGAAACCCTAATCCATCGGAAAAGAGAGAAGAGAACGAAGAGATTATAATTATATTATTGAGAAGTGGAGCTTTAGAATTTAGATTCCTTCTCACTTCATACCTATACCCATGGCGAATGGATGTGAGCAGGACTTCTTCTCTCTTCGTTTATCTTTCTATTCTCTTCTCTCTTTTTCTCTCTTCTCAAAACACGTTATTAGCACGAACATGTCGAGCCCAGCTGACTAGTCACAAGAAAAGGAAGATAAAAACGAAGATAGAAGAAAGAGAGAGAAACAAAGAAAAAAGAGAGAGAAGAAAAGGGAATAAACGAAGAAAGAAGAAAGAAGAAGTCCTGGTCCAGTCCATTGACCACGGGTAAAGGTGTGAAGTAGGAAGGAATGTAAATTCCAAAACTCCACAGAAGATTAAAAAGAAGAGAGAAGAGAACAGATTGATAAATAAAGAGAGAAGAGAGAAGAAGACCTACTCTAGTTCATTATCCATCGTCAGATCTTTTTTTTGGAATAGGGTTTCTCATAGATTGCTTAAGCCCTAAGTAAGCTTACCGTATAAATAATATAAAGGGTGGGGCACATATGACGGCTCTCTCTTTATCCCATCTTACAATACGTTACCAGTATGAACATATCAAGCCCAACCATTAAATAATTCATTTATCTCTCCCTTCTCTTCTCTCTTCTCTCTTCTCATAACATATTATCAGTATAAACATGTCAAGCCCAATCGACCAGTCACAAGAAAACAGAGAGAGAAATTAAGACAAAAAAGAGAGAAGAAGAGAAAAGAGAACAAAGAGATAAACAAACAGAGAAAAGAGAACAAGTCCTGCTCCAGGCCATTGGTCATGGGTATAGCTGTGAAGTAAGAAGGACTCTAAATTCCAAAACTCCACTTCTTAATATTTATACGACTCCTTTAGGGTGGGGCATATTTAATGGCTCTCTCTCTCTCCCATTTCACAACACGTTATCAGCACGAACATGTTGATCCTATCCGATAAGTCACAAGAAAATGAAGAGAGAAACAAAGATAGAATAGAAAAGAGAACAAATAGATAAACGATGATAGAAGGGAGAAAAAGTTCTGCTCTAGTCCAAAACTCCATAGAAGAGAGAGAAGAAAAGAAAAGAGAACAGAGAGATAAGTAAAGAAAAAAGAGAGAAGAAGTCCTGCTCCAGTCTATTAGCAACGGGTATAGGTGTGAAGTAAGAAGAAATCTAAAATCAAAAACTCTACTTTTGTCTTTGTTTCTCTCTCTATTTTTTTACGACTGGTCGGCTGGGCTCGACATGTTCATGCTAATAATATATTATGAGATAGGACAAAGAGAGACCCGTTAAACATGCCCCATAATAAAGGGGTCGTATAAATATTGAGAAGTAAAGGTTTAGAATTTAGATTCCTTCTTAATTTACACATATACCTGTAGACAATAGACTGGAGCAGGGCTTCTTCTCTTTTCATTTATCTCTCTATTCTCTTCTCTCTTTATCTTTGTTTCTCTCTCCGTTTTCTTGCGACAGGTCAGCTGGGCTCGATATGTTCGTACTGATAATGTGTTGTGAGAAGAGAAAACAAGAAAGAAGAGAATGGAGAGCTAAACAAAGAGAGAATAGAGAAGAAGTCCTGCTCCAGTCTATTCATCACGGGTATAGGTATAAAGTAAAAAGGAATCTAAATTCATAAACTCCACTTCTCAATAATATAATTAAATCTCCCTGTTCTCTTCTTTCTTCTTCTATGGATTAGGGTTTCCCATAGATTGCTTAGGCCCTAAGTAAGCTTACCCTATAAATAATATACGACCCCTTTAGGGTGGGGCACGTTTGATAGCTC
Source organism: Chamaelirium japonicum (assembly GCA_947650365.1). Taxonomy (NCBI): domain Eukaryota; kingdom Viridiplantae; phylum Streptophyta; class Magnoliopsida; order Liliales; family Melanthiaceae; genus Chamaelirium; species Chamaelirium japonicum. Next base: position 959,922 of record CANTAL010000031.1, read on the forward strand.
GCTCTTTCTCCCATCTCATAATACGTTATCAGCACGAACATATCGAGCCCTACCAACCAGTCGTAAGAAAACGGAGAGAGAAATGAAGATAGAGGAGAGAGAAGAAGAGAAAAGAGAACAGAGATATAAATGAAGATAGAAGGGAGAATAAGTCCTACTCCAGTCCATTAGTCATGGGTATATGTGTGAAGTAAGAAGGAATCTAAATTCCAAAACTCCACAGAAGAGAGAGAAGAAGAGAGAAGAGAATAAAGAGATATAAAGAGAGAAAATAGAAGAAGTCCTACTCTAGTCGATTGGCCATGGATATTGATGTGAAGTAAGAAGGAATCTAAATTCTAAAACGATACTTCTGTCTTCGTTTCTCTCTCCATTTTCATACGACTGGTCAGATGGGCTTGATATTTTTGTGCAACGTGTTGTGATATAGGAGAAAGAGAAAGCCGTCAAACATGCCCCACTCTAAAGGGGTCGTATATTATTTATAGGGTAAGCTTACTTAGGGCCTAAGTAATCTATGTGAAACCCTAATCTATGGGAGAAGATAAAAGAGAACAAAGAAATAAACAAAGAGAGAAGAGAGAATAAATCCTACTCCACTGCATTAGCCACGGGTATAGGTGTGAAGTTAGAAGGAATCTAAATTCTAAAACTCCACTTCTGTCTTTGTTTCTCTCTCTGTTTTCTTGCGCCTGGTCGGCTGGGGTCGATATGTTCGTACTGATAATGTGTTATGCGATTGGAGAAAGAGAAAGCCATCAAACGTTCCCCACCCCAAGGGGGTCGTATATTATTTATAAGGTTAGCTTACTTAGGGCCTAAGCAATCTATTGGAAACCATAATCTATATAAGAGATCAAGAAGAGAACAGAGAGATTTAATTATATTATTGAGAAATAAAGTATTGGAATATAGGTTCCTTCGTACTTCCTACCTATACTCGTGGTAAATGGACATGAACAGGACTTCTCTCTTCGTTTATCTCTCCGTTCTCTTCTCTCTTCTTCTCTCTTCTTATAACACATTATCAGTATAAACATGTCAACCCCAACTGACCAGTCACAAAAAAACAGAGAGAGAAACGAACATAGAAGAGAGAGAAGAAGAGAAAAAAGAACAGAGAGAACTGAGAGATAAATAAAGAGAGAAGAGAGAAAAAGACCTGCTTTAGTGCAATGGCCACGGGTATAGGTGTGAAGTAAGAAGGAATCAAAAGTCCAAAACTCCACTTCTTATAAGAAGTGGAGTTTTGGAATTTAGATTCCTTCTTACTTTACACCTATACCCGTGGCCAATGGACTGGAGCAGGATTTCTTCTCTCTTCTCTCTTCGTTTATTACTCTGTTTTCTTCTCTTTTCTTTTCTCTCTTCTGTCTTTATTTCACTCTTCATTTTCTTATGACTGGTCAGCTGGGCTCGATATATTTGTGCTGATAATGTATTGTGAAATAGGAAGAAGAAAGAGTCGTCAAATATGCCCTATCCTTATCGGGTCGTATATTATTTATAGGGTAAGCTTACTTAGGGCCTAAGTAATCTATGGGAAAGGGGTTGTATATTATTTATAGGGTAAGCTTACTTAGGGCCTAATAATCTATGGAAAACCCTAATCCATGGGAGAGGACCGACGGTGGATAGCCATCCCATCGAACGATCTTATAACATTTGTAATGTTTTAAATATTTTTAAAGAAAAATATATATTATTTTTAAATTAAAAAATTTGGGAGTACCTCATTTTCCTTCTTTACTTCTAATTATTTAATTAATTTAATTAGTTTAATAAATTAAATTATTAAATAATTATATAATTAAATAAATATTTATTTATCCATATAAATAAATAACTAAATTATTTAAATAATTTATTTTTATTTAAATATTAAAATAAATAAATATTTATTTGTTTATTTAAAAAAATATTAAGTTATTTAAAAAATATTATATTATTTATATATTCAAATAATTAACTAATTATTTAAATAACAAGTAAATAGTTATTAAATTATTTTTTATTTTATTACTTAGTTAAATAATTAATTTTTTAATTATTTTAATTAAAATTTCTTAATTGAATAAAATAGTTATTTAATTATTTAATTACATAATAATTTATTTCATTATTATTTATTTAACTATAAAATTATTTAATAATAAAATTATTTATTTTTTTTGTAAATAATCTATTTAATATATTTCTTCACTAAATAAGTTTTTAAATATTTAAAAAATAGACTAATTTTTTAATTATTTAATCATAAAATAATATGTTAAGAAATACCAAATAAAATAAATAAATTAAATAAGTATATAATAAAACTATTATTTCTTTATTTAATTATTTATATAATTAAATAGTTACCTAATTTAAATATTTAATAATTTAATAATAATAATAAATAAATAAATTTAATTAAATAACTATATAATTTAATAAGTAAATAAATTAATTATTTTATTAAAAATTTAATTATTAAATTATTAAAATTATTAAAATATTTAATAATTAAATAAATTATTAATTTAATTTTAAAAGTTTTAGTAATATTACTATGATAATCATAATAACGTTGACATAATACTATTGAGAAGTGGAGTTTTGGAATTTAGATTCCTTCTTACTTCACACCTTTACCCGTGGCTGATAGATTTGAGCAAGACTTCTTCTCTCTTCATTTATCTCTCTGTTCTCTTCTCTTTTCTTATCTCTCTTCTGTGGAGTTTTGGAATTTAGATTCCTTCTTACTTCACACCTATACATATGGCCAATGGACTGGAGTAGAACTTGTTATCTCTTCTCTCTACTTTTATCTCTTTGTTCTCTTCTATCGTGTTTTCTCTTTTCTGTCTTCGTTTCCCTCTCTGTTTTCTTGTGACTGATCGGTTGGCCTCAAAATGTTCATGCTGATAATATATTATAAGATAGGAGAAAGAAAGAGCCGTCAAACATGCCCCACCCTAAAGGGGTTGTATATTATTTATAAAGTAAGCTTACTTAGGGCCTAAGCAATCTATAAGAAACCCTAATATATAGGAGAAGAGATAAGAGAATGGAGAGATTTAATTATATTATTGAGAAGTGGAGTTTTGGAATATTGATTCCTTCTTACTTAACAACTATACCCGTGGCGAATGGACTAGAGCAAGACTTCTTTTCTCTTATCTCTTCATTTATCTCTCCGTTCTCTTCTCTCTCCTTCTCTCTTCTTCTCTCTCTTCTGTCTTCATTTCTTTCTTCGTGTTTTTATGACTGGTCCATTGGGCTCGACATGTTCGTGCTGATAACGTGTTGTGAGATGGGAAATTACTTATTTATTTTATTTATTTTAATTAATATTTCTTTAAATATTTTAAAGTGTATTATTTCTTTAAATATTTAAATAGTATCATTTTAATATTATTATTTAAATATTTAATTATAAAACATTATATATTTATTAAAAAATTTATATAAATTTATAAGTACAAAAATATTTTATTTCTCTTCTTCTCTCTTCATTTATCTCTCCGTTCTCTTCTCTCTTCTTCTCTCTCTTCTGTCTTTGTTTCTTGTACTATTTTCTTGTGACTGGTTGGCTAGGCTCGATATGTTCGTGCTAATAATGTGTTGTAAGAAGAGAGAAGAAGAGAGAAGAATGGAAAGAACAATGAAGAGAGAAAAGAGAAGAAGTCTTACTCCAGTCTATTCACCACGGGTATAGGAGTGAAGTAAGAAGGAATCTAAGTTCCAAAACTCCACTTCTCAATAATATAATTAAATATCTCTGTTCTCTTCCCTATTCTCCCATGGATTAGGGTTTCCCATAGATTGCTTAGGCCCTAAGTAAGCTTACCTTATAAATAAATATGATCCCTTTATAGTGGGGCATGTTTGATGGCTCTCTCTTTCTCCCATCTCACAACTCATTATCAGTATGAACATGTCGAGCCCAGCCGACCAGTCGTAAGAAAACGAAGAGAAAAACAAAGATATAAAAGAGAGAAGAAAAGAGAAGAGAATGTAAAGATAAACAAAGAGAAAAGAGAAAAGAAGTCCAGCTCCAGTCCATTCGCCATGGTTATAAGTGTGAAGCAAGAAGGAATCTAAATTCCAAAACTCCACTTCTCAATAGCATCATCTCAAAGTTATTATGATTATCATAGTAAATTCAAAAGTCTCTTCATTTTAATTAAATAATTAATTTAATTAAAAAAATTATAGTAACATTACTAATATAAAAAGAGAAGAAATCCTGCTCCAGTCCATTGGCCATGGGTATACGTATGAAGTAAGAAGGAATCTAAATTACAAAACTCTACTTCTTAATAATTTTATGACCCTTTTAGGGTATGGCACGTTTGATGGCTCTCTCTTTCTTCCACCTCACAATACGTTATTAGAATGAACATATTGAGCCCAGCATACCATTCAAGTAAAAACGGAGAGAAAAACGAACACAGAAGAGAGAGAAGAAAAGAGAAAAGAAAACGGAAAGAGAAATAAAGACAGAAAAGAGAAAAGAAGAGAGAAGAGAATCAAGAAATAAATGAAAAGAGAAGAAGTCCTGCTCTAGTCCATTAACCATGAGTATAGGTATGAAGTAAGATAGAATCTAAATTTAAAAACTCAACTTCTCAATATTTATACGACCCCTTTAGGGTGGTGCATATTTGACGGCTCTCTCTTTCTCCTATCTCACAACACGTTATCAGTATAAACATATCGAGCCTAGTCGATCAGTTATAAGAAAACAGAGATAGAGAAAAAACAGAAGAAAGAAAACAAGATAGAAGAGAACAGAGAGATAAACGAAGAGAAAAGAGAGAAGAAGTCCTACTACAGTCCATTGGCCACGGGTCTAGGTTTGAAGTAAGAAGTAATCTAAATTCCAAAACTCCACTTCTCAATAATATAATTAAATCTCTCTATTCTTTTCTCTCTTCTCCCATGGATTAGGGTTTCCCATAGACTGCTTAGACCCTAGGTAAGCTTACTCTATAAATAATAAATAATATATGACCCCTTTAGGGTGGTGCATGTTGATAGCTCGCTCTTTCTCCCATCTCACAACAAGTTATCAGTACGAAAGTGTCGAGCCCAGCTGACCAGTCGTAAGAAAATGGAGAAAGAAACGAAAACATAAGTGAAGTTTTGGATTAGAGTAGGGCTTCTTCTTTCTTCTCTTTATTTATCTCTCCATTCTTATTCCTCTTCTTCTCTCTCTTCTATTGAGTTTTTGAATTTAGATTCCTTCTTACTTTACACCTATACCCATGGCCAATGGATTGGAGCAAGATTTCTTCTCTCTTTTCTTTTCGTTTATCTCTCCGTTCACTTCTCTTTTCTTCTTTCTCTTCTGTCTTTGTTTCTCACTCTATTTTCTTATAACTGGTCGACTGGGCTCCATATATTCGTACTGATAACGTGTTATGAGATGGGAGAAAGAGTAAGCCATCACGCGTGCCCTACCCTAAAGGGGTCGTATAAATATTAAGAAGTAGAGTTTTGGAATTTAGATTCTTTCTTACTTCACACTTATACCCATGGCCAATGGATTGGAGCAGGACTTCTTTTCTCTTCTCTCTTCGTTTACCTCTCCGTTCTCTTTTATCTTTTTCTTTTTCTTTTATCTTTGTTTCTCTCTCCGTTTTCTTGTGACTAGTCGGTTGGGCTCTATATGTTCGTGCTGATAACGTGTTGAAAGAAAAGAGAAGAGGACCTAAATAAATTAATGTAAGTCTTTCTAGTTTTAATAATTAAATAGAAGTATGTCCTTATCTTCTCTCTCTTCTGTGGAGTTTTGGAATTAAGATTCCTTATTTCTTCACACCTATACTTGTGGCCAATGGATTGGAGCAATACTTCTTCTCTCTTCTCTCTTCGTTAATCTCTACATTCTCTTCTTGATTCTACTCTCTCTTCTCCATTCTCCGTTCTCTTCTTTCTTCTTCTCTCTTCTATGGAGTTTTGGAATTTAGATTCCTTCTTACTTCATACCTATACCCTTGGCCAATGGATTGGAGCAAGACTACTTTTGCCCTTTTCTCTTCGTTTATCTCTCCGTTCTTTTCTCTCTTCTACCTAAATAATTTAATTAAATAATATAATTATTTAATTAAGGGAGAAACTAAGACAGAAAAGAAAGAAAAAGAGAGATAAATAAAGAGAGAAGAGAGAAGAGAGAAGAAGTCCTCCTCCAGTCCATTAGCCATGGGTATAGGTGTGAAGTAAGAAGGAATCTAAATTCTAAAACTACACAGAAGAGAGAAAAAAAGAGAAAAGATAATGGAGAGATATATAAAGATATAAGTGGAGTTTTGGAATTTAGATTCCTTCTTACTTCACACCTATACCCGTGGACAATGGACTGGAGCAGGACTTCTTCTCTCTTCTCTCTTTATTTATCTCTCTATTCTCTTCTTTTTTCTTCTCTCTTTTCTGTGGAGTTTTGGAATTTAGATTCCTTCTTATTTTATACCTATACCCATGGCCAATGGACTGGAACAGGGCTTCTTCTCTCTTCTCTCTTCGTTTATCTCTCCGTTCTCTTCTTTCTTCTTTGCTCTCTTCAATCTTCATTTCTCTCTCTGTTTTCTTATGACTGGTCGGTTGGGCTCGATATTTTTGTGCTGATAAAATATTATGAGGTGGAAGAAAGAAGAGAACAGAGAGATTTAATTATATTATTGAGAAGTGGAGTTTCGGAATTTAGATTCCTTCTTACTTCATACCTATCCCCGTGGTCAATGGACTAGAGCAGGACTTCTTCTCTTTTCTCTCTTCGTTTATCTCTTCGTTATCTTCTCTCTTCTTCTCTCTCTTCTGTCTTTATTTCTCTCTCCGTTTTCTTATGACTGGTCGGTTGGGCTCGATATGTTCATGCTGATAACGTGTTATGAGATGGGAAAAGGGTCATATATTATTTATAGAGTAAGCTTACTTAGGGCCTAAGCAATCTGTGGGAAAAGGGTCGTATATTATTTATAGGGTAACCTTACTTATGGCCTAAGCAATATATAGGAAACCATAATCTATGGGAGAGATCAGACTGTGGATAGCCATCTCATCGAACGATCTTAGAACAGTTATAATGTTTTAAAGTTTTTTAAAGAAAAATATAAATTATTTTTAAAATAAAAAATTTAGATTACCTCATCTTCCTTCTTTACTTCCTATTAATTAATTAATTTAATTAGTTTAATAAATTAAATAATTAAATAATTAAATAAATATTTAATTATTTATATAATTAAATAACTAAATTATTTAAATAATTTATTTATTATTTAAATATTAAAATAAATAAATATTTATTTGATTACTTTAAAAAATATTAAGTTATTTAAAAAATATTTTATTATTTATATATTCAAATAATTAACTAATTATTTAAATAATAATAAATAGTTATATAATTTATTTTTAATTTTATTACATAATTAAATAATTAATTTTTTTATTAATTTCAATATATATTTTATAATTTAATAAAATAATTATTTAATTATTTAATTACATAATAATTTATTTTATTATTATTTATTTATCTATAAAATTATTTAATATTTAAATTATTTATTTATTTTAGTAAATAATCTATTTAATATATTTCTTTACTAAATAAGTTTTTAAATATTCAAATAATTTACTAATTATTTAACTATTTAAAAATAAAATAATATTTTAAGAAATAACTAATAAAATAAAATAATTAATTAATTATATAATTAAATCAATATTTCTTTCTTTAATAATTTAAATAATTAAATCGGTACATAATTTATTTATTTAATAATATAATAAAAAATAAATAATTAAAATAATTAAATAAGTTAAAAAAATTAATTTTTTTAGGAAAAACATAATTATTAAATTATTTAAATAATTAAATAATTAAATAAATGATTAATTTAATTAAAAAAATTATAATAATATTACTATGATAATCATAATAATGTTGAGATGATACTATTGAGACGTGGAGTTTTGAAATTTAGATTCCTTCTTACTTCACACCTATACCCGTGGCCAATGGACTTGAGTAGGACTTCTTCTCTCTTCTCTTGTCATTTATTACTCTGTTCTCTTCTCTCTTATTCTCTCTCTTCTATGGAGTTTTGGAATTTAGATTCCTTCTTACTTCACATCTATACCTATGGCGAATGGACTGGAGCAGGACTTCTTATCTTTTCTCTCTTCATTTATCTCTTTGTTCTCTTCTTTCTTCTTCTCTCTCTTCTGTCTTCGTTTCTCTTACCATTTTCTTGTAATTGGTCGGTTGGGCTCGATATGTTCGTACTGATAACATATTATGTGATAGGAGAAAAAAAGAGCCGTCATATGTGACGTACCCTAAAGGGGTCATATATTATTTATAGAGTAAGCTTACTTCATGCCTAAGCAATCTATAGGAAACCCTAATCCATACGAGAAGAGAGAAGAGAATGGAAAGATTTAATTATATTATTAAGAAGTGGAGTGTTGGAATTTAGATTCATTCTTACTTCACACCTATACCCATGGCGAATGGACTGGAGCAGGACTTCTTCTCTCTTCTCTCTTTGTTTATCTCTCTGTTATCTTCTCTCTCCTTCTTTCTCTTCTGTCTTTGTTTCTCTCTTTGTTTTTTGGTGACTGGTCTGCTGGGCTCGATATATTCATACTGATAACGTGTTGTGAAATGGAAGATTACTTATTTATTTTATTTATTTTAATTAATATTTTTTTAAATATTATAAAGAATATCATTTCATTAAATATCTATATAGTATCATCTCAGTGTTATTATTTAAATATTTTATTATAAAAAATTACATAATTATTAAATAATTTATATAAATTTATGAGCATAACAAATATTTTATTTCTCTTCTTCTCTCTTTATTTATCTCTCTGTTCTCGTCTCTCTTCTTCTCTCTCTTCTGTCTTCGTTTCTCGTACCGTTTTCTTGTGACTGGTCAGCTGGGCTCGATATATTTGTACTGATAACGTGTTGTGAGAAGAGAGAAGAGAACAGAGAGATAAATGAAGAGAGAAGAGAGAAGTCTTACTCCAGTCCACTCGCCAAGGGTATTGGTGTGAAGTAAGAAGGAATCTAAATTCCAAAACTCTATTTCTCAATAATATAATTAAATCACTCCGTTCTCTTCTTTCTTTTCCTATGGATTAGGGTTTCCTATAGATTGCTAAGGCCCTAAGTAAGAATACCCTATAAATAATATACGACCCCTTTAGGGTGGGGCATGTTTGACGGCTCTCTCTTTCTCCTAACTCATAATACGTTATCAACACGAAGATATCGAGCCCAGCCGACCAGTTGCAAGAAAACGGAGAGAGAAACGAAGACAAATGAGAGAAGAAAAAAAAAGAAAACAGAGAGATAAATAAAGAGAGAAAAGGTAAGAAGTCATGCTCCAGTCCATTCGCCATGGGAATATGTGTGAAGTAAGAAGGAATCTAAATTCCAAAACTCCACTTCTCAATAGTATCATCGCAATGTTATTATGATTATCATTGTAAATTCCAAAACTCTCTTTATTTTAATTAAATAATTAATTTAATTAAAAAATATAGTAACATTATCAGTATGAAAAGAGAAAAAGTCCTGCTCCAGTCCATTAGGCACAGGTATAGGTGTAAAGTAAGAAGGAATCTAAATTACAAAACTCTATTTCTTAATATTTATATGACACCTTTAGGGTGGGGCATATTTGATTGATCTTTCTTTATTCTACCTCACAACATGTTATCAGCACGAACATGTCGAGCACAGCCTACCAGTCACAAGAAAACGGAAAGAGAAATGAAGACAGAAGAGAGAGAACAAGAGAGGAGAAAACGGAGAAAGAAACGAAGACAGAAGAGAGAAAAAGTGAGAAGAGAACGAAAAGATAAATAAAGAGAGAAGAAGTCCTGCTCTAGGCTATTGGCTACGGATATAGGTATGAAGTAAAAAGGAATCTAAATTCCAATACTTAACTTCTCAATATTTATATGACCCCTTTAGGGTGGAGCACATTTCACGTCTCTCTCTTTCTCCTATCTTACAATACGTTATCAGCATGAACATGTCGAGCCCAGCCGATCAGTCACAAGAAAACAGAGAGAGAAATGAAGGCAGAGGAGAAAGAACAAGAAAGAAGAGAACAGAGAGATAAACGAAGACAAACGAGAGAAGAAGTCCTGCTTTAATCCATTAACCACGGGTCTACGTGTGAAGTAAGAAGTAATCTAAATTCCAAAACTCCACTTCCACTACACCAAAATCAGGATTTAGTAACACAGCCAACTGTTATAAATATGTTTAGTAACACAAAAAAACTGTTAGGAATATGGCGTTACAGATATTTGTAACACTTTTTGTAACAACCGTTACTAATTGACCGTTACAAATTATCTGTTTTGGTGTAGTGTTCTCAATAATATAATTTACACTCGCCATTTTTTTCTCTCTTTTCTCATGGATTAGGGTTTCCCATAGATTGCTTAGGCCCTAAGTATGCTTATCCTATAAATAATAAATAATTTATGACCCCTTTAGGGTGGGGCATGTTTGACGCTCTCTCTTTCTCTTATCTCATAACACGTTATCAGTATGAATATGTTGAGCCCAGCTGATCAGTCATAAGAAAACAGAGAGAGAAACTAGGCCAGAAGTGAAGTTTTGGAATTTAGATTCCTTCTTACTTCACACCTATACCCATGGCCAAAAGATTGGAGTAAGACTTCTTCTCTCTTCTCTCTTTATTTATCTCTTCGTTCTCTTCTCTCTTCTTCTCTTTCTTCTATGGAGTTTTTGAATTTAGATTTCTTCTTACTTCACACCTATACCCATGGCCAATGGACTTGAGCATGACTTCTTCTTTATTGTCTCTTTGTTTATCTCTTTGTCCTCTTCTCTCTTCTGTCTTTGTTTCTCTTTCCGTTTCCTTGTGACTGGTCGGCTGGGCATGACATGTTCGTATTGATAACGTGTTGTGAGATGGTAGAAATAGAGAGCCGACACACGTGCCGTACCCTAAAGGGGTCATATAAATATTGAGAAGTGGAGTTTTAGAATTTAGATTCCTTTTTACTTCACACCTATACCCGTGGCGAATGGACTGGAGCAGGACTTCTAATCTCTTATCTCTTTGTTTATCTCTCCGTTCTTTTCTCTTTTTATCTCTCTTCTGTCTTTATTTCTCTCTCTATTTTCTTGTGACTAATTGGTTGGGCTCGACATGTTCATATTGATAATGTGTTGTGTGAAGAGAGAAGAGAACCTAAATAAAATAATATAAATATCTCTAGTTATAATAATTAAATAGAAGTCTGTTCTTATCTTCTTTCTCTTTTGTGTAGTTTTGGAATTTAGATTCCGTATTACTTCACACTTATACCCGTGGCCAATGGATTGGAGCAGGACTTCTTCTATCTTCTCTTTTTGTTTATCTTTACGTTCTCTTCTCTATTCTTCTCTCTCTTCTCTCTTCTCTTCTCTCTTCTTCTCTCTCGTCTGTTGAGTTTTGGAATTTAGAATCCTTCTTACTCCACACCTATACCTGTGGGCAATGGACTAGAGCAAGACTTTTTCTCCCCTTCTCTCTTTGTTTATCTCTCCGTTCTGTTCTCTCTTCTACCTAAATAATTTATTTAAATAATATAATTATTTAATTAAGAGAGAAACGAAGACAAAAGGGAGAAGAGAATAAAGAGATAAACGAAGAGAGAAGATAGTAGAAGTCTTACTCCAGTCTATTCGGCACTGATATAGGTGTAAAGTAAGAAGGTATCTAAATTCAAAAACTCTACTTCTTAATATTTATATGACCTCTTTAGGGTGCAGCACGTGTGATGGCCCTCTCTTTCTCCTGTCTCACAATACGTTATCAATACGAACATGTCATGCCCAGGCGAGACAAGAAAACGGAGATAGAAACGATGACAGAAGAGAAAGAAGAAGAGAGAAGAGGACAGAGAGATAAACGAAGAGAAAAGAGAGAAGAAGTCCTGATGCAGTCCATTGGCCACAGGTATAGATGTGAAGTAAGAAGGAATCTAAATTCTAAAACTCCACTTCTCAATAATATAATTAATCTCTTCATTCTCTTCTCTCTTCTTGCATAGATTAGAGTTTTCTATAGATTGCTTAGGCCCCAAGTAAGCTTACCCTATAAATAATATAAGACTTCTTTAGGGTGGGGTATGTTTGATGACTCTCTCTTTCTCTCATTTCATAAGACGTTATCTTCATGAACTTGTCAAGCCCAGCTGACCAGTCATAAGAAAATAGAGAGAAAAACGAAGACAGAAGTGGAGTTTTGAAATGTAGATTCCTTCTTACTTCACACTTATACCCATGGTCAATGGAATAGAGCAGGACATCTTATCTCTTCTCTCTTCATTTATCTCTCTGTTCTCTTCTCTCTTCTTCTGTCTCTTCTGTCTTCATTTATCTTCTCGTTTTCTTGTGACTGGTTGGCTGGGCTCAACATATTCGTGCTGATAACGTGTTATGAGATGGGAGAAAGAGAGAACCATCAAATATGCCCCACCCTAAAGGGGTTGTTATTATTTATAGGGTAGCTTAGTTAGTGCCTAATCGATCTATGTCAAACCCTAATCTATAGGAGAAGAGAGAAGAAAATGGAGAAATTCAATTATATTATTTAGAAGTGAAGTTTTGGAATTTAGATTCCTTCTTACGTCACACCTATACCCGTGGCCAATGGACTGGAGCAGGGCTTCTTCTTTTTTCTTTCTTCATTTATCTCGTTATTCTCTTCTCTCTTCTTCTCTCTGTTCTGTCTTTGTTTGTCTCTCCGTTTTCTTATGACTTGTCGGCTGGGCACTATATCTTTGTGCTGATAACGTATTATGAAATGGGAGAAATAGAGAGCCGTCAAATATTCCCTACCCTAAAAGGGTCGTATATTATTTAAAGGGTAAACTTACTTTGGGCTTAAGCAATCTATGGGAAACCCTAATCCATAGTAGAAGAGAGAAGAGAACGGAGAGATTTAATTATATTATTGAGAAGTGGAGTTTTGAAATTTAGATTATTTTTTACTTTATACCTATACCCGTGGCTAATGGACTAGAGCAGGACTTCTTCTCTCTTTGTTTATCTCTCATTTCTTTTCTTTCTTCTTCTCTCTTCTCTCTTCTCTCAACATGTTATAGCACGAACATGTCGAGCCCAGCCGACCAGTCAAAAGAAAATAGAGCAAGAAACAAACACAGAAGAGAGAGAAGAAGAGAGAAGAGAAAGAAGAAATAAATTAAAAAAGAAGAAGAGAAATAAAATATTTTTCATGCTCATAGATTTATATAAATATTTAATAATTTTGCAATATTTTATAATTAAATATTTAAATAATAACGTTGAGATGATACTATTTAAATATTTAAAGAAATAATATACTTTATAATATTTAAAAAATATTAATTGAAATAAATAAAATTAATAAGCGTTCTCCCATCTCATAACACGTTATCAGTATGAATATGTCAAGCCCAGCCGACCAGTCATAAGAAAACGGAGAGAGAAACGAAGACAGAAGAGAGAGTACAAGAGAGAAGAGAATGAAGAGATAAACAAAGAGAGAAGAGAGAAGTCCTCTTTTAGTCCATTCGCCAGGGGTTTAGGTGTGAATTAAGAAGGAATTTAAATTCCAAAACTCTACTTCTCAATAATATAATTAAATCTCTCCATTCTCTTCTCTTTTCTCCCATAGAATAGGGTTTTCTATAGATTGCTTAGGCCCTAAGTAAGCTTACCCTATAAATAATATATGACCCCTTTAGGGTGGGGCACATTTGACAGCTCTCTCATTCTCCCATCTCATAATATATTATCAGTATGAATATATGGAGCCCAGCCGACCAGTCATAAGAAAACGGAGAAAAAAACAAAGACAGAACAGAGAAGAAGAGAGAAAAGAATGAATAGATAAATGAAGAGAGAAGAGAGAAGAAGTTCGACTCCAATCCATTGGCCACAGGTATAAGTGTGAAGTAAGAAAGAATCTAAATTCTAAAACTCCACAGAAGAAAGAGAAGAAGAGAGAAGAGAACGGAGAGATAAATGACGAGAGAAGAAGTCATGCTCCAGTCCATTGGCCACGGGTATAGGTGTGAAGTAAAAAGAAATCTAAATTTCAAAACTCCACTTCTCAATAGTATCATTTCAACGTTATTATAATTATCAAAGTAATATTACTATAATTTTTTTAATTAAATTAATTATTTATTAAATTATTAAATAATTTAATAATTTCAATAATATAATAATTAAGATTTTAGTAAAATAATTAATTAATTAATTATCTATTTCTTTAATTAAATATTTATTATTATTATATTATCAAATAATTAAATTAGGTAACTATTAAATTATTTAAAATATTAAATAAAAAAATAATTATTTAATTATATAATTAATTTAATAATTTATTTTATTAGAAATTTCTTAAACTATTATTTTATTATGAAATAATTAAATAATTAGTTAATTATTTAAATATTTAAAAACTTATTTAGTATAGAAATATATTAAATAGATTATTTAATTAATCAAATAAATAATTTAATTATTAAATAATTTTATAATTAACTAAATAATAATTAAAATAAATTATTATGTAATTATCTGAATATATAGATAATAAAATATTTTTTAAAATAATTTAATATTATTTTAAATAATAAATTAATTATTTATTTATTTGAATAATTAAATAATAACTAAATTATTAAAATTATTGAGTTATTTAATTATATAGATAATTAAATATTTATTTAATTATTTAAAAATTTAATTTATTAAACTAATTAAATTAATTAAATAATAGAAAGTAAAGAAGGAAGATGAGGTATACCTGAATTTTTTTGCTTTAAAAATAATTTATATTTTTCTTTATAAAAATTTAAAATATTTCAACTGGTATGCGATCGTTCGATCGGATGGATATCCACCATCGGATCTCTCCCATGGATCAGGGTTTCCTATAGATTGCTTAGGCCCTAAGTAAGTTTGCCCTATAAATAATATACAACCCCTTTAGGGTGGGGCACGTTTGATGGCTCTCTCTTTCTCCCATCTCATAATACATTACCAGTACAAACATGTCGAGCCCAGCCGACCAGTCACAAGAAAACGGAGAGAAAAATGAAGACAGAAGAGAGAGAAGAGAATGGAGAGATAAACAAAGAAAAAAGAGAGAAGAAGTCATGCTCCAGTTCATTAGCCATGGGTATAGGTGTGAAGTAAGAAGGAATCTAAATTCCAAAAGTCCACTTCTCAATAATATTATTAAATCTCTCCATTTTCTTTTTTTTGCCCATCTCACAATACATTATCAGCACGAACATGTCGATCCCAGCCGACCAGTCACAAGAAAATTAAGAGAAAAACGAAGACAGAAGAGAGAGAAAAAGAAAGAAGAGAACAAAGAGATAAACAAAGAGAGATTAGGGAAAAAGTCCTACTCCAGTCCATTGGCCACGGGTATAAGTATAAAGTAAGAAGGAATCTAAATTCCAAAACTCAATTTCTCAATAGTATCATCTCAACGTTATTATGAAGGAAGAAGGAATCTAAATTCCAAAACTTCACTTCTTTATATTTATACGACCACTTCAGGGTGGGACACGTTTGACGGCTCTGTCTTTCTCCTATCTCACAACACGTTATCAGTAAAAACATGTCGAGCCTAGCCGACTAGTCGAAAGAAAATGAAGAGAGAAATAAAGACAGAAAAGAGAGAAGAAGAGAGAAGAGAACAAAGAGATAAATAAAAATAGAAGAGAGAAGAAGTCCTGTTCTAATTCAATGGCCACATGTATAGGTGTGAAGTAAGAAGGAATCTAAATTCCAAAACTCCAAAGAAAAGAGAAGAAGAGATAAGAGGAGAAATAAATAAAGAGAGAAGAGAGAAGAAGTCCTGCTCTAGTCCATTGGCCATGGGTATAGACTAGAGCATGACTTCTTCTGTCTTATCTCTTTATTTATGTTTTCTTTCTCTTCTCTCTTCTTCTCTCACTTCTGTCTTTGTTTCTCTCTCAATTAAATAATTATATTATTTAAATAAATTATTTATATAGAAGAGAGAAAAGAACAGAGAAAGTCCTGCTCTAGTACATTGGCCACGGGTATAGGTATGAAGTAAAAAGAATCTAAATTCCAAAACTCCAAAAAAGAGAGAGAAGAAGAGAGAAGAGAAAGAAGAAGAGAGAGAAGAAAAGGGAAGAGAACAGAAAGATAAACGAAAAGAGAAGAAGTCAGGCTCCAGTCCAATGGCCATGGGTATAGGTGTGATGTAATAAGGAATCTAAATTCCAAAACTCAACAGAAGAAGTGAAGATAAGGACAGACTTCTATTTAATTATTAAAATTAGAGAGATTTAAATTATTTTAATTTGTTTCACTTCTCTCTCCTCACAACACGTTATCAGCACGAACATGTCGAGCCCAACCGACCAATCACTAGAAAATGGAGAAAGAAACGAAGACAGAAAAGAGAGAAAAAGAGAGAAGAGAATGGAGAGATAAACGAAGAGAGAATAAGTCATGCTCTAGTTCATTAGCCACGGGTATAGGTGTGAAGTAAGAAGGAATCTAAATTCTAAAACTTTACTTCTTAATATTTATACGAGCCCTTTAGGTTGGGGCACGTGTAACGGCTCTCTCTTTCGCCCATCTCACAACACGTTATCAGCACGAACATGTCAAGCCTAGCCGACTAGTCAAAAGAAAATTGATAGATAAAAAAAGACAAAAGAAAGAGAAGAAGAGAGAAGAGAATGGAGAGATAAATGAAGAGAGAAGTAGTCCTGCTCCAGTCCTTTGACCACGGGTATAGGTGTGAAGTAAGAAGGAATCTAAATTCCAAAACTCTACTTTTGTCTTTGTTTCTCTTTTCGTTTTCTTACGACTGGTCGGCTGAGCTTGACATATTCGTACTGATAACATATTGTGAGATGGGAGAAAGGGAGAGCCGTCAAATATGCCCCATCCGAAAGGGATCGTATATTATTTATTATTTATAGGGTAAGCTTACTTAGGGACTAAGCAATCTATGGGAAACCCTAATCCATGGGAGAAGAGATAAGAGAATAGAGAGAATTAATTATATTATTGAAAAGTGGAGTTTTGGAATTTAGATTCCTTCATACTTCACACCTATACCAGTGGCCAATAGACTAGAGCAAGACTTCTTCTCTCTTCTCCTTTCTTTATCTCTCTATTCTCTTCTCTCTTCTTCTCTTTCTTCTGTTTTCATTTCTCTCTTCGTTTTCTTGTGATTGGTCGGCTGGGCTTGATATTTTGTGCTGATAACATGTTGTGAGATAGGAGAAAGAGAGTGCCGTCAAATATGCCCCACCCTGAAGGGGTCATATAAATATTAAGAAGTTAAGTTTTGGAATTTAGATTCCTTTTTACTTCACACCTATACCCGTGGCCAATGGACTGGAACAGGACTTCTTTTCTCTACTCTTTTCATTTATCTCTTCATTCTCTTCTCTCTCTTCTGTCTTTGTTTCTCTCTCCGTTTTATTTTCTCTCTTCTTCTCTTTTTTCTGTCTTCGTTTCTTTCTCTATTTTCTTGTGACTGGTAGGCTGGGCTCGACATGTTTGCACTGATAATGTGTTGCGATATGGAAGAAAGAGAGAGCCGTCAAACGTGCCCCATCCTAAAGGGGTCGTATAAATATTGAGAAGTGGAGTTTTGAAATTTAAATTCCTTCTTACTTCACACCTATACCCGTGGCTAATGGACTTGAGCAGGACTTCTTCTCTTTTCGGGCTGATAATGTAACTATAATTTTTTTAATTAAATTAATTATTTAATTAAAAGGAAGAGAGTTTTGGAATTTACTATGATAATCATAATAACATTGAGATAATATTATTGAGAAGTAGAGTTTTAGAATTTAGATTCCTTCTTACTTCAAACCTATACCCATGACGAATGGACTAGAGCAGGACTTCTTCTCTCTTATTTCTTTGTTTATCTCTCCGTTCTCTTCTCTTTTCTTCTCTCTCTTCTGTCTTCGTTTCTCTCTCCATTTTTTGTGACTGGTTGACTGGGCTCGATATGTTCGTGCTGATAATGTATTACGAGATAGGAAAAAGAGAGAGTCGTCAAACGTGCCCCACCCTAAAGGGGTCATATATTATTTATAAGGTAAGCTTACTTAGGGCCTAAGTAATCTATGGAAAACCCAAATCCATAGGAGAAGAGGGAAGAGAATGGAAAGAGAAGAGATAGAAGAAGACCTACTCCAGTCTATTGGCCACGGGTATAGATGTGAAGTAAGAAGGAATCTAAATTCCAAAACTCAACTTCTTAATATTTATACAACCCCGTTAGGGTAGGGCACGTTTGACACCTCTCTCTTTCTCCCATCTTACAGCACGTTATCAGTACAAACACGTCGAACCCAACCGACTAGTTGCAAGAAAACGGAGAGAGAAACGAAGACATAAGTTGATTTTTGGAATTTATATTCCTTCTTACTTCACACCTATACCCGTGGCCAATGGACTGGAGCAGGACTTCTTCTATCTTCTGTGTTCATTTATCTCTCCATTCTCTTCTCTTTTTTTCTCTTTTCTATGGAGTTTTGGAATTTAGATTCCTTCTTACTTCACACCTATATTCGTGGCTAATGGACTGTAGCAGGACTTCTTTTCTCTTCTATCTTTGTTTATCTCTCTATTCTCTTCTCAATTTTGTCTTCATTTATAATATAAAATATAAGTTTATTCTACTTAATTATTTAATTATCATAAATAATTGTTAATATACATTGAGATATTCAATTTGGTTTTTAAATTATTGAAGTCCTACTCCTGTCCATTTTTATTAATTTAAATAACTATTTAATATATTTAAATATTAAGATGATACTATTTTAAAATTATTTTAGGTTTCACATAGATTATTTAGTCCCTAAGTAAGCTTACCCTATAAATAATTTATGACCCCTTTAGGGTGGGGCACGTCTGACGGTTCTCTCTTTCTCCCATCTTATAACACGTTATCAGCACGAACATGTTGAGCCCAACTGACCAGTCGCAAGAAAACGGAGAGAGAAATGAAGACAGAGAAGAGAGAATAAGAGAGAAGAGAACGGAGAGATAAATAAAGAGAGAAGTAAGAAGAAGTCCTGCTCCAGTCTATTGCCTACGGGTATAGGTGTGAAGTAAGAAGGAATCTAAATTTCAAAACTCCACTTCTGTTTTTGTTTTTCTGTCCATGTTCTTGCAACTGGTCAGCTGGGCATGACATGTTCGTGCTGATAACGTGTTGTGAGAAGGGAGAAAAAGAGAGTCATCAAACATACCTCACCCTAAAGGGGTCATATATTATTTATAGGGTATGCTTACTTAGGGCCTAAGCAATCTATGGGAAACCCTAATCCATAGGAGAAGAGAGAAGAGAATGAAGAGATTTAATTATATTATTAAGCAGTTGAGTTTTGGAATTTAGATTCCTTTTTACTTCACACCAATACCCGTGGCGAATGGACTAGAGTAGGACTTCTTCTCTCTTCTCTCTTTGTTTACCTTTTCATTCTCTTCTCTCTTCTTTTCTCTTCTTATAACACATTATCAGCATGAACATGTCGAGCCCAACCGACCAGTCACAAGAAAACAGAGAGAAAAACGAAGACAGAAGAGAGAGAAGAAAAGAGAAGAGAACGAAAAGATAAACAAAGAGAGAAGAGATAAGAAGTCCTACTCCAGTTCATTAGCTACGGGTATAGATGTGAAGTAAGAACGAATCTAAATTCCAAAACTCCACTTATCAATATTTATAAGACCCCGTTAGGGTGGGGCACGTTTGACGGCTATCTCTTTCTCCCATCATATAATACGTTATCAGCACGACCATGTTGAGCCTAGCCGACCAGTCATAAGAAAACAGAGAGAGACATAAAGATAGAAGTGGAGTTTTAGAGTTTAGATTCCTTCTTACTTCACACTTATACCCATAGTCAAAGGACTGGAGCAGGACTACTTCTCTCTTCTCTCTTTATTTATTTTTCCGTCACAAGAAAACGGAGAGAGAAACGAAGACAGAAAAGAAAGAAGAGAATGGAGAGATAAACGAAGAGATAAGAGAGAAGAGAGAAGAAGCCCTGCTTTAGTCCATTGGCTACTGGTATAGGTGTAAAGTAAGAAGGAATCCAAATTACAAAACTCCAATAAAGAGAGAGAAAAAGAGAGAAGAGAATGGAGAGATAAATAAAGAGGAAAGAGAGAAGAAGTCCTGCTCCAGTCCATTGCCCATGGGTATAGGTGTGAAGTAAGAAGGAAGCTAAATTCCAAAACTCCAATTCTATCTTCGTTTCTCTGTCGGTTTCCTTGCGACTAGTCGGCTGGGCACGACATGTTCATACTGATAACGTATTGTGTGATGGGAGAAAGAGAAAGCCGTCAAACATGCCCCACCCTAAATGGATCATATATTATTTATAGGGTAAGAGTTGTGAGATGTGAAAAAGAGAAAGCCGTCAAATGTGCCCTACCCTAAAGAGGTCATATATTATTTATAGGGTAAGCATACTTAGGGCCTAAGCAATATATGGAAAACCCTAATCCATGGAAGAAGATAGAAGAGAACGGAGAGATTTAATTATATTAATGAGAAGTGGAGTTTTGGAATTTAGATTCTTTCTTACTTCACACCTATACCCATGATAACTCTCTCTTTATCCCATCTCACAACATGTTATCAGCACGAACATATCAAGCTCAGCCAACCAGTCACAATAAAATAGAAAGAGAAACGAAGACAGAAGAAAGAGGAGAAGAGAGAAGAGAACGGAGAAATAAATAATGAGAAAAGAGAAAAGAAGTCCTGCTCCAGTCCATTAGCCACGGGTATAGACATAAAGTAAGAAGGAATCTAAATTCCAAAACTCTACTTATCAATATTTATATGACCCCTTTAGTGTGGGGCATATTTGACATCTCTCTATTTCTTCTATCTCAAAATACGTTATCAGTACGAACATATCTATCCTACTCGACCAGTCACAAGAAAGCAGAGAGAGATAAAGATAGAAGAGAGAGAAGAAGAGAGAAGAGAACGGAGAGATAAACAAAAAGAGAAGAGAGAAGAAGTCCTACTCCAGTGTATTGGCCACGGGTATAGGTGAAGTTAAAAGGAATTGTGGCAGAAAATATTCATGCCGATCCGAAGGCTTCACCTCACCAGTCAATTGAAGTTGAGTCGAAGATCGTTGGTCGATCTGTTGATTGGAAGGTAGGTTTGAAGGTTGATATCTTGGTGACTTTGAGTTTTCTCTTATGATATGCAAACAGAGAGAATGTTGACACAAGATGTGATCTCGGAGTTCAACCGAAGCCTACGTCTCCGTGCTATAGGGAGCAACCCGAATTCACTAACACTTTGCTCAAAGTGACCTCGACAGGCCGAGTGTCACTGATCTCTTCGAATTCTTCAGAGACAAGAAGAAGATCGAGGAGAGTTGAAGGATTGAAAGCTGGAATCCCAGAGCTCTGGTTTTTGGTTTCAGGAATCGATCTTTTTATATTTGAAGGCTCTACTATTTATAGGATTTCCTAGGAGGAAATCTGGGGCAAATGGCGGTTATTACCGTCAAATCCAGGGGATCCTCCAGGCAGGGCTGGTGGGTCCCGCTATCGTCTCTGGGGATTCTACAGGCAGGGCTGGTGGGTCCTGCGGTTATCTTTGTGGGCTCACCAGGCAGGACTGGTGGGTCCCGCGGTAGTCTCTATGGGCCCACCAGGCAGGGCTGGTGGGTCTCGTGGTAGTCTCTGTGGACCCACCAGGCAAGGCTGGTGGGTCTCGCGGTAGTCTCTATGGGCCCACCAGGCAGGGCTGGTGGGTCCTGTGGTAGTCTCTGTGGACCCACCAGACAGGGCTGGTGGGTCCCGCAGTAGTCTCTATGGGCTCACCAAGCAGGGCTGGCGGGCCCCGTGGTCTGTTGGTTTCTTGCCCAAATTTGCACCCACAGTTACCCCCTCCAAGTTAGCTAGAGATCATCCTGGCTGGCTTGAATTCTTGGGGCAAAATTAATAACCCCCTGCTACGAGTGTAAAAAATCCCTTGAGTATCGGTGCTGATGGACTGATCGGTCAATTTCGATCGATCGGTTGAATTTGACCGATCGGTCAAATTCGACCGATCGGTTAAATTCAACCGATCGGTTGAATTTGACTGATCAGTCAAATTTCAACCGTTCGGTTGAATTCAACCGGTGGAGGTCGAGGTGATCGATCAAAAAACATTGTTTTTCGATCGGTCCAGTAGAAACTTGACCGATCGGTTGAATTTGACCGATCGATCAAAGTAGACCGATCAGTTAAATTCAACCGGTGGAGATTGAGGTGATCGGTCAAAAAACTTTGTTTTTCGACCGATCCAGTAGAAACTTGACCGATCGGTTGAATTTGACAGATCGGTCAAAGTTGACTGATCAATTAAATTCAACCAGTGGAGATCGAGGTGATTAGTCAAAAAACTTTATTTTTTGACCGATCCAGTAGAAACTTGATCGATCGGTTGAATTTGACCGATCGGTTAAATTCAACCGGTAGAGATCGAGGTGATCGGTCAAAAAACTTTGTTTTTTGACCGATCCAGTAGAAACTTGACCGATCGGTTGAATTTGACCAATCGGCCAAAGTTGATCGATCGGTTATATTCAACCAGTGGAGATCGAGGTGATCGGTCAAAAAACTTTGTCTTTCGACTGATCCAGTAGAAACTTGACCGATCGGTTAAATTTGATCGATTAGTCAAAATTGACTGATCGGTTAAATTCCACCGGTGGAGATCGAGATGATCGGTCAAAAAACTTTGTTTTTCGATCGATCCAGTAGAAATGAGACCGTTCGGTTGAATTTGACCGATCGATCAATTTTGACCGATTAGTTAAATTCAACCGGTGGAGGTTGACGTGATCGGGCAAAAACCTAAGTATTTTGCCTAATCCAGTAGAAATCGAACCGATCGGTTGAATCTATCCGATCGGTCAAGTTGACCGATCGATTAAATTCAACCGGTGGAGGTTGGCGTGATCGGGCAAAAACCTAAGTATTTTGCCTGATCCAGTAGAAATCGAACCGATCGGTTGAATCTATCCGATCCGTCAAGTTTGACCGATCGGTTAAATTCAACCGGTGGAGGTCGGCATGATCGGGCAAAAACCTAAGTATTTTGCCTGATCGAGTAGAAATCGAATCGATCGGTTGAATCTATCTGATCGGTCAAGTTTGACCGACTGGTTAAATTCAACCGGTAGAGGTTGGCATGATCGGGCAAAAACCTAAGTATTTTGCCCGATCCAGTAGAAATCGAACCGATCGGTTGAATCTATCCGATCGATCAAGTTTGATCGATCGGTAAATTTTGATCGATTGGTTAAATTCACCCAGTGGAGGTTGAGTCGATCGGGCAAAAGAGCCTATTTTCTGCCCGATCCTTTGGAAAATTACCCGATCGTCTACCTGTCGAACGGGTAAAGTCTTCGAACGGTGATTGAAGTTGGAGCGGTAGTTTGTTCAGCTTTTGTTATTTTGCTTGAGCCGGCGGTTCATGTGGTTCGGCGATTCTTTTGAACCGGCGGTTCGTTTGGACCGGCGGTTCATCCGATTTGACATTTCGTCTGGTTTCAACGGTTCGCCTGGAAGAGCGCTTCCTTCGGATTGACGCCACGTGTCCCTTCTGAAAACACAGCTTTTGACCTGGTAATGCCACATGTCTCTTCGGTTCTCGCACCAGTTTCTTCGGGGTTTATAAGCCTTTTCTGGATTTCATTTTTGCCTCACGCTTCCAAAAAAATTTTCAAGTCCAGAACCTTTTGCTCCGGAGTTTCCTGTTCTCCGTGCTCTCTCGATCGATCGAAATGGCATCTTCCAGCAGCATCAAGATCAAGAACGTGGTCCCGTCCAAGAGGGTTGGGAAGGAGAAGGCACCGGTGTCGCCCAAGCCTATTGGCCAGGGCAAGGGCAAAGGTGCTCTTGGTGTGCTTGGAAAGAGGCACATAGGAGTGGGGTTCGCTTCTGCACCATCAAGGCCTGAGCACATTCCTAAGGCGAGCTTTGTTCTGGGACCTCTCATGCCATTGTCGGAGGAGCCCATTTACGAATACAACACTGGCGGCATGCTCATTGATGTGAAGAGGGCGAAGTGGCAGAAGTTGCTCGCCTGCTTTACGGAGGGGAAACACCGACCAGCACTAGCAGGACTTCAATCCACTTTCGGGATCGACAAGCGGACTGTCTTCACAGCGATCGCCAGTAAGGAGCAATTGATGGGGATGGTGGTCACTATCGGCCAGCTGAATTACGGGCTACGCCTCCCTCTGCTGCCGTTCGCTGCTCGGCTGCTGAACACTTCGGGTCTTTGCCCGGGGCAAATATCGAGGAATGCATGGAGGATCATCTATGTATTCTGCCGGGTGGAGTAAGATTTCAGGGAGGAACTCAGGGCATGCTACTCCAGCATCCCTGAAGGTGAAGAGGCAAGGATCGAGTTGGGGTACTTCTTCTACCACTACAAGTGGGTTTCAAGGAAGGACATCCCCTTCTTCAACCTGACCGGCGTCTCCGCGCTCCGCCCGATCATAGACATCGTGCCCTCCGACAAACTATACACAGATTGGCCGATCTCCATCACTGGGGCATGGACTCCCCTCTCTGTGCCTGAGACTCCGCGCTCTCAGGTTCATAAAGAGGTGGACATGTACTCTGCAGGAGGGGTCTTCGCATGGCCAACGGAGCGGGTCGGGTCCCTCGACAACCTCTTCTTGGAGCTGACGTGCGCTACTCGATCATGGAAGCAGTTTTCAAACTGCATGCCTGGTCCGGCACGGTAACGTCAACCTTCTCTACCGACTGCAGGCCAGGTACGAGGATAACAATGTCTTGTACTCCGATTATGAGGAGGATCCTCAATCGGGCAAGACAGTTAGAACGGTTCGGGTCGAGAAGAAGGCGTTCGAGGCGAGACGCCGCTTGCCAATGGAGGAGAAGTTGGTGGTGACCCATAGGGGTCAAGTGAAGAAGAGGAGGGTCTTCAAGGAAGAGGAGAAGAAAGAGGAAGAGAAGAAAGAAGAAGAGAAGAAAGAAGAAGAAGAAGAAGAAGAAGAAGAATAAGAAGGAGAAGAAGAAGAGGAGGAGGAGGAGGATGAAGACGACGATGATGATGACGATGGCGAAGGTGGTGGCGACGATGACGACGGTGATGATGAGGAGGATGGAGGAGACGGTGGTGAGGAGGAGGTTCCGCCCACCCCCATCGACGAGGCTAAGGCCCGTCGGATGGAGGGCATCATGGATACGGTGGGTGACGACAAGAGGGCGTCCTTATCTTCGAGGCGCATATCAATGTCTTCCTCCCATGTGATGGGGTCTTCTATGGGGAAGTCAACAACTGCCTGCCCTTTGAGTGAAGTACGGGATTCGAATTGAATCCCGAGAGCACTCATCTCGATTACCTATTTGGTCATTCGACTCGCTCGACCTACCTTGTCGAGAATATCTTTAAGTGGGTGCTCCGAGGCGACAGAGATCAAGTGGGAGACAAAATAGGGTTGAAGACGTCGTGATGCGGTGAGCAAGGCCAGTATGACCTTCTCCATCTTTGAGTAGCGAGTCTCTGCCGAAAGAAGCGTATGACTGATATAGTAGACCGGATGTTCGATGCCTTCTCTTCTGCTGACCAATACCACACTGATTACTTGATCGGTGATGGCAAGATAGAGCCAGAGATCTTCTTTTAGAAGCAAAGCTGTTAGGATGGGAGTACACACAAGATATCTCTTGATGTCTTGAAAGGCTTCTTCGCAAGTTGGACTCCACCCAGAGGTATCTACCTTTCGCAACTTATCGAAAAGCGGTTTGCATTTGTCAGAAGATTTCATAATGAATCGATTGAGGGCGGCTAATCTTTCGATGAGGCATTGCACTTCCTTACGGTTGGTAGGCGATGGAATATCGAGGATGGCTCGAATTTGATCGGGGTTGGCTTCAATTCCTCTCCTAGTGACAAGGTGTCTCAGGAACTTGCCCGATTGAATACCGAAGGCACATTTAGCCGGGTTGAGCTTCATGTGATACTTTCGAAGGATTTGGAATGTTTCTGCCAGATCAGAGAGGTGGCTCTCTGGATTAGAACTTTTGGTGAGGAGATCGTCCACATAAACTTCGACGTTACATCCGATTTGATCTTCAAACATCTTTGTGACTAGCCTTTGATAGGTGGATCCAGCATTTTTGAGGTCGAAAGGCATTACGTTGTAGCAGTAAAGACCTCGGTCAGTCACAAAGCAAGTCTTCTCTCGATCATCCGGATGTAGCGGAATTTGATTGTACCACGAGTATCCGTCCATGAAAGATAGGAGTTCGTGGCCAGCAGTGGCATTGACGAGTCTATCTATCCTTGGCATGGGGAACGGATCTTTGGGACAAGCTTTGTTGAGGTTGGTGAAGTCGATGCACACTCTGACCTTCCCATTCTTCTTAGGGATAGCAACTATATTAGAGATCCAAGTAGAATACTTTACTTCATGAATGAAGCCAGCTGCGAGCAGCTTACTAATCTCCTCTTGAACTGCAACTTATCGTTCTGATCGGATTGTGCATGGTTTTTTGCTTGACGGGCTTCATACCCTCTTTGATTGCTAGGCGGTAACACGCATCATCTGGGTCAATCCCAGGCATATCTTCGAAACACCAGGCGAAGACGTCTATATTGGATTAAAGGAAGGATACCATGTCTCACGCTTCTGCATCGCTGAGACCGGTACCGATAAAGGTTTCTCGAGGGAGATCTTTGTTGTCGATATTGATTGGAATGATCTCTTTAATTGAAGGTAAGGCTTTCCACTCGATCGGCGGGGTTTTGGACAGTGGGATCTCCTTTAGTTGCTATCTTGAAGAAGGACCAGCTTCATCTCTAGGTTGCTTTAGGGCAGGGAGGTTTATCCTGCGATCTGTTTTGGCAGCGGCTGCTTCGCAGGATCGCCCAGTTTGTTGATCTCCCCGAATGCAGACAATACCTTCTCCGGTTGCAAATTTGAGCAGCTGATGGTAGAAGGAGGAGATGGCATTGATCTGATAAAGGAATAGTCATCCAAGGATGATGTTGTAGTTGGATGTCCCTTCGACGATGACGAATCTTACCGAGACTCGAGTCTCTCGGCTGAGGTCGAGGGTGAACCTTGATTCCCCTATTGTTATGCTTTGCTCCCCGTTGAAGCCCGTGAACACCATTAGGACGACTTCAAGACTCGAATATTTATGTCCCAGGCGCTTGAAGCAGTCTGAGAACATGATATCGATGGAGCTTCCGGTGTCGATGAGGATGCGGTTGACAGTGCTCCCGTCGATGATGAGCTTCAGGACCAGGGGATCTCGATGTGGAGTGTGGACTCCTTGAAGGTCTGAGTCGTTAAAGATGATGGAGGGCCAAGTTAGGCCCTTGACAGGCTTCTCGATCCAGGTATCTTCCTTCTTCACTGCAGAGCGCATGTTGAAGATGCGTCATACTTGCCTATCGACTTCTTTTCCCATCAACGTTTGGTTGTGCAATGACCCATGAATGCCAAAGACGTTAGTACTCACGGTGATGGGTGACTGATCGGTAGAGATTTAATGGATCCAGCAAACTTCTTTACCCTTTGCGGAAGGTCGGCGCTGATCCGGTCCGCCCTTGATGAAATCTTGAAGGTGGCCTTCTCGTAGCAAATCCTCGAGATGATATCACAGTCGATAGCATCGATCGGGAGAATGGTCGTGCCTGCGGTGAAAATCACAGTAGACCGTTTTGTCTGCTGTGACCTTCGTATCGGGCTGCAGAGGATTAGGCCTTCGGAGGAATTCTTCATGCTGAATTCGATTGAGGATTTGCTCGATTGGTAGAGTCCAATTGGTGAATGTAGTCTTCTTTGGAGGGGATCTATGTCCGTCGTTCTTTGACCACTTGGGTGCTGGGAGAATCACTGCCTCTGCATTAAGAGCTTTGGCGGCGTACTTCGGGGCTTCTCTTTCAGCGGGTCGTCGCTTTGTCTCTCGCTCCTTTCAGGCAACTTGATCATCTTCAACTTCGATTTCCCTTTCGATTCGATCGAACATTGAACCCAGGGAAGGGGGAGGATTACGAATGAAGTCTTTATAGATGTGCAGATCGAAACAAAGAGCATTCTGGAAAGCTAGCATGATAGCCTCGTCATCAAGATATCATTCCGAGAGAGCGGCGTGTTCGTTGCGGAATCTTTGCATGAAGCTGCGAAGACTCTCATCAGCACCCATCCTCAGCCTGTAGAGGGAGTCTAGCTTCTTCTCCGGCTTCAAGTTGAGCTGATAGTGCTGCACAAAGTGGTTAGCCAAGACTCCGAACTAGGTGATGGATCCAGCTCGAAGATTATGGTACCAATCAAGAGATGGCTCATTGAGGCTCCCAGCGAAGGTGCGGCAGAGCACATTGTTCTCTTCTTCGTGTGGCGTCAAAGCTTGTTTGAAGGCTAGTATGTGGAGAGTCGGATCTCCTTTGAGGCAGTTGAATTTGGGGAGAGTGGGAGTTCTCTATCCCCTTGGAAATATTGATTGGAATAAACTCCAATGGAGAGGTCCAACAGAGGAGTATCCCTCCCTACGACCATGCCCTCGACCTGGATACAGATCGAGAGGCAAGATCGCAAGGTCTTGTCCTGGCCTTTGAGTAGCGGTTGGATGGAGCCGATGACGCAGATCCATTCTGGCTTTATGCTGGAGTGGAAGGGACGGAGAAGCTCTACTCTTTGAGGGTGCCCCTTTCATCTGGTGCCTTATTTGTAAGTTGGGCTTCGACTGATTCGGCCTGACACAGATCGACCCGAGGATGATTGAGATGACTCATCATCTATATGATCCTAGTCACTCTACTTCTATGGAGCAGTAGAGGGGGTTGGATCACGACGGATCCTCTCAAGCGCAGCGGTGCCCATTGACCTCCGTGGTTCGGAGTGGATCGATTGTCGCGGTAGATCTGCTCTTTTGCCGAGTGAGGGCATAGGGAGAGTAATTCAAGCCTCGGAGGCTGCCTTCTTGAGAGAATCCCTTTCAGCTGTGAGGGTGGCATTTTGCTTAGCCAATTACAGCAGCTGAAAATCGACCGCTGAAATTTAATAGGTAGATGGTGGGTCTTCAGCAGAAGCAGGGGCAGTTTGCCCTATTGACTGTCGAGGAGGTGGTGCGATCGGTCGATCGATCGATCTTTCGCTCCCTGAGATAACCCCCATTTCGGGGAAAGCAAGGGGCTACCCGAAGTTGAGCCGTTGACTCATTGAACGAGTCTCCGGACGAGGTTAACGTGTGTTACTTCCCTCTGGATGATCCTGATACTTTATCTTCGCCATTTAGAGAGAGCGAAGGATTCAATAAGATTGTCGGTATCCTAACGGTTGTCTGCTTAACTGTAGGGGCTGAGAAGTTTGACTATCTAGATCGGTTGTCTGCTCAATCGATCTGATGCTTGTTGCATAATGCACTTGGCTTCTCGCTCGATCCCACAGACGGCACCAAACTGTGGGGGAAAATCTTCGTGCCGATCCGAAGACTTCACCTCACTAGTCAATCGAAGTTGAGTCAAAGATCATTGGACGATCTGTTGATTAGAAGGTAGGTTTGAAGGTTGATATCTTGGTGACTTTGAGTTGCCTCTTATGATATGCAAATAGAGAGAATGTTGACACATGATGTGATCTCGGAGTTCAGCCGAAGCTTACGTCTCCGTGCTATAGGGAGCAACCCGAATTCACTAACACTTTGTTCAAAGCGACCTCGACATGCTGAGTGTCACTGATCTCTTTGAATTCTTCAGAGACAAGAAGAAGATCGAGGAGAGTTGAAGGATTAAAAGCTGGAATCTCATAGCTCTGGTTTCTGGTTTCATGAATTGATCTTTTTACATTTGAAGGCTCTGCTATTTATAAGATTTCCTGGGAGGAAATCTATGGCAAATGGCGGTTTTTGCCGTCATATCCGGGGGATCCTCCAGGCAGGGCTGGTGGGTCCCGCTGTCGTTTCTGGAGATTCCACAGGCAGGGCTGGTGGGTCCCACCGTCGTCTCTGGGGATTCCACAGGCAGGGCTGGTGGGTCCTGCCATTGTCTCTGTGGGCTCACCAGGCAGGGCTGGTGGGTCCCGCGGTAGTCTCTATAGGCCTACCAGGTAGGGCTGGTGGGTACCGCGATAGTCTCTGTGGACCCACCAGGCAGGGCTGGTAGGTTCCGCGGTAGTCTCTGTGGGCCCACCAGGTAGGGCTGGTGGGTCCCGCGGTAGTCTCTGTGGACCCACCAGGCAGGGCTGGTGGGTCCCGCGGTAGTCTCTGTGGGCTCACCAGGCAAGGCTGGCGGGCCTCGCGGTATGTAGGTTTCTTGCCAAAATTTGTACCCATAGGAATCTAAATTTTAAAACTTTACTTCTTAATATTTATACGACCCCTTTAGGGTGGGGCACATTTGATGACTCTATATTTCTCCCATCTCACAACATGTTATTAGTACGAACATATCGAGCCCACCCGACCAGTCACAAGAAAACGGAGAGAGAAACGAAGACAGAAGAGAGAGAAGAAAAGAGAAGAGAATAGAGAGATAAACAAAAAGAGAAAAGATAAGAAGTCCTGCTACAGTCCATTGGCCACGGGTATAGGTATAAAGTAAGAATGAATCTAAATTCCAAAACTCCACTTCTCAATAGTATCATCTCAACGTTATTACGATTATCATAGTAAATTCCAAAACTCTCTTAATTTTAAACGATTAATTTAATTAAAAAAATTATAGTAATATTACTATGATAATCATAATAACGTTGAGATGATACTGTTAAGAAGTAAAGTTTTGCAATTTAGATTCCTTCATACTTCATACCTATACCCGTGGCGATAATTAATTAAATTAGTTAAATATTTATAGGGTAAGCTTACTTAGAGCCTAAGAAATCTATGGGAAACCCTAATCCTTAAGAGAGATCCGATGATGGACAGCCATCCGATCGAAATAAATAAAATAAATAAGCAATCTCTTATCTCATAATACATTATCAGCACGAACATATCAAGCCCAGTCGACCAGTCATAAGAAAATGGACACAGAAACTAAAACAGAAGAGAGAAGAGAAGAACAAAGAGAATGGAGAGATAAACGAAGAGAGAAGAAGTTCTGCTCCAATCCATTGGCCATGGGTATAGGTGTGAAGTAAGAAAGAATCTAAATTCCAAAACTCCACAAAAGAGAGAGAAGAAGAGAGAAGATAACGGAGAGATAAATAGAGAGAAAAGAGAGAAGAAGTCCTGCTCTAGTCCATTGGCCACGGGAATTTGTGTAAGGTAAGAAGAAATCTAAATTCCAAAACTCTACTTCTTAAAGATATAATTAAATCACTTTGTTCTCTTTTGTATCTTTTCTCTTCTCTCTTCTCCTGTGGATTAGGGTTTCCTATAGATTGCTTAGGCCCTAAGTAAGTTTACCCTATAAATAATATACGACCCCTTTAGGGTGGGAAAAGTTTGACGACTCTTTCTTTCTCCTATCTCAGAACATGTTATCAGCACAAACATATTGAGCCCAGCCAACCAGTCATAAGAAAATAGAAAGAGAAACGAAGACAGAAGAGAGAGAAGAGAACGGAGAGATAAACGAAGAGAGAAGAGAGAAGAAGTCATGCTCCAGTTCATTGGCCATGGGTATAGGTGTGAAGTAAGAAAGAATCTAAATTCCAAAACTCTACTTCTCAATAATATAATTAAATCTCCTTATTCTCTTCTTTCTTCTCTCATAGATTAGGGTTTCCTATAGATTGCTTAGGCCCTAAGTAAGGTTACCCTATCAAAAATATATGACCCCTTTAGGTTGGGGCATGTTTCACGGCTCTCTTTTTCTTCCATCTCCAAATACTTACCCTATAAATAATATATGACCCCTTTAGGGTGGGGTACGTTTGACGGCTCTCTCTTTCTCCCATCTCATAACATGTGATCAGTACGAACATATCGAGCCCAGCCGACCAGTCGCAAGAAAATAGAGAGAGAAACGAAGATAGAAGTGGAGTTTTGGAAATTAGATTCCTTATTACTTTACACCTATACCCGTGGCCAATAAACTAGAGCATGACTTCTTCTCTCTTCTCTCTTTATTTAACTCTCCATTCTCTTCATTCTTCTTCTCTCTCTTTTGTAGAGTTTTGGAATTTAGATTCTATCTTACTTCATACCTATACCCGTGGCCAATGGCTGGAGCAGGACTTCTTATCTCTTCTCTCTTCGTTTATCTTTTCGTTCTCTTCTCTCTACTTCTCTCTCGTCTATCTTTGTTTCACTTTCTATTTTCTTGTGACTGATCGGCTAGGCTCGATATGTTCATACTGATAACGTATTATAAGATGAGAGAAAGAAAGAGCTATCAAACATGCCCCACCCTAAAGGGGTCGTATAAATATTGAGCAGTGGAGTTTTGGAATTTAGATTCCTTCTTACTTTACACCTATACCCGTCGCCAATGGACTGAAACAAGACTTTTTCTCTCTTGTCACTTCATTTATCTCTCCGTTATCTTTTCTCTTCTTCTTTCTCTTTTGTCTTCGATTCTCTCTCCATTTTCTTATGACTAATCGGCTGGGCTTGACATATTCGTGAAGATAACGTGTTGTAAAATGGGAGAAACAATGAGCCGTCAAACATGCCCCACCTAAAGGGATACTATTAATATTGAGAAGTAGAGTTTTCGAATTTAGATTCCTTTTTACTTCACACCTATACCCGTAGCCAATAGACAGGAGCAAAACTTCTTCTCTCTTATCTCTTTTTTTAACACTCCGTTCTCTTCTCTCTCCTTCTCTCTCCATCTCTCTCTTCTGTCTTCATTTCTGTCTCCGTTTTTTTATGACTGTTCCATTGGGCTCGACATATTCGTATTGATAACGTATTGTGAGATGAGAGATTGCTTATTTATTTTATTTATTTCAATTAATATTTCTTTAAATATTATAAATTATATCATTTTTTTAAATATTTAAATAGTACCATCTCAATATTATAATATAAATATTTAATTATAAAAGATTTTATATTTATTAAATAATTTATATAAATTTATGTGCATAAAAAATATTTTATTTCTCTTATTCTCTCTTTATTTATCTCTCTGTTCTCTTCTCTCTTCTTCTCTCTCTTCTGTTTTCGTTTCTTGTACCGTTATCTTGTGACTGGTCGGCTGGGCTCGACACATTCGTGCTGATAACGTCTTGTGAGAAGAGAGAAGAAGAGAGGAGAGAACAGAGAGAACAATAAAGAGAGAAGAGAAAAAAAGTCTTACTCCAGTCCATTCGCCACCGGTATAAAAGTGAAATAAGAAGGAATCTAAATTTCAAAACTCCACTTCTCAATAATATAATTAAATATCTCTGTTCATTTCTCTATCCTCCCAGGGTTTCCCATAGATTGCTTAGGCATTAAGTAAGCTTACCCTATAAATAAATACGACCCCTTTAGGGTGGGGCATGTTTGATGGATCTCTCTTTCTCCCATCTCACAATTCGTTATCAGCATGAACATGTCGAGTCCAGCTGTCCAGTCGCAAGAAAACGAAGAGAGAAACGAAGACAGAAAAAAGAAAAGAACGGAGAGATAAATAAAGAGAGAATAGAAAAGAAATATTGCTCTAGTCCATTCGCCATGGGTATATGTGTGAAGTAAGAATAAATCTAAATTCCAAAACTCCACTTCTCAATAGCATCATCTCAAAGTTATTATAATTATCATAGTAAATTCCAAAACTCTCTTCATTTTAATTAAATAATTAATTTAATTAAAAAATTATAGTAATATTATCAGTACGAAAAGAGAAAAAGTCCTACTCCAGTCCATTGGCCATGGGTATAGGTTTGAAGTAAGAAAGAATCTAAATTACAAAACTCTACTTCTTAATATTTATATGACCCTTTAGGGTAGGGCATGTTTGACGGCTCTCTCTTTCTTCCACCTCACAATACGTTATCAGAATGAACATATTGAGCCCAGCCTACCAGTCAACTGAAAATGGAGAGAGAAACAAAGACAGAAGAGAGAGAAGAAGAGAGAAGAGAAAACGAAGAAAGAAATTGTGGGTGCAAATTTTGGCAAGAAGTTTGCAAAACGCGGGACCCACCGGCCCTGCCTGGTGGTTCTCCGAGACTACCGCGGGACTCACCGACCCTGTTTGGGGGGCCCACAGAGACTACCTCAGGACCCACCAGCCCTGCCTGTGGAATCCCCAGAGACAACGGCGGGACCTACCAGCCCTGCCTGGAGAATCTCCAAACACGACAGCAGAAACCGCCATTTGATTTCCTCCCAGGAAATCCTATAAATAGCGGAGCCTTCAAATGTAAAAAGGGATCCAGATCCAATCTAAAATCTGATTTTAGAAACTAGAGCTCTGGAATCCCAGCTTTCCATCCTCCAACTCTCCTCGATCTTCTTCTTGTCTCTGAAGAGATCGAAGATACTTCAGTGACACTCGGCCTGTCGAGGTCACTTCGAGCAAAGTGATAGTGAATTCGGGTTGCTCCCTATAGCACGGAGACATAGGCCTCGGTTGAACTCCGAGATCACCTCTTGTGTCACTTTCCTATGCTTGCATATCTAAAGTGATAACTCAAAGTCAAGGCATCAGTCTACGAACATATCCTCTAACCAACAGATCGGTCAAAGATCTACCCTTTAATATCAACTGACTGGTGAGAGGTGAAGTCTTCGGAACGGTACAAAGATTTTTCCCCCATAGTTTGGCACCGTCCATGGGATCCGTTTGAGAAGCCAAGTTCATTCTGCAACAAGCATCAGATCGGTTGAGCAGACAACCGATCTAGATGGACAAACTTCCTGGCCCCTTCGGTTGAGCAGACAACCGTTCGTACACCGGTAATCTAGTTGCATCCTTCGCTTTTCCTAAATGGCAAGGACGAAGCATCATGATCATCAAGAGGGAAGTAACACATGTCAACCTCGTCCGTAGACTCGTTCAATGAGCCAACAGCTCAACTTCGGGCAGCCCCTTGCTGTCCTCGAAATGGGGGTGCGCTCAGAGAGCGGAAGATCGATCGATCGGCCGATCGCACGACCTCCTCGACAGTCAATAGGGCAGACTGCTCCTTATCCTGCTGAAGACCAGCTATCTACCTATCAAATCTCTGCGATTGACTTCTAACTGCTGCAACTGGCTAAGTAAAATACCACCCTTACAGCTGAGAATGATGCTCTCAAGAAGGTAGCCTCCGAGGCTGGAATTGCTCTCCATATCCCCTCACTGGGCAAAAGAGTATATCTGCCATGATAATCGATCCACTCCAAAACCACGGAGGTCAATGGGCACCGCTGCCATTGAGAGGATCCATCGTGATCCAACCCCCTCTACTGCTCCATGGAAGTAGAGTGTTTGGGATCGTATAGATGACGAGTCCTCTCAATCATCCTCAGGTCGTAACTATATCGAGTGGACACAGTAGAAACCCGACTTACGAAGAAGGCACCAGATAAAAGGAGTGCCTTCAAAAAGTAGAGCGTCACCATCCATCCCACTTCAGCGTGAAGCCGGAATGGATCTTCATCACCGGCTCCATCCGAATGATGCTCAAAGGCCCGGGCAAGACCTTGCGATCTTGCCTCTTGATCTGCATCCCGGTCAAGGGCATGGTCGTATGAAGGGATACTCCTTTGCGGGGCCTCTCCATCGAAGTTTGTTCCAATCAACATTTCCAAGGGGATGGAGAACTCCGACTCTCCCCAAATTCAATTGCCTCAAGGGAGATCCAACTCTCCATATACTGGCAGTCAAACAAGCTTTGACCCCACACGAAGAGGAGAACAACGTGCTCTGCCGCACCTTCGCTGGGAGCCTCGACGAGCCGTCTCTCGATTGGTACCACAACCTTCGAGCTAGATCCATCACCCAGTTCGGAATCTTGGCTAAACACTTTGTGCAGCATTATCAACTCAACTTGAAGCCGGAGAAGAAGCTCGACTCCCTCTACAGGCTGAGGATGGGTACTGATGAGAGCCTTCGCAGCTTTACGAGAAGATTCCGCAACGAGTACGCCGCTCTCTCGGGACGACATCTGGATGACGAGGCCATCATGCTAGCCTTCCAGAATGCTCTCCATTTCGATCTCCATATATACAACGACTTCATTCGCAATCCTCCTCCTTCCCTGGGTTCAATGTTTGATCGAATCCAAAGGGAAATAGAAGTTGAAGATGATCAAGTCGCCCGAAAAGGGCGAGAGACGAAGCGACGACCCACTGAAAGAGAAGCTCCGAAGTATACCACCAAAGCTCACAATGCAGAGGCAGTGGTTCCCCCTATAACCAAACGGCCAAGAAACAACAGACGCAGATCTCCTCCGAAGAAGACTACATTCACCGATTGTACTCTATCGATCGAGCAGATCCTCGATGAATTCACCACGAAGAGTTCCTCCGAAGGCTGAACCCTCTGCAGCCGGACACCAAAGTCACAACGGACAAACCAGTCTACTGTGACTTCCACCGCAGCCATGGCCATCCTACCGATCGATGTTATCGATTGAGATACCATCTCGAGGATCTGCTACGCGAAGGCCACCTCCAAGATTTCGTCAAGGGCGGACCAGACCAGCGCCGACCTTCCACGAAGGGTAAAGAAGCTTGCTGGATCCACCAGATCTCTACCGATCAGTCACCTATCACCGTGAGTGCCAACGTCTTTGGCATTCATGGTTCATTGCACAATCAGGCATTGACTGGAAAAGAAGTTGATTGTCAAGTACGGTGCATCTTCAACGTTCGCTCTGCAACGAACAAGGAAGATACCTGGATCGAGAAGCCAGTATAGGGCCTAACTTGGCCCTCCATCATCTTCAATGACTCAGACCTCTAAGGAGTCCATACTCCACACTGGAATCCCCTGTTCCTGAGGCTCATCATCGATGGGAGAACTGTCAATCGCATCCTCATCGACACCGGAAGCTCCATCGATATTATGTTCTAAGACTGCTTCAAGTGTCTGGGAGATAAATATTCTAGCCTCGAAGTCGTCCCAACGGTGATCACGGGCTTCAACGGGGAGCAAAGTATAACAATGGGCGAATCAAGATTCACCCTCGACCTCAGCCGAGAGACTCAGGTCTCGGTAAGGTTTGTAATCATCGAAGGAAAATCCAACTACAATATCATCCTGGGTCGACCATTCCTCCATCAGATCAATGCTATCTCCTCCTCTTACCATCAGTTCCTCAAATTTGCAACAGGAGAGGGTATTGTCTGCATTCGGGGAGATCAACAGACGGGGCGATCCTGCAAAGCGGTCGTGGCCAAAATAGATCGTAGGATAAATCTCGCTCCCCCAAAGCGGCCTAGAGACAAAGCTAGTCCTTCTTCAAGATAGCAACCAAAAGAGATCCCACTGTCCGAACCCCCTCCGATCGAGTGGGAGACTTCACCTTCAATTGAAGAGATCATTCCCATTAACATCGACAGTGGAGATCTCCCTCGAGAAACCTTCATCGGTACCGGTCTCAACGGCTTAGAACCGCTAGACATAGTATCCTTCCTTCAATCCAATATAGACATCTTTGCCTAGTGTTTCGAAGATATGCCTGGGATCAACCCAGAAGACATGTGTCACCACCTAGCAATCAAAGAGGGTATGAAGCCTGTCAAACAAAAGTCATGCACAATCCGACCAGAACGACAAGTTGTGGTTCAAGAGGAGATCAGTAAGCTACTCACAGCAGGCTTCATTCATGAAGTAGAGTATCCTACTTGGATCTCCAATATAGTTGCTGTCCCAAAGAAGAATGGAAAGGTCTGAATGTGCATCGACTTCACCAACCTCAACAAGGCTTGTCCCAAAGATCCATTCCCTATGCCAAGAATAGATAGACTCGTCGATGCCACTGCTGGTCATGAGCTCCTATCTTTCATGGACGGATACTCTGGGTACAATCAAATTTCGCTATATCCGGACGATCAGGAGAAGACGTGCTTTGTGACTGACCGAGGTCTATACTGTTACAACGTAATGCCTTTCGGCCTCAAAAATGCTGAATCCACCTATCAAACGCTAGTCACAAAGATGTTCGAAGATCAAATTGGATGCAACGTCGAAGTTTATGTGGACGATCTCTTCACCAAAAGTTCTAATCGGGGGAGCCACCTCTCTGATCTAGTGGAAATGTTTCAAATCCTCCGAAAGTACCGCATGAAGCTTAACCCGGCTAAATGTGCCTTTGGTGTTCAATCGGGCAAGTTCCTGGGACACCTTGTCACCAGGAGAGGAATTAAAGCCAACTCCGATCAAATTCGAGCCATCCTGGATATGCCATCGCCCACCAATCAAAAGGAAGTGCAACGCCTCACCGAAAGATTAGCTGCCCTCAATCGATTCATCTCGAAGTCTTCCGACAAGTGCAAACCGCTTTTCGACAAATTACGAAAGGCAGATACCTCCGGGTGGAGTCCAACTTGCGAAGATGCCTTTCAAGACATCAAGAGATATCTTGTGCGAGCCCCCATCCTAACAGCTCCACTCCCTAAAGAAGATCTCTGGCTCTATTTTGCCATCACCGATCAAGCAATTAGTACGGTCCTGGTCAGCAGAAGAGAAGGTGTCGAATATCCAGTCTACTACATCAGCCACACACTTCTCCCGGCTGAGACTCGCTACTCAAAGATTGAGAAAGTCACACTATCCTTGCTCACTGCATCACGACGACTCCAGCCTTATTTCATCTCCCACTTGATCACAGTCGTCTCAGAGCACCCACTCAAAGATATCCTCGACAAGGCAGGTTGAGTAGGTCGAATGACCAAATAGGTAATCGAGATGAGTGTACTCGGGATTCAATTCGAATCCCGCACTTCGCTTAAAGGGCAGGCAGTTGCCGACTTCCTACCTGACTTCCCAGTGGAAGATCCCATAACTTGGGAGGAAGACGTCAATATGCGCCTCGAGGATAAAGATAAACCTCCATTCAATATGGCTATAAAGACCAATACAAGCCTTGAAGATCCTGCCATCTCGCCACTTCAATGTAAACTTTATACTGATGTAGCTTCAAGTATGATCAGTTCGGGAATTGGGATAGTCTTAGTATCCCCCAAACTTGATCATCTTTAGAAGACCATTCTCCTTGGATTCAACGCTACCAACAACGAAGCCGAATACGAAGCACTCATATCCGGGCTTGAAATGGCTGAATCTCTGGGGCTAGATTGACTCACCATCTACAGCGACTCCTAGCTAATCATAAGACAGATCAACGGGGAGTACAGCACGAGAAGAAAGAATGCAGTATTACTTGGCCCTAGTGCGATATCTTCAATAACGTTTTGCTAGCACTGAGTTCATCCAAGTCCCGAGAGCAGAAAATCGAGAGGCAGATGCCTTGGCTAACGCTGCCTCGGTTATTAGAGACTCACTTGGGGAGAGAAAAATACAAATCGACTATCAACAAGTCATCGCCACTACAGAAAGAACCGGGGGTGGAAAATAACCAGCTACCGATCATGCCACAATACATGAGCTCGAAGATTGGAGATGGCCAATCTTCGACTTCTTCAAACAAGGAACTATACCAGAAGATCCAATTCAAGCCCGAATACTTCAAAGGAAACTCCCATACTATATCCTTCAAGAAGAAGATCAATATTTCAGATCACACAATGGGATGTTACTCAAATGCATTGGTCTTTTGGAAACAAATGCAATCTTAGTCGACATCCATTCCGGGGCCTGTGGGAATCATTTAGGAGGAAGATCTCTTGAAGCCAAAACCAAGATTCAAGGTTACTACTGGCCGATAATGGCAAGAGATGCTCATTAAGTGGTTCAAAGGTGCGAGCCTTGCCAGAGACACGCTCGAGCTATCCATCTCCCAGCAGATGAGCTCCACCAACTAGCAAGTCCATTTCCCTTCCATCAATGGGGGTTGGACTTCTTGGGTCCTTTCCCACCAACACCAAGCAAGAAGAAGTATTTGCTGTTGGCCACAGACTACTTCACAAAGTGGGTTGAAGCCGTGCCACTCTTCCGAGAGACTGATGATGAAGTCATCAAGTTTATCAGGCATAACATCTTTTCAAGGGTTGGCACGCCCCAAGTCTTAATTGCTGACAACGGAGCTTAATTTGACTCCGACAAGTTCCGAGAATTCTGCCTAAGCAATGGAATCAAGCTCTTCTATTCAACACCAAGGTATCCTCAGTGCAATGGTCAAGCTGAAGCCTCCAATAGAGCTATCCTTGGTCTACTTAAGAAGAAGCTCGATAACAAGAAAGGATTGTGGGAGCAAGTTCTACCTGAAGTCTTATGGGGCTATCGGACCACTCCAAGAAGATCAACTGGATTCTCACCTTTTCGCCTAACATATGGGTCAAAAGCAGTCCTCCCAACAGAGACCATCTCAAACACCTTGAAGACCAAAGCGATCGAAGAGGGAGTTAATGAAGAGCTTCGAGTTAATGATCTCGATTTTTCTAAAGAATTACGAGACCAAGCAACCATTTGTGTTGCCAAGTATCAATAAAGGATCAAACAAGCCTACGATCAGAAAGTCAACAAGAGACAGTTCCCAATTGGCAGTCTGGTCCTCAGAGTAGTCTTCTACAACACAAAAGAACACAGTAGTGGAAAACTAGCTCCCAACTGGGAAGAACCCTACATCATCGAATCAGTAGGAGGCAAAGGATCTTATCGACTGATCACCCCAGAAGAAGATAGACTACCACGAGCTTGGAATGCTAGATATCTCAAAATATTTTATCCTTGATGTAAATTCCATGCTGAATAAAGACCGCTTTCAAGTATTCACCTTGTTGACTCAAGTTCCAAAGCAGTTCTAAGTCATCTATATTCAAGTTCTAAGTAACCTACATTCAAGTCACCAGGTCGTTTAACAAGTTTGGGTGCTTGAGTTGCGACTCGACCCCTTACAGGCAGATGTTAAACGGTTTCAGGTTGTGAAACAAAACAACCTTCAAGTCACTAGGTCAATTTAACAAGTTTGGGAGTCTGTGTTGCGACGTGACCCCTCACATACAAATATTAAACAACCTTCAATTGCAAGATCGTCTAACAGGTTTGGGTACTTGCGTTGCGAATTAACCCCTCACAGGCAAATATTAAACGATTTCAAGTTGTGTTACAACACAACCTTCAATTGTCAAATTACTTAACCAGTTTGGGTGATCAAGTTGTTACTCAACCCCATACGGAAGTGTTAAGTATATTCAAGCATTCCATCCAGAACACAAACATTCAAAGTATTCAGCACAAGAAACATTCAATTTCAAACACCAAGAAGAAGTCTTTATTTTTCAAAAATTGCCAGGTACAAGTGAGCTCTTATATGTGCGGAGCTTACAGGTGCAAAAGCAAAAAGAAAGAAATAGAATACATCAAGTCTTGGCAACACTTGGAGCACGCGACCTCTCTCCTTCAGATCCACCACGAGCCTTGCTCACTGCAGACGCTTTTGAAGAGTAGACGCCACCAGCGTGGACCCTGAGGGCTTCTACCGCTTTCTCCGCTGTCGATCTGAAGCTCTCGCATTCATGTCATGTCTCTTCGAGCTCCTTCCTGAGAGTCTCCTCCTTGGCGGCAGAAGCATCCTTCGCAGCGAGTTGGGCCTTGAGCTCCTTTATTTCAATCGCGCGCTCAACGGCCAAAGTCTTCATTTTGAAGAATCGATTCTTCAACTCTTTAAGCTCGTGACCCTGAGCCACGTAGTTCTCGAGTCATCTTTTGCTCTCAATCCTCTCCTTACGAAGAGCCTCTTTCTTCGCAGTCAAAAGGAAATACAGTCAAGAAGAGATTCTCGAATGTCAAAAGGCAATACAGTCAAGAAGAGAAGTTAGCGAGGATACCTGTGGCATCAGCTCGAGATGCCTCGACCTTACCCTTCCCCTAGTCGAAATCCTTACCCCCGAGGGTCGATCTTTCCTTCGCGGGAGAAGCCACTGGCGGAGGTTGTGGAGTCCCAACCTCTACGCGACTCCCTCCCTTCCTTTGTAAAGGGGACGGAATATCGCGTGGCAGAGTGATCTCCCCTTCCTCCGGGCGTTCAGCAGTCTGTTGAAGCCTGGCCATAAGGGTAGCTGCCTCCTCCGCCACTTGAGCAGCCGAAAGACGGACAGTAGATGGAGGTTGCTCAACCTCCATCCCACCGCTCGTTGAGGCACCCTCGATGCGAAGAACACTCGGGGGTAATTGGTCGAGGGGAGTGGGGTTGCTCGTAGCCACGTCACTCCCCGAGTATTTGATCCTGATACGCGTGGGACGCTTCAGTTCCTCAAAATGATAGGTGGGCAACACCTTCTGGCCGTCACCCACCGTATCCATCATATCTTCCATTCGACAGGCCTTAGCCTCGTCGATAGGAACGGGCTGAGATTCTTCCGCGCCCCTACCATCGCCTCCTTCTTCACCACCTCCATCTCCTCCATCTCCTTCTTCGTCGCCATCATCATCATCCCCATCGTCTTCCTCATCATTGTCATCCTCATCACCACCTTCGTCATCGTCATCATCGACTTCGTCTTCGCCCTCCTCTTCATCTTTCTTTTCTTCTTCTTCTTCTTCTTCTCCTCCTCCTCCTTCCTTCTCATTCTCCTCTTTTTCTTTCTTCTTCTCTTCTTCTCTTTTCTCCTCCTCCTTGAGGACCCTTCTATTCTTCACTTGACCCCTGCGGGTCATCACCAGCTTCTCCTCTGTTGGCAAGCGACGCCTTGCCCCGTACGCCTTCTTCTCAGCCCGGACGGTTCTAACTATCTTACCTGATTGAGGATCCTCCTCAAAATCAGAGTACAAGACATCGTTGTCCTCATACCGGGCCTGCAGTCGGTGGAGAAGGTTGGCGTTTCCATGCCGGACCGGGCAGTTCGAAAACTGCTTCCAGGATCATGTGCCACAGGTCAACTCCAAGAAAAGATTGTCGAGGGCCCCGTCCCGCTCCGATGACCATGCGAAGGCTCCTCCTATACAATACATGTCAACCTCTTTGTGTACTTGAGAATGAGGAGTCTCAGGCATAGAGAGAGGAGTCCACACCTCGGAGACGGAGATCGGCCAATCTGTGTACAGTTTGTCGGAGGGGACGGTATCGATAATCGGGCGGAGGGCGGAGACGCCGGTCAGATTGAAGAATGGGCTATCCTTCCTCGAGGCCCACTTGTAGTGGTAGAAGAAATAGCCCAACTCGATCCTTGCCTCTTCGCCTTTGGGGATGCTAGAGTAGCAAGCCCTGAGCTCCTCCTGGAAGTCAGACTCCACGCAGTAGAATGCGTAGATTATCCTCCATGCGTTCCTGGATATCTACCCCGGGCAAAGCCCTGAGGTGTTCAGCAACCTTGCGGCGAACGGCAGTAGAGGGAGGCGCAGCCCATAGTTTAGCTGGCCGATGGTAACAACCATCCACATCACTTGCTCCTTGCTGGTGATCGTGGTAAAGACAGTCCATTTGTCGATCCCGAAAGCGGATTGAACTCCTGAAAGTGCTGGCCGATTCTTCCCCTCCATGAAGCAGGCTAGCAACTTCTGCCACTTGGCCCTCTTCACATTAGTAAGCTTGCCGCCAGTATTATACTCGTAGGCGGGCTCCTCCGACAGCGGCATGAGATTCCCCAAGACAAAGCTGGCCTTCGAGATGTGCTCTAGCCTTGACGGTGTAGAAGCAAACCCCACGCCCATGTGCCTCTTGCCTAGCACACCGAGGGCGCCTTTGCCCTTGCCCCGACCTTTCTGTATGGGCGACTCCGGAGCCCTCTCCTTCCCCTTCCTCTTAGACGGAACCACGTTCTTCGTCTTCATGCTGCCAGATGATGCCATTTCAACCGATCGAGAGAATACGAGGAACCAAAAATTCGAGAGCAAAGTTCTGGACTTTGAAATTTTTTTTGAAGCGTGAGGCGAGAATGAAATCCAGAAAGGGCTTATAAACCCCTGAGAAGCTGGCACGAAGATCGAAAAAACACATGGCATCACCAGGTCAAAAGCTGTGTTTTTAGAAAGGACACGTGGCATCAATCCAAAGGAAGCGCTCTTCCAGGCGAACCGTCGGAGCCAGACAAAACGTCGAACCACAACGAACCGCCGGTCCAAGCGAACCGCCGATCCAGGCGTACCGCCGGTTCAGGAGAAGCACCGATCCGTGTGAACCACTGGCTCGAGCAAAACAATTATCCTCCATTGCCGTTTGAAGACTTTACCCGTTCGACAGGCAGACGATCGGGTAATTTTCTAAAGGATCGGGCAGAAAACAGGCTCTTTTTCCTGATCGCCTCAACCTCCACCGATTGAATTTGACCAACCGGTCAACTTTGACCGATCGGTCAAGTTCAACCGATCGGTCAAGTTCAACCGATCGGTTAAGTTCAGCTGATCGGTTCGATTTTTACTAGATCGGGCAAAAAACTTAGGTTTTTGCCCGATCACCTCGACCTCGATCGGTTGACTCTAACCGATCGGCCAACTTTGACCGATCGGTCAAGTTCAACCGATCGGTCAAATTTCTACTGGATCGGGTGAAAAACTTAGGTTTTTGCCCGATCACCTCGACTTCGACCGGTTGAATTTAACCGATCAGTCAACTTTGACCGATCGGTCAAGTTCAACCGATCGGTCAAATTTCTACTGGATCGGGCGAAAAACTTAGGTTTTTACCCTATCGCCTCGGCCGAGACCAGTTGAATTTAACCGATCGGTCAACTTTGACCGATTGGTCAAGGTCAACCGATCGGTCAAATTTCTACTGGATCAGGTGAAAAACTTAGGTTTTTGCTCGATCGCCTCGGCCTCGACCGGTTGAATTTAACCGATCGGTCAACTTTGACTGATCGATCAAGTTCAACTGATCGGTCAA
Source organism: Chamaelirium japonicum (assembly GCA_947650365.1). Taxonomy (NCBI): domain Eukaryota; kingdom Viridiplantae; phylum Streptophyta; class Magnoliopsida; order Liliales; family Melanthiaceae; genus Chamaelirium; species Chamaelirium japonicum. The sequence continues at coordinate 1,004,802 of CANTAL010000031.1, forward strand.
ATTTCTACTAGATCGAGCGAAAAACTTAGGTTTTTGCCCGATTGCCTCGGCCTCGACCGATTGAATTTAACCGATCGGTCAACTTTGACCGATCGGTCAAGTTCAACCGATCGATCAAATTTCTACTGGATCGGGCAAAAAACTTAGGTTTTTGCTCGATCTCCTCGGCCTCGATCGGTTAAATTTAACCGATCGGTCAAGTTCAACCGATCGGTCAAATTTCTATAGGATCGAGCGAAAAACTTAGGTTTTTGCCCGATCACCTCGGCCTCGACCGGTTGAATTTAACCGATCGGTCAACTTTGACCGATCGGTCAAGTTCAATCGATAGGTCAAATTTCTACTGGATCGGGCAAAAAACTTAGGTCTTTGCCCCATCGCCTCGACCTCGACTGGTTGAATTTAACCGATTGGTCAACTTTGATCGATCGGTCAAGTTCAACCGATCGATCAAATTTCTACTGGATCGGGCGAAAAACTTTGGTCTTTGCCCGATCGCCTCGACCTCGATCGGTTGAATTTAACCGATCGGTCAAGTTCAACCGATCGGTCAAATTTCTACTGGATCGGGCGAAAAGCTTAGGTTTTCGCCCGATCGCCTCAACCTCGACCAGTTGAAATTAACCGATCGGTTAACTTTGATCGATCGGTCAAGTTCAACTGATCGGTCGAATTCCTACTAGATCGATGAAAAAACAGTCTTTTTGACCGATCGCCTCGACCTCCACTGGTTGAATTTAATCGATCGGTCAACTTTGACAGATCGGTCAAATTTAACCGATCGGTCAAATTCAACCGATCGGTCAACTTTGACCGATCAGTCGGCAATGGCCGATTGGTCTATCCACGCTAACACTCAAGGAATGTTTTACGCTCATGACAGGGGGTTGTTACGTTTGCACCAAGAATGCAAGCCAGCCAGGGTGACCTCTACCTAGCTTGGAGGGGGTAAGTGTAGGTGCAAATTTTGGCAAGAAGTTTGCAAAACGCGGGACCCACCGGCCCTGCCTGGTGGTTCTCCGAGACTACCGCAGGACCCACCGACCCTGCCTGGTGGGACCACAGGGACTACCACGGGACCCACCGACCCTGCCTGGGGGGCCTACAGAGACTACCTCAGGACCCACCCGCGATCACCTCTTGTGTCACTTTCCTATGCTTACATATCGAAAGTTATAACTCAAAGTGAAGGCATCAGTCTACGAACATATCCTCCAACCAACAGATCGGTCAAAGATCTACCCTTCAATATCAACTGACTGGTAAGAGGTGAAGTCTTCGGATCGGCACGAAGATTTTTCCCCCACAGAAACAATGATAGAAGAGAAAAGGAGCGAGAAAAGAATGAATAAAAGAAGGGAGAAGAAGTCCTGCTCCAGTCGATTAGCCACAAGTATAGGTATGAAGTAAGAAGGAATCTAAATTCCAAAACTCAACTTCTCAATATTTATACGACCCCTTTAGGGTTGGGCATATTTGACGGCTCTCTCTTTCTCCCATCTCACAACACGTTATCAGTACGAACATGTCGTGCCCAACCGACCAGTCGTAAGAAAATGGAGAGAGAAACGAAGACAGAGGGAAGAGAACGGAGAGATAAACAAAGAGATAAGAGAGAAAAAGTCATGCTCTAGTCCATTGACAATGGGTATAAGTATGAACTAAGAAATAATCTAAATTATAATACTACACTTCTGTCTTCGTTTCTCTCTCCGTTTTTCTTGCGACTGGTTGGCTAGGCTAGATATGTTCGTGCTGATAACTTGTTGTGAGATGGGAGAAAGAGAGAGTCATCAAACGTGCCCCACCCTAAAGTGGTCATATATTATTTATAGGGTAAGCTTACTTAGGACCTAAGCAATCTATAGAAAACCCTAATCCGTGGGAGAAGATAGAAGAGAACTGAGAGATATAATTATATTATTGAGAAGTGGAGTAGAGACGTCAAACATGCCCCACGCCAAAGGGGTTGTATATTATTAATAGGTTAAGCTTACTTAGGGCCTAAGCAATCTATAGGAAACCCTAATCCATGGGAGAGATCCGACGATGGATAGCCATCCGATCGAACGATCTCAAAGTATTTGTACTGTTTTAAATTTTTTTAAAGAAAAATATAAATTATTTCTAAAGAAAAAAATTCAGGTGTGCCTCATCTTCCTTCTTTACTTCCAATTATTTAATTAATTTAATTAGTTTAATAAATTAAATAATTAAATAAATATATAATTATCTATATAATTAAATTATTTAAATAATTTATTTATTATTTAAATATTAAAATAAATAAATATATATTTGATTATTTAAAAAAATATTAAGTTATTTAAAAAAATATTTTATTAATTATATATTCAAATAATTAACTAATTATTTAAATAATAAGTAAATAGTTATTAAATTATTATTTTATTTTATTACTTAACTAAACAATTAATTTTTTTATTTCATTTAATATTTCATACTTTAATAAAATAATTTTTAATTATTTAATTAAATAATAATTTATTTAAAATATTATTTATGTAACTATAAAATAATTTAATAATTAAATTATTTATTCCTTTAAGCAAATTATCTATTGAATATATTTTTAACTAAATAAGTTTTTAAATATTTAAATTATTGACTAATTATTTAGTTATTTTAAAATAAAATAATAATTAAGGAAATAACTAATAAAGAGAATTAATAAATTAATTATATAATTAATTTATTATTTAATAATATACTAATAATAAATAAATAAAATAATAAATTTTATTAAATAACTAGATAATTAAGTAATAAAATAAATTAATTAACTTACCAAAAATATAATTATTAAATTATTAAATTATTTAATAAGTAAATAAATAATTAATTTAATTAAAAAAATTATAATAACATTACTATGATAATCATAATAATTTTAGGATGATACTATTGAGAAGTAGAGTTTTAGAATTTAGATTCTTCTTACTTCACACCTATACCTGTGGCGAATGGACTGGAGTAGGACTTCTTCTCTCTTCTCTTTTTGTTTATCTCATCATTCTCTTCTCTCTTCTTCTCTTAATCGATTGTCAATAAATTTTTTGTAATAAAATTAATTTATATTTTTCTTTGAAAAATTTTAAAACAATACAACTGTTATGAGATCGTTCGATCGGATGGCAATGAATTGGAGCAGGACTTCTTTTCTCCTCTATCTTTATTTATATCTCTGTTCTCTTCTCTCTTCTTCTCTCTCTTTAGTCTTCGTTTCTCTCTCCGTTTTCTTGTGATTGATCGACTGGGCTCGACATAATCGTGCTGATAATATATTGTAACATGGGAGAAAAAGAGAGTCGTCAAACATGCCCCATCTAAAGGGGTCGTATATTATTTATAGGGTAAGCTTACTTAGGGCCTAAGCTATCTATGGAAAACCCTAATCCATGGGAGAAGAAAGAATAGAATGAAGAGACTTAATTATATTATTGAGAAGTGGAGTTTTGAAATTTAGATTCCTTCTTACTTCACACCTTTACTCGTCGCCAATAGACTGGAGCAGGTCTTCTTCTCTCTTCTCTTATAGTTTATCTCTCTGTTCTCTTCTCTCTTCTTTTCTCTCTTTTGTCTTCGTTTCTCTCTATTTTGTTATAACTGGTCGGCTGGGCTCGACATGTTCGTACTGATAAAGTATTATGAGATGGGAGAAAGAGAGAGCCATCAAACATGCCCCACCCTAAAGGGGTCGTATAAATATTAAAAAATAGAGTTTTGGAATTTAGATTCTTTCTTACTTCATACCTATACTCGTGGCCAATGGACTAGAGCAGGACTTCGTCTCTCTTCTTTCTTCATTTATTTCTTTGTTCTATTCTCTTTTCTTCTCTCTCTTTTGTGGAGTTTTGGAATTTAGATTCCTTCTTACTTCACACCTATAATTATATAAGAAGAGACTATTTAAATAATTAATTCTTAGTTTTCTTCTCTCTTTTGTCTTTGTTTCTCTCTTTATTTTCTTATGACTGGTTGGCTAGGCTAGACATGTTCGTGCTGATAATGTTTTGTGAGATAGGAGAAAGAGAGACCCATCAAACGTGCTCCACCCTAAAGGGGTAGTATTTTATTTATAGGGTATGCTTACTTAGGGCCTAAGCAATCTATGGTAAACCCTAATCCATAGGAAAAGAGAGAAGAGAACAGAGAGATTTAATTATTTTATTGAGAAGTAGAGTTTTATAATTTAGATTCCTTCTTACTACACATCTATACCCATGGCTAATAGACTGGAGTAGGACTTTAACTCTCTTCTCTATTTGTTTATCTCTATATTTTCTTCTCTTTTCTTCTCTCTCTCCTGTCTTCGTTTCTCTTTCTGCTTTCTAATAACTGGTCGGTTGGGCTCAATATATTTGTACTGATAACGTGTTGTAAGATGGGAGAAAGGGAGAGCCATCAAACATGCCCCACCCTAATTAGATTTATTCTTACTTTACACCTATACCCGTGGCCAATAGGTTGGAGCAGGACTTCTTCTATCTTCTCTCTTCGTTTATCTCCCTGTTCTTTTCTCTTTTTTTTTCTCTCTCCTATCTTTCTTTCTCTCTCTGTTTTCTTATGACTGGTCGGCTGGGCTTGACATATTCGTTTTGATAATGTATTGTGTAATGGAGCTAAAGAGAGCTGTCAAATGTGCTTCACCCTAAAGGGGCCATATAAATATTGAGAAGTGGAGTTTTAGAATTTAGATTATTTCTTACTTTACACTTATACCCGTGGTGAATGGACTAGAGCAGGACTTCTTCTCTCTTCTCTCTTTATTTATCTCTCCATTCTCTTCTTTCTTCTTCTCTCTCTTCTGTCTTCATTTCTCTCTCCGTTTTTTTGTGACTGGTTCGTTGGGATCGACATATTCATGCTGATAACGTGTTGTGAGATGGGAGAAAGAGAGAGCCATCAAACGTGCTCCACCCTAAAGGGGTCGTATATTATTAATAGGGTAAGCTTACTTAGGGCCTAAGCAATCTATAGGAAACCCTAATCCATAGGAGAGATCCGATGGTGGATAGCTATTCGATCGAATGATCTCAAAACAGTTGTAATATTTTTAATTTTTTAAAGAAAAATATAAATTATTTTTAAAGTAAAAAATTCGGGTATGCCTCATGTTCCTTCTTTACTTCCTATTATTTAATTAATTTAATTAGTTTAATAAATTAAATAGTTAAATAATTAAATAAATATTTATTTATCTATATAACTAAATATTTAAATTATTTATATAATTTATTTAATATTTAAATATTAAAATAAATAAATATTAATTTGATTATTTAAAAAAATTTAAGCTATTTAAAAAAAAAAATTATTATTTATATATTCAAAAAATCAACTTATTATTTAAATAATAAGTAAATAGTTATTGAATTATTATTTTATTTTATTACTAAATTAAATAATCAATTTTTTATTTATTTTAATTAATATTTCATAATTTAATAAGAAAAATTAAATTAATTAATTATATAATAAATTTATTAAAATTATTATTTTTTTAACTATATCTTCTTCTCTCTTTTCTATATTCGTTTCGCTCTCCATTTTCTTATGACTGGTCGGTTGTGCTCGATATATTTGTGATATAATGTGTTGTAAGATGGAAGAAAGAGAGAGCCATCAAACATGCCCCACCCTAATTAGATTTCTTCTTTCTTTATACCTATACCCATGGCCAATAGGTTGGAGCAGGACTTCTTCTATCTTCTCTCTTTGTTTATCTCCCTCTTATCTTCTCTCTTTTTTTCTCTCTCCTGTCTTCCTTTCTCTCTCTGTTTTCTTATGACTGGTCGACTGGGCTTGACATGTTCGTGTTGATAATGTATTTTATTTATAGGGTATGCTTACTTAGGGCCTAAGTAATTTATAGGAAACCCTAATCCATGGGAGAGATCCGACGGTGGACAGCCATCCGATCGAACATGCCCCACCCTAAAGGGGTCGTATTAATAATTTACTTAAATAATTATTAAATTAATTCTCTTAATTAGTAAGATTACCTTATAAATATTTAATTATATATAATTGATTATCGGCATGGGTATAGGTGTGAAGTAAAAAGGAATCTAAATTCCAAAACTCCATTTCTCAATAGTATCATCTCAATAATATTATGATTATCATAGTAACATTACAATAATTTTTTTTATTAAATTAAATATTTATTTAATTACTAATTAATTTAAATAATTTAATAATTTAAATAATTTAATAATTAAGTTTACTAATTAATGTATTGTGAGATGGGAGAAAGAGAGAGCCGTCAAACTTGCTCCACCCTAAAGAGGTTGTATAATATAATTAAATCTCTCCGTTCTCTTCTCTCTTCTCCCATGGATTAGGGTTTCCCATAGATTGCTTAGGCCCTAAGTAAGCTTACCCTATAAATAATATACTACCCTTTTAGGGTGGGGCATATTTATGGATCTCTCTTTCTCTCATCTAATAACATTTACCCTATAAATAATATTTGACCCCTTTAGGGTGGGGCACTTTTGACGGCTCTCTCTTTCTCCTATCTCACATCACATTATCAGCACGAATATATGGAGCCCAGCCTACCAGTCGCAAGAAAATAGAGAGAGACAAAGATAGAAGAGAAGTTTTAGAATTTAGATTCCTTCTTACTTCACACCTATACCCGTGGTCAATGGACTGGAGCAGGACTTCTTCTCTCTTCTCTCTTCTCTCTTTATTTATCTCCCTGTTCTTTTCTTTCTTCTTTTCTCAAATCTCTCCGAAGAGAGAAGAGAAAAGAAGTCCTTCTCCAATCCATTAGCCATGGGTACAATTATGAAGTAAGAATGAATCTAAATTCCAAAACTTCATAGAAGTGACAGAAAAAGAGAGAAGAGAACGAAGAGATAAACAAAGACAGAAGAGAGAGATACGATTGGTCGGCTGGGCTCGATAGTAAGAAGTGGCACACCCGAATTGCTTAGGCCCTAAGTTCAAATATTAAGAGATACACTATCGGATATCTCCTATAGATTAGGGTTTCTCATATAATACTTAGGCCCTAAGTAAGCTTACCTTATAAATAATATACGACCCCTTTAGGTTGGGGCATGTTTAATGGCTCTCTCTTTCTCCCATCTCACAACACGTTATCAGCACGAACATATCGAGCCCAGTGACCAGTCGCAAGAAAACAGAGAGAGAAACAAAGACAAAAGAGAGAAGAAGAAAGAAGAGAATGGAGAGATAAACGAATATAGTAGAGAGAATAAGTCATGTTCTAGTCCATTGGCCATGGGTATAGGTATGAAGTAAGGAGGAATATAAATTCCAAAACTCCACTTCTCAATAATATAATTAAATCTCTCTGTTCTTTTTTTTCTTCTCCTATGGATTAGGGTTTTCTATAGATTGCTTAGGTACTAAGTAAGCTTACCATATAAATAATATACGACCCCTTTAGGGTGGGGCACATTTGATGGCTCTCTCGTTCTCTCATCTCACAACACGTTATCAGCACGAACATGTCGAGCCTAGCTGACCAGTCACAAGAAAACAGAGAGAGAAACAAAGACAGAAGAGAGAGAAGATACGAGGAGAACGGATATATAAACGAAAAGAGAAGAGAGAAGAAGTCATACTCCAGTCCAAACGCCATGGGTATAGGTATGAAGTAAGAAGGAATCCAAATTTCAAAGCACTACTTCTTAATAGTATCTTCTCAATGTTATTATGATTATCATAGTAATGTTACTATAATTTTTTTAATTAAATAAATTGTTTGATTAAAATGAAGAGAAAATAGAATTTACTATGATAATCGCAATAACGTTGAGATGATATTATTGCGAAAACTCTATTTCTCAATAATATAATTAAATCTCTCCGTTCTCTTCTATCTTCTCCCATGGATTATGTTTTCCTATGAATTGGTTAGGCCCTAAGTAAACTTACCTTATAAATAATAAACAACTCCTTTAGGGTGGGTCACGTTTGACAGCTCTCCCTTTCTCCTATCTCACAACACGTTATCAGCACGAACATGTCAAGCCCAACCAACCCATCATAAGAAAATGGATAGAAAAACGAAGACAGAAGTAGAGTTTTATAATTTAGATTCCTTCTTACTTTACACCTATACCCATGGCCAATTGACTAGAGCAGGACTTCGTCTCTTTTCTCTCTTCATTTATCTCTCTATTTTCTTCTCTCTTCTTCTCTCTTTTCTATCTTCGTTAAACTCCACTTCTTTTCTCAATAAATGAAGAGAGACACGAAGACAGAAGAGAGAGAAGAATAGAGAAGAGAATGGAGAGATAAACGAAGAGAGAAGAGAGAAGAAGTCCTGCTCCAGTCTATTCACCATGGGTATAGGTGTAAAGTTCTCTCTTCTATCATCGTTTATCTCTCCGTTATCTTCTCTCTTCTTTCGTCTTCGTTTGTCCTTCAGTTTTTCTTATCACTGGTAGACTGGGCTCGACATGTTCGCGGTGATAACGTATTATGAGATGGGAGAATGAGAGAGCCGTCAAATGTGCCCCACGCTAACGGGGTCGTATATTATTTAGACTAGGCTCGACATGTTCGTTTGTCCCTCAGTTTCTCTTCTGTCTTCGTTTCTCTCTCCGGTTTCTTGTGACTAATCGACTGGGCTCGATATGTTCATGCTAATAACGAGTTGTGAGAAAAAAAAAGAGAGAATGGAAGGAAGAGATAAACGAAGAAAGAAGAGAAGAAATATTGCTCCAGTCCATTCGCCATGGGTATAGGTGTAAAGTAAAAAGGAATCTAAATTCCAAAACTCCACTTCTAAATAATGTAATTAAATCACTCCATTCTTTTCTCTCTTCTCCCATGGATTAGGGTTTCCCATAGATTGCTTAGGACTTAAGTAAGCTTACCCTATAAATAATATATGACCCCTCTAGGGTGGGGCATGTTTGACGGCTCTTCCTTTCTCCCATCTCATAATACTTTATCAGCACGAACATATCGAGCCCAGCTGACCAGTCGCAATAAAACAGAAAGAGAAACGAAGACAGAAGTGGAGTTTTGGAATTTAAATTCCTTCTTACTTCACACCTATACCCTGTGGCCAATAGACTAGAGCAGGACTTTTTCACTCTTCACTCTTCGTTTATCTCTCTGTTCTCTTTTCTCTTCTTCTTTTACTTCTGTCTATATTTCTTTATCCGTTTATTAAGAGAAGAAGAGGAGTTTAACGAAGACAGAAGAGAGATAAGAAGCGAGAAGAGAATAGAGAGATAAATAAAGAGAAAATAGAGAACTTCACATCTATACCCGTGGCCAATGGACTGGAGTAGGACTTCTTCTCTCTTCGTTTATCTCACCATTTTCTTCTCTTTTTCTTTCTCTTTGTCTTCATTTCTCTATCCGTTTATATAGAGAAGAAGTAGAGTTTAATGAAGACAGAAGAGAGATAAGAAGCGAGAAGCAAACAGAGAGATAAATGAAGAGAGAAGAGAGGAGATGTCCTGCTCCAGTCCATTGGCCACGGGTATAAGTGTGATGTAAGAAGGAATATAAATACCAAAACTCCACTTCTGTCTTCATTTCTCCTACTATTTTCTTGCGACTGGTCGGCTAGGCTCGATATATTCGTACTGACAACATGCTGTGAGATGGGAGAATGAGAGAGCCGTCAAACGTGCCCCACCCTAAAGGGGTCGTATATTATTTATAGAAAAAGCTTACTTAGGGCCTAAGCAATCTATGAGAAACCCTAATCCATAGACGAAGAGAAAAAAGAACGAAGAGATTTAATTAAATTATTGAGAAGTAGAGTTTTGGAATTTAGAATCTTTCTTAATTCACACCTATACCTGTGGCGAATGGACTGGAACAAGACTTCTTCTCTCTTCTCTCTTCGTTTGTCTCTCCGTTCTCTTCTCTCTTCTCACAACACATTATCAACATGAACATGTCGAACCTAACCGACCAGTCACAAGAAAACAGAGAGAGAAAAGATGATAGAAGAGAGAGAATATAACAAAGAGATATATAAAGAGAGAAGATAGAAGAAGTCCTACTCCAGTCCATTGGCCACGCGTATACCTGTAAAGTTAAAATAAATCTAAATTCCAAAACTCCACATAAGAGAGATAAGAAGAGAGAAGAGAATGGAGAGATAAATGAAGAAAGAAGAAGTCCTACTCTAGGCTATTGGCCACGGGTATAGGTATGACATAAGAAGGAATATAAATTCCTAAACTCCACTTCTGTCTTCGTTTCTCTCTCCGTTTTCTTGTGACTGGTCGGCTGGGCTTGACATGTTCGTACTGATAACTTGTAATAAGATGGGAGAAAGAGAGAGCCGTCAAACATGCCCCACCCTAAAAGGGTCATATATTATTTATAAGGTAAGATTACTTAGGGCCTAAGCAATCTATAGAAAATCCTATTCCATGAGAGAGATTCAATGGTAGCCCTAATTAAGCTTACCCTATAAATAATATACGACCCCTTTAGGGAGGGGCATGTTTGACGGCTCTCTCTTTCTCCCATCTCATAACACGTTATCAACACAAAAATATCGAGCCCAACCAACCAGTCACAAGAAAATGAAGAGAAACGAAGATAGAAATGGAATTTTGGAATTTAGATTCCTTCTTACTTCACACCTATACCCATGGCCAATAGACTGGAGTAGGACTTCTTTTCTCTTCTAACTTCATTTATCTCTTCGTTCTCTTCTCTTTTCTTCTCTCTCTTCTATGGAGTTTCAGAATTTAGATTCATTCTTACTTCATACCTATACCCGTGGCCAATGGACTGGAGCAGGACTTCTTCTCTCTTCTCTTTTTGTTTATCTTTCTGTTCTCTTATCTCTTCTTCGCTCACTTCTGTCTTTATTTATCTCTCCATTTTCTTATGACTGGTCGGCTGGGCTTGACATGTTCGTGCTGATAATATGTTATGACAAGTGAGAAGAGAACAAAAAGATAAATGAAGAGATAAGAGAGAAGAAGTCCTTCTTCAGTCCATTCACCACGGGTATAGGTGTGAAGTAAAAAGAAATCTAAATTCCAAAACTCCACTTCTTAATAATATAATTAAATCTCTCCTTTCTCTTTTTTCTTCTCCTATGGATTCAGGTTTCTCATAGATTGCTTAGGCCCTAAGTAAGCTTACCCTACAAATAATATACGACCCCTTTAGGGCAGGGCAAGTTTGATGACTCTCTCTTTATCCCAACTCATAATAAATTATCAGCACGAACATATCGAGCCCAACCGACCAGTCACAAGAAAACGGAGAGAGAAACGAAGACAGAAGAGAGAGAAGAAGAAAGAAAATAATGGAAAGATAAACAAAGATTGAAGTGAGAAGAAGTCATACTCCAGTCTATTGGCCACGGGTATAGATTTGAAGTAAGAATGAATCTAAATTCCAAAACACCACTTCTTAATATTTATATGACCCCTTTATGGTGGGGTACGTTTGACGGCTCTCTCTCTTTTTCCCATCTCACAACACGTTATCTATATAAGCATATCGAGCCCAGCAGACTAGTTACAAGAAAACAGAGAGAGAAACAAACATAGAAGAGAGAGAAGAAAAGAGAAGAAAATAGAGAGATAAATGAAGAGAGAAAAAGTTCTGCTCCAGTACATTGGCCATGGGTATAGGTTTGAAGTAAGAAGGAATCTGAATTCCAAAACTCTACTTCTCAATAATATAATTAAATATCTCTGTTTTCTTCTCTCTTCTCCTATGGATTAGGATTTCCCATAGATTGCTTAGGCTCTAAGTAAGCGTACCCTATAAATAATACATGACCCCTTTAGGGTAGGGCATATTTGACGGCTCTATCTCTTTCTCCCAAATCATAATACGTTATCAGCACAAACATATCAAGCCCAGCCGACCAGTCGCAAGAAAATGGAGAGAGAAATGAAGACAGGAGAGAGAGAAGAAGAGAGAAGAGAACGGAGATATAAATAAAGAAAGAAGAAGTCATGCTCCTGTCCATTGGCCACGGGTATAGGTGTAAAGTAAGATATAATCCAAATTCCAAAACTCCACTTCTGTCTTTGTTTCTCTCTCTGTTTTCTTGCAACTGGTCGGCTGGGCTCGATATGTTCGTGCTGATAACATATCTAGTTTAATTAAGAAGGTATCTAAATTCTAAAACCTTACTTCTCAATAATATAATTAAATTTCTCTATTCTCTTCTATCTTTTCCCATAGATTAGGGTTTCCCATAGAATTCTTAGGCCCTAAGTAAGCTTACCCTATAAATAATATTCGACCCCTTTAGGGTAGGGCATATTTGACGGCTCTCTCTTTCTCCCATCTCATACTACTTATCCAATAAATAATAAATGACCCCTTTAGGGTAGGGCATATTTGATGGCTCTCTCTTTCTCGCATCTTATAACACGTTATCTTTTGTTTCTCTCCCCGTTTTCTTTATTTCTCTCTTTTTCTCTTATAGTATAAAATAAAATAAATAAGTATTGATTGAAAAGAGATAAAAAATTATTTTAAACTAGAAAGAGCAGGACTTCTTCTCTCTTCTCTCTTCTCTCTTCGTTTATCTCTCCATTCTCTTCTTTCTTTCTCCCATCTCTTAACATGTTATCAGCACGAACATATCGAGCCTAGCCAACCAATTGTAAGAAAACGGAGAGAGAAACGAAGATAGAAGTAGAGTTTTTGAATTTAGATTTCTTCTTCCTTCACACTTATACCAATGGCTAATGGACTGGAGCAGGACTTTTTCTCTCTTCTATCTTCGTTTATCTCTTCGTTATTTTCTCTCTTCTTCTCTCTATTCTGTCTTCGTTTCTCTCTCCGTTTTTTTGTGACTGGTTGGCTTGGCTTGATATGTTCGTGCTGATAACGTATTGTAAGATGGAAGAAAAATAGGACCGTTAAACATGCCCCACCCTAAAGGTGTCGTATATTATTTATAGGGTAAGCTTACTTAGGGCCTAGGCAATCTACGAGAAACCCTAATCCATGGAAGAGGTCCGAATATGGACAGCCATCCGATCGAACGATCTCACAACAATTGTAATGTTTTATATATTTTTTTTAAAAAATGTAAAATATTTTTAAAGCAAAAAATTCGAGTGTGCTTCATCTTCTTTCTATACTTCCAATTATTTAATTAATTTAATTATTTAATAAATTAAATTGTTAAATAATTAAATAATCAAATAAATATTTAATTATCTTCTCTCTTATCACTTTATTTTATTACTATGATAATTAAGTAGAGTGTTGCTACTATAATTTTTTTAATTAAATTAATCATTTAATTAAAACGAAGAGAGAAGAGAATTTACTATGATAATCATAGTAACGTTGAGATGATACTATTGAGAAGTGAAGCCTTAGAATTTAGATTCCTTTTTACTTCACACCTATACCCGTGGTGAATAGACTGGAGCAAGACTTATTCTCTCTTCTCTCTTATTTATCTTCGTTTAAATTATTTAATAATTCAAAAAATTAATAAATTATGTTTTTAGTAAAATAATTAATTTAAATAAACAAATTTTTTGCTTGAAAAATAATTAATATTTTTAAAATTTTTTTTTTTAAAACATTACAACTATTATGAGATCGTTCGATCGGATGGCTGCCCACCATCGGATCTCTCCCGTGGATTAGGGTTTCCCATAGATTGCTTAGGCCCTAAGTAAGCTTACCCTATAAATAATATACGACCCTTTAAGGGTGGGGCACATTTGACGGCTCTCTCTTTCTCCCATCTCACAACACATTATTAGCACAAATATATCGAGCCCCATGTAATCTAATTAAATAAATATTTAATTAATTATAGAACTTCTCTCTTCGACATGTTCGTACTGATAACGTGTTTTGAGATGGGAGAAAAGAGCCGTCAAACGTGTCCTACCCTAAAGGGGTCGTATATTCTTCAAAGAAGAGAGAAGAGAATGAAGAGATAAACGAAGAGAGAAGAGAGAAGAACTCCTACTCCTGTCCATTCACCACGGGTATAGTTATGAAGTAAAAAGGAAACTAAATTCCAAAACTCCACTTCTTAATATTTATACGGCCCATCAGATCTCTACCATCTCTTTATTTATTATACTTATTTAATCTCACAATACGTTATCAGCACGAACATATCGAGCCCAGTTGACCAGTCACAAGAAAACAGAGAAAAAAACGAAGACAGAAGAAAAAAAAGAAGAGAGAAGAGAACGGAGAGATAAACGATGAGAAAAGAGAGAAGAAGTCATGCTCTAATCCATTATTCAGGGGTATATATATGAAGTAAGAAAGAATATAAATTCCAAAACTCCACTTCTGTCTTTATTTCTCTCTATATTTTCTTATGACTGGTCGGCTCGGCTCGACATGTTCGTGTTGATAACGTGTTGCGAGATGGGAGAAAGGGAGAGCTATCAAATATGCCCACCTAAAGGAGTCGTGTAAATATTAAGAAGTGGAGTTTTAGAATTTACATTCCTTTTTACTTCATACCTATACCCGTGGCCAATGGACTGGAGAGGCCACAGGTATATTATTTATTGGGTAAGATTACTTAGGGCCTAAGCAATCTACGACAAATCCCAATCCATAAGAGATTACTTAGGGCCTAAGTAGGACTTCTTCTCACTTCTCTTCTCATTTATCTCTTTGTTCTTTTCTCTCTTTCTCCCATCTCATAACACGTTATTAGTACGAACATATCGAGCCCAGACGACCAGTCGCAAGAAAACAAAGAGAGAAGAGAAATAAAAGAGAGAGAAGAAGAGAGAAGAGAATGGAAAGATTTAATTATATTATTGAGAACTGGAGTTTTGGAATTTAGATTCCTTCTTAATTCACACCTATACCCATGGCGAATGGACTGGAGCATGACTTCTTCTCTCTTCTCTCTTCATTTGTCTCTCTGTTCTCTTCTCTCTTCTTCTCTCTCTTCTGTCTTCGTTTCTTTCTCCGTTTTCTTGTGATTAATCGGCTGGGCTCGACATGTTCGTGCTGAATAGGAAAGATTATTTAACTAATATTATTTTTAGTCCTGCTCCATATTTAATCTCTCTTCTTCTCTCTCTTCTATGGAGATTTGAAATTTAGATTCCTTTTTACTTCACACTTATACTCGTGGCCAATGGACTGGAGCAGGACTTCTTCTTTTTTCTCTCTTCATTTATCTCTTCGTTATCTTCTCTCTTCTTCTCTCTCTTCTGTGGAGTTTTGGAATTTAGATTCTTTCTTACTTCACACCAATACCCATGGCCAATGAACTAGAGTAGGACTTCTTTTCTCTTACCTTTTTATTTATCTCTCTATTCTTTTCTCTCTTCTTCTCTCTCTTTTCTATCTTCGTTTCTCTCTCTGTTTTCTTGCGACTGGTCGGCTGGGCTCGATATGTTCATACTGATAACGTGTTGTGAAATAGGAGAAAGAAAGAACCGTCAAACATGCTCCACCCTAAAGGGATAATTTATTATTTATAGGGTAAGCTTACTTAAGGCCAAAGTAATCTATGGGAAACCCTAATCCATAGGAGAGATCCGATAGTGGACAACCATTATTCTTACTTCACACCTATACCCATGGCGAATGGATTGGAGCTAGACTTATTCTCTCTTCTCTGTTCTTCTCTTTCTAATTATCGGATAGCTGTCTACCATCGGATCTTTCCCATTGATTAGGGTTTCACATAGATTATTTAGGCCCTAAGTAAGAAGAAGTCATGTTTTAGTCCATTGGCCACGGGTATAGGTATGAAGTAAGAAAGAATCTAAATTCAAAAACTCCACTTCTCAATAGTATCATCTCAACGTTATTATTATTATCATATTAATGTTACTATAAATTTTTAAATTAAATTAAAATTTTATTTAATTATTAATTAATTTAAATAATTTAATAATTAATTTTTTATTAAAATAATTAATTTATTTAATTATCTAATTATTTAATTAAATTTATTATTTTATATATTTATTATTATTTTATTATTAAATAATTAATTTTGGTAACTATTTAATTATTTAAATTATTGAATAAAGAAATAATTATTTAATTATATAATTAATTTATTAATTCATTTTGTTAGTTATTTCTTTAATTATTATCTTATTTTTAAATAATTAAATAATTAGTTAATTATTTAAACAGAGTGAGAAAACATAGAGATAAATAATAGTGCCCCACCCTAAAGAAAATTTATAAAAACATTAATTATTTCAAGTTTATGCTTAAAAAAAAAAGAGTGGTCAAACGTGCCCCAACCTAAAGGGGTCCTATATTATTTATTGAGAAGTTGAGTTTTGGAATTTAGACTCCTTCTTACTTCACACTACTTCACACCTATACCCGTGGCTAATGGACTAGAGCAAGACTTCTTCTCTCTTCTCTCTTTGTTTCTCTATCCTTTTCTAGTGACTAGTCAGCTAGGCTCGATATATTCGTGCTGATAACGTGTTGTGAGATGGGAGAAAGAGAGAGCCGTTAAATATACCCAACCCTAATTAGATTCCTTTCTTACTTCACACCTATATATGTGGCCAATAGACTGGAGCAGGACTTCTTCTTTTTCCTTTCTTCATTTATCTCTCCGTTCTCTTCTCTCTTTTTCTCTCTCTTATGAGGAGTTTTAGAATTTAGATTCCTTCTAACTTCACACCGATACCCGTAGCTAATGAACTAAAGCAGGACTTCTTCTCTCTTCTCTCTTTATTTATCTCTCCGTTATCTTATCTCTTCTTCTCGCTCTTCTGTCTTCGTTTCTCTCTCCGTTTTCTTGCGACTGGTCGGTTGGGCTCGATATGTTCATACTAATAACGTGTTATACTGTGGGAGAAAGAGAGAGCCGTCAAACATGCCCCACTCTAAAATGATAATATATTATTTATAGGGTAATCTTACTTAGGGCCTAAATAATCAATGGGAAACCCTAATCCATGGGAGAGATCCGACGGTGGATAGCCATCTTCCTTACTTCACACCTATACCCGTGGTGAATGGACTAGAGCAAGACGTCTTCCATTGATTAGGATTTCCTATAGATTGCTTAGGCCCTAAGTAAGCTTACCCTATAAATAATTAAGGCTGACCAGTCATCTCTACGTTATTATTATTATCATAGTAATGTTACAATAATTTTTTTAATTAAATTAATTATTTATTTAATTTTATAATATTTAAATTAATTTAATAATTTAAATAATTGAGTTTTTAATAAAATAATAAATATATTTAATTATTGAATTATCTAGTTATTAAATTAAATTTATTATATTATTTATTTATTATGATTATATTATTAAATAATTCCATTTTGGTAACTATTTAATTGTCTAAATTATTAAATAAACAAATAATGATTTAATTATATAATTAATTTATTAATTTATTTTACTACTTTATTTTATTAATTATTATTTATTTTTAATTAATTAAATAATAAGTTAATTATTTAAATATTTAAAAATTTATTTAGAGAAGAAATATATTAAATAGATTATTTACTTATTGAATAACTAATTTATTAATAAATTAAATAAATATTTAAATAAATAAGTAATTAAAGAAATAATGATTATCATAGTAATGTTACTATAATTTAAAAAAATTAAACTATGATAATTTAATAAATAGGGGTTCTATAATATTTCTTCGTATATGATTTAAATTAATCATCTATTTAATATTAAATAAATTATTTATTTTACTAAAAACTTAATAATTAAATTATTTAAAAATAAATAAATAAATAATTTAATTAAAAAAATTATAGTAACATTACTATGACAATCATAATAACATTGAGATGATATATTTTTAATTAAATTATAAATAAAGAGTGAAGAGAAGAGAAGTCCTGCTCCAGTCTATTTATAGGGTAAGCTTACTAATTGAGAGAATTAATTATATAATTTTATTTAGAAAATATTAATTAAAATAAATAAAATAACTAAAATAAATAAGCAATCTCCTTTCTCACAATGCGTTATCAGCATGAACTTGTCGAGCCCAGCCGACCAGTCACAAGAAAACGGAGAATAAAATGAAGACAGAAGAGATAGAAGAAGAGAGAATAGAACGGAGAGATAAACAAAGAGAGAAGAAAGAAGAAGTTCTGCTCCAGTCCATTGGCCACGGGTATAGGTGTGAAGTAAGAAGGAATCTAAATTCCAAAACTCCACTTCTTAATAGTATCATCTCAATATTATTATGATTATCATATTAAATTCTCTTCTTTTTTTTTTTAATATAATGATTAATTTAATTAAAAAAATTATAGTAGTATTATTATGATATATGATTATTTAACTAATTATAACGTTGAGGTGAACGAACAGAAGTAGAAGAAAAAAGACCTATATTTAATTGATTACAGGTAGGAGAGATTTAAATATGGATTAGGTATGAACATTATTTCTAAGAAAGATTTAAATTCTGATTAATTGATTGCAGGACTTCTTCTCTCTTCTTTCTTCTCTCATCGACATTTTTGTACTGATGACGTATTATTAGATAATTTAATATTTAACAATTCTCTCTATATTTATATCTCCCACTACAAGAAAAGACAATTTCTGCGACACACCAGAGCATCGCCAAAAGTGATCATATTCATCATGAAATATCTTTTACGACGTTTCAAACTGCGTCGCCAAGACGTCGCCTATTCCCCGTCTGAGAATAGTTTCGGCGACGCGATCAAATTGCGTTGCCGAAAGCTTAACCAACCGCGACGCAATAAGCGCCGCCGATTAAAACAAAAAAACATCACTAAAATGACCTCCAACGTCGCAAAAACAACTAACTTAAGCTTATATATAGAATATTTAGCGACACACGATATGCATCGCCGAAAATAAAAACATTTGGCGAGGTATATATTAGTGTCGCTAATAACTTCTAGCGAATAAATAATAGCGTCGCAAAATGCATACTTTGTCGTCACATAATGTGTACTTTTAGCGATGCAATAATTACATCATCAAATTTATTCATTGATCCAAATGTATATATTAGGCGATGCAAACATCGCGTTGCAGAATATACGAATTCAGTGACAAAATATATTACATGCATTGCCAAAAGACAAATTCTTAATATTTTTTAATTAAATTTTAAATTTTTTTCTTAAAATCTTTATATACATGTATTCATCCACAAACATTTCAATAAAAACAAAAATACACAAGTATTCATTTAAACTTATTTAATGTCAAATTAAAATACTAAATTATTCTTCTAAGTACACATGTTTATCCACTCATTTCTATGAAGGATCAGTAATACAAAACCCGAATCCATAACATCAACTGAAGGACTACAAAAAAAAAACTCATGTCTTTGATGATGATGCCGCATCTTTTCTGAAATGTCAATCCTTGCCACAAGCTTTTCTGGAATCTCCACTAGAAGTTTACCAAACCGTGCTACAAACTTCTCTGTCCCCTTGCCTTTGGTCAGCCTCAGTCTACGCTTCGTGCTCGGATCTGAAACTGCTAAGAACACAATGATGCTTTAGTTATTATGCATAACACAATAAAGATAAAAATTATATACAAAAAATATGTCAACAAGCAATTTCGGGTCTAATCGACAAGCAACCACCTAGGTGGGTGGCTGAATTAAACAGATTATTGTCTTCTGTTGGTCATTCACTCAAATATGTCAAGGACTTTGAAAAAATACAACACAGTGAATCAACTAGAGTAGCTAAACATCATGACTCTTAACTCATTAATGGTTGAAGGAAATCAAAAACAGGAAAGTGATGTTTTGTAGGAAGACAAAGATGCTATATTAAAATATAGCTTATTGATTCTTGTTCGGTAATCCAAAACACCAGATGATAATCGTCTGATTAGAATTTGTTGATATTCATTGAAGCTCAATCTACAAAAACTGATGGGTCCACGGATCTCAACCCATATATATATATTACTAAAATATATTATATATTTGCGAGTTTTTTGTATCGAGTTTTGTCGAGTTTTAACCGAGTTTTCGTGTTTTAAAACACTGAGTTGTTGAATATTGTTAAACTGATAAGTCCAAATTGGAGATTTCATATATCGTAGTAAATACATTGAAAATATGGTATAATCGATTGCTCACCTTAATGAATTCAGGGGGTCTCAAAGCTTGGCAAGACCACATATTGTGAATATAATCCACAAATTGCATTAAGGGTTCAATGGGAGTACGCATTAATCATATGACAGAATGTTTGAATCGATTTTACAACTCCATTGCATGAATTATGTTCAACTATTTGAAAGAGGTGTTGACAATTTGTATAACAAAAACATTCTACTTTCAGTAGCAGAATCACCAAATAGACCCTTTTTCTTATGTCATTTCAAATTATAATCAAACATTGCTATCTAGGCAACCCTCTTAGTGTCAACATAATTGGTGTTACTATAGATTATGGAATTTTCATAATAGTATAGAGATGAATATAGAAATTTGTCTTTACTTTTCACAGTTATACATCTTTTCTCTGAAAAGGTATTATAGTCAGTCTCATAAATATGAATGGAGCAATATGAGCAGTTGGATCTTGAAACATTGTGACCTTCGTCAAAGTTGTAATTTTGATTTAAATCACATATGTTTCTTATCACAGTGTAATAAGGTGAGAGAAAAGACAACTCTATTCCACATACTAGATGATTTTCAAATCTCCAAGAATTATCCCTAAAGCGTCCAGTGGACGTCCACACAAAAGGCCAAGCATATGGATGACACTCAATAACCTTCCATGTCCACATATATCCTTTCAAAAATAATCACATCACTCTCTATCCAAAGTCCACCACAAAGGAGCAACTTTCACATCCCAACCACGTTTTTAATATACTTGTCCACTATTTACTGAAACATGTAATTAATTTTGCCGTAAGTGAAATAGTTCATTACTGATTTCATGGATCAATTTTTAGCAATGTAACCAAATTTCAACTACAATAAATCAATCATGGGCCAGTTGGAAAGAAAGGTGCATAGTTCGGTGTCAAATCGTATTGCGGATGAGTAAAATGAAGTTAAGCTCAATTATAAAAGAAAATAAAATTGATGGAAAACAAAGTTCAAGAATCTGCAAACCTTTGGGTTCTGCTTCTTTTTGACACTAGAAGCATCTTGCTTTTTTTTTGTCCGATTTTTTTTTCTTGGCAGAAGGACCTGACTGCTGGGACCTGTGAGACTTGTGGGACTGCTCGGGATCCACGGAAGCCATCGTTGCTGCTCTACTGCATTGTGAAGCCATCAGTCAGAATTCTAGGATACTGAAATATAAAGGGGGAGAAATCTACACTTTGGGATGAAAAGAAACCAGACAAAATACTTTAGGGTGTGTTTGGATGAGGTAATTACAATTTACAAAGAAATTTATAAATGAAGGGACTACCATCACAAATCCTTGCTTTTTTCCTAAAACCCTGTTAGATCCCTAATCCTCATAGTAGTAGACATCTAGCATAATACCTTACGATCTTCAACCACTTTCATATTGCAATTCCATATCAAACTCAAATCAGGAATCACTTTGGATTCTTAAACTTTTCCCTAAGTTGCAACTTAACCTAGAGTATGCCTAGTCCTTTCGCTCATGCATCAATTTTGGTATTAGAGCTTTTGTTTAGCAATCAAGTTCTAGCATAGTAACCAATCACAACCATGGAGAAAGTCAGATAGTCAATGGGATAGAATCCTCACTAATAGTATGTGAAAGTCGAAGTATTTAGATGATCGGGCGACTAGTTTGGAAATCCTAAGAGGCCAGAATGGCATAATCTAATTCATATTAAACAAACAGTTGGCAAGCATAGGGATGAACCAAGATTGCCCATATTTATGAATCAAAAGATTTTTTTTGTACTAAAATTTGTGGCAAATTAATCATCGACCATAAACTCACAAAGTATTTTGTGGCACGTGCATTTGAAATTTTGGATTTGCATGTTGAATTGCATCAACATCCATATAAAGTTGTCTTTAAAAGAGAGGCGATTACTTTCATTAAAAAGCATTGTCAGATTAGTTTTACACTTGGTATATGTGGGGATTACGTTTGGCGGGAGATAATATCTTGATGGAAGGCATTCATTGCTTATTTAGGAGAAAGTGGTTATGACCAAAAGTGATTTATATATATTGAGAAAACAAAAACATATGCTATTGAGTTCACCAAAAGTCGCTAGAAGAAAGTTGTACCAAACGAAACCCCAACGTTTCTTCTATGAGTCAATCCAAGAGTGAAAGCTAATTTCAAGGCATTATGGAAAAGCCATTATCACAAATTATTTCTTCAAAGATTGATGAGTCTCATAAGCCCTCCATAGAAGTAGGCATCCCTCATAAAAAGGCAAATCGAGCTAGCAAGTGATCCAGTCACGGGAACTAGCAATAGCAGGTGATCCAGTCACGGAGCATAAGGAAACATCAAGTGCGTACAACATCTTCAAAAAAGCCAAAGATATTTGTTCAGTGATGGAGGTTTTCGTGATGGTCCCACTTATGGTATTTACATGGATAAGCAAATTCTAGAAAATACATAAGTGGATAATGGGTATAAGGTTTATCTTCTTAGAGCAGGATAACAACACTAGAATTGTGTATTTCAGCTTAATAATACATGATCATTTGTTGCAAAAAAAATATATTCATAATCATTGTTTGAATTTGTTTATAAAGATAGAAGCACAAAACGATCATTTCCCATGTCAAAGGATAGCACGTCTTCCTTGGAATCCAAGAATAGGGCAGGAAATTAGGGTTCTTAGTCATCAAATGGTGGGTATTTACCATCAAGTGGGGGGTCTCGGCTAGCAAAGTCCAACAAGAAAGAAAAAAGAAAAACAAAAAGAGAGGAGGGGCTGACCTGATCGGACTTCTCGCTGGCAGCTCCTCCTCCTTGCTCCTCTCCGGCCGGCCGGCCGGCCTTCTCCGGCGCCGACTGCCGCTCCTCTCCGGCCGCGCGCGCAAACCACCGAAGGGCAAGAGAGAGATCAAAGGAGAGAGGGAGAAATCAGAGAGAGAGAGCGAGAGGGGAGAGATCGGAGGGGAAGAGAGGGGGATCGGAGGGGAGGGAGGGGATCGGATCTGGGTTTTAAAGGGAGGATAGGGGGCGGCGGTCGGGTACAACAGATATGGGGGCCGGGATCTTGGGGATCGGGTGAGGGGATAGCAGAGACGGAGAGGGAGAGGGAGAGGGGAAGTGACGGGAGAGCAGGGGAGAGATGGGGTCGGGATGGTGATGGTGAGGGGTGAGCGGCTGTGAGAGAGAGAGAGAGAGAGAGAGAGAGAGAGAGAGGGTCATGTTTGGGAGGGTTAGGTTTGGGTTTTGATTTGGGAAATTTTATTCATACCCCAAAAATCTGTAATTAGCCCCCGTATCCCTATCGTTTCTCAATAACTTACTCAACAATCCTTTACTACCAACAATGCCTTTTTTTTTTTTTTTTGTACCCCAAACCCCAAAGCTCCTACTCAGCGTCTTTTGTACCCCCAACCCAACCGAAGGTTTGTTTAAACTTAGCCCAAGCCCAACTCGTCGGGTTGGCCGGGTTGTGCGGGGTGGGTTTGGGTTAACCCGCCCAAAGTCGGGTTGGGTTCGGGTTGGCCCGCCCAAGTTGCAGCTAGGGGTGGCAATGGGTCGAGTCGTGTCTAGTTTCGTGTCGTGTCCAAAACCCCTAGACCCGAACCCAACCCGTTTAACTAATCGTGTCTAGATCCTAAACCCGTACCCGACTCTCTAATAAACGGATAGACACGATAAGACCCGGTAAGATCGTTTATCACCCGGATCTATTCAGTTGACCCGATCCGACCCAATCCGACTCGACCCGACCTGACCGGAAAGACCCACTGGTATTATATATTATAGTATCGGATTGCTGGTAGACCCGACCTGACACGACCCGTTGAATACTAAACGAGTCTTCCCGGGTCTACCGTGTCCAGACCCTAAACCCGGACCTGACCTGTTTATTAAACGGGTCTATCGTGTCGACCCGTTTATGACCCGAACCCATTTAGCCCTGACCCAGACCCGCTAACTTCGTGTTGGGTCTTGTAGGGTTGAGGAGAAATAATTCGGGTTGGGCTCGGATTAGCCCGCCCAAATTCGGGTTGGGTTCGGTTGGACTCGGGTTGGGTTCAGGTTGGCCCACCCAAGTTGCAGCTCTACTTGTGCCTTCAAGTACCAACCAACTGCATGGGGTTTATTTAAGAGTGGGGTGTATTCAAGAGTGCATATAATTGGGGTATATTTAAGGGGCTATGTGTTTGATTGGGGTATAATCAAGTTGGGGCGGGCCATTTAACTGGGGTGTATTGAAGGTGGGGTGTAAGGAGGAAGGGTATTTTTGGGATATGAATGGGGTATGAAAAAAAAAAAATGGGATAGGAATGGGGTATGAAAAACTAAAGAATTTTGCGACGCATAACTATGTCGCCGATTGCAACTAGCAACATACTTAGTCTCGTTGCTAAAACTTTTAATTTTTCGCGACTAAATTTATTTCGTCGCGAAAAGTAAATAATTTAGCGACATCTTATTGTGTCGCCAAATAGCTATTTATCGTCGCCAAAAAAGTCCCGTTATATGTGCGGAATTTTTATTTTACGGAATGATTCTGCGACGCAAGTACAACGTCGCTATAAAAAATTAAGAATCTATGATGTCATAAACAGGAATTTCATGACGCACAATTACGTCACCAATTGCAACTAGCAGCGCACTTAGTCCCGTCGCCAAAATTTTTAATTTTCTGCGACATAATTTATTTCATCACTAAATATAAATCATTTAGCGACGTCTAACTGCGTCGCCAAATAGCCATTTATCATCGTCAAAAAACTTTATCCAACCTTCTAGGCGTGAACTCAACTATGCTAGGAAACTTTTAACTACACGATTTTGCGATGAATTAGATATTGTGTCGCGAAAAGGCAACTTTGGCGATGGAAAAGGATCTGCGTCGTCATAAACAATATTTCCAAAAAATAAGAAATTTTGCGACGCATAACTATGTCGCCGATTGCAACTAGCAGCATACTTATTCTCGTCGCCAAAATTTTTAATTTTTCGCGACATAATTTATTTCGTCGCTAAACGTAAATAATTTAGCGACGTCTAACTGCGTCGCCAAATAACCATTTACCGTCGCAAAAAAACTTTATCCTCCTAGGCGCGAACTCAACTATGCTAGCAAACCTTTAGCGACACAATTTTGCGACGAATAAGATATGGCATCGCAAAAAGATAACTATCGACGACGGAAAAGGATATGCGTCGCAGATAAGCGTCGCTAAAGGTGCAATTTCTTGTAGTGTCCGTTCTCTTCTTGCTTTCTCCCACCTCATAATACGTTATTAGCACGAATATGTCGAGCCCAACTGACCAGTCATAAGAAAACAAAGAGAGAAACGAAGACAGAAGAGAGAGCAGAAGAGAAAAGAGAATGGAGAGATAAACGAAGACAGAAAAGAGAGAAGAAGACAAAAGAGAACAGAGAGATAAACAAAGATAGAAGAGAGAAAAAGTCTTGTACCAGTCCATTCGCCACGGGTATAGGTATGAAGTAAGAAAGATGGCTGTCCACCATCGAATCTCTCTTATGGATTAGGGTTTCTTAAAGATTGCTTAGGCCCTAAGTAATCTTACCCTATAAATAATATATGACTCCTTTAGAGTGGGGCACGTTTGACAGCTCTCTCTTTCTCCTATCTCAGAATACGTTATCAGCGCGAACATGTTAAGCCGAGTCGACCAATCAGAGGAAAATAGGGAAAGAAACGAAGATAGAAGTAGAGTTTTGAAATTTATATTCTTTCTTACTTCACACCTAAACCCATAGAGAATGGACTCGAATAGGACTTCTTTTCTCTTCTATCTTCGATTATCTCTCTGTTCTCTTCTCTTTTCTTCTTTCTCTTCTATCTTCGTTTCTTTCTCTGTTTTCTTGTGATTGGTCGGCTAGGCTCGACATGTTTGTGCAGATAATGTATTATGAGAAGAGAGAAGAAGAGAGAAGAGAGAAGTAAGAAGGAATCTAAATTCCAAAACTTCACTCCTTAGTATTTATATGACCCTTTTATAGTGGCGCATGTTTGACGGCTCTCTCTTTCTCACATCTCACAACACGTTATCAGTACTAACATATCATGCCCAGCCGACTAGTCACAAGAAAACAGAGAGAGAAACGAAGACAGAAGTG
Organism: Chamaelirium japonicum; assembly: GCA_947650365.1. NCBI lineage: Eukaryota > Viridiplantae > Streptophyta > Magnoliopsida > Liliales > Melanthiaceae > Chamaelirium > Chamaelirium japonicum. The sequence goes on from CANTAL010000031.1 coordinate 1,030,988, forward strand.
TAATTTTGGAATTTAAATTCCTTCTTACTTCACACCTATACTTCACACGGATATAGGTATGAAGTAAGAAGGAATCTAAATTCCAAAACTCCATAGAAGAGAGAGAAGAAGAGAGAAAAGAAAACGAAGACAGAAACGAAGACAGAAAAGAAAAAAAGAAAAAAGAAAAAAAGAAAAAAGAAAAAAGAAGAGAACCGAGAGATAAACGAAGATAGAAGAGAGAGGAAGTCCTATTCTATTCCATTGGCCACGGGTATAGGTATGAAGTAAAAAGGAATCTAAATTCCAAAAGTCCACTTTTGTCTTAATTTCTCTCTCTTTTTCTTACGACTGGTCAGTTGGGCTCGACATATTCGTGCTGTTAACGTATTGTGAGATGAAAGAAAAAAAGAAGAGAACGGAGACATAAATAAGCCAAGCTTAAATTAAATGAAATTTATTAAACACATTATTAATAATTTAATTTAATAAATAATATAAGAGATATTTAAATAATTTAAATTTATTTAAAAAATTAACTAACTAGTTATTTAATTATTTTTTTAGTATTAACAAAATAAAGTAAACTAATTAAATAAATATTGAGAGAGAAGAGAGAAGAAGTCTTGGTCTAGTCCTTTCGCCACGGGTATAGGCGTGAAGTAAGAAGGAATCTAAATTCCAAAACTCCACAGAAGAGAGAGAAGAAGAGAGAAGAGACTGAAGAGATAAATAAAGAGAGAAGAGAGAAGAAGTCCTGCTCTAGTTAATTGGCCATAGGTATAGATATGAAGAAGGAAGGAATCTAAATTCCAAAAGTCCACAGAAGAGAGAGAAGAAAAGAAAAAAAACAAAGAGAGAAACAAAGACAGAAGAGAGAGAAGAAGAGAATGAAAAAATAAATGAAGAGAGAAGAAAGAAGAAGTGCTGCTCCAGTCCATTGGCCACGGGTATAGGTGTGAAGTGAGAAGGAATCTAAATTCCAAAACTCCACTTCGTAATAGTATCATCTCGACGTTATTATGATTATCACAGTAATATTACAATAATTTTTTAATTAAATTAATTTTTTATTTAGTTATTAAATATTTTAAATAATTTAATAATTAAGTTTTTAGTAAAATAATTAATTAAATATAATTATTATAGTATAAATAGTTATTGAAATATCTAAATAAAATAAACTATTGCAAAGTGGAGTTTTTGAAATTTAGATTCTTTCTTACATCATACCTATATTCATGGCTAATGGACTGGAGCATGACGTCTTCTTTCTTCATTTATCCCTCTATTCTCTTCTTCTATATTTTCTGTGGAGTTTTGGAATTTAGATTCCTACTTACTTCATACCTATACCCATGACGAATGGACTGGAGCAGGACTTCTTCTCTCTTATTTCTTAATATTTATTTAAATTAGTTTACTTTATATTTTTAATATTAAAAAAATAATTAAATAACTAGATAATTAGATAATTAAAATAATTAATTATTTTACTAAAAACTTAATTATTAAACTATCGAATTATTAAATTATTTAATAATTAAATAAATAATTATAGTAACATTACTATGATAATCATAATAACATTGAGATGATACTATTGAGAAGTGGAGTTTTGGAATTTAGATTCTTTCTTACTTCACACCTATACCGGTGGCGAATGGACTAGAGCAAGACTTCTTCTTTCTTCTCTCTTCGTTTATGTCTTTGTTCTCTTCTCTCTTCTTCTTTCTCTTCTATCTTTGTTTCTCTCTACGTTTTCTTTTCTCTTCTGTCTTCGTTTCTCTTTCTCATAGATTGCTTAGGCCCTAAGTTAGCTTATGCTATAAATAATATACAACCCCTTTAGGGTGTGGCATGTTTGATGGCTTTCTCTTTCTTCCATCTCAAAATACATTATCAACATGAATATATCGAGCCCACCCGACCAGTCACAAGAAAACAGAAAGAGAAACGAAGATAAAAGAGAGAGAGAAGAGAGAAGAGAACGGAGAGATAAACGAAGAGAGAAGACAGAAGAAGATAGAAGAGAACAGAGAGATAAATGAAGAGAGAAAAGAGAAAAAGTCCTACTCAAGTCCATTGGCCATAGGTATAGGTGTGAAATAAGAAGAAATCTAAACTCTAAAACTCTACTTCTCAATATTTATACGACCCCTTTAGGGTGGGGCTCGTTTGACGGCTCTCTATTTCTCCCATCTCACAACACATTATTAGCACGAACATGTTGAGCCGAGCTGACCAGTCACAAGAAAATGGAAAGAGAAACGAAGACAGAAGTGGAGTTTTGGAATTTAGATTTCTTCTTACTTCACACCTATACTCGTGGTTAATGGACTGGAGTAGGACTTCATTTCTCTTCTCTCTTCTTTTATCTCTATATTCTCTTCTCTCTTCTGTCTTTGTTTCTATCTCTGTTTTCTTATGACTGGTCGTTGGGCTCGACATATTCATGCTGATAGCATATTATGAGACGGGAGAAAAAGAGAGTCGTCTAATGTGCCCCACTCTAAGGGTGTCGTATATTATTTATATAATAAGTATTATGAGATGGGAGAATAAGAGAGCCGTCAAACATGCCCTAACCTAAAGAGGTCACATAAATATTGAGAAGTAGAGATTTAGAATTTAGATTCCTTCTTACTTTACACCTATACTCGTGGCCAATGGACTGGAGCAGGACTTCTTCTCTTTTCCCTTTTTGTTTGTCTCTTCGTTATCTTCTCTCTTCTTCTTTTTCTTCTGTCTTTGTTTCTCTCTTTGTTTTTTTCACAATAATATATTATTTAAATAACATAGAGCAGGACTTTTTCTCTCTTCTCTCTTTGTTTATCTCTTTATTCTCTTCTCTCTTCTCATAACATGATATCAATACGAACATATCGAGCCCAGTTGACCAGACACAAGGAAACAAAGACAGAAACGAAGACAAAAGAGAGAGAAGAAGAGAAAAGAAAATAAAGAGTTAAACAAAGAGAGATGAGAGAAGAAGTCCTATTCCAGTCCATTGGCCATAGGTATAGCTGTAAAATAAGAAGGAATCTAAATTCCAAAACTCCACTTCTCAATATTTATACGACCCTTTTAGGGTAGGGCATATTTGACGGCTCTTTCTCTCTCCCATCTCACAACACGTTATCAGCACGAACATATCGATCCCAACTGACCAGTCACAAGAAAACGAAGAGAGAAACAAAGACAGAAGAGAGAAGAGAACAAAGAAATAAACGAAGATAGAAGGGAGAAGAATTCCTGCTCCAGTCCAAAATTGCATAGAAGAGAGAAAAAAAAAGAGAAGAGAACAGAGAGATAAATAAAGAGAGAAGAAGTCCTTCTCTAGTCCATTGGCCATGGGTATAGGTGTGAAGTAAGAAGAAATCTAAATTTAAAAACTCTACTTCTATCGTCGTTTCTCTCTCCATTTTCTTGGGACTGGTCGGATGGGCTCGATATGTTCGTGCGGATAATGTGTTGAGAAATAGGATAAAGAGAGACCCGTCAAACGTGCCCCACCATACAGGAGTCGTATAAATATTAAGAAGTAGAGTTTTAGAATTTATATTCCTACTTACTTCACACCTATACTCGTAGCCAATGGACTGCAGTAGGGCTTCTTCTCTCTTCTCTCTTCATTTATCTCTCAATTCTCTTCTCTTTTCTTCTCCCTCTTCTTTTGTCTTCTGTCTTTGTTTCTTTCTCCGTTTTCTTGCGATTGGTCGGCTGGGCTCGACATGTTCGTGCTAATAATGTGTTGTGAGAAGAGAGAAGAAGAGAGAAAAGAACGGAGAGATAAACGAAGATAGAATAGAGAAGAAGTCATGCTCTAGTCCATTCGTCACGGGTATAGGTATGAAGTAAGAAGGAATCTAAATTCCAAAACTCCATTTCTTAATATTATAATTAAATCTCCACGTTCTCTTCTCTCTTCTCCCATGGACTAGGATTTCCCATAGATTGCTTAGGCCCTAAGTAAGCTTACCCTATAAATAATATATGACCCCTTTAGGGTGGGGCATATTTGACATCTCTCTCTTTCTCCTATCTCATAATACGTTCTCAGCACGAATATGTCGAGCCTAGACGACCAGTCACAAGAAAATAGAGAGAGAAACGAAGACAAAGGAGAGAGAAGAAGAGAGAAGAGAACGGAGATATAAACGAAGATAGAAGAGAGAAGACGTCCTGCTCGAGTCCATTGACCATGGGTATAGGTATAAAATAAGAAGGAATCAAAATTCCAAAACTTCACTTCTCAATAATATAATTAAATCTTTCTATTCTCTTCTCTCTTCTCCAATAGATTAGGGTTTCCCATAGATTGCTTAGGCCCTAAACAAGCGTACCTTATAAATAATATACGACCCCTTTAGCATGGGGCACATTTGACGGCGCTCACTTTCTCCTATCTCATAATACGTTATCAGCACGAACATGTCTAGCCCAACCGACCTATTACAAGAAAACGGAGAGAGAAATGAAAACAAAAGAGAGAGAAGAAAAGAGAAGAGAACGAAGAGATAAACAAAGAGAGAAGAGAGAAGAAGTCCTGCTCCAGTCCATTGGCCACAAGTATAGGTGTGAAGTAAGAAGGAATCTTAATTCCAAAACTCCACAAAAGAGAGAGAAGAAGAGAGAAGAGAATAAAGAGATAAATAAAGAGAGAAAATAGAAGAAGTCCTACTCCAGTCCATTGGCCATGGGTATAGGTGTAAAGTAAGAAGGAATCTAAATTTCAAAACTCCACTTCTGTCTTCATTTCTCTCTCCATTTTCTTATGAGTGGTCGGATGGGCTCGACATGTTCGTGCTGATAATGTGTTATGAGATGGGAGAAAGAGAAAGCATCAAAAATGCCCTACCCTAAAGGGGTCATATATTATTTATAGGGTAAGCTTACTTAGGGCCTAAGCAATCTATGAGAAACCCAAATCCATGGGAGAAGATAGAAGAGAACGGAGAAATAAAAGAAAATAGAAGAGAGAAGAAGTCCTGCTCTAGTCCATTGGCCACGGGTATAGGTGTAAAGTTAGAAGGAATCTAAATTCCAAAACTCCACTTATATCTTTATTTTCTCTCTGTTTTTTTATGACTGGTCAGCTGGGCTTGACATGTTCGTGCTGATAATGTCTTGTAAGATGGGAGAAAGAGAGAGCCGTCAAACGTTCCCCATCCTAAGGGGGTCGTATATTATTTATAAGGTAAGATTACTTAGGGCCTAAGCAATCGGTAGGAAACCCTAATCAATATGAGAGATAAAGAAGAGAACAGAGAGATTTAATTATATTATTGAGAAATGAAAATTTGGAATTTAGGTTCCTTCTTACTTCGTACCTATACCCGTGGTAAATAGACATAAGCATTACTTCTTCTTTCTTATCTCTTCGTTTATCTCTTTGTTTTCTTCTCACTTCTTCTCTTTTCTCACAACACTTTATCAGCATGAACATATCGACCCTAACCGACCAGTCGTAAAAAAACGAAGAGATAAACGAAGACAGAAGAGAGAGAAGAAAAGAGAAAAAAACAGAGAGAACGGAGAGATAAATGAAGAGAGAAGAAGACTTGTTCCAGTGCATTGGCCATGGGCATAGCCAGTGCATTGGCTACGGGTATAGGTGTAATGTAAAAATGAATCAAAAATCCAAAACTCCACTTCTTCATATTTATACGGCCCCTTTAAGGTAGGGCACGTTTGACGGCTCTCTCTTTGTTTCATCTCACAACATGTTACCAGCACGAACATTTCGAGCTCAACCAACCAGTCACAAGAAAATGGAGAGATAAACAAAGACAGAAGAGAGAAAAAGAGAGAAGAGACCAGAGAGATAAACAAAGAGAGAAGAGAGAAGAAGTCCAGCTCTATTCCATTGGCCATGGTATTGGTGTAAAGTAAGAAAGAATCTGATAACGTGTTATAAGATGGGAGAAAGAGAGAGCCATCAAACGTGCGCTATCCAAAAGGGGTCGTATATTATTTATGGTTTAAGCTTACTTAGGGCCTAAGCAATCTATAAAAAACCCTAATACATAGAAGAAGAGAGAAGAGCATGGAGAGATTATAATTATATTATTAAGATATGGAGTTTTGGAATTTAAATTCCTTCTTACTTCACACCTATACCCATGGCGAATGGATTGGAGCAGGTCTTCTTCTCTCTTCTCTCTTTATTTATCTCTCTGTTCTCTTCTCTCTTTTTCTCTCTTCTTACAATACGTTATCAGCACGAATATATCGAGCCTAGCCGATCAGTCATAAAAAAACAAAGAGAAAATGAAGATAGAAGTAAGAGAGAAACGAAGACAGAAGAGAGAGAAGAAGAGGGAAAAGAACGGAGAGATAAACGAAGAGAGAAGAGAGAAGAAGTCCTGCTCCAGTCTATTAGCCATGGGTATAGGTGTGAAGTAAGAAGGAATCTAAATTCCAAAACTCTACAAATGATTGTAAAGAAAAGAGAAGAAAACAATGAGATAAATAAAGAGAGAAAAAGTCTTACTCTAGTTCATTCTCCACCGTCGGATCTCTCCCTTGGAATAGGGTTTCCCATATATTTTTTAGGCCCTAAGTAAGCTTACCCCATAATTAATATAAAGGGTAGGGCATATTTGACGGCTCTCCCTTTCTCCCATCTTACAACACGTTATCAGTATAAATATATCGAGCCCAGCCGTTAAATAATTCATTTATCTCTCCCTTATCTTCTCTCTTCTCTCTTCTCATAACACGTTATCAGCACGAACATGTCAAGCCTAGTCGACCAGTCATAAGAAAACAAAGAGAGTATAGCTGTGAAGTAAGAAGGAATCAAAATTTCAAAACTCCACTACTCAATATCTATCTCCGTTTTCTTGTGACTGGTCGGCTGGGCTCGACATGTTCGTGCTGATAACGTGCTGTGAGATATGACAAAGGGAGACCCGTCAAACTTGCCCCACCATAAAGGGGTCATATAAATATTAATAAGTAGAGTTTTAGAATTTAGATTTCTTCTTACTTCATACTTATACCCGTGGCCAATGGACTGGAGCAGGGGTTCTTCTCCCTTTATTTATCTTTCCTTTCTCTTTTCTCTTCTTCTCTCTTCTATCTTTGTTTCTTTCTCCGTTTTCTTGTGACTGGTCGGCTGGGCTCGACATGTTCGTGTTGATAATGTGTTGTGAGAAGAGAAAAGAATAAAGAAGAGAACGGAGATATAAACGAAGAGAGAATAGAGAAGAAGTCCTGCTCCAGTCCATTCGTCACGGGTATAGGAATGAAGTAAGAAGAAATCTAAGTTCAAAAACTCCACTTCTATCTTCCTTTCTCTCTCTATTTTGAATTAAGATTTCTGCTCTAGTCCATTGACCATGAGTATATGTGTGAAGTAAGAAGGAATCTAAAATCCAAAACTCCACTTCTATCTTCCTTTCTCTCTCTATTTTCCTGCGACTGGTCGGTTGGGCTCAACATGTTCGTGCCGATAAAGTGTTATAAGATGGGAGAAAGAGAGAGATATCAAACGTGCCCCACCATAAAGGGGTCATATAAATATTAAGAAGTGGAGTTTTGAAATTTAGATTCCTTCTTAGTTTATACCTATACCCATGGCCATTGCACTAGAGCAGGGCTTCTTCTCTCTTCTCTCTGTATTTATCTCTCCGTTCTTTTCTCACTTCTTCTCCCTCTTTTGTTTTTATTTCTCTCTCCGTTTTCTTGCGACTGGTCAGCTGGGCTGGACATGTTCATACTAATAATATATTGTGAGAAGAGAGAAGATAACAGAGAGATAAACATAGAAAGAAGAGAGAAAAAGTCCTGCCCCAGTCCATTCGCCAGGGGTATAGGTGTGAAGTAAGAAGGAATTTAAATTCCAAAAACCTACTTCTCAATAATATAATTAAATCTGCCCGTTCTTTTCTCTCTTCTCCTATGGATTAAGGTTTCCCATAGATTGCTTAGGCCCTAAGTAAGCTTAACCTATAAATAATATACTATCCTTTTAGGGTAGGACAAATTTGACAACTCTCTTTTTCTTCCATCCCACAATATATTATCAGTACGAATATATCAAGCCCAGCCGTCCAGTCGCAAGAAAACAGAGGGAGAGATAAAGATAGAGAAGAGAAAAGTAGAGGGAAGAGAATGGAGAAATAAACGAAGTGTGAAAAGAGAAGTCCTGCTCCAATCCATTGGCCACGGATATAGGTGTGAAGTAAGAAAGAATCTAAATTCCAAAACTCCACTTCTCAATAATATAATTAAATTTCTCTATTCTCTTCTCTATTCTCCCATGGAATTGGGTTTCCTATAGATTACCTAGGCCCTAAATAAGCTAATCCTATAAATAATATACGACCCTTTTAGGGTGGGGCATATTTGACGGCTCTTACTTTCTCCCTTCTCACAACACGTTATCAGCACGAACATGCCAAGGGCAACCGACCAGTTACAAGAAAACAGAGAGAGAAATGAAGACAAAAGAGAGAAAATAAAAGAGAAGAGAACGGAGAAATAAACAAAGTGAGAAGAAAGAAGAAGTCCTGCTCTAGTCTATTGGCCACGAGTATAGGGTGAAGTAAGAAGGAATCTAAATTTCAAAACACCACTTGACAATAGTATTATCTCAACGTTATTATGATTATCATAGTAATATTACTATAAATTTTTTAATTAAATTAATTATTTATTTAATTATTAAATAATTTAATAATTTAAAAAATTTAATAATTAAGTTTTTAGTAAAATAATTAATTAAATATATTTATTATAGTATAAATAGATATTGAATTATTTAAATAAAATGAACTATTACGAAGTGGAGTTTTTGGAATTTAGATTCCTTCTTACTTCACACATATACCCGTGGCCATAGACTGGACCATGACTTCTTCTCTCTTCATTTCTCTCTCTGTCTATTCTCTCTTATTCTTTCTCTTCCGTGGAGTTTCGGAATTTAGATTTCTTCTTACTTCACACCTATACCCGTGACGAATGGACTAGAGCACGACTTCTTCTCTCTTCTTTCTCAATATTTATTTAATTAGCTTACTTTTTATTATTAATATTAAAAAAATAAATAAATAACTAGATAATTAAATAATTTAATTAATTAATTATTTTACTAAAAACTTAATTAAAAAACTATTTAAATTATTAAATTATTTAAAAGTTAAATAAATGATTATAGTAACATTACAATGATAATCATAATAATATTAAGATGATACTATTGAGAAATGGAGTTTTGGAATTTATATTCCTTCTTACTTCACACCTATACCCATGGAGAATTGATTGGAGCATGACTTCTTCTCTCTTCATTTATCTCTCCATTCTCTTCTTTATTCTTCTTTCTCTTCTATCTATGTTTCTCTCTCTGTTTTTTTCTATTTTCTTTTCTCTTCTGTCTTCATTTCTCTTTCCCATAGATTACTTAGGCCCTAAGTTAGTTTACCCTATAAATAATATACGACATTTTTTAGGGTAGGGCATGTTTGATGGCTCTCTCTTTCTCCCATCTCAAAATATGTTATCAGTATAAACATATCGAGCCCAGTCGACCAGTCACAAGAAAATAGAGAGAGAAACAAACATAGAAGAGAGAAAATAATAGAGAAGAGAACGAAGAGATAAACGAAGAGAGAAGACAGAAGAAGAGCGAAGAGAATGGAGAAATAAATAAAGAGAGAAGAGAACGGAGAGATAAACGAAGAGAGAAGAGAGAAGAAGTCTTGCTTCGGTCCATTGGCCATGGGTGTAGGAGTGAAGTAAGAAGGAATCTAAATTCTAAAACTCCACTTCTTAATATTTATATAACCCCTTTAGGGTGGGGCACATTTGACGTCTCTCTCTTTCTTCTATTTCCCAACACATTATCAGTAAGAATATGTCGAGCACAGCTGACCAATCGCAGGAAAATTGAGAAAGAAACGAAGACAGAAGTGGAGTTTTGGAATATAGATTCTTTCTTACTTCACACCTATACCCATGGTCAATGGACTAGAGCAAGACTTCTTCTCTCTTCTCTTTTTGTTTATCTCTCCATTCTCTCTCTTTTCTTCTCTCTTTTGTCTTCATTTCTCTCTCCGTTTTCTTATTACTGGTCGGCTGGGCTCGACATATTCCTGTTGATAACGTTTTGTGAGATGGGAGAAAGAGAGAGCCGTTTAACATGCCCTACCCTAAAGGGGTCTTATATTATTTATAGGGTAAGTGTTGTGAGATAGGAGAAAGAGAGAGCTGTCAAACATGCCCCACCCTAAAGGGGTCGTATAAATTTTAAGAAGTGTAGATTATTAATTTAGATTCCGTCTTACTTCACACCTATATCTGTAGCGAATGAACTGGAGCAGGACTTCTTTGCTCTTCTCTCTTTTTGTTTATCTCTCCGTTCTCTTCTCACTTCTTCTCTCTCTTCTGTCTTTATTTCCCTCTATGTTTTCTTCATGAAAATATATTAGTTAAATAACATGGAGCAGGATTTCTTTTCTCTTATCTCTTCATTTATCTCTCTATTCTTTTCTCTTTTATTCTCTCTTCTCACAACACATTATCAGTATGAATATGTCGAGCCCAGCTGACTAGTCATAAGAAAACAGAGAAAAAAATAAAGACAGAAGAGAGAGAAAAAGTAAAAAGAGAATAAAGAGATAAACAAAGAGAGAAGAGAGAAGAAGTTCTGCTCCAGTGCATTGGCCACGGGTATAGCTGTGGAGTAAGAAGTAATCTAAATTCCAAAACTCCACTTCTCAATATTTATACGACCCCTTTAGGGTGCGGCATGTTTGACGGCTCTCTCTTTCTCCCATCTCAAAACATATTATCAGTACGAAGACAGAAGAGAGAAAAGAAGAAAGAAGAGAACAGAGAGATAAACGAAAATAAAAGAGAGAAGAAGTCATGCTCCAGTCCATTGGCCAAGGGTATATGTATGAAGTAAGAAAGAATCTAAATTCTAAAACTCCACAGAAGAGAGAGAAGAAGAAAGAAGAGAACGGAAAGATAAATAAAGAGAGAAGAGAGAAGTAGAGAAGTTATGCTTCTGTCTTCGTTTTCTTGCGACTGGCCTGGTGGGCTTGACATGTTCGTACTGATAACGTATTGTGAGATGAAAAAAATAGAGTCATTAAACGTACCCTACCAAAAAGGGGTCGTATAAATATTAAGAAGTAGAGTTTTTGAATTTAGATTCCTTCTTACTTCACACCTATACCTGTGGCCAATGGACTAGAGCAGGACTTCTTCTCTCTTTATTTATCTCTCTGTTCTTACTTCGTTCTCTTCTCTTTTCTTCTCTCTCTTTAGTTTTCGTTTATTTCTCTGTTTTCTTGCGACTGGTCGGCTGGGTTCGACATGTTCGTGCTGATAACGTGTTGTAAGAAGAGAGAAAAGAACAGAGAGATAAACAAAAAGAGAAGAGAGAAGAAGTCATGCTCTAGTCCATTCGCCATGGGTATAGGTGTGAAGTAAGAAGAAATCTAAATTCCAAAACTCCACTTTTTAATAATTTAATTAAATCTCCCCATTCTCTTCTCTCTTCTCTTATACATTAGGGTTTCTTATAGATTGCTTATGCCCTAAGTAAGCTTACCCTATAAATAATATATGACCCCTTTAGGGTGGGACATGTTTGACGACTTTCCCTTTCTCCTATCTCATAACACGTTATCAGTGCGAATATATGGAGCTCAGCCGACTAGTCGTATGAAAACGAAGATTGAAACGAATGCAGAGAAGAGAAAATAAGAGAGAAGAGAACGAAAAGATAAACAAAGATAGAAGAGAAAAGAAGTCATTCTCCAATCCATTAGCCACGGGTATAGGTGTGAAGTAAGAAGGAATCTAAATTCCAAAACTCCACTTCTTAATAATATAATTAAATCTCTCCATTCTTTTCTCTCTTCACCCATGGATTAGGGTTTTCCATAGATTGCTTAGGCCCTAAGTAAGCTTACCCTATAAATAATATAATACCCCTTTAGGGTAGGGCACGTTTGATGACTCTCATTTTCTTCTATCTTACAACACGTTATCAATACGAACATGTCAAGCCCAACCGACCAGTCACAAGAAAACAAAAAGAGAAATGAAGATAGAAGAGAGAAGAGAATGAAGAGATAAACAAAGAGAGATAAGAGAAGAAGTGTTGCTCCAATCCATTGGCTGTGGGTGCAAATTTTGACCGAAAGCCTCACAAATAGTGGGACCCACCAGCCCTGCCTGTGGGGTCCACAAAGACGACAACGGGACCCACTAGCCCTGCCTGTAGGATCTACAAAGATGATAGCGGGACCCACCAGCCCTGCCTGTGGGGTCCATCGAGGTAACGGCAGGACCCACCTGCCCTGCCTGTGGGGTCCACCGAGGCGATGGTGCGACCCACCAGTCCTGCCTGTGGGGTCTACCGAGATGACGGCGAGACCCATCAACCCCGTCGGGATTCAGGTGACAGCTGCAAAAACTGCCCTTTACTCTGGTTTCCTTTCAAGAAAAATCTATAAATAGCAAACCCAACGAGTGTACTAGAAAAAATCGGATCTCTGATTTCTGAATCAGACTTTCAAAAAACCTAGAGCTATCACATCCTAACCCTTTGATCTTCTTTTTAAAGAGATCAGTGACACTCGGCCTATCAAGGTCACTTTGAGAAAAGTGTCAGTGAATTTAGGTTGCACCTTATAGCACGGAGATATAGGTTTTGGCTGAACTCTAATATCATATCTTGTGTCAATCTCCTCTCTCTTCTTATTTAAAGTTTAAATTCAAAGGCACTAAAAAGCAATATCCGAATCGACAATCTAGACTAAAGTTCGATCAGCTCTTCAACTCGACTAGATTGACTGGTTGTGTGGAGTCTTCGGGTCTGGTGGGTCCCGCTGTCGTCTTTGTGGACCCTACAAGTAGGGCTGGTGGGTCCCGCTGTCATCTTTGTAGATCCCACAGGCAGTGATAGTGGGTCACGCTGTCGCCTTTGTGGATCCCACAGGCAGGGCTGGTGGGTCCCGCTATTTGTGAGGCTTCCGGCTAAAATTTACACCCACATTGGCCACGGGTATAGGTGTGAAGTAAGAAGGAATCTAAATTTCAAAACACCACAAAAAGGAGAGAATAAGATAGAAGAGAATAGAGAGATAAATAAAGAGAGAAAAGAGAAGGAGTCCTACTCCAGCCCATTATCCACGGGTATAGGTGAGAAGTAAGAAGCAATCTAAATTCCAAAACTCTACTTTTGTCTTCGTTTCTCTCTCCGTTTTCTTGCGACTGGTCTGCTGGGCTCGATATGTTTGTGTTGATAATATGTTATAAGATATGAGAAAGAGAGAGCCGTCAAACGTGCCCCACCCTAAAGGGGTCGTATATTATTTGTAGGGTAAGCTAACTTAGAGCCTAAACAATCTATGAGAAATCCTAATCCATGGGAGAAGAGAGAAGAGAACGAAGAGATAAACGAAGAGAGAAGAGAGAAGAAATCCTACTCCAGTCCATTGGCCACGGGTATAGGTGTGAAGTTAGAAGGAATCTAAATTCCAAAACTCCACTTCTGTCTTCGTTTCTCTTTCTATTTTCTTGCGACTGGTCGACTGGGCTTGACATGTTCGTGCTGATAACGTGTTGTGAGATGGGAGAAAGAAAAAACCATCAAATATGCCCCTCCCTAAAAGAGTCGTATATTATTTATAAGGTAAGCTTAGTTAGGGCCTAAGCAATCTATAGGAAATACTAATCCATAAGAGTGATCAAGAAGAGAACGGAGAGATTTAATTATACTATTGAGAAATGGAGTTTTGGAATTTAGATTCCTTTTTACTTTATACCTATATCCGTGGTGAATGGATTGGAGCAGGACTTTCTCTCTTCTCTCTTCGTTTATCTCTCAATTCTCTTCTCTCTTCTTCTCTCTTCTCACAATATGTTATCAGCGTGAACATGTTGAGCCCAACCGACTATTTCTAAAAAAATAGAGAGGAAAAATAAGACAGAAGAGAGAGAAGAAGAGAGAAGAGAACGGAGAGATAAATAAAGAGAGAAGACCTGCTCCATTGCATTGATCACGGGTATAGGTGTGAAGTAAGAAGGAATCTAAATTCCAAAACTTTAGTTTTTAATATTTATTTGACCCATTTAGGATAGGGCACGTTTGACGGCCCTATCTTTCTTCCATCTCATAATACATTATCAACACGAAAATGTCAAGCCCAACCAACTAATCACAAGAAAACGGAGAGAGAAACGAAGATAGAAAAGAGAGAATAAGAGAGAAGAGAACAGAGAGATAAACAAGAGAGAAGAAGTTCTGCTCCAGTCCATTAGCCACGGGTATAGATGTGAAGTAAGAAGGAATCTAAATTCCAAAACTCCATAGAAAAGAGAAGAAGAGAGAAAAGAATAAAAAGATAAATAAAGAGAGAAGAGAGAAGAAGTCATGCTCTATGTCATTATCAACTATCGGATTTCTTCCATGGATTAGGATTTCTCATAGCTTGCTTAGGCCCTAAGTAAGCTTACCCTATAATAATATACGACCCCTTTAGGTTGTGGCACATTTGACGGCTCTCTCTTTCTCCCATCTTACAATACGTTATCAGTACGAATATATCGAGCACAGCCATTAAATAATTCATTTATCTCTCCATTCTCTTCTCTCTTCTCATAATACGTTATTAACACGAACTTGTCGAGCCCAGTCGACCAGTTACAAGAAAACATAGAGAGAAATGAAGATAGAAGAGAGAGAAGAAGAGAGAAGATAACAGAGAGAAATAAAGAGAGAAGAGAGAAGAAGTCATGTTTGAGTCCATTTGCCATGGGTTTAGGTGTGAAGTAAGAAGGAATATAAATTTCAAAACTCCACTTTTGTCTTCGTTTCTCTCTCCATTTTTTTTTGACTGGTCGGTTGGACTCAACCTATTTGTGCTGATAATGTATTGTGAGATAGAAGAAAGAGAGAGCTATCAAACGTGCCCCACTGAAAAGGGGTCGTAAATTATTTATAGGGTAAGCTTACTTAGGGCCTAAGCAATCTATGGGAAACCTTAATCCATAGGAGAAGAGAACGAAGTGATTTAATTATATTTATGAGAATTAGAGTTTTTGAATTTAGATTATTTCTTACTTCATACCTATACTGCTGATAACATGTTGTGAGATGGGAGAAGAAGAGAGAAAAGAATGGAGAGATAAACTAAGAGAGAAGAGACAAAAAGTCATGATCCAATCCATTGGCCAAGGTTATAGATATGAAGTAAAATAATTAAATTAAAATAACTAATTAATTATTTAATAACTAATTAGAGCCAACCAGTATTCCTTTTTTATAATCCATGGGTGAAGAGAGAAGAGAATAAAGAGATTTAATTATATTATAGAGAAGTGGAGTTTTGAAATTTAGATTTCTTCTTACTTCACGCATATACCTGTGGCGAATAGACAGGAGCATGACTTCTTTTCTCTTCTCTCTTTGTTTATCTCTTCGTTCTCTTCTCTCTTCTTCTCTCTCTTTTTTCTTCTTTTATCTCTTTGTTCTCTTTTCTCCTACTCCAGTCCATTCGCCACGGGTATAGGTGTGAAGTAAGAAGGAATTTAAGTTCCAAAACTCCACTTTTGACTTTGTTTATCTCACTATTTTCTTTTGATTGGTCGGCTGGCCTCGACATGTTCGTGCTAATAATGTGTTGTGAGATGGGAGAAAGAGAGAAACGAACAAAGAGATAAAGAAAGAGAGAAGAGAGAAAAGAGAAGAAGTCCTGCTCTAGTCTATTCGCCATGGGTATAGGTGTGAAGTAAAAAGAAATCTAAATTTCAAAACTCCATAGTAGAGAGAGAAGAAGAGAGAAAAGAATAGAGAGATTTAATTATATTATTAAGAAGTGAAATTTTAGAATTTAGATTCCTTCTTACTTCACACCTATACCCGTGGTGAATAGATTGGAGAAGGACTTCTTCTCTCTTCTCTCTTTTCTCTTTATTTATCTCTCTGTTCTCTTCTCTCTTCTTCTTTCTTCTTATAACACGTTATCAGCACGAACATATCGAGCCCAGCCGACCAGTCATAATAAAACAAAGAGAGAAATAAAGACAGAAGAGAGCGAAGAAGAGAGAAGAGAATAGAAAGATAAACGAAATGAAAAAAGAGAAGAAGTACTGCTCCAGTCCATTAGCCATAGGTATAGGTGTGAAGTAAGAAGGAATCTAAATTCTTAAACTCCACAGAAGAGAGCGAAGAAGAGAATAGAGAGAAGAAGTTCTCTCTCTATTTTCTTATGACTGGTTGGTTGGGATCAACATGCTCATGCTGATAACCAGTTGTGAGAAGAGAAAATAAAAGAAAAGAGAGAAGAGAGAAGAAGTCCTGCTCCAGTCCATTGACCACGGGTATAGGTGTGAAGTAAGAAGGAATCTAAATTCTAAAACTCCACTTCTCAATAATGTAATTAAATTTCTCCGTTCTCTTTTTTCTTCTCCTATGGATTAGATTTCCTATAGATTGCTTAGGCCCTAAGTAAGCTTATACTATAAATCATTTACGACCCTTTTAGGGTGGGGCACATTTGATGGCTCTTTCTTTCTCCCATCTCACAACACGTTATTAGCACGAACATGTCGAGCCCAGCCGACCGGTCACCAAAAAACAGAGAGTGAAATGAAGGTAGAAGTAAAGTTTTCAAATATAGATTCCTTCTTACTTCACACCTATATCCATAGACTATGGATTGGAGCAGAACTTCTTCTCTCTTTATTTATCTCTCTATTCTCTTCTCTCTTTTTCTCTCTTTTGTTTTTGTTTCTCTCTCTGTTTTCTTACGACTGGTCGGCTGGGTTTGACATGCTCGTATTGTTAACGTATTGTGAGATAGGAGAAAAAGAGAGCCGTCAAATATGCCCTACCCTAAAGGGGTTGTATATTATTTACAGGGTAAGAATGGAAAGAGAAACAAAGATAGAAAAGAGAAGAGGAGAGAAGAGAATATAGAGATAAATAAAGAGGGTAAAAAGAAGAAGTCCTGCTCCAGTTCATTGGACATGTTTGATGGCTCTCTCTCTTTCTCCCATATCACAACACATTATCAGCACGAACATGTCGAACCCAATCGATCAGTCACAAAAAACGGAGAGAAACAAATATATAAGTGAAGATTTGGAATTTAGATTCCTTCTTATTTCACACCTATACCTGTGACGAATATATTGGAATAGGACTTATTCTCTCTTCTATCTTCGTTTATATCTTCGTTCTCATCTCTCTTCTTCTCTATTCTCATAACACGTTATCAGCATGAATATGTCGAGCCCAGTCTGTAACATCCGCCCCAAACACACAAGATTTTGTCCGCTTTGCCCGTGCCCGCACGAGAACTTCCCAGGGGGTCACCCATCCTGGTACTACTCTCGCCCGAGCACGCTTAACTACGGAGTTCTTACGAAATCCGTAGCGGCGCACGGTTTTAAAACGCGTCTTCTATATTTGGGAGGGGAAATTATATAAGTAGCTCAGGATCTCCTTCTCTCCAGGCGATGTGGGGCTAACTCATGGCCTTGTACACCTCACCTCACCTCACCTCACCTCATCCATCTTGGCATTCCCGCCTCAGGAGTCTTGGCTCTTGGCTATTGGCCTATTGGATCTTGGTCGTCACAATCCACCCCCCTTAGGGCTACACGTCCTCGTGTAGGGTTAGACCCCCCCATCCCGAGGAGAACCGGCTCTGATACCATTTTGTAACATCCGCCCCAAACACACAAGATTTTGTCCGCTTTGCCCGTGCCCGCACGAGAACTTCCCAGGGGGTCACCCATCTTGGTACTACTCTCGCCCGAGCACGCTTAACTACGGAGTTCTTACGAAATCCGTAGCGGCGCACGGTTTTAAAACGCGTCTTCTATATTTGGGAGGGGAAATTATATAAGTAGCTCAGGATCTCCTTCTCTCCAGGCGATGTGGGGCTAACTCATGGCCTTGTACACCTCACCTCACCTCACCTCACCTCATCCATCTTGGCATTCCCGCCTCAGGAGTCTTGGCTCTTGGCTATTGGCCTATTGGATCTTGGTCGTCACACAGTCAACCTGTCACAAGAAAATAGAGGGAGAAACGAAGGGAAAAGTGGAGTTTTGGAATTTAGATAACTTCTTACTTCACACATATACCCATGTTAATGGACTAGAGTAGGTCTTCTTCTCTCCTCTTTTATTTATCTTTTCGTTCTTTTCTCACTTCTTCTCTCTCTTCTATCTTTATTTCTTTCTCCGTTTTCTTGTGACTGGTCGGCCGGGCTCAACATATTCATGCTGATAACATGTTGTGAGATGGGAGAAAGAGAGAGCCATCAAACATGCCCCACCCTAAAGGGGTCATATATTATTTATGGGGTAAGATTACTTAAGGCCAAAGCAATTTATGTGAAACCCTTATCCATAGGAGAAGAGAGAAGATAATGGAGAGATTTAATAATATTATAGAGAAGTGGAGTTATGGAATTTATATTCCTTCTTACTTTACACCTATACTCATGGCGAATTGACTGGAGCATGAGTTCTTCTCTTTTCTCTCTTCATTTATCTCACTGTTCTCTTCTCTCTTATTCTTTCTCTTCTGTGGAGTTTTAGAATTTAGATTCCTTCTTACTTCACAAGCTTACCCTATAAATAATATGTTATCAGCATGAATATGTCAAGCCCAGCCGACCATATTGAGCCTAGCCGACCAGTCATAAGAAATGGAAAGATAAACGAATATAGAAGAGAGAGAAGAAGAGAGAAGTAAATGAAGAGATAAACAAAGAGAGAAGAGAGAAGATGTACTGCCCCAGTCCATTGGCCACGGGTGTAGGCGTGAAGTAAGAATGAATTTAAATTCAAAAACTCCATAGAAGAGAAAGAAGAGAGAAGAGAACAGAGAGATAAATAAAAAGAGAAGAGAGAAGAAGTCTTGCTCCAGTCTATTAGCCATGGGTATAGGTCAGAGGTAAGAAGGAATCTAAATTCCAAAACTCTACTTCTGTCTTTGTTTCTCTCTCTGTTTTCTTACATATGGTCGGTTGGGCTCGATATATTCGTACTGATAATGTATTGTGAGATAGAAGAAAGAGAGAGCCGTCAAATGTTCCCCACATTAAAGGGTTCGTATAAATATTAAGAAGTGGAGTTTTGGAATTTAGATTCCTTCTTACTTTACACCTATACTCGTGGCCAATATTTTGGAATAAGACTTTTTCTCTCTTTTCTGTTCGTTTATCTCTCTGTTCTTTTCTCTCTTCTTCTGTCTTCGTTTCTTTCATCGTTTTCTTGTGACTGGTCGGCTCGGCTTAATATGTTCGTGCTGATAACGTGTTATGAGATAGGAGAAAGAGAAATCCGTCAAACATGCCCCACCCTAATAGGGTCATATAAATATTAAGAAGTAGTGTTTTCGAATTTAGATTCCTTCTTACTTTATACTTATACCCCTGGTGAATGGACTAGAGTATGACTTCTTCTCTCTTTTCACTTCTTTTATCTCTCCATTCTTTTCTTCCTTCTTCTTTTTCTTCAGTCTTCGTTTCTCTCTCTTTTTTTTTGCCTGGTCGACTGGGCTTGATATGTTCGTACTGATAATTTATTGTGAGATGGGAGAAAGAGAGAGTCGTCAAACGTGCCACACCTTAAAAGGGTCGTATATTATTTATAGGGTAAACTTACAGGCCTGGTGGTTAATAGTTGAGCTATTGACCGGATCCGGTTGCTTGGCCAAAGAGATTAGAGGTGCGATGTGATAGTCAACCTGGAAGGAACCTAGTCATATGGTCACTCGAGTCTAACGGTGCTCTCCACCGCTCGAGTTGACTCATGGCACCAAGTGGAGGGATATCGTATTACCAATACTAAGCGGAGAGCAGGGGTATGCGAGAGAGCTTAATAAGTCTAGGAGAATTGGAGTGCAGCCTGTGTCGTACTCTGGGTGGCCACACAGGTTAACCGGGACCCAGAGGATTGACAGGGATACTTGGGTAGTGTGTCGATCGAGTTCGGTTGGAAGCCATGAATCCTAGTCTCTGAAGGTTCCACCCTAACCACGATCGTTACGGATCATTACTTTCTCCTTGTCTCACAGCATATTATGAGTTGAAGAAATAATGCCTAATCGTTCTGTGTTCCGTGAGTGCATAGCACTGGAGCATGGTGGTTGCACAGGACTAAGTGTGTTCACTAGGGGGCAACCCCAGAGTAGTGTAGAGACATACGATGTTGCCATTATACCATGAGAAGTCCATTCCGTGTGTGCGTGTTGCACTAGATCGCAAAATACGAGTTTAGTAATTTTTACTATGGGGCACCCCACCTTTTACTGAGGGAACCCAGTAAATAGTAGAAATACTATTCATCATCCCATGGTGTATTGACTTGTTGCTAATGCCGATGAGGTGCCCTAAGTGTTAGGGTGCATTATCATGCACGAAGATGGGCCATACATAGTCCCGTATGAGGTGAACGACCACTAGATGCATGGGGGCATTTTGGTCATTTCAAAATATCCCGCATGCCCTAATGGCCTCCATCCTCACTAGGGCTATCTTGCATGGTCATCAAACTTATAATTAAGGGATTAATTCAGATTTGAAAGATTTTGAATCATCTCCTTAATGGCAACAATTCCAATATGGCAACTAGTAATAAAAAGGGGCTTTAAATTTGAGAGTAATGAAATGGAGAGAGAGAGGAACTGTTTCAAATGGCAAGGGAGAGTGAGGGGCACGAATTTCAGATCTGAAATGGTGCTTCCTTCTCAGATTTCCAATGAAGAATCATCCCCCCTTCTCTTATGGTTCGGATTTTTGCCATCTCTCTCTCTCGGGTTCATCTCTCTCTCATTCCTTCATATTCTTCTCTAAGTATGTGTATGAGATTGATGAAGATCGCTTGCACTCTAAGGCACTCAAAGATTAGAGTGCAAGGATCCGGGATGATATGTGAGATCGGGTGAATCCGATGAGATTCATTTCTCTCTTGCGCGAGGATCCCGCTCGTGACTGCTGCCCAGATTTTACAGGCAGATCTGCATTGTTTTAATCACTACAGGAGTTATAGAAGTCCAAATGACTTGAAACTAGTTGCAAATTCTTGGCGTTGAAGTCTTCTTTCCAGAAAATCAAGTTTCGCTCTGTTCTGATTTCGGAATAGAAAGTTACGGCGTTTGCACTGAAGGGTGTTTGTGCAGATCCGAATTTGTACCTACTAACCCTTTTGATCTATCATAATGCATACAGATGAGATATGTTAATCATTTCGATAGATGACTATAGGGGTTCGATTCGCATTTTTTTTATCATTTGCTCATATGATTAATATGAATGAAAATTTTAAAACTGCACCGCACACCGAAAAGATCCTTGCGATCAACTCCACCTTCCGTTGCGCCTCCGATATCATTCCAAGACAGAGTTGAGCGGAGGTTCGTCTTTGTTATCAAGTTGCATTTTGATGTCATCCTTCCATGCAATAGGATCTTCCACAGGGAAGTCAGCAAGCAAGTCAGCTACAGCTTGCCATTTGAGCAAAGTGCAAGGCTCGAATTGAATTCTGAGAGCACTCATCTCGATTACCTATTTGGTCATTCGACCTGCTCGACCAGCCTTTTCTAGGATGTCTTTGAGTGGGTGCTCTGAGATGATGGTGATCGGATGAGAGACAAAATAGGGTTGAAGACGTCGTGATGCGGTGAGCAAGGCTAGTATGACCTTCTCAATCTTTGAATATCGTGTCTCTACCGGGAGAAGTGTATGACTGATGTAGTAGACCGGATGTTCAATGCCTTCTCTTTTGCTGACCAGGACCGTACTGATTGTTTGATCAGTGACGGTAAGATAGAGCCAGAGATCTTTCTTTGGGAGCAGAGCTGTAAAAATGAGAGTACGTACAAGATAATTTTTGGCATCTTGAAAAGCTTGTTCGCAAGTTGTACTCCATCCAGAGGTATCTGCCTTTCGTAACTTGTCGAAGACCGGTTTGCACTTGTCGAAAGATTTCGAGATGAATGATTGAGGGCAGCTAATCTTCCAGTGAGGTGTTGAACTTCCTTCCGATTGGTAGGCGATGACATATCGAGGATAGCTCGAATTTGGTTGGGGTTGGCTTCGATGCCTCTCCTGGTAACTAGGTGACCCAGAAATTTATCCGATTGAACACCGAAGGCACATTTGGCTGGGTTGAGCTTCATGCGGTATTTTCGGAGGATTTGAAACATCTCTGCTAGATCGGAGAAGTGGCTCTCCCGATTGGAACTTTTGGTGAGTAGATCATCGATATAGACTTCAGCATTGCGGCCGATTTGTTATTCGAACATCTTCGTGACTAGCCTTTGATAGGTCGATCCAGTATTTTTGAGGCCGAATGGCATTACGTTGTAGCAGTAGAGACCTCGGTCTGTCACGAAATATGTCTTCTCTTGATCGTCCGGATGTAGCGGGATTTGAATATACCCAGAGTATCCGTCCATGAAAGATAGGAGCTCGTGGCCAGTAATGGTGTCAACGAGTCTATCTATCCTTGGCATGGGGAATGGGTCTTTAGGGCAAGCCCTGTTGAGGTTGGTGAAGTCGATACAGACCCTGATTTTGCCATTCTTCTTAGGGATATTTACTATGTTGGAGATCCAAGTAGGGTACTCTACTTCATGAATGAAGCCTGCTGCGAGTAGCTTATTAATCTCCTCATGAACTGCAGCTTGTCGTTCTGGTCAGATTGTGCGTGGTTTTTGTTTGATGAGCTTCACTCCTTCTTTTATTGCGAGCCGGTGACAAGCATCCTTCGGATTGATCCTGGGCATATCTTTGAAACACCAGGCAAAGACGTCAATATTGGATTGAAGGAAGGATACCATATCTCGCGCTTCTGCGTCACTGAGAACGGTACCGATGAAGGTTTCTCGAGGGAGATCTCCACTGTCGATATTGATTGGAAAGATTTCTACGATTGAGGGTGAGGTCTCCCATTTGATTGGCGGAGGTTCGGACAGTGGGATCTCCTTTGGTTGCTATTTTAAAGAAGGACCAGCTTCATCTCTTGGTCGCTTCGGGGGGACGAGATTTATTCGGCGATCTATTTTTGCAGCTGCCGCTTCGCAAGATCGCCCGATTTGTTGATCTCCTCGGATGCAGATGATACCCTCTCCTGTTGCAAATTTGAGGAGTTGGTGGTAGGAGGAGGATATAGTATTGATCTGGTGGAGGAAAGGCTGCCCCAGGATGACGTTGTAGTTGGACGTTCCTTCGACAACGGTGACTCTTACGGAGACTCAAGTCTCTCGACTGAGGTCGAGGGTGAATCTTGATTCTCCTATTGTTATGCTCTGTTCCCCGTTGAAGCCCGTGATCACGGTCGAGACAACTTCGAGGCTTGTATATTTATGTACATGGCGCTTGAAGTAGTCTGAGAACATGACGATAGAGCTTCCGGTGTCGATAAGGATGCGGTTGACGGTGCTCCCGTCGATGAGCTTCAGGACTAGGGGGTCCCGATGTGGAGTATGGACTCCTTGAAGATCAGAGTCGTTGAAGATGATAGATGGCCAAGTTAGGCCTTCGATGGTTTTTCGATCCAGGTGTCTTCTTTGTTCGCTGCAGAGTGAACATTGAATATGCGTCGCACTTGCCGATCAACTTCTTTCCCTATCAGTGTTTGATTATGCAATGCTCCGTGAATGCCGAAGATATTAGCACGCACAGCGATAGGTGATTGATCGGTAGATATTTGGTGGATCCAGCAAGCTTCTTTTCCTTTCGTCGAAGGTCGGCGTTGATCTTGCTCGCTTTTGACAAACTCCTGGAGATAGCCTTCTCATAGCAGATCCTCCAGATGGTACCTCAGCCTGTAACATTGATTGGTAGAAAGGCCGTGACTGCGATGAAAATCGCAGTAGACCATTTTATCAGCTGTGACCTTGGTATCAGACTGTAAAGGATTCGGCCTTCGGAGGAATTCCTGATGTTGAATTTGATCGAGAATCTGCTCGATCGGTAGAGTCCAATCCTTGAATGTAGTCTTCTTCAGAGGTGATCTACGCCCGTCATTTCTCGGCCGCTTGGGTGCAGGGGGGCTACTGCTTCCGCATTGTGAGCATTGGCGGTATACTTTGGGGCTTCCCAAGAGACAGGTTGTCGTTTTGTTTCTCGTCCCTTTTGGGCGACCTGATCGTCTTCGACTTCGATCTACCTCTGAATTCGATCAAACATCGAACCCAAGAAAGGGGGAGGATTGCGGATGAAATCATTATAGATATGTAGATCGAACCGGAGGGCATTTTGGAAGGCTAACATGATAGCCTCATCATCCAAATGCCGTCTTGAGAGAGCGGCGTGCTCGTTGTGAAATCTTCGAGTGAAACTATGAAGACTTTCATCTACTCCCATCCTCAGCCGGTAGAGGGAATTGAGCTTCTTCTCAGGCTTCAAGTTGAGTTGATAGTGTTGCACGAAGTGGTTTGCCAATACTCCGAACTGGGTTATAGACCCAGCCCGAAGGTTATGGTACCAATCAAGAGATGGCTCATCGAGGCTTCCAGCGAAGGTTCGGCAAAGCACATTGTTCTCTTCTTTGTGTGGCATTAGAGCTTGCTTGAATGCTAGAATATAAGGGTAGGATCCTCTTTGAGGTAATTGAACTTGGGGAGAGTTAGAGTTCTCCATCCCCTCGAAAAGGACGATTGAAACAAACTTCGGTAGAGAGGTCCAGCAGAAGAGTATCCTTCTCCATGACCATGCCCCCGACCTAGATGCAGATCGAGAGGTAAGATCGAGAGGTCTTGTCCAGGCCTTTGAGTGGTTACGGGATGGAGTTGTTGACGAAGATCCATTCCAGCTTTATGTTGGAGTGGGAGGGATGAAGAAGTTCTGCCTTTTGAGGGTGCTCCTTTCATCTGGTGCCTCCCTCGCAAGTTGGGCTTCGACTGTGTCTACCTGACACAATTGCGACCTGAAGATGATTAAGAGGACTCATCATCGATACGATCCCAAACACTCTGCTTCCATAAAGCCGCAGAGGGGGTTGGGTTGTGACGAATCCTCTCATGGGCGGTGGTGCCCATTGACCTTTGTGGTTCAGAGTGAATCGATTGCTGTGGCGGATCAACTCTCTCGTCGAATAAAGGGATGGGGAGAGCAATTCCGGTTTCGGAGGCTGCCTTCTTGAGGGCGTCCCTTTCAGCTGTGAGGGTGGCATTTTGCTTAGCCAATTGCAATAGCTGAAAGTCGAGATTTGGTAGGTAGATGGTGGGTTTTTAGCAGGAGCAGTGGCAGTTTGCCCTATCGACTGTCGGAGAGGTGGAGCGATCGGTCGATCGACCGATCTTTCGCTCCCTGATCGAACCCCCATTTCGAGGACAGCGAGGGGCTGCCCGAAATTGAGCCGTTGACTCATCGAACGAGTCTCTAGATGAGCTTGACGTGTGTTACTTCCCTTTGGATGATCCTGATGCTTCATCCTCGCCTTTTAGAGAGCGAAGGATGCAACAAGATTGTCGGTGTCTTAACGGTTGTTTGCTCAACCGAAGGGGCCAGGAAGTTTGACTATCTAGACCAGTTGTCTGCTCAACCGATCTAATGTTTGATGTAGAGCGAACTTGGCTTTTTGAACGGATCCCACAGACAGCTCCAAACTATGGGGGGAAAATCTTCGTGCCGATCCGAAGACACCACGCCACTAGTCAATCGAAGTCGAGTCGAAGATCTTTGATCGATCTACTGAATGGAAGGTAGGTCCGAAGGTTGATGTCTTGGTGACTTTGAGTTGGGATTTTTGATATGCAAACAGTAAGAAGATTGACACAAGGTGTGATCTCGGAGTTCAGCCGAAGCCTACATGTCCGTGCTATAGGGAGCAACCCGAATTCACTAACTTTCCACTAGAAGTGACCTCGACAGGCCGAGTGTCACTGATCTCTTTGAAAAGGAAATTGAAAGTAAAGGAATATCGAAGTCAGAGCTCTGGGTTCTGGTTTCTGGAAATTGGTTCTCAGAGTTTGGTTCTGGATTTTTTTACATTTGAAGGTCCTGCTATTTATAGGAAAAAACTCTGGGAGGAAATCCGGGGCAAATGGCAGTTTTTGCCTTTGTATCCAGGGATTTCCCAGGCAGGGCTGGCGGGTCCCGCTGTGGTCTCTGTGGACCCCCCAGGTAGGGCTGGCGGGTCCCGCTGTGGTCTCTGTGGACCCCCCAGGTAGGGCTGGTGGGTTCCGCGACGGTCTTCGTGGACCCCCTAGACAGGGCTGGTGGGTCTTGCGGCGGTCTCCGTGGGCCCCCCAGGCAGGGCTGGTGGGTCCCGCAGTCTCTGGGGTTTTTTCCAAAATTTGCACCCATATGCACTATTATTTATCTCTACGTTCTCCCACTCCGTTTAAATAATTGAGTAATTATTTAATTATTTAAAAATAAAATAATAATTAATGAAATAACTAATAAAATAAATTAATAAATTAATTATATAATTAAATCATTATTTCTTTATTTAATAATTTAAATAATTAAATAGTTACCTAATTTAATTATTTAATAATAAAATAATAATAAATAAATAAAATATTAAATTTAATTAAATAATTAGATAATTAAATAAATTAATTATTTTACTAAAATTTTAATTATTAAATTAATTAAATTATTTAATAATTAAATAAAATTTTAATTTAATTTAATAAATTATAGTAGCATTAATATGATAATTATAATAACGTTGAGATGATACTATTGAGAAGTGGAGTTTTCGAATTTAGATTCCTTCTTACTTTACTCCTATACTCGTGACCAATGGACTAGAGCATGACTTCTTCTTACTTAGGGCCTAAGAAATCTATGCGAAACCATAATCCATAAGAGAGATCCGATGGTGGACAGCTATCCGATAATTAGAAAAAGAAGAAGAGAGAAGAGAGAAGAAGTCCATCTCCAGTTCATTCGCCACGGGTATAGGTGTGAAGTAAGAAGGATGGTTGTCCACCGTCGGATCTCTCCCATGGATTAAGGTTTCCCATAGATTGTTTAGGCCCTAAGTAAGCTAACCCTATAAATAATATATTATCCCTTTAGGGTGGAGCTTTTGATGACTCTTTCTTTCTCCCATCTCACAACACGTTATCAGTAGGAATATATCAAGCCCAGCCGATCAGTCACAAGAAAATGGAAAGAGAAACAAAAACAGAAGAGAGAGAAGAAGAGAGAAGAGAACGGATAGATAAATAAAGAGAGAAGAGAAAAGAAGTCCTGCTTAAGTTCATTGGCCATGTGTATTGGTGTAAAGTAAGAAGAAATCTAAATTCTAAAACTCCATAG
Organism: Chamaelirium japonicum; assembly: GCA_947650365.1. NCBI lineage: Eukaryota > Viridiplantae > Streptophyta > Magnoliopsida > Liliales > Melanthiaceae > Chamaelirium > Chamaelirium japonicum. The sequence goes on from CANTAL010000031.1 coordinate 1,058,239, forward strand.
AAGAGAGAGAAGAAGAAAGAAGATAAAAAAGAGATAAATAAAGAGAGAAGAGAGAAGAAGTCCTGCTCCAGTCCTTTGGCCACGGGTATATGTGTGAAGTAAAAAGGAATCTAAATTCCAAATCTCCACAGAAGAGAGAGAAGAAGAGAGATTAAATATGGAGCAGGACAAAAAATAATATCAGTTAAATAATCTCTCCCATGCAGCACGAACATGTCGAGCCCAGCCGACTAGTTACAAGAAAACGGAGAGAGAAACGAAGATAGAAGAGAGAGAAGAAGAGAGAAGAGAACAGAGAGACAAACAAAGAGAGAAGAGGGAAGAAGTCCTGCTCCAGTACATTCGTCATGGGTATAGGTGTGAAGTAAGAAGGAATCTAAATTCCAAAACTCTAGTTCTTAATAATAATAATTAAATCTTTTTGTTTTCTTCTCTCTCTTTTGTCTTCTCTTCTCTCTTCGTTTTCTTGCGACTGGTCAGCTGGGCTCGATATGTTCGTACTGATAACGTGTTGTGAGATGGGAGAAAGAGAGAAAAGAACAGTGAGATAAATAAGGAGAGAAGCGAGAAGAAGTCCTGCTTTGGCCCTAAGTAATTTCCCATGGATTAGGGTTTACCGTAGATTGCTTAGGCCCTAAGTAATCTTACCCAATAAATAATATACCTGTGGCCTCTCCAGTCCATTGGCCACGGGTATAGGTGTGAAGTAAGAAGGAATGTAAATTCTAAAACTCTACTTCTTAATATTTATACGACCCCTTTAGGGTGAGGTATATTTGATAGCTCTCTCTTTCTCCCATCTCACAACACGTTATCAGTACGAACATGTCGAGCCGAGCCGATCAGTCATAAGAAAATGGAGAAAGAAACGAAGACAGAAGTGGAGTTTTGGAATTTGTATTCTTTCTTACTTCACTCCTATACTCGTGGCCAATGGACTGGAGCAGGACTTCTTCTCTTTTTTTTCTTCGTTTATCTCTCCGTTCTCTTCTCTCTTCTTCTCTTTCTTCTGTTTTTATTTCTCTCTCCATTTTCTTGTGATTGATCGACTGGGCTTGATATGTTCGTACTGATAACGTGTTGTGAGATTAAATAAGTATAATAAATGAAGATATGGTAGAGATTTGATGGGTCATATAAATATTGAGAAGTGGAGTTTTAGAATTTAGCTTTCTTCTTACTTCATACTTATACCCATGGCCAATGGATTAGATCAGGAGTTCTTCTCTCTTCGTTTATCTCTTCGTTCTCTTTTTTTTTTTTTAAAGAATATATGAACCCTTTAGGGTGGGGCACGTTTGACGGCTCTCTCTTTCTCCTATCTCATAACACGTTATCAGTACGAACATGTCGAAGAGAGAAGAGAGAAGAAGTTATGTAATCAATTAAATATTTATTTAATTAGATTCTATGGGGCTCGACATGTTCGTACTGATAATGTATTGTGACATGGGAGAAAGAGAGAGCCGTCAAACGTGCCCCACCCTAAAAGGGTCGTATATTATTTATAGGGTAATCTTACTTAGGGCCTAAGAAATCTATAGGAAACCCTAATACATAGGAGAGATCCGATGGTAGATAGCCATCTGATCGAACGATCTCATAACAGTTGTAATGTTTTAATTTTTTTTTAAAAAAAATATTAATTATTTTTAAAACAAAAAATTTGTTTATTTAAATAAATTATTTTACTAAAAACTTAATTTATAAATTTTTTTAAATTAATAAATAATTTAAACGAAGATAAATAAGAGAGAAAAGAGAAGAAGTCCTGCTCTAGTTCATTCGCCACGGGTATAAATGTGAAGTAAAAAGGAATCTCAATTCTAAAACTCCACTTCTCAGTAGTATCATCTTAACATTACTATGATTATCATAGGAAATTCTCTTCTCTCTTCATTTTAATTAAACGATTATTTTAATTAAAAAAATTATAGTAACAATACTCCACTTAATTATCATAGTAATAAAATAAAGTGTGAAGAGAGAAGATAATTAAATATTTATTTAATTATTTAATTATTTAACTTTTAAATTTATTAAATTATTAAATTAATTAAATAATATGAAGTAAAGAAAGAAGATGAGGCACACTCAAATTTTTTGCTTTAAAAATATTTTACATTTTTCTTTAAAAAAATATAAAACATTAAAACTGTTGTAAGATCGTTCGATCGGATGGCTGTCCATCGTCGGACCTCTCCTATAGATTACAGTTTCTCGTAGATTGCTTAGACCCTAAGTAAGCTTACCCTATAAATAATATACGACACCTTCAGGGTGGGGCACACTTGACGGCCCTCTTTTTCTCCCATCTTACAACACGTTATCAGCACGAACATATCGAGCCCAGCCGACCAGTCGCAAAAAAAACCGAGAAAGAAACGAATACATAAGAGAAGAAGAAGAGAGAAGAGAATGGAGAGATAAACGAAGATAGAAGAGAGAAGAAGTCCCGCTCCAGTCCTTTAGCCATGGGTATAAGTTTGAAGTAAGAAGAAATCTAAATTTAAAAACTCTACTTCTGTCTTTATTTCTCTCTCCGTTTTCTTACGACTGGTCGGCTAGGCTCGATATGTTCGTACTGATAACATATTATGATATGGGAGAAAGCAAGAAGAAAAAGAAGAGATAAACAAAGAGGGAAGAGAGAAAAAGTCCTGCTCTCTCTAGTTTAAAATAATTTTTTATATCTTTTCTATCAATACTTATTTATTTTATTTTATACTATAAATGAAAGAGAGAAACAAAGAAAACGGGGAGAGAAATAGGGAAAGAAACAAAAGATAACGTGTTGTAAGATGGAAGAAAGAGAGAGCCGTCAAACGTGCCCTACCCTAAAGGGGTCGTATATTATTTATAAGGTAAGTGTTATGAGACGGGAGAAAGAGAGCCGTCAAATGTGCCCTACCTTAAAGGGGTCGAATATTATTTATAGGATAAGCTTACTTAGGGCCTAAGTAATCTATGGAAAACCCTAATCTATTGGAGAAGAGAGAAAATAATGAAGAAATTTAATTTATTATTGAGAAGTGGAGTTTTGGAATTTAGATTCCTTCTGAATTAAACTAGATATGTTATCAGCACGAATATATCGAGCCCAGCCGACCAGTCGCAAGAAAACGGAGAGAGAAATGTAGACAGAAGTAGAGTTTTGGAATTTAGATTCCATCTTACTTTACACCTATACCCATGGCCAATGGACTGGAGCAAGACTTCTTCTCTCTTTATTTATCTCTTCATTATCTTCTCTCTTCTTCTCTCTCTTCTATCTTCGTTTCTCTCTTCATTTTCTTGCGACTGGTCAGCTGGGCTTGAAATGTTCGTGCTGATAACGTGTTATGATATGGAAGAAAGAGATAGAGCCGTCAAATATGCCCTACCCTAAAGGGGTCATGTATTATTTATAGGGTATGCTTACTTAGGGCCTAAGAAATCTATGAGAAATCCTAATCCATAGGAGAAGAGAGAAGAGAATAGAGATATTTAATTATATTATTGAGAAGTAGAGTTTTGGAATTCAGATTCCTTCTTACTTCAAACCTATACCCATGGCCAATGTACTGGAGCAGGACTTCTTCTCTCTTCGTTTATCTCTATGTTCTCTTCTCTATTCTTCTCTCTCTTTTGTCTTTGTTTCTTTCTCTATTTTTTTGTGACAGGTCGGCTGAGCTCGACATGTTCATGTAGATAACGTGTTGTGAGATGGGAGAAAGAGAGAGCCGTTAAATATGCCCCACCATAAAGGGGTTGTATAAATATTGAGAAGTGGAGTTTTGGAATTTAGATTCTTTCTTACTTCAAATCTATACCCGTGGCCAATGGACTAGAGCAGGAATTCTTCTCTCTTCTATCTTCGTTTATCTCTCCGTTCTCTTCTTTCTTCTTCTCTCTATTCTGTCTTTGTTTTTCTCTCCGTTTTCTTGCGACTGGTCGGCTGGGCTCGACATGTTCGTACTGATAACGTATTATGAGATGAGACAAAAAGAGAGTCGTCAAACATGCCCCACCCTAAAGGGGTCATATATTATTTATAGGGTAAGCTTAATTAGGGCCTAAGTAATTTATGGGAAACCCTAATCCATGGGAGAAGAGAGAAGAGAAATAAGAGATTTAATTATATTATTGGGAAGTTGAGTTTTGGAATTTAGATATCTTCTTACTTCACACCTATACCCGTGGCGAATGGACTGAAGCAGTACTTCTTCTTTCTTCTCTCTTCGTTTATCTCTTTGTTCTATTCTCACTTATCATAACATATTATCAGCACGAATATGTCAAGCCCAGTCGACCAGTTACAAGAAAACAGAGAGAGAAACAAAGACAGAAGTGAGAGAAGAAGAGAGAAGAGAACGGAGAAATAAACAAAGAAAGAAAAGAGAAGAAGTCCTGCTCTAGTCCATTGGCCACGGGTATAGGTGTGAAGTAAGAATGAATCTAAATTCTGAAACTTCATAGAAGAGAGTGAAGAAGAGAGAAAAGAACGGAGAGATAAATGAAGTAAGAGGAGAGAAGAAGTCCTACTCTAATCCATTAGCCACGGGTATAGGTGTGAAGTAAGAAGGAGTCTAAATTCCAAAACTCCATTTCTATCTTCGTTTCTCTCTCCGTTTTCTTGTGACTGGTCGGCTGGGCTCTATATTTTCATACTGATAATGTGTTATGAATTGGGAGAAAGAGAGAGCCATCAAACGTGCCCCTCCCTAAAGGGGTCGTATATTATTTTTAGGGTAAACTTACTTAGGGCCAAAGAAATCAATGGGAAGCCCAAATCCATGGGAGAGATCCGATGGTGGATAGCCATCCTTCTTATTGCACACCTAAACCCGTGGCCAAAGGACTTGAGCAGGACTTCTTATCATTTCTCTCTTTATTTATCTCTTCGTTCTCTTCTCTCTTCTTCTCTCTCTGCTGTCTTTGTTTTTTTTTTCTGTTTTCTTATGACTGGTCGGTTGGGCACGACATGTTCGTGCTGATAACATATTGTGAGATGGAAGAAAAAGAAGGAAGAGAATAGAAAGATAAACGAAGAGAGAAGAGAGAAGAAGTCTTGCTCTATTCTATTGGCCACGGGTATAGGTGTGAAGTAAGAAGGATGACTGTCCACCGTCGGATCACTCCCATGGTTAGGATTTCCTATAGATTACTTAGGCTCTAAGTAAGCTTACCCTATAAATAATATACGACCCTTTTAGGGTACGGCATGTTTGACGACTCTCTCTTTCTCCCATCTCATAATACATTATCAGTACGAACATGTCGAGCCCAGCCGACCAGTCATAAGAAAACGGAGAGAGAAAGGAAGATAGAAGTGGAGTTTAGGAATTTAGATTCCTTCTTACGTCACACTTATACCCATGGCCAATGGACTGGAGTAGGACTTCTTCTCTCTTCTTTCTTCATTAATCTCTCCGTTCTCTTCTCTCTTCTTATCTCTCTTATGAGGAGTTTTAGAATTTAGATTTCTTCTTACTTTACAGCTATATGTGTGGCCAATGGATTGGAGCAGAACTTCTTCTCTCTTCGTTTATCTCTCTGTTATCTTCTTTCTCTTCTATCAACATTTCTCTTTCCGTTTTCTTGTGACTGGTCGGTTGGGCTCGACATGTTCATGTTGATAATATGTTGTGAGAAGAGAGAAGAGAACAAAGAGACAAATAAAGAGAGAAGAAAGAAGAAGTTATGTTCCAGTCCATTTGCCATGGGTATATGTGTGAAGTAAGAAGGAATCTAAATTCCAAAACTCCACTTCTCAATAATATAATTAAATCTCTTAGTTCTCTTTTCTCTTCGTCTATGGATTAGGGTTTCCTATAGATTGCTTAGGCCCTAAGTAAGCTTTCCCTATAAATAATATATGACCCCTTTAGGGTGGGGCACGTTTGATGACTTTCTCTTTCTCCCATCTCACAACATATTATCAGTACGTATATGTCGAGCCCAGCTGACCAGTCGTAAGAAAACAGTAAGAGAAACGAAGACAGAAGTGGAGTTTTGGTATTTAGATTCCTTCTAACTTCACACTTATACCCTTGGCTAATGGACTGGAGCAGGACATCTTCTGTCTTCATTTATCTCTTTGTTCTCTTCTTGCTTCTTATCTCTCTTCTGTCTTCGTTAAACTCCACTTCTTCTCTATATAAACGGATAGAGAAACGAAGATAGAAGAGAAAGAAAAAGAGAAGAAAATGGAGAGATAAACAAAGAGAGAAGAGAGAAGAAGTTCTGCTCCAGTCCATTGGCCATGGGTATAGGTGTGAAGTTCTCTCTTTTCTCTTTATTTATCTCTCCGTTCTCTTCTCGCTTCTTATCTCTCTTTTGTCTTCGTTAAACTCCTATTCTTCTCTCAATAAACAGATAGAGAAACGTAGACAGAAGTGTGGGAAGAAGAGAAAAGAGAACGGAGAGATAAACGAAGAGAAGAGTGAAGAAGTCCTGCTCTAGGCTATTGGCCACGGGTATAGGTGAGAAGTAAGAAGGAATTTAAATTCCAAAACTCCACTTCTGTCTTTGTTTCTCTTTCTCTTTTCTTGCGACTGGTCAGCAGGGCACGACATTTTCGTGCTGATAACATGTTATGAGATGGAAGAAAGGAAGAGCTGTTAAACATGCCCCACCCTAAAGGGGTTGTATATTTTTTATAAGGGAAGCCTACTTAGGTCCTAAGTATTTTAAAGGAAACCTTAATCCATAGGAGAAGAGAGAAGAGAATGAAGAGATTTAATTATATTATTTAAAAGTAGAGTTTTGGAATTTAGATTCCTTCTTACTTCACACCTATACCCGTGGTGAATAGACTGGAGCAGTACTTCTTCTCTCTTCTTTCTTTGTTTATCTCTCCCTTCTCTTCTCTCTTCTTATTTTTTCTCACAACTTGTTATCAGCACGAACATATCGAGCCCAGCCGACCAGTCACCAGAAACCAGAGAGATAAATAAAGACAGAAGAAATAGAAGAAGAGATAAGAGAATAGAGAGATAAATAATTTAAATAATATATTTAAATAATTTAGTTAAATTCTAAATGGTGGTCTGCTGGGCTCGACATGTTCATGCTGATAACGTGTAGTGAGTAAAGAGAAGAAGAGATAAGAGAATAAAGAGATAAACTAAGAAAGAAGAGAGAAGATGTCCTCCTCCAGTCCATTATCCATGGGTATAGGTGTTATGTAGAAAGGAATCTAAATTCCAAAACTCCACTTCTCAATAATATAATTAAATCTCTCCGTTCTCTTCTCTCTTCTCCCATGGATTAAGGTTTCTCATAGATTACTAAGGCCCTAAGTAAGTTTACCCTATAAATAATATACGACACCTTTAGGGTGGAGCACATTTGACGGCTCTCACTTTCTTCCATCTCATAATACGTTATCAGCACGAACATGTCGAGCCCAGTCGACTAGTAATAAGAAAAATAGAGAGACAAACAAAGACAAAAGAAGAGAGAAGAGAACGGAGAGATAAACGAAGATAGAAGAGAGAACTTCACATCTATACCCATGACCAATGGACTGGAGCAGGACTTCTTCTCTTCTCTCTTCGTTTATCTCTCCGTTCTTTTCTTTCTTCTTCTCTCTCTTCTATCTTCGTTTCTCTCTTCGTTTATTGAGAAAAGAAGTGGAGTTTAATGAAGACAAAAGAGAGAGAAGAAGAGAGAAGATAATGGACAGATAAATAAAGAGAGAAGAGAGAAGAAGTCCTGCTCTAGTCAATTGGCCATGGGTATAGGTATGAAGTAAGAAGGAATCTAAATTTCAAAACTCCACTTCTGTCTTTATTTTTCTATCTATTTTCTTGTAATGGGTAGGCTGGGCTCGACATGTTCGTGCTGATAACATATTATGAGATGGGAGAAAGAGAGATCCATCAAATGTGCCCCACCCTAAAGGGATAGTATATTATTTATAAGCTAAGCTTACTTAGAGCCTAAGCAATCCATGGGAAAACCTAATCTATGGGAGAAGATAGAAGAGAATGGAGAGATTTAATTATATTACTGAGAATTGGAGTTTTCTCAATAGTATAATCTCAACGTTATTACGATTATGATAGTAAATTCTCTTCTCTCTTTGTTTTAATCAAACAATTAATTTAATTAAAAAAATTATAGTAATATTACTATGATAATCATAATAACGTTGAGAAGATACTAATAAGAAGTGATATTTTAAAATTTAGATTCCTTCTTACTTCATATCTATACCCATGGTGAATGGACTGGAGCATGACTTCTTCTCTCTTCTCTTTTTATTTATCTCTCCATTCTCATTTCTTATCTTCTATCTTCGTTTCTCTCTCCATTTTCTTATGACTAGTCAGCTGGGCTCGACATGTTCGTGCTGATAACGTATTGTGAGATGGAAGAAAGAGAGAGCCATGAACTATGCCCCACCCTAAAGGGGTCGTATATTATTTAAAGGGTACGCTTACTTAGTGCCTAAGCAATCTATAGGAAACCCTAATCCATAGGAGAAGAGAGAAAAGAATGGAGAGATTTAATTATATTATTGAGAAGTTGAATTTTGGAATTTAGATTTCTTCTTACTTCACAACTATACCTATGGCCAATGGACTAGAGCATGACTTCTTCTCCCTTCTTCTATCTTTTCTGTCTTTGTTTCTCTCTCCGTTTTATTGTGACTTGTCACTGGGCTCGACATGTTTGTACTGATAACGTATTGCGAGATGGGAGAAAGAGAGAGCCGTTAAACATGCTCCACCCTAAAGGGGTCGTATATTATTTATAGTGTAAGCTTACTTAGGGCCTAAGTAATCTATGGGAGAGATTCGACGGTGTATCTTTTAATATTTGAACTTAGGGCCTAAGCAATTCGGGTGTGCCACTTCTGACTATCGAGCCCAGCTGACCAGTCGTATCTCTCTTCTGTCTTTGTTAATATATTCGTTCTCTTCTCTCTTTTTCTCTCTCTTCTGTGGAGAAGAAGTTCTGCTCCAGTCCATTGACCACAGGTATAGGTATGAAGTAAGAAAGAATCTAAATGCCAAAACTCCTCTTCTGTCTTTGTTTCTCTCTCCGTTTTCTTGCGACTGGTCGGCTGGGCTCGGTATGTTCGTGCTGATAATGTGTTGTGAGATGGGAGAAAGAGAGAGCCGTCAAATGTGCCCCACCCAAAAGGGGTCATATATTATTTATAGGGTAAGTGTTATGAGATGAGAGAAAGAGAGAGCCGTAAATGTGCCCCACCCTAAAGGGGTCGTATATTATTTATAGGGTAAGCTTACTTAGGGCGGCCTAAGCAATCTATGGGAAATCCTAATCCATGGGAGAAGAAAGAAGTTTGACGACTCTCTCTTTCTCCAATCTCACAACACGTTAATTAGTAAACTTAATTAATAAATTATTTAAATTATTTAATAATTAAATAATTAATTAATTTAATTAAAAAAATTATAGTAATATTACAATGATAATCCTTATAATATTGAGATAATACTATTGAGAAGTGGAGTTTTGGAAGTTAGATTCCTTCTTACTTCACACCTTTACCTATGGCGATAATCAATTATATATAATTAAATATTTATAAGGTAAGTTTACTAATTAAGAGAATTGACATAATAATTATTTAAATAAATGATTAATAAAACCCCTTTAGGATGGGGCACATTCGATCGGATGGCTGTCCATTGTCGGATCTCTCCCATAGATTAAGATTTTCCATAGATTGCTTAGGCCCTAAGTAAGCTTACCCTATAAATAATATACGAGCCCTTTTGGGTGGGGCACGCTTGACAGCTCTTTCTTTTTTCCATCTCATAACGCATTATCAGCGCGAACATATAGAGCCTAACCGACCAGTCAAAAGAAAACGGAGAGAAAAATAAAGACAGAAGAGAGAGAAGAAGATATAGTTAAAAAAAAGATAATTTTAATAAATTTATTAGGTAATTAAATAATTAAATTTTTTTATTAAATTATAAAATATTAATTAAAATAAATAAAAAATTAAATTATTTAATTATGTAATAAAATAAAATAATAATTCAATAACTATTTTCTTGTTATTTAAATAATAAATTAATTTTTTGAAAATATAAATAATAAAATATTTTTTAAAATAATTTATTTTTTTTAAATAATCAAATTAATATTTATTTATTTTAAAATTTAAATAATAAATAAATTATTTAAATAATTTAAATATTAGTTAAATAGATAATTAAAGATTTATTTAATTATTTAACTATTTAATTTATTAAACTAATTAAATTAATTAAATAATAGGAAGTAAAAAAGAAAGATGATGCACACCCAAATTTTTTGCTTTAAAAATAATTTATATTTTTCTTTAAAAAATTTAAAATATTACAACTGTTATAACATCGTTCGATCGGATGGTTGTCCACCGTCGGATCTCTCCCATAGATTAGGGTTTCTTTTTGATTGCTTAGGCCCTAAGTAAGCTTATCCTATAAATAATATACGACTCCTTTAGGGTGGAGCACATTTGATGGCTCTCTCTTTCTGCCATCTCACAACACATTATCAGCATGAACATGTCGAGCCCAGCCGACCAGTCACAAAAAAACAGAGAGAGAAACGAAGACAGAAGAGAGAGAAGAAAAAAGAAGAAAATAGGGAGATAAATAAAGAGAGAAGTAGTCCTGCTCCAATCCATTCACCACGGGTATAAGTATAAAGTAAGAAAGAATCTAAATTTCAAAACTCCACTTCTCAATCTTTATATGACCCCTTTAGGGTGGGGCACGTTTGACGGCTCTCTTTGTCTCTATCACATAATACGTTATCAATACAAACATGTCTATCCTAGCCGACCAATCATAAGAAAACAAAGAGAGAAAGGAAGACAGAAGAGAGAAAAGAAGAGAAGAGAACAGGGAGACAAACAAAGAGGAAAGATAGAAGAAGTCCTGCTTTAACCTATTGGCCACGAGTATAGGTGTAAAGTAAGAAGAAATCTAATTAGGGTGGGGCATGTTTGATGGCTCTCTATTTCTCCCATCTCACAACACATTATCAGCACGAATATATCGAGTCCAACCGACTAGTCATACAAAAACAGAGAGAGAAACGAAGACAAAAGAGAGAGAAGAAGAGAGAAGAAAATAGAGAGATAAACGAATAGAGAAGAGAGAAGAAGTCCTACTCTAGTCTATTCGCCATAGGTATAGGTGTGTAGTAAGAAGGAATCTAAATTCCAAAACTCCACTTCTCAATAAAATAATTAAAGCTCTCCGTTCTCTTCTCTTTTCTTCTATGGATTAGGGTTTACCATAGATTGCTTAGGCCCTAAGTAAGCTTACCCAATAAATAAAATACGACCCCTTTAGGGTAGGGCATGTTTGGCGGCTCTCTCTTTCTCCCATCTCACAAAATGTTATCAGCACGAACATGTCTAGCCCTACCGACTAGTCATAAGAAAACAGAGAGAGAAACAAAGACAAAAGAGAGAGAGAAGAGAACTAAGAATTAATTATTTAAATAGTATCTTCTCATACGGGTATAGGTGTGAAGTAAGAAGGAATCTAAATTCCAAAACTCCACAAAAGAGAGAGAAGAAAAGAGAAGAGAATGAAGAGATAAATGAAGAGAGAAGAGAGAAGAAGTCCTGCTCTAGTCTATTGGCCATGGGTATAGGTACGAAGTAAGAAAGAATCTAAATTCCAAAATTCCACTTTTTAATATTTATACGACCCATTTAGGGTGGGGCATATTTGATGGCTCTCTCTTTCTCACATCTCATAATACTTTATCAGTACGAACATATCGAGCCCAACCAACCAGTCATAAGAAAATAGAGAGAGAAATGAAGATAAAAGAGAAAAAAGAAGAGAGAAAAGAATAGAGAGATAAACAATGAGAGAAGAAGTCTTGCTCTAGTCTATTAGCTACGGGTATAGTTGTGAAGTAAGAAGGAATCTAAATTCCAAAACTCCACTTCTCAATAATATAATTAAATCTCTTCGTTCTCTTCTTTCTTCTCCCATGGATTAGGGTTTCCCATAGATTGCTTAGACCCTAAGTAAGCTTACCCTATAAATAATATACAACCCCTTTAGATGGGGCACGTTTGATGACTCTCTCTTTCTCCCATCTTACAACACGTTATCAGCATGAATATATTGAACCCAGTCGACCAATGACAAGAAAATAGAGAGAGAAACGAAGACAGAAGAAAGAAAAGAACAGAGATATAAATTAAGATAGAAGATAGAAGAAGTCCTGCTCCAGTCCATTGGCATCCGATCAAACGATCTTATAATAGTTGTATTGTTTTAAACTTTTTCAAAGAAAATTATAAAATATTTTTATAGCAAAAAATTCATTGAGAAGTGGAGTTTTGGAATTTTGATTCCATCTTACTTCACACCTATACCCATGGTGAATGGACTGGAGCAACACTTCTTCTATCTAATCTCTTCGTTTATCTCTTAGTTCTCTTATCTCTCCTTCTCTCTCTTCTATCTTCGTTTCTCTCTCCTTTTTTTATGACTCATCCATTGGGCTCGATATTTTCGTACTGATAACGTGTTGTGAGATGGGAGATTGCATATTTATTTTATTTATATCAATTAATATATTTTTAAATATTATAAAGTATAACATTTTTTAAAATATTTAAATAATATTATCTCAATGTTAATATTTAAATATTTAATTATAAAATATTTCATATTTACTAATTAATTTATATAAATTTATGAGCATGAAAAATATTTTATTTCTCTTCTTCTCTCTTCATTTATCTCTCTATTCTCTTCTCTCTCTTTTGTCTTCGTTTCTCGCATCGTTTTCATGGGACTGGTCGGCTGGGCTCAATATGTTCGTGCTGATAACGTGTTGTGAGAAGAGAGAAGAGAATAAAAAGATAAATAAAGAGAAAAGAGAGAATAAATCTTACTCCAATCCAATCGCCAAGGGTATAGGAGTGAAGTAAAAAGGAGTCAAAATTTCAAAACTCCACTTCTCAAAAATATAATTAAATATCTCCGTTCTCTTCTCTCTTCTCTCATGGATTAGGATTTCCTATAGATTCCTTAGGCCCTAAGTAAACTTACCCTATAAATAATATACGACACCTTTATGGTGGGGCATGTTTGATGGCTCTCTCTTTCTCCCATCTCACAATTCATTGTCAGGACGAACATGTCGTGCCCAGCCGACCAGTCGCAAGAAAACGAAGAGAGATACGAAGATAGAACAGAGAGAATAAAAGAGAAGAGAACAGAGAGATAAATAAAGAGAGAAGATAAAAGAAGTCCTACTCCAGTCCATTCGCCATGGGTATAAGTGTAAAGTAAGAAAGAATCTAAATTCCAAAACTTCACTTCTCAATAGTATCATCTCAACGTTATTATGATTATCATAGTAAATTCCAAAACTCTCTTCATTTTAATTAAATGATTAATTTAATTAAAAAAATTATAGTAACATTATCAGTACGAAAAAAAAAGTCCTGCTCCAGTAACATTTTCAGCACGAAAAAAAATTATAGTAACATTATCAGCACAAAAAAAATTATAGTAACATTTTAATTAAATGAAGTAAGAAGGAATCTAAATTACAAAACTCCACTTCTCAATATTTATATGACCCTTTTAAGGTGGAGCACGTTTGACGACTCTCTTTTTCTTCTACCTCACAATACGTTATCAGTACAAACATATCAAGCCCAGCCTACCAGTCAAGTGAAAGAATTGAAGACAGAAGAGAGAGAAAAAAAGAGAAGAGAAAATAAAGAGAGAAACGAAGACAGAAGAGAGAGAAGAAAAGAGAAGAGAATGAAGAGAAATGAAGAGATAAACGAAGAGAGAAGAAGTCCTGCTCCAGTCCATTAGCCACGAGTATAGGTGTAGAGTACTTAAAAGGAATCTAAATTCCAAAACTCAACTTCTCAATATTTATACGACCCCTTTAGGGTGGTGCATATTTGACGGCTCTCTCTTTCTCCTATCTCACAACATGTTATCAGTGCGAACATGTCGAGCCTAGCCGATCAGTCACAAGAAAACAGAGAGAGAAACAAAATTAGAAGAGAGAGAACAAGAAAGAAGAGAATGGAGAGATAAACAAAGAGAGAAGAGAGAAGAAGTCCTACTCCAGTCCATTGGCCACAGGTCTAGTTGTGAAGTAAGAAGTAATCTAAATTCCAAAACTCTATTTCTCAATAATATAATTAAATCTCTCTATTCTCTTCTCTCTTCTCCTATAGATTAGGGATTCCCATAGACTGCTTAGACCCTAAGTAAGCTTACTCTATAAATAATAAATAATATATGACCCCTTTAGGGTTGGTCATGTTTGACGGCTCTCTCTTTCTCCTATCTCACAACACGTTATCTGCACGAACATGTCGAGCTCAGCTAACCAGTCATAAGAAAATAGAGAGAGAAACGAAGACATAAGAAAAGGTTTGAAATTTAGATTCCTTTTTACTTCACACCTATATCCATGGCCAATGAACTGGAGCAGGACTTCTTCTCTATTCGCTCTTTATTTATCTCTTCGTTCTCTTCTTTCTTTTTCTCTCTCTTCTGCTGAGTTTTTGAATTTAGATTCCTTCTTACTTCACACCTATACCCGTTGCCAATGGACTGGAGTAGGACTTCTTCTCTCTTCTTTTTATGTTTATCTCTCTATTCTCTTCTCTCTTCTTCTCTTTCTTCTGTCTTCGTTTCTCTATCTATTTTCTTATAACTGGTCGACTGGGCTCGACATATTCGTGCTGATAACGTGTTGTGAGATGGAAGAAAGAGAGAGCCGTCACACGTGCCCCACCCTAAAGAGGTCGTATAAATATTGAGAAGTGGAGTTTTGGAATTTAAATTACTTCTTACTTCACACATATACCCGTGGCCAATGGATTAGAGCCGACTTCTTCTCTCTTCTCTCTTCATTTATCTCTTCATTCTCTTCTCTCTTTTTCTCTCTCTTTTGTTTTTGTTTCTCCCTCCGTTTTCTTGTGACTAGTCAGTTGGGCTTGATAACTGGTAACGTGTTGTGGGAAGAAAGAAGGAAACCTAAATAAAATAATATAAATCTCTCTAGTTTTAATAATTAAATAGAAGTTTGTCCTTATCTTTTCTTTCTTCTGTGAAGTTTTGGAATTTAGATTCCTTATTAATTCACACCTATACCCGTGGCCAATAGACTAGAGCAGGACTTTTTCTCTCTTTTCTCTTTGTTTATCTATATCTTCTTATCTTGATTCTTCCCTCTCTTCTCCATTCTCTTCTCTCTTCTTCTCTCTCTTCTGTGGAGTTCTGTAATTTAGATTCTTTCTTACTTCATACCTATACCCGTGACCAATGGACTAGAGCAAGACTTCTTCTCCCTTTCTCTCTTCATTTATCTCTCCGTTCTATTTTCTCTTCTACCTAAATAATTTAATTAAATAATATAATTATTTAATTAAGAGAGAAACTAAGATAGAAGAAAGAGAAGAAAAAAGAAGAGAACAGAGAGATAAATAAAGAGAGAAGAGAGAAGAAGTCCTGCTCCAATCCATTCGCCATGGGTATAGGTGTGAAGTCAGAAGGAATCTAAATTCTAAAACTATACAGAAGAGAGAGAAGAGAGATGAGAATGGAGAGATAAACGAAGATAGAAGTGGAGTTTAGGAATTTAGATTCATTCTTACTTCACACCTATACCCATGGACAATGGATTAGAGCAGGTCTTCTTCTCTCTTCTCTCTTTATTTATCTCATCATTCTTTTCACTTTTCTCCTCTCTTTTCTGTGGAGTTTTGGAATTTAGATTCCTTTTTACTTTACACCTATACCCATGGCCAATAAACTGGAGCAGGACTTCTTCTCTCTTCTCTCTTCGTTTATCTCTCAATTTTCTTCTCTTTTCTCCTTTTTTTTATAGAGTTTTTGAATTTAGATTCCTTCTTACTTTACACCTATACCCATGGCCAATGAACTGGAGCACGACTTCTTCTCTCTTTTCTCTTCTCTCTTCGTTTATCTCTCCGTTCTCTTCTCTTTTCTCCTCTCTTTTCTGTGGAGTTTTGGAATTTAGATTCAATCTTACTTTACACCTATACCCATGGCCAATTAACTGTAGTAGGACTTCTTCTCTCTTCTCACTTTATTTATCTCTTCGTTCTCTTCTCTTTTCTACCTAAATAATTTAATTACATAATATAATTATTTAATTGAGAGAGAAACTAAGACAGAAGAGAGAGAAGAAGAGAGAAGAGAATAGAGAGATAAATAAAGAGATAAGAGAGAAGAAGTCCTACTCCAGTCCATTCGCCATGGGTATTGGTGTGAAGTAAGAAGGAATCTAAATTCTAATACTACACAAAAAAGAGAGAAGAATAGATAAGAGAACGGAGAGATAAACGAAGATAAAAGTAGAGTTTTGGAATTTAGATTCCTTCTTACTTCACACTTATACCCGTAGCCAATGGACTGGAGCAAGACTTCTTCTCCCTTTCTCTCTTCATTTATCTCTCTGTTCTCTTCTCACTTCTACCTAAATAATTTAATTAAAAAATATAATTATTTAATTGAGAGAGAAACTAAGACAGAAGAGAGAGAAAAAGAGAAAAAATAACAGAGAGATAAATAAAAAGAGAAGAGAGAAGAAGTCCTGCTCTAGTCCATTCGCCATGGGTATAGGTGTGAAGTAAGAATGAATAAAAATTCTAAAATTAAACAAAAGAGAGAAAAGAAGAGAGAAGAGAACGGAGAGATAAACGACGATAGAAGTGGAGTTTTGGAATTTAGATTCCTTCTTACTTCACACCTATACCCATGGACAATGGACTGGAGGAGGACTTCTTCTCTCTTCTCTCTTTATTTATCTCTCTATTCTCTTCTTTTTTATCCTTTCTTTTTTATGGAGTTTTGGAATTTAGATTCCTTCTTACTTTACACCTATACCCATGGCCAATGGACTGGAGTAGGACTTTTTCTCTCTTTGTTTATCTCTCCATTCTCTTCTTTCTTCTTCTCTCTCTTCGATCTTTGTTTCTCTCTCTGTTTTCTTATGACTGGTCGGCTGGGCTCGATATTTTCGTGCTGATAACGTGTTGTGAGGTGGGAGAAAAAAGAGAATGGAGAGATTTAATTATATTATTGAGAAGTGGAGTTTTGGAATTTAGATTCCTTCTTACTTCATACCTATACTCGTGGCAATGGACTGGAGTAGCACTTCTTCTCTCTTCTTTCTTCGTTTATCTCTTCGTTCTCTTCTCTCTTCTTCTCTCTCTTCTGTCTTCATTTCTCTCTCTGTTTTCTTGTGACTGGTCGGCTGGGCTCTATATGTTCGTGCTGATAACATGTAGTTAGATAGGAAAAAAAGATAGTCGTCAAACGTGCCCCACCCTAAAGGGGTCGTAAATTATTTATAGGGTAAGCTTACTTAGGGCCTAAGCAATCTATAGGAAAAGGGTCGTATATTATTTATAGGATAAACTTACTTAGGGCCTAAACAATCTATGGGAAATCATAATCCATGGGAAAGATCCGATGGTGGATAGCCATCCCATCGAACGATCTTATAACAGTTGTAATGTTTTAAATTTTTTTAAAGAAAAATATAAATTATTTTCAAGATAAAAAATTCGGGTTACCTCATCTTACTTCTTTAAATCCTAATATTTAATTAATTTAATTAGTTTAAAAAATTAAATTATTAAATAATTAAATAATTAAATAAATATTTAATTATTAATATAATTATATAACTAAATTATTTAAATAATATATTTATTATTTAAAGATTAAAATAGAAAAATATTTATTTATTTATTTCAAAAAATATTATGTTTTTTTAAAACATATTTTATTTTTTATATATTCAAATAACTAACTAATTATTTAAATAATAAGTAAATAGTTATTGAATATTTTTTTAATTTTATTACTTAATTAAATAAATATTTTTTTTTAACTTTAATTAAAATTTCAAAATTTAATAAATTAATTATTTATTTATCTAATGATATAATAATATATTTTATTATTATTTATTGAACAAATAAAATTATTTAATAATTAAATAATTTATTTTTTTAGTAAAAGTTCTATTTAATATATTTATTCACTAAATAAGTTTTTAAATATTTAAATAATTAAGTAAATATTTCATTATTTAAAAATAAAATAATATTTTAAAAAATAACTTATAAAATAAATAAATAAATAAATTATATTATTAAATCAATATTTCTTTATTTATTAATTTAAATAAATAAATTACTATTTAATTTAATTATTTAGTAATATAATAATAAATAAATAAAGTAAATAATTAAATAAGTTAAAAATTAAATTTTTCACTCAAAAATTAATTATTAAATTATTTAAATTATTAAATTATTTAATAATTAAATAAATAATTAATTTAATTAAAAAAAAATAGTAACATTACTATGATAATCATAATAACGTTGAGATGATACTATTGAGAAGTGGAGTTTTGGAATTTAGATTCCTTCTTATTTCACACCAATACCCCTGGCCAATAGTCTTGAGCAAGACTTCTTCTTTATTCTCTCTTTATTTATCACTCCGTTCTCTTCTCTCTTATTCTCTATCTTCTGTGGAGTTATGGAATTTAGATTTTTTCTTACTTCACACCTATACCCGTGGCGAATGGACTGGAGCAGGACTTCTTCTCTCTTTGTTTATCTCTCCATTCTCTTCACTCCCCTTCAATCTCTTCTGTTTTCGTTTCTTTTTATGTTTTTTTAAGACTGGTCTGCTGGGCTCGATATTTTTGGACTGATAACGTATTATGAGATGGGAGATTACTTATTTATTTTATTTATTTCAATTAATATTTCTTTAAATATTATAAAGTATATCGCTTCTTTAAATATTTAAATAGTATCATCTTAATATTATTATTTAAATATTAAATTATAAAACATTACATAATTATTAAATAATTTATATAAATTTATGAGCATGGAAAATATTTTATTTCTCTTCTTCTTCTTCATTTATCTCTACGTTCTCTTCTTTCTTCTTTTCTCTCTTTTGTCTTCGTTTCTCGTATCGTTTTCTTGTGACTAATCAGCTGGGCTCGATATTTTCATGCTGATAACATGTTGTGAGAAGAGAGAATATAACAGAAAGATAAATGATGAGAGAAGAGAGAAGTCTTACTCCAGTCCATTCGCTAAGGGTATAGGTGTAAAGTAAGAAGGAATCTAAATTCCAAAACTCTACTTCTCAATAATATAATTAAATCTTTTCATTCTCTTCTCTCTTCTCCTATGGATTAGGGTTTCTTATAGATTGCTTTGGCCCTAAGTAAGCTTACCCTATAAATAATATACAACTCCTTTAGGGTGGGGCATATTTGGCAGCTCTCTCTTTCTTCAATCTTATAATATGTTATTAACACGAACATGTCGAGCCCAGCCGAGGAGTCGTAAGAAAACGGAAAGAGAAACAAAGACAAAAGAGACAGAATAAAACTGAAGAGAATAGATAGATAAATGAAGAAAGAAAAGATAAGAAGTCCAGCTCCAGTCCATTCGCTATGGGTATAGGTGTGATTTTAGAAGAAATCTAAATTCTAAAACTCTACTTCTCAATAGTGCCATCTCAATTTTATTATGATTATCATAGTAAATTCCCAAACTCTCTTCATTTTAATTAAATAATTAATTTAATTTAAAAAATTATAGTTATATTATCAGTATGAAAAGAGAAGAAGTCCTGCTCCAGTCCATTAGCCACGGGTATAGGTGTGAAGCAAGAAGGAATCTAAATTACAAAACTTTACTTCTCAATATTTATATGACACCTTTAAGAAGGAGCATATTTAATGGATCTCTCTTTCTTTCACCTCACAACATATTATCAGCACGAACAAGTCGAGCCTAGCCTACCAGTCACAAGAAAACAGAGAGAGAAATGAAGACAGAAGAGAGAGAAAAAAAGAGAAGAGAAAATGGAGAGAGAAACGATGACAAAAGAGAGAAGAGAACAAAAGGATAAACGAAGAGAGAAGAAGTCCTACTCCAGGCCATTGGCCATGGGTATAGGTGTGAAGTAAGAAGGAATCTAAATTCCAAAACTCAATGTCTTAATATTTATACGACCCCTTTAGGGTGGGGCACATTTAACGGCTTTCTCATTCTCCCATCTCAAAATATATTATCACCAGGAATATGTTGAGCCCAGCTGACTAGTTACAAGAAAACAAAAAGAGAAACAAAGTCAGAAGAGAGAATAAGAGAGAAGAGAACGAAGAGATAAACGATGACAGAAGAGAGAAGAAGTCCTGCTCCAGTCCATTAACTATGGGTTTATGTGTGAAGTAAGAAGTAATCTAAATTCCAAAACTCCACTTCTCAATAATATAATTTACTCTCGCTATTCTCTTCTCTCTTCTCTCACGGATTAGGGTTTACCATAGATTGCTTAGGCCTAAAGTATGCTTACCCTATAAATAATAAATTATTTATGACCCCTTTAGGGTGGGGCACATTTGATGGCTCTCCCTTTTTCTTATCTTACAACACGTTATCAGCACGAATATGTTGAGCCCAACTGACCAGTCGTAAGAAAACAGATTGAGAAACAAAGACAAAAGTGAAGTTTTGGAATTTAGATTCCTTCTTACTTCACACTTATACCCATACCCAATGACTTGGAGTAGGACTTCTTCTCTCTTTTTATTTCATTTATCTCTCCATTCCTTTTTCTCTTCTTTTCTCTTTTCTGTGGAGTTTTTGAATTTAGATTCCTTCTTACTTCACACCTATACATGTGGTCAATAGACTTGGGCAGGACTTCTTCTTTCTTCGTTTATCTCTTTGTCCTCTTCTTACTTCTTCTCTTTCTTCTGTCTTCGTTTCTCTCTCCGTTTTCTTTTGACTGGTCTGCTGGGTATGATATATTCGTACTAATAACGTGTTGTGAGATGGGAGAAACAGAGAACCGTCATACGTGCCGCACCCTAAAGGGATCGTATAAATATTGAGAAGTGGAGTTTTAGAATTTAGATTCCTTCTTACTTCACACCTATACCCGTGGCGAATGGACTAGAGCAGGACTTCTTATCTCTTCTCTCTTTGTTTATCTCTCTATTCTTTTCTTTTTTTTCTCTCTCTTCTGTCTTTATTTCTCTCTCTATTTTCTTGTGACTAGTCGGTTGGACTCGACATGCTCAAGCTGATAATGTGTTATGAGAAGAGAGAAGGGAACCTAAATAAAATATTATAAATCTCTCTAGTTTTAATAATTAAATAGAAGTCTGTCCTTATCTTCTCTACCTTTTGTGGAGTTTTGGAATTTAGATTCCCTATTGATTTACACTTATACCCGTGGCCAATGGACTGGAGTAGGACTTTTTCTTTCTTCTTTTTTCGTTTATCTCTATGTTCTCTTCTCTATTCTTCTCTCTCTTCTCTGTTCTCTTCTCTTTTATTTTCTCTCGTCTGTAGAGTTTTGGAATTTATATTCCTTCTTACTTCACACCTATACCCATGGCCAATGGACTGGAGCATGACTTCTTCTCCCCTTCTCTTTCGGTTTAACTCTCTGTTCTCTTCTCTCTTCTACCTAAATAATTTATTTAAATAATATAATTATTTAATTAAGAGAGAAACGAAGACAGAAGATATAGAAGAAGAGAGAAGATAACGAAGAGATAAACGAAGAGAGAAGATAGTAGAAGTCCTACTCCAGTCCATTTACCACAGGTATAGGTGTGAAGTAAGAAGGAATCTAAAGTCCAAAACTACACAGAAGAGAGAAAAGAAGAGAGAAGAGAACAGAGAGATAAACGATGATAGATGTGGAGTTTTGGAATTTCGATTCCTTCTTACTTCACACCTATACTCGTGGATAATGGACTGGAGCAGGACTTATTCTCTCTTCATTTATATTTCCGTCATCTTCACTCTTTTTCTCTCTTCTATGGAGTTTTGGAATTTAGATTCCTTCTTACTTCACACCTATACCCATGGCCAATGGATTGGAGCAGGACTTCTTCTTCTTCTATCTTTGTTTATCTCTTAGTTCTTTTCTCTTTTTTTCTCTCTCTTCTGTCTTCATTTCTCTCTTCGTTTTCTTGCGACTAGTTGGCAGGGCTTGACATATTCGTGCTGATAATGTATTTTGAGATGGGATAAAGAGAGATCCATCAAACGTGCCCCTCCCTAAAGGGGTCGTATAAATATTGAGAAGTAAAGTTTTTGGAATTTAGATTCTTTCTTACTTTATACCTATTTAATAATTAAATAAATAATTAATTTAATTAAAAAAATTATAGTAACATTACTATGATAGTCATAATAACATTGAGATGAGACTATTGAGAAGTGGAGTTTTGGAATTTAGATACCTTCTTACTTCACATATATACCCATGGCCAATGGACTAGAACAGAACTTATTCTCTCTTCTCTCTTTTTTTATCTCTTCATTCTCTTGTTTCTTCTCTCTCTTCTGTCTTCGTTTCTCTCTCCGATTTCTTATGACTGGTTGATTGGGCTCGAAATTTTCGTGCTGATAACGTGTTATGAGATGAGAGAAAGAAAAGAAATGAGAGATTTAATTATATTATAGGGATGTGGAGTCTTGGACTTTAGATTCCTTCTTATTTCATACCTATACCCGTGGCCAAAAGACTGGAGCAGGACTTCTTCTCTCTTCTTTCTTCGTTTATCTCTTTATTCTCTTTTCTCTTCTCTCTCTTCTATCTCTATTTCTTTCTCTATTTTCTTGTGACTGGTCGGCTGGGCTCGACATATTCGTGCTGATAACATATTATGAGACGGGAGAAAGAGAGAGTCGTCAAATGAGCCCCACCCTAAAGGGGACGTATATTATTTATAGGGTAAGCTTACTTAGGGCCTAAGCAATCTATAGGAAAGGGGTCGTATATTATTTATTGGGTAAGTTTACTTAAGGCCTAAGCAATCTATGGCAAACCCTAATCCATGGGAGAGATCCGATGATATATAGCCTTCCCATCGAACGATCTCATAACAGTTGTAATGTCTTAAATTTTTATAACGAAATATATAAATTATTTTTAAAGTAAACAATTCGGGTGTGACCCATCTTCCTTCAGTACTTCCTATTTTTAATTAATTTAATTAGTTTAATAAATTAATTAATTCATTAAATATTTAATTATATATATAATTAAATGACTAAATTATTTAAATTATTTAATAATTATTAAAATATTAAAATAAATAAATATTTTTTTTTTTATTTCAAAAAATATTTATTTAAATAAAAAAAAATTTATTTATATATTCAAATAATTAACTAGTTATTTAAATAATTAGTAAATAGTTATTGAATTATTTTTTTATTTTATTACTTAATTAAATAATTAATTTTTTAATTAATTGTAATTATTATTTAATTATTTAATAAAATAATTATTTAATTATTTAATTATATAAAAATTTACTTTATTATTATTTATTTACCTTTAAAATTATTTAATAATTAAATTATTTATTTTTTTAGTAAATAATATATTTAATATATTTCTTCACTAAATAAGTTTTTAAATATTTCAATAATTATCTAATTTTTTAATTATTTAAAAATAAAATAAAATTTTATAAAATAACTAATAAAAAAAATAATTAATTAAATATATAATTTAATTATTATTTATTTATTTAATAATTTAAATAAATAAATAATTACCTTATTTAATTATTTAATAATATAATAATAAGTAAATAACTAAAATAATAAATTTAATTAAATACTTAAATAAGTAAATAAATTAATTATTTTACTAAAAAATTATTTATTAAATTTTTAAATTATTAAATTATTTAATATTTAAATAAATAATTAATTTAATTAAAAAAGTTATTGTAACATTATTATGATAATCATAATAACGTTAAGATGATACTATTGATAAGTAGAGTTTTAAAATTTAGATTCCTTCTTTTTTCACACCTATACCCATGGCCAATGGACTTGAGTAGGACTTCTTCTCTCTTTTCTCTTCGTTTATCTCTCCGTTCTTCTCTCTTCTTCTCTCTCTTTTGTGGAGTTTTGGAATTTAGATTCCTTCTTATTTCATACATATATATGTGGGCAATGGATTGGAGTAGGACTTTTTCTCTCTTCTCTCTTCGTTTATCTCTTCGTTTATCTCTTCGTTCTCTTCTCTCTTCTACTCTCTCTTCTGTCTTTGGTTTTCTTTCCACTTTCTTATGACTGGTCGGCTGGGCTCGACATGTTCGTATTGATAATATATTATGAGATGGGAGAAAGAGAGAGCTGTCAAACGTGCCCCATCCTAAAGGGGTTATATATTATTTATAGGGTAAGCTTACTTAGGGCCTAAGCAATCTATAAGAAACCCTAATACATGGGAGAAGAGAGAAGATAACGGAGAGATCTAATTATATTATTGAGATGTGAATTGTTGGAATTTAGATTTCTTCTTACTTCACACCTATAACCGTGGCGAATGGACTGGAGTAGGACTTCTTCTCTCTTTTCTTTTTATTTATCTCTCTATTCTCTTCACTCTACTTTTCTTTCTTCTGTCTTTGCTTCTCTCTTTGTTTTCTTGTGACTGGTCTGCTGGGCTCGACACTTTTGTGCTAAGAACGTGTTATGAGATAGGAGATTGCTTAATTATTTTATTTATTTTATTTAATATTTTCTTAAATATTATAAAATATATCATTTCTTTAAATATTTAAATAATATCATCTCAATATTATTATTTAAATATTTAAATAATTTATATAAATTTATTAGTATGAAAAATATTTTAGTTATCTTCTTTTCTCTTCATTTATCTCTCTGTTCTCCTTTCTCTTATTCTTTCTTTTCTGTCTTTGTTTCTTACACCGTTTTCTTGTGACTGGTCAACTGGGCTCGACATGTTTGTGCTGATAACGTGTAGTGAGAAGAGAGAAGAATAGAGATTAGAACGGAGAGATAAACGAAGAGAGAGGAGAGAAGAAGTCCCACTCAAGTCCATTCGCTATGGGTATAGGTTGAAGTAAGAAGAAATCTAAATTATAAAACTCCACGTACTTCTAATTAATATAATTAAATCTCTTTGTTCTCTTCTCTCTTCTCCCATGGATTAGGGTTTTTGATAGATTGTTTAGGTCCTAAGTAATCTTATCCTATAAATACTATATGACCCTTTTAAGGTGGGGAACGTTTGACGACTCTTTCTTTCTCTCATCGCACAACACGTTATCAACACGAGCATATCGAGCCCAATCGAACAGTTACAAGAAAACGGAGAGAGAACCAAAGACAGAAAAGAGAGAAGAAGAGAGAAGAAGAGAGAAGAGAAGAGAGAGATAAATAGAGAGAGAAGAGAGAAGAATTCCTGCTTCAGCCCAATGGCCACGGGTATAGGTGTGAAGTAAGAAGGAATCTAAAATCCAAAACACCACTTCTAAATATTTATATGACCCCTTTAGGGTGGGGCATATTTGACGTCTCACTCTTTTTCCCATCTCATAACACATTATCAGCACAAACATATTGAGCCCAGCCGACCAATCACAAGAAAACAGAGAGAGAAACGAAGACAAAAGAGAGAGAAGAACAGAGAGATAAACGAAGAGAGAAGAGAGAAGAAGTCGTGATGCAGTCCATTGGCCACGGGTATAAATATGAAGTAAGAAGGAATCTAAATTCTAAAACTCTATTTCTCAATAATATAATTAAATCTCTCCGTTCTCTTGTCTCTTCTCCCATAGATTAGGGTTTCCTATAGATTGCTTAGGCCCTAAGTAAGCTTACCCTATAAATAATATACGACCTCTTTAGGGTGGGGTACGTTTGATGACTCTCTCTTTCTCCTATTTCACAACATGTTATCTACACGAATATATCGAGCCTAGCCTACCAGTCGCAAGAAAACAGGGAGAGAAATGAAGACAGAAGTAGAGTTTTAGAATTTAGATTTCTTCTAACTTCACAACTATACCCGTGGGCGATAGACTGGAGAAGGACTTCTTCTTTCTTCTCTCTTTGTTTATATCTCTATTCTCTTCTCTTTTCTTCTTTCTTTTTTGTCTTCGTTTCTCTCACCGTTTTCTTATGACTGGTCGGCGGGGCTCAACATGTTCGTGTTGATAAAGTGTTGTGAGATGGGAGAAAAAGAGAACCGTCAAACGTACCCCACCCTAAAAGGGTTGTATAAATATTGAAAAGTAGAGTTTTGGAATTTAGATTCTTTCTAACTTCACACCTATACCCGTGGCCAATAGACTGGAGTAGAACTTCTTCTCTCTTCTCTCTTCATTTATCTCTTTGTTCTTCTCTTTTCTTCTCTCTCTTTTGTGGAGTTTTGGAATTTAGATTCCTTCTTACTTCACACCTATACCCGTGTGAGAAGAGACTATTTAAATAATTAATTCTTTATTCTTTTCTCTCTCTTTTGTCTTCGTTTCTCTCTTCATTTTCTTATGACTGGTCGGTTGGGCTAGATATGTTCGTGCTGATAACATGTTATTAGATGGGAGAAAGAGAGAGCCGTCAAACATGCCCCACCCTAAAAGGGTCGTATTTTATTTATAGGGTAAGCATACTTAGGGCCTAAGCAATCTAGGAAAAACCCTAATCCATAAGAGAAGAGAGAAGAGAACGGAGAGATTTAATTATATTATTGAGAAGTGGAGTTTGGGAATTTAGATTCCTTCTTATTTCATACCTATACCCATGGCGAATGGACTGGACCAGGACTTCTTCTCTCTGCTCTATTCGTTTCTCTCTGTTTTCTTCTTTCTTCTTTTCTCTCTTCTGTCTTTGTTTCTCTCTCTGTTTTCTTATGACTGGTCAGCTGGGCTCGACATATTCGTGCTGATAATAAGATGTAAGATGGGAGAAAGAGAGAGTCATCAAACGTGCCCCACGCTAATTAGATTTCTTCATACTTCACAACTATACCCGTGGCCAATGGGTTAGCAGGACTTCTTCTATCTTCTCTCTTCGTTTATTCCCAGTCTCTTCTCTCTTCTTCTTTTTCTTCTGTCTTCCGTTCTTTCTCTGTTTTCTTGTGCCTGGTCGGTTGGGCTCGGTATGCTCGTGCTAATAACATGTTTTGTGATGAAGAAAAAGTGAGCCGTCAAACGTACCCTACCCTAAAGGGGTCATATAAATATTGAGAAGTGGAGTTTTGGAATTTAGATTCTTTCTTACTTTATACTTATACCAGTGGTGAATGGACTAGAGTAGGACTTCTTCTCTCTTCTCTCTTTATTTATCTCTCCGTTCTCTTTTTTTTTCTTCTCTCTCTTCTGTCTTCGTTTCTCTTTGTTTTCTTATGACTGGCCGGTTGGGCTCGATATGTTCATGCTGATAATGTGTTGTGAGATGAGAGAAAGAGAAAGCCATCAAACGTGCTCCACCCAAAAGGGGTCATATATTATTTATAGGGTAAGCTTACTTAGAGCCTAAGCAATCTATTGGAAATCCTAATCCATGGGAGAGATCCGACGGTGGACAGCCATCCGATCGAACGATCTCAAAACAGTTGTAATATTTTTAATTTTTTAAAGAAAAATATAAATTCTTTTTAAAGCAAAAAATTCGGGTGTGGCTTATCTTCCTTCTTTACTTCCTATTATTTAATTAATTTATTTTTTTAATAAATAAAGTAATTAAATAATTAAATAAATATTTCATTATCTATATAATTAAATATTTAAATTATTTAAATAATTTAATTCTTATTTAAATAATAAAATAAATAATATTAATTTGATTATTTTAAAAAAAATTAAGTTATTTAAAAAATCATTTTATTATTTATATATTCAAATAATTATCTTATTATTTAAATAATAAGTAAATAGTTATTAAATTATTATTTTATTTTATTACTTAATTAAAAAATTAATTTTTTTATTTATTTCAATCAATATTTCATAATTTAATAAAAAATTTTTAATTATTTAATTATATAGTAATTTATTTAAATTATTATTTTTTGAACTATATCTTTTTCTCTCTTTTTTGTCTTCGTTTCTCTCTCCGTTTTTTTATGACTGGTCGGTTGGGCTCGACATGTTCGTACTAATAATGTATTGTGAAATAGAAGAAAGAGAGAGCCATCAAACATGCCCAACCCTAAAGGGATCGTATATTATTTATATGGTAAGCTTACTTAGGGCCTAAGCAATCTGTAGAAAACCCTAATCCATGAGAGAGATCCGTTGGTGGATAGCCATCCAATCTATCGTGCCCCATCCTAAAGGGGTCGTATGAATCATTTATTTAAATAATTATTAAATCAATTCTCTTAATTAGTAAGCTTACCTTATAAATATTTAATTATATATAATTGATTATCGCCACGAGTATAGGTATGAAATAAGAAGGAATTTAAATTCTAAAACTCCACTTCTCAATAGTATCATCTCAACATTATTATGATTATCATAGTAATGTTACTATAATCTTTTTAATTAAATTATTTATTTATTTAATTATTAAATAATTTAAATAATTTAATAATTAAGTTTACTAATTAACGTGTTGTGAGATGGGAGAAAGAGAGAGCCATCAAACTTGCTCCACCCTAAAGGGGTCGTATAATATAATTAAAACTCTTCGTTCTCTTCTCTCTTCTCCCATGGATTAGGGTTTCCCATAGATTGCTTAGGCCATAAGTAAGTTTACCCTATAAATAATAAATAACCACTTTAAGGTGGGGTACATTTGACGGCTCTCTCTTTCTCTCATCTCACAACACTTACCCTATAAATAATATATGACCCCTTTAGAGTAGGGCACGTTTAATGGCTCTCTCTTTCTCCCATCTCATAACATATTATCATTACGATAATATTTAGCCCAGCCGACCAGTCACAAGAAAACAGAGAGAGAAACGAAGACAGAAGAGGAGTTTTGGAATTTAGATTCCTTCTTACTTCACACTTATACCCGTGATCAATGGACTGGAGCAGGACTTCTCTCTTCTCTCTTCATTTATCTCTCTGTTCTTTTCTTTCTTCTTCTCTCTTATCTCTCCGAAGAGAGAAGAGAAAAGAAGTATTTCTCCAATCCATTCGCTATGGGTACAGGTATGAAGTAAGAAGTAATCTAAATTCCAAAACTCCACAGAAGAGAGAGAAGAACAGAGAATAGAATAAAGAGATAAATGAAGACAAAAGAGAGAGATACGACTGGTCGGCTGGGCTCGATAGTACGAAGTAGCACACCCGAATTGCTTAGGCCCTAAGTTCAAATATTAAGAGATACCCTAATCCATGGGAGAAGCGAGAAGAGAACAGAGAGATTTAATTATATTATTGAGAAGTAGAGTTTTGTAATTTAGATTTCTTCTTACTTAACACCTATACCCATGGATAATGGACTGGAGCAAGACTTCTTCTCTCTTTTTTCTTTGATTATCTCTCCATTCTCTTCTTTCTTCTTCTTTTTTCTCACAACATGTTATCAGCATGAACATGTCGAGTCCAGCTGACCACTATTTAGAATTTAACTAAATTATTAAAATATATTATTTAAATTATTTAACTCTCTATTCTCTTCTCTCTTCTTCTCTCTCTTCTGTCTTTGTTTTTCTCTCTGGTTTCTTATGACTAGTCGGCTGGGCTCGATATGTTCGTGCTGATAATGAGTTGTGAGAAAAGAGAAGAAGAGAGAAAAGAAGGGAGAGATAAACAAAGAAAGAATAGAGAAGAAGTACTGCTCTAGTCCATTCTCCTTGGATAAAGGTGTGAAGTAAGATGGAATCTAAATTCCAAAACACCACTTCAAAATAATATAATTAAATCTCTCCATTTTCTTCTCTCTTCTTCCATGGATTAGGGTTTCCAATAGATTGCTTAGGACCTAAGTAAGGTTACCCTATAAATAATATATGAACCCTTTAGGGTAGGGCACGTTTGACGGCTCTTCCTTTCTCCCATCTAATAACACGTTATCAGCTTAAACATATCAAGCCCAGCTGACCAGTCATAAGAAAACAGAAAGAGAAACGAAGACAACAGTGGAGTTTTGGAATTTAGATTCTATCTTACTTCACACCTATACCCGTGACCAATAGACTGGAGTAGGACTTTTTCTCTCTTCTCTCTTCGTTTATCTTTCTGTTCCTTTTCTCTTCTTCTCTCACTTCTGTCCATGTTTCTCTATCCGTTTATTGAGAGAAGAAGAGGATTCTAACGAAGACAGAAGAGACATAAGAAGCGAGAAGAGAACGGAGAGATAAATAAAGAGAGAAAAGAGTGCTTCACACCTATACCCGTGGCCAATGGACTAGAGCAGGACTTCTTCTCTCTTCTCTCTTTATTTATCTCTCCGTTCTCTTCTCTCTTCTTCTTTCTCTTCTATCTTCATTTCCCTATCCATTTATAGAGGGAAGAAGTGGAGTTTAACGAAGATATAAGAGAGATAAGAAGCGAGAAAGAACAGAGAGATAAATAAAGGGAGAAGAGAGAAGATATCCTGCTCCAGTCCATTGGCTATGGGTATAGGTGTGAAGTAAGAAGAAATCTAAATTTCAAAACTCCACTTCTGTCTTTATTTCTCTCACTGTTTTCTTACGATTGGTCGGCTAGACTCGACATATTCGTATTGATAAAGTATTATAAGATGGGAGAAAGAGAGAGCCATCAAACGTGTTGTACCCTAAAAAGGTCGTATATTATTTATAGAGTAAGCTTACTTAGATCCTATGCAATCTATGGGAAACCCTAATCCATAAAAGAAGAGAGAAAAGAACAGAGAGATTTTATTATATTATTAAGAAGTGGAGTTTTGGAATTTAGATTCCTTCTTACTTCACACCTATACCCATGGCGAATGGACTAGAATTGGACTTCGTCTCTCTTGTCTCTTTGTTTATCTCTTAGTTCTCTTCTCTCTTCTCACAACACATTATCAATACGAATATATTGAGGCCAACCGACCAGTCATAAGAAAACGCAGAGAGAAATGATGATAGAGAGAGAAAAGATAACGGAGAGATAAACGAAGAGAGAAGAGAGAAGAAGTCCTGCTCCAGTCCATTGGCCATGGGTATAGCTGTAAAGTAAGAAGGAATCTAAATTCCAAATTTCCACAAAAGAGAGAAAAGAACGAAGACATAAATAAAAAGAGAAGAGAGAAGAAGTCCTACTCCAGTTCATTGGCCACGGGTATAGGTGTGAAGTAAGAAGGAATCTAAATTCCTAAACTCCACTTCTGTATTTGTTTTTCTCTCTATTTTCTTGTGACTGGTCATCTGGACTCGATATGTTCATGCTGATAAGCTTACTTAGGGCCTAAGCAATCTACAGGAAATCCTAATCCATGGGAGAGATCCGACGATGGACAGCCATCCTTCTTACTTCACACCTATACCCGTAGCTAATAGAATTAAGTAAGACTTCTTCTCTCTTCTCTCTTCATTTATCTCTTCGTTCTCTTCATTCTTTTTCACCCATCTCATAACACGTTATCAGCACGAATATATTATACCCAGTCGACCAGTCACAAGAAAATGTAAAGAGAAACAAAGTCAGCAGAGAGAAAAGAAGAGAAAAGAGAACGAAGAGATAAACGAAGAGAGAAAAGAGAAAAAGTCATGATTAAGTCCAATGGCCATAGGTTTAGGTGTGCAGTAAGAAGGATGGATGTCCACCGTCGGATCTCTCCCATGAATTTGGATTTCCCATAGATTGCTTTGGCCCTACTTAACCTTTTCTTATAAATAAT
The DNA here is from genome assembly GCA_947650365.1 of Chamaelirium japonicum. Classification (NCBI taxonomy): domain Eukaryota; kingdom Viridiplantae; phylum Streptophyta; class Magnoliopsida; order Liliales; family Melanthiaceae; genus Chamaelirium; species Chamaelirium japonicum. Next base: position 1,089,884 of record CANTAL010000031.1, read on the forward strand.
ATACGACCCCTTTAGGGAGGGGCACGTTTGACGGCTCTCCCTTTCTCCCATCTCAGAACACGTTATCAGTACGAAAATATCGAGCCCAACCGACCAGTCATAAGAAAATAGGGAGAGAAACGAAGATAGAAATGGAGTTTTGGAATTTAGATTCCTTCTGACTTCATACTTGTAGCCATGGCCAATGGATTGGAGCAAGACTTTTTCTTTCTTCTCACTTCATTTATCTCTCCGTTCTCTTCTCTCTTCTTCTCTCTTTTCTATGGAGTTTCGGAATTTAGATTCATTCATACTTCACACCTATACCTGTGGCTAATGGACTGGAGCAGAAAATCTTCTCTCTTCTCTCTTTGTTTATCTCTCTGTTCTCTTCTCTCTTCTTCTCTCACTTCTGTCTTTGCTTCTCTCTCTATTTTCTTATGACTGGTCGGCTGGGCTCGATATGTTCGTGCTAATAATGTGTTATGACAAGTGAGAATAGAACGGAGAGATAAACAAAGAGAAGAGAGAAAAAGACCTACTTCAGTCCATTCGTCATGGTATATGTGTGAGGTAAGAATGAATCTAAATTCCAAAACTACCCTTCTCAATAATATAATTAAATCTCTCTGTTTTCTTATCTCTTCTCCCATGGATTAGGGTTTCCTATAGATTGGTTAGGCCCTAAGTAAGCTTACCCTATAAATAATATATGACCCCTTTAGGGAAGGGCACATTTAACGACTCTCTCTTTATCCTATCTCATAACATGTTATCAGCACGAACATATCGAGTCCAGCCAACCAGTCGCAAGAAAATAGAGAGAGAAACGAAGACAGAAGAGAGAGAAGAAGAGATAAAAGAATTAAGAGATAAACAAAGATAGAAGAGAGAAGAAGTCATGCTCTAGTCCATTGGCCACGGGTATAGGTTTGAAGTAAGAAGGAATCTAAATTCCAAAACTCCACTTCTTAATATTTATACGACCCCTTTATGGTGGGGCACATTTGACAGCTCTTTCTCTCATTTCATAACATGTTATCTACATGAACATGTCGAGCACAGCTGACCAGTCTCAAAAAAATAGACAGAGAAACAAAGACAGAAGAGAGAGAAAAAAAGAGAAAAGAAGAGAGAGGTAAACGAAGAGAGAAGAAGTCCTGCTCCAGTCCATTGGCCATGGGTATATGTTTGACGTTAGAAGGAATCTGAATTCCAAAACTCCATTTCTCAATAATATAATTATATATCGCTGTTCTTTTTTCTCTTCTCCTATGGATTAGGGTTTCCTATAAATTGCTTAGGCATTAAGTAAGCGTACCCTATAAATAATACATGACCACTTTAGGATGGAGCATGTTTGACGGCTCTCTTTTTCTCCCATATCATAACATGTTATATGCACGAACATGTCAAGCCCAACCGACCAGTCGCAAGAAAATAAAGAGAGAAACGAAGACAGAAGAGAGAGAAGAAGAGAGAAGAGAATTGTGAGATAAATGAAGAGAGAAGAAGTCATGCTCTAATCCATTGGCCATGGATATAGGTGTGAAGTAAGATGAAATCTAAATTCCAAAACTTCACGTCTATCTTCGTTTCTCTCTCTATTTTCTTATAACTGGTCGGCTGGGCTCGATATGTTCATGCTTATAACAGGTCTAGTTTAATTAAGAAGGAATCTAAATTCCAAAACTCTACTTCTCAATAATATAATTAAATCTTTCCATTCTCTACTCTCTTCTCCCATGGATTAGTGTTTCTCATAGATTGCTTAGACCCTAAGTAAGCTTACCCTATAAATAATATTTGACCCCGTTAGGGTAGGGCACATTTGACGGCTCTCTCTTTCTCCCATCTCACAATACTTACCCTATAAATAATATACCACCCCTTTAGGATAAGGCACGTTTGACGATTATCTCTTTCTCCCATCTCATAATATGTTATCGTTTGTTTCTTTCCCTGTTTCTCTCCCCGTTGTCTTTATTTCTCCCTCTTTATTTTATAGTATAAAATAAAATAAATAAGTATTGATAGAAAAGAGATAGAAAATTATATTAAACTAGACAGAGCAGGACTTCTTCTCTCTTCTCTCTTCGTTTATCTCTCCGTTCACTTCTCTCTTTCTCCCATCTCATAACATGTTATTAGCATGAATATATCGAGCCTAGTCGACCAGTCAAAAGAAAACGAAGAGAGAAACAGAGACAAAAGTAGAGTTTTTGAATTTAGATTCCTTCTTACTTCACACCTATATCTATGGCCAATGGACTGGAGCGGGACTTCTTCTCTCTTCTATCTTCGTTTATCTCTCTGTTCTCTTTACTCTCTTCTGTCACCGTTTCTCTCTCCATTTTTTTATGACTGGTCGGCTGGGCTTAACATATTCGTACTGATAACGTGTTGTAAAATGGGAGAAAAAGAGGGTCGTCAAACGTGCCCCACTCTAAAGGTATCATATATTATTTATAGGGTAAGCTTACTTAGGGCCTAAGCAATCTATGAGAAACTATAGTCCATGGGAGAGATTCGACGATGGACAGCCATCCGATCGAACGATCTCAAAATAGTTGTAATGTTTTATATTTTTTTAAAGAAAAATGAAAAATATTTTTAAAGCAAAAAATTCAAGTGTGCCTCATCTTCTTTTTTGACTTCCTATTATTTAATTAATTTAATTATTTAATAAAATAAATAATCAAATAATTAAATAATTAAATAAATATTTAATTATCTTCTCTCTTCTTATATTATTTTATTACTATGATAATTAAGTGGAGTATTGTTACTATAGTTTTTTTAATTAAATTAATCGTTATATTAAAATAAAAAGAGAAGAGAATTTACTATGATAATCATAATAACGTTGAGATGATACTATTAAGAAGTGAAGTTTTTGAATTTAGATTCCTTTTTACTTCACACCTATACTCGTGTTGAATGGACTAGAGCAGGACTTCTTCTCTCTTCTCTCTTATTTGTCTTTGTTTAAATTATTTAATAATTTAAAAAATTTATAAATTAAGTTTTTAGTAAAATAATTAATTTAAATAAACAAATTTTTTGCTTTAAAAATATTTAATATTTTTTTATAAAAATTTAAAACATTACAACTATTATGAGATCGTTTGATCGGATGACTGCCCACCGTCGGATCTCTCCAATGGATTATGGTTTCCTATAGATTGTTTAGGCTCTAAGTAAGCTTACCCTATAAATAATATACGACCCCTTTAGGGAGGGGCAAGTTTGACGACTTTATTTCTTCTATCTCAAAATACATTATCAGTACAAATATATCGAGCTCCTTGGAATCTAATTAAATAAATAATTAATTGATTACAGAACTTTTTCTCTCTTTTCTCTTCGATATGTTCGTACTGATAACGTATTGTAAGATGGGAGAAAGAGAGAGCCGTCAAACGTGCCCCACCCTAAAGGGGTCGTATATTCTTTAAAGAAGATAGAAGAAAATGGAGAGATAAACAAAGAGAGAAGAAAATAGAACTCTTGCTCTAATCCATTGGCCATGGGTATATGTATGAAGTAAGAAGAAAGCTAAATTCTAAAACTCTACTTCTCAATATTTATATGACCCATCGGATCTCTACCATCTCTTTATTTATTATACTTATTTAATCTCATAATACGTTATCAGCACGAACATGTTAAGCCCAGCTGACCAGTCATAAGAAAACGGAGAGAGAAACAAAGACAGAAGAGAGAAGATAACGGAGAGATAAACGAATAGAAAAGAGAGAAGAAGTCGTGCTCCAGTCTATTAGTCACGGGTATAGGTGTGAAGTAAGAAAGAATATAAATTCCAAAACTCTACTTCTGTCTTCGTTTCTCTCTCTGTTTTCTTATGGCTGGTCGGCTCGGCTCGATATATTCATACCGATAATGTATTGTGAGATGGAAGAAAGAAAGAGCCGTCAAACATGCCCCACCCTAAAAGGGTCATATATTCTTGGGAGAAAAAAGAAGAAGTCCTGCTCCAGTCAATTGGGAAACCCTAATCCATAGGAGAAAAGAGAGAGAAAAGAAGAAGTCCTGCTCCAGTCAATTTGCCAAGGGTATAGGTATAGAGTTTTGGAATTTAGATTTCTTCTTACTTCACACCTATACCCATGGCCAATGGACTAGAGTAGGACTTCTTGTCTCTTCTCTCTTCGTTTATCTCTCCGTTCTCTTCTCTTTTTCTCTCTCTTCTGTCTTTGTTTCACTCTCCGTTTTTTTATGACTAGACGGTTGGGCTTGACATATTCGTGATGATAACATGCTATAAGAAGTTAAAAGAGAATTTAAATAAAATAATATAAATCTCTCTAGTTTTAATAATTAAAAAGAAGTCTATCCTCGTCTTCTCTCTCTTCTATGGATTTTTGGAATTTAGATTCCTTATTACTTCACACCTATACCCGTGGCTAATGGAATGGAGCTGGACTTCTTCTATTCTCTCTCTTTGTTTATATCTATACACTCTTCTTTATTCTTCTCTCTCATCTTCGTTCTGTTCTCCCTTCTTCTCTCTCTTTTGTGGAGTTTTGGAATTTAGATTCCTTTTTAATTTACACCTATACCCATGGCGAATGGATTAGAGTAGGACTTCTTCTCCCCTTCTCTCTTCGTTTATCTTTCCGTACGTTTTTCTCTTCTACCTAAATAATTTAATTAAATAATATAATTATTTAATTAAGAAAGAAACGAAGACAGAAAAAAGAGAAGAAAAGAGAAGAGAATGCATAGATAAATGAAGAGAGAAGAAGTACTGCTCCAGTCCATTCGCCATGGGTATATATATGAATTAAGAAGGAATCTAAATTCCAAAACTACACAGAAAATAAAAATGAAAAGAGAAAAGAAGAGAGAAGAGAACGGAGAGATAAACGAAGACAGAAGTGGAGTTTTGGAATTTAGATTCCTTCTTACTTCACAACTATACTCGTGGCCAATAGACTGGAGAAGGACTTCTTCTCTCTTCTTTCTTTATTTATCTCTTTGTTCTCTTTCCTCTTCTTCTCTTTCTTTTGTGGAGTCTTAGAATTTAGAATCCTTCTTACTTAACACCTATACCCGTGGCCAATGGACTGGAGTAGAACTTCTTCTCTCTTCTATCTTCTTTTATATCTCCGTTCTCTTCTCTCTTTTTCTCTATTTTCTGTCTTTATTTCTCTCTCTGATTTCTTATGACTGGTTGGATGGGCTTGACATGTTCGTGCTGATAATGTATTATGCGATGGGAGAAAGAGAGAGCCGTCAAACTTGCCCCACCCTAAAGGGGTCGTATAAATATTAAGAAAAGGAGTTTTGGAATTTAGATTCCTTCTTACTTCACACCTATTTAATAATTAAATAAATATTTAATTTAATTAAAAAAAATATAGTAATATTACTATGATAATTAAAATAATATTGAGATAATACTATTGAGAAGTGGAGTTTTGGAATTTAGATTCCTTTTTACTTCAGATCTATACCCGTGGCCAATGGACTGGAACATGACTTTTTCTCTTTTCTCTCTTCGTTTATCTCTCCGTTCTCTTCTTTCTTCTTCTCTCTCTTTTGTCTTCATTTCTCTCTCCGTTTTTTTAAGACTGGTCGGCTGGGCTCGATATGTTCGAGCTGATAACGTATTGTGAGATGGGAAAAAAAGTGAGCCGTCAAACGTGCCCCACCCTAAAAGGGTCGTATATTCTTTATAGAGTAAGCTAACTTAAGGCCTAAGCAATCTATGGAAAAGTGGTCGTATATTATTTATAGGGTAAGCTTACTTAGGGTCTAAGCAATATATAAAAAATCATAATCCATGGGAGAGATCAGATGGTGGATAGCCATCCTATCGAACGATCTCATAACAGTTATAATGTTTTAAAATTTTTTGAAGAAAAATATAAATTATTTTTAAAATAAAAAATTTGGATTACCTCAGCTTCCTTCTTTACTTCCTATTATTTAAATAATTAACTAATTATTTAAATAATAAGTAAATAGTTATAGAATTATTTTTTAATTTTATTACTTAATTAAATAATTATTTTTTATTAATTTCAATTAATATTTTATAATTTAATAAAATAATTATTAAATTATATAATAATTTATTTTATTATTATTTATTTATTTATAAAATTATTTAATAATTAAATTATTTATTTATTTAACTAAATAATATATTTAATATATTTCTTCACTAATTAAGTTTTTAAATATTTCAATAAGTGACTAATTATTTAATTAATTAAAAATAAAATAATAATTTAAGAAATAACTAATAAAATAAATAAATTATTAATATAATATAATTAAATTAATATTTCTTTATTTAATAATTTAAATAATTAAATTAGTACATAATTTGATAATTTAATATATAATAATAATAAATAAATAAAATAATTAAATAACTTTAAAAAGTAATTATTTTAGTAAAAACTTAATTATTAAATTATTTAAATTATTTAATAATTAAATAAATAATTAATTTAATTAAAAAATTTATAGTAATATTACTATGATAATTATAATAACGTTGAGATGATACTATTGAGAAGTGGAGTTTTGGAATTTAGATTCCTTCTTACTTCACACCTATACCCGTGGCCAATGGGCTTGAGCAGGACTACTTCTCTCTTCTCTTTTTATTTTTCGCTCCATTCTCTTCTCTCTTATTTTCTCTCTTCTGTGGAGTTTTGGAATTTAGATTCCTTCTTACTTCACACCTATACCCATGGCAAATGGACTGGAGCAGGACTTCTTTTTTTTTCTCTCTTTATTTATCTCTTCATTCTCTTCTCTTTTCTTCTCTCTCTTCTGTCTTTGTTTTTCTCTCCGTTTTCTTATAACTGGTCGGCTTGGCTCGATATGTTCGTACTGATAACATATTATGTGATGGGAGAAAGAGAGAACCGTCATATGTGCCGCAACCTAAAGGGGTCATTTATTATTTATAGGGTAAGTTTACTTAAAGCCTAAGTAATCTATAGGAAACCCGAATCCATAGGAGAAGAGAGAAGAGAATGGAGAGATTTAATTATATTAATGAGAAGTGGAGTTTTGGAATTTAGATTCCTTTTTACTTTACACCTATACTCGTGTCGAATGGACTGGAGCATGACTTCTTCTCTCTTCTCTCTTCGTTTATCTCTCCGTTCTCTTCTCTCTCCTTCTCTCACTTCTGTCTTTGTTTCTCTTTTTGTTTTTTTGATACTGGTCTGCTAGGCTTGACATGTTCATGCTGATAATGTGTTGTGAGATAGAAGATTGCTTATTTATTTTAATTATTTTAATTATTATTTCTTTAATTATTATAAAATATATTATTTCTTTAAATATTTAAATAGTATCATCTCAATGTTATTATTTAAATATTTAATTATAAAACATTACATAATTATTAAATAATTTATATAAATTTATGAGCATAAAAAATATTTTATATCTCTTCTTCTCTCTTCATTTATCTCTCCGTTCTCTTCTCTCTTCTTCCCTCTCTTTTGTCTTCGTTTCTTGCACCGTTTTCTTATGAATGGTCGGCTGGGCTCGATATGTTCGTGCTGATAACGTGTTGTGAGAAGAGAGAAGAGAACAGAGAGATAAATGAAGAGAGAAAAGAGAAGTCTTACTCTAGTCCATTCGCCAAGGGTATAGGTGTGAAGTAAAAAGGAATCTAAAATCCAAAACTAATATAATTAAATCTCTTCGATCTCTTCTCCCTACTCCTATGGATTAGGGTTTCCCATAGATTACTTAGGCCCTAAGTAAGCATACCCTATAAATAATATACGACCCCTTTAGGATGGGGCATGTTTGACGGCTCTTTTTTTCTCCCATCTCATAATACGTTATCAGCACGAACATGTCGAGCCCAGCCGACCAGTCGTAAGAAAACAGAGAGAGAAACGAAAAGAAGGAGTCTAAATTTTAAAACTCCATTTCTGAATAGTATCATCTCAATATTATTATGATTATCATAGTAAATTCCAAAACTCTCTTCATTTTAATTAAACTATTAATTTAATTAAAAAAATTATAATAACATTATCAGTACGAAAAGAGAAGAAGTCCTACTCCAGTCCATTAGCCACGGGTATAGGTATGAAGTAAGAAGGAATCTAAATTACAAAACTCTATTTCTCAATAATTATATGACACCTTTAGGGTGGGGCACATTTGATAGATGTCCCTTTCTTCTATCTCACAATATGTTATCAGCACGAACATATCAAGCCCAGCCTACCAGTCACAAGAAAAAGGAGAGAGAAGCGAAGACAGAAGAGAGAGAAAAAGAGAAAAGAGAAAATAGAGGGAGAAATAAAGATAGAAGAGAGAGAGAAAAATAGAGAAGAGAACGAAAAGATTAACGAAGAAAGAAGAAGTCCTGCTCTAGGCCATTGGCCATAGGTATAGGTGTGAAGTAAGAAGGAATATAAATTCCAAAACTTAACTTCTCAATATTTATATGACCCCTTTTGGGTGGGGCATATTTGACGGCTCCTTTTTTCTTCTATATCACAATACGTTATTAGCATGAACATATATAGCCCAGCCGACCAATCATAAGAAAATAGAGAGAGAAACGAAGACAGAAGAGAGAGAACAAGAAATAAGAGGATGGAGAGATAAAAGAAGACAGAAGAGAGAAGAAGTCTTGCTCCAGTCCATTAACTACGGGTCTAGGTGTGAAGTAAGAAGTAATCTAAATTTCAAAACTCTACTTCTCAATAATATAATTTACACTCGCCATTTTCTTCTTTTTTTTCTATGGATTAGGGATTCCCATAGATTGTTTAGGCCCTAAGTATTCTTACCCTATAAATAATAAATAATTTATGACCCCTTTAGGATGGGGCATGCTTGACGACTCTCTCTTTCTCTTATATCACAATACGTTATCAGCACGAATATTTCGAGCCCAGCTAACCAGTCGTAGAAAACGAAGAGAGAAATAAAGCCAGAAGTGAAGTTTTGGAATTTAGATTCCTTCTTACTTCACACCTATACCCATAGCCAATGGATTGGAGTAGGACTTCTTCTTTCTTCTCTCTTTATTTATCTCTCCGTTCTCTTCTCTCTTCTTCTCTTTCTTCTATGGAGTTTTTGAATTTAGATTTCTTCTTATTTCACACTAATACCCGTGGCCAATAGACTTGAACAGGACTTCTTCTTTCTTCTCTCTTCTTTTATCTCTCTGTCCTCTTCTCTCTTCTCTCTCTTATGAATTTGTTTCTCTCTCTATTTTCTTTTGATTAGTCGACTGGGCACGACATATTCGTGTTGATAACGTGTTATAAGATGGGAGAAAGAGAGAGCCGTCATACATGCCACACCCTAAAGGGGTCGAATAAATATTGAGAAGTGGTGTTTTGGAATTTAGAGTCCTTTTTACTTCACACCTATACCCGTGGCGAATGGACTGGAGAAGGACATCTTATCTCTTCTCTCTTTGTTTATCTCTCCGTTCTTTTCTCTCTTTTTCTCTCCCTTATGTCTTTATTTCTCTCTCTATTTTCTTCTGACTAGTTGGTTGGGCTCGACATGTTCGTGCTGATAACGTATTGTAAGAAGAGAGAAGAGAACCTAAATAAAATAATATAAATCTCTATAGTTTTAATAATTAAATAGAAGTCTATCCTTATCTTCTCTCTCTTTTATGGAGTTTTGAAATTTAGATTCCTTATTACTTCACACTTATACCCATGGACAATGGACTATTCTTATCTCTCTTCTTCTCTCTCTTCTGTCTTTGTTTCTCTCTTAATTAAATAATTATATTATTTAATTAAATTATTTAGGTAGAAGAGAAGAGAACGAAGAGATAAACAAAGAAAGAAGGGGAGAAGAAGTCCTGCTCCAGTCCATTGACCACGGGTATAGGTGTGAAGTAAGAAGGAATCTAAATTCCAAAACTTCACAAACGAGACAGAAGAAGAGAGAAGAGAACAGAGAAAAGAGAGAAGAATAGAGAAGAGAACGTAGAGATAAACACAAAGAGAAGAGAGAAGAAGTCCTGCTATTTATCTCTCCTTTCTCTTCTCTCTTCTTCTCTCTCTTCTGTCTTTGTTTCTCTCTCAATTAAATAATTATATTATTTAATTAAATTATTTAGATAGAAGAGAGAAGAGAACGGAGAGATAAACGAAGAGAGAAGGGGATAAGAAGTCCTGCTCTAGTCCATTGGCCATGGGTATAGGTATGAAGTAAGAAGGAATCTAAATTCCAAAATTCCAAAAAGAGAGAGAAGTGACAGGAGAAAATGAGAGAAGAGAACTAAAAGATAAACGAAGAGAGAAGAGAGAAAAAGTCCTGCTCTAGTCCATTGGCCACAGGTTTAGGTGTGATGTAATAAGAAATCTAAATTCCAAAACTCCACAGAAAAGAGAGAAGATGAGGACAGACTTCTATTTAATTATTAAAACTAGAGAGATTTAAAGATTTTATTTAGGTTCTCTTCTCTCTTCTCATAATATATTATCAGTATGAATATGTCGAGCCCAACCGACTAGTCACAAAAAAATAAAAAAAGTAACAAAGACAGAAGAGAGAGAAAAAAAGAGAAGAGAACAAAAAGATAAATAAAGAGAAGAGGGAAAAAGTCCTGCTCCAGTTCATTGGCCACATGTATAGGTGTGAAGTAAGAAGGAATCTAAATTCCAAAACTCTACTTCTTAATATTTATACGAGCCCTTTAGGGAGAGAACGTGTAACGACTCTCTCTTTCTACCATCTCACAACACGTTATAAGCACGAACATGTCGAGCCCAGCCGACCAGTTACAAGAAAATAGAGAGAGAAACAAAGACAGAAGAGAAAGAAGAAGAGATAAGAAAATAGAAAGATAAATAAAGAGAAAAGAGATAAGTAGTCCTACTCCAGTCTATTGGCCACGGGTTTAGGTGTGAAGTAAAAAGGAATCTAAATTCCAAACCTTTACTTCTGTCTTCACTTCTCTTTCCGTTTTCTTACGACTGGTCGACTGGGCTCGACATGTTTGTGCTGATAACGTATTGTGAGATGGGAGAAAGGAAGAGCCATCAAACGTACCCTACCCTAAAGGGATCATATATTATTTATTATTTATAGGGTAAGCATACTTAGGGCCTAAGCAATCTATAGGAAACCCTAATCCATGAGAGAAGAGAGAAGAGAATGGAGAGAATTAATTATATTATTGAGAAGTAGAGTTTGGGAATTTAGATTCCTTCATACTTCACACCTATACCTGTGGCCAATAGACTAGAGCAAGACTTCTTATCTCTTCTCTTTTTATTTATCTATCTGTTCTCTTTTCTCTTTTTCTCTCTCTTCTATCTTCGTTTCTCTTTTCATTTTCTTGTGACTGGTCAGCTGGGCTTGACATGTTCGTACTGATAACGTGTTATGACATAGGAGAATAAAAGAGTCGTCAAATATGCCCCACCCTGAAAGGGTCGTATAAATATTGAGAAGTTAAGTTTTGGAATTTAGATTCCTTCTTACTTCACTCCTATATCTGTGGCCAAAGGACTGGAATAGGACTTCTTCTCTCTTCTCTCTTTATTTATCTCTTCGTTCTCTTCTCTCTTCTTCTTTCTCTTTTATCTTTGTTTCTCTCTTCATTTTATTTTCTCTCTTCTTCTCTTTTTTCTGTATTTGTTTCTCTCTCTATTTTCTTATGACTGGTAGGCTGGGCTTGACATGTTTGCACTGATAATGTGTTGTGAGATGGAAGAAAGAGAGAGCCGTTAGACGTGCCCTACCCTAAAGGGGTCGTATAAATATTGAGAAGTAGATTTTTGGAATTTAGATTCCTTCTTACTTTATATCTATACCCGTGGCTAATGGACTTGAGCAGGACTTCTTCTCTTTTCATGCTGATAATGTTACTATAATTTTTTTAATTAAATTAATCATTTAATTAAAATAAAAGAGAGTTTTTGAATTTACTATGATAATCATATTAACATTGAGATGATACTATTAAGTAGTAGAGTTTTAGAATTTAGATTCCTTCTTACTTCACACCTATACCCATGACGAATGGACTGGAGCAGGACTTATTCTCTCTTCTCTCTTTATTTATCTCTCCGTTCTCTTCTTTTTTCTTCTCTTTTCTTCTCTCTCTTTTGTCTTCGTTTCTCTCTCCGTTTTCTTGTAACTGGTTGACTGGGCTCGATATGTTCGTGCTAATAACGTATTATGAGATGGGAGAAAGAGAGTATCGTCAAATATGCCCTACCCTAAAGGGGTCTTATATTATTTATAGGGTAAGCTTACCTAGGGCCTAAGCAATCTATAGAAAACCCAAATCCATAGGAGAAGAGGGAAGAGAACTGAGAGAGAAGAGTCCTGCTTCAGTTCATTGGCCACAGGTATAGATGTGAAGTAAGAAGGAATCTAAATTCTAAAACTCAACTTCTTAAAATTTATACGGCCCCGTTAATGTGGGGAACATTCGACGCCTCTCTCTTTCTCCCATCTCACAACACGTTATTAGTACAAACATGTTGAGCCCAACCGACCAGTCGCAAGAAAACGGAGAGAGAAACAAAGACATAAGTGGAGTTTTAGAATTTAGATTCCTTCTTACTTCACACCTATACCCGTGGCCAATGGAGTGAAGCAGGACTTCTTCTATCATCTGTCTTTATTTATCTCTCCATTCTCTTCTCTCTTCTTTTATCTTTTCTATGGAGTTTTGGAATTTAGATTCCTTCTTACTTCACACCTATACCCGTGGTCAATAGACTGGAGCAGGACTTCTTCTCTCTTCTATCTTTGTTTATCTCTTTGTTCTCCTCTCAATTCTATCTTCATTTAAAATATTAAATATAAGTCTATTCTATTTAATTATTTAAATATCATAAATAATTAGTTAATATACATTGAGATATTTAATTTGGTTTTTAAATTATTTATGTCCTGCTCCTGTCCAGATTTATTAATTTAAATAACTATTTAATATATTTAGACATTGAGATGATACTATTTTTAAATTGTTTTAGGTTTCCAATAGATTGTTTAGGCCCTAAGTAAGCTTATCCTATAAATAATATATGACTCCTTTAGGGTGGGGCACGTCTGACGGATCTCTCTTTCTCCCATCTTTTAACACGTTATCAGCACGAATATGTCAAGCCCAACCGACTAGTCGCAAGAAAACGGAGAGAAAAATAAAGACAGAGAAGAGAGAATAAGAGAGATGAGAATAAAGAGATAAATGAAGAGAGAAGTGAAAAGTCCTAATCCAGTCTATTGTTCACGGGTATAGGTGTGAAGTAAGAAGGAATCTAAATTCCAAAACTCCACTTTTGTCTTTATTTTTCTGTCCATTTTCTTGTAACTGGTCGATTGGGCTCGACATGGTCGTGCTGATAACGTGTTGTGAGATCTGAGAAAGAGAGAGCCGTCAAACATACCCCACCCTAAAGGGGTTATATATTATTTATAGGGTAAACTTATTTAAGGCCTAAGCAATATATGGGAAACCATAATCTATAGGACAAGAGCGAAGAGAACGGAGAGATTTAATTATATTATTAAGCAGTGGAGTTTTGGAATTTAGATTCCTTTTTATTTCACACCAATACCCGTGGTGAGTGGACTGGAGCAGGACTTCTTCTCTTTTCTCTCTTCGTTTATCTCTCGATTCTCTTTTCTCTTCTTTTCTCTTCTCACAACACGTTATAAGCATGAACATGTCGAGCCCAACCGACCAGTCACAAAAAAATAGAGAAAGAAACGAAGAATAAAAAGAGAGAAGAAAAAAGGAAAGAACGAAAAGATAAATGAAGAGAGAAGAGATAAGAAGTCATACTCCAGTCCATTAGCCACAGGTAGATATGTGAAGTAAGAACGAATCTAAATTCTAAAACTCCACTTCTCAATATTTGTACGACCCCATTAGGGTAGGGCACATTTGACGGCTCTGTCTTTCTTCCATCACATAACACATTATCAGTATGACAATATCGAGCCCAACCGACCAGTCACAAGAAAACGGAGAGAGAAACAAAGACAAAAGTGGAGTTTTAGAATTTAGATTCCTTCATACTTCATACCTATACCCATGGCCAATTGATTAGAGCATGACTTCTTCTTTATTCTCTTTTTATTTATCTCTCTGTTCTCTTCTCTCTTCTTCTCTCTTTTATGGAGTTTTAGAATTTAGATTCCTTCTTACTTTACACCTATACCCATTGCCAATGGATTGAAGCAGGACTTCTTCTCTCTTCTATCTTTGTTTATCTCTCCGTTCTCTTCTCTCTTCTTCTTTCTTTTCTGTGTTCATTTATCTCTCCGTTCTCTTATCTCTTTTTCTCTCTCTTCTGTGGAGTTTGGGAATTTAGATTCCTTCTTACTTCACACCTATACCCGTGGCCAATGGACTAGAGCAGGATTTCTTATCTCATCTCTACTTTTTAATATTTATATGACCCGTTGAATCTCTTCCATGTTTATATATTATTTATACGACCCGTCGGATCTCTCCCATCTCTTTGTCCAATCTCACAACACGTTATCAGCATGAACATATCAAGCTCAGCCGACCAGTCACAAGAAAATGGAAAGAAAAATGAAAACAGAAGAAAGATAAGAAGAGAGAAGAGAACGGAGAAATAAATAAAGAGAGAAGAGAGAAGAAATCCTGCTCTTGTCCATTGGCCACGGGTATAGACATGAAGTAAGAAGGAATCTAAATTACAAAACTCTACTTCTTAATATTTATATGACCCCTTTAGTGAGGGGCATATTTGATATCTCTTTATTTCTCCCATCTCACAATACGTTATCAGTACGAACATGTCTATCCTAGCCGACCAGTCACAAGAAAGCAGAGAGAGAAATGAAGATAGAAGAGAGAGAAGAAGAGAGAAGAGAATGGAGAGATAAACAAAAAGAGAAGGGAGAAGAAGTTATGCTCCAGTCCATTGGCCATGGGTATAAGTGTGAAGTAAGAAGGAATCTAAATTCCAAAACTTTACTTCTCAATATTTATACGACCCCTTTATGGTGGGGCACTTTTGACAGCTCTCTTTCTCCCATCTCACAACACGTTATTAGTACGAACATGTCAAGCCCATCTGACCAGTCACAAGAAAACGGAGAGAGAAACAAAGATAGAAGAAAGAGAGGAAGAGAGAAGAGAACGGAGTGATAAACAAAAAGATAAAAGAGAAGAAGTCATGCTCTAGTCCATTGTCACGAGTATAGGTATGAAGTAAGAAGGAATCTAAATTCCAAACCTCCACTTCTCAATAGTATCATCTTAATGCTATTACGATTATCATAGTAAATTCCAAAACTCTCTTCATTTTAAATGATTAATTGAATTAAAAACATTATAATAACATTACTATGATAATCATAATAACGTTGAGATGATACTGTTGAGAAGTAGAGTTTTGGAATTTAGATTCCTTCTTACTTCACAACTATACCCGTGGCGATAATTTATTAAATATAGTTAAATATTTATAGGGTAAGCTTACTTAGAGCATAAGCAATCTATAAGAAACCCTAATCCATAGGAGAGATCCGATGATGGACAGCCATCCGATCGAATGATCTTATATCAGTTGTAATGTTTTATAATTAAATATTTAAATAATAACATTGAGATAATACTAATTAAATATTTAAAGAAATTATATACTTTATAATATTTAAAGAAATATTAATTAAAAAAAATAAAAAAAATAAGCAATCTCCTATCTTATAATATGTTATCATCACGAACATATCGAGCCCAGTCGACCAGTCATAGGAAAACTGATAAAGAAACAAAGACAGAAGAAATAGAAGACAAAAGAAGAGAACGAAGAGATAAACGAAGAGAGAAGAAGTTCTGCTCCAGTCCATTGGCCATGGGTATAGGTGTAAAGTAAGAAGGAATCTAAATTCCAAAACTCCATAGAAGAAGAGAGAAGATAACGGAGAGATAAATAAACATAGAAGAGAGAAGAAGTCATGCTCCAGTCCATTGGCCATGGGTATATATGCAAAGTAAGAAGAAATCTAAATTCCAAAACTCCACTTCTAAATAATATAATTTAATCTTTTTGTTCTCTTCTGTCTCTGTTCTCTTCTCTCTTCTTCTTTGGATTAGGGTTTCCCATAGATTGCTTAGGCCCTAAGTAAGTTTACCCTATAAATTATAAACGATCCCTTTAGGGTGGGGAAAGTTTGATGACTCTTTTTTTCTCTTATCTCATAATACATTATCAGCACGAACATATCGAGCCCAACCAACCAGTCATAAGAAAATGGAGAGAGAAACAAAGACAGAAGAGAGAGAAGAAGAGAAAAAAGAACAGAGAGGTAAACGAAGAGAGAAGAGAGAAGAAGTCTTACTCCAGTCCATTGGCCATAGGAATTGGTATGAAGTAAAAAAGAATCTAAATTCCAAAACTCTACTTCTCAATAATATAATTAAATCTCTCCATTTTCTTCTCTCTTCTCTTATATATTAGGGTTTCCTATAGGTGCTTAGGTCCTAAGTAAGCTTACCCTATAAATAATATACGACCCCTTTAGGTTGGGGTATATTTCACGCCTCTCTCTTTCTTCTAACTCACAATTTACCCTATAAATAATATATGACCCCTTTAGGGTGGGGCTCGTTTGATGGCTCTCTCTTTCTTCCATCTCATAACATGTTATTAGTACGAACATGTCAATCCCAGCTGACCAGTCATAAGAAAATAGAGAGAAACGAAGACAAAAGTGGAGTTTTGGAATTTAGATTTTGTCTTACTTCATACCTATACCTGTGGCCAAGCGACTAGAGCATGACTTTTTCTCTATTTTCTCTTTATTTATCTCTCTGTTCTCTTCTCTCTTCTTCTCTCTCTTCTGTAGAGTTTTGGAATTTAGATTCTTTCTTACTTCATACCTATACCCGTGGCCAATAGACTAGAGCAGGACTTCTTCTTTCATATCTCTTCGTTTATCTTTTCGTTCTCTTCTCTCTTCTTCTCTCTCATCTGTCTTCGTTTCTCTTTCTATTTTTTTATGACTGATTGGCTAGGCTTGACATGTTCATACTGATAATGTATTGTAAGATAAGAGAAAAAGAGAGCCATCAAACATACCCCGCCCTAAAGGGATCATATAAATATTAAGCAGTGGAGTTTTGGAATTTAGATTCCTTCTTACTTCACACCTAAACCCATGGCCAATGGACTGGAACAGGACTTCTTTCCTCTTCTCACTTTTTTTATCTCTCCGTTCTCTTTTCTCTTCTTCTTTCTCTTTTATCTTTGTTTCTCTTTTCGTTTTCTTATGACTAATCGGCTGGGCTCGATATGTTCATAAAGAAAACGTGTTGTGAGATGGGAGAAATAAAGAGCCATCAAATGTGCCCCACCCTAAAGGGGTACTATTAATATTGAGAAGTAGAGTTTTGAAATTTAGATTCCTTTTTACTTCACACCTATACCCATTACCAATAGACTAGAGCAGGACTTCTTCTCTCTTCGTTTATCTATTCATTCTTTTCTCTCTTCTTTTTTATTTTCTGTCTTCATTTCTCTCTCTGTTTTCTTGTGACTGGTCGGTTGGGCTCGACATGTTCGTGCTGATAATGTGTTAAGAGATAGGAGAAAGAGAGAGCCGTCAAACATACCCTACCCTAAAGGGGTCATATATTATTTATAGGGAAAGCTTACTTAGGGTCTAAGCAATCTATTGGAAATCCTAATCTATGGGAGAGATCCGATGGTGGACAGCCATCCGATCGAACGACTGGTCAGCCCTAATTAGTTATTAAAAAATTAATTAGTTATTTTAATTCACACCTATACCCATAGCTAATGGACTAGAGCAGGACTTCTTCTCTCTTCTCTCTTCGTTTATCTCTTCATTCTCTTCTCTCTTCTTCTCTCTCTTTTGCCTTCGTTTCTTTCTTTATTTTCTTATGACTGGTCGGCTGGGCTCGATATGTTCGTGCTAATAACGTGTTGTGAAATAGGAGAAAGAGGGAACTGCCAAACGTGCCCAACCCCAAAGGAGTCGTATATTATTTATAGGGTAAGCTTACTTAGTGCCTAAGCAAACTAAGGGAAACACTAATCCAAAGGAGTGATCCGATGGTGGACAGCTATCCGATCGAGCGATCTCATAACAGTTGTAATGTTTTATAATTAAATATTTTTTAAATATTAATTAAATATTTTTTTAAATTATTTAAATATTTTAAATCATTATTTCTTTATTTAATAATTTAAATAATTAAATAGTTATCAAAATTAATTATTAAATATATTAATAATAATATATAAATAAAATAATAAATTTAATTAAATAACTAGATAACTAAATAATTAAATTAATTAATTATTTTACTAAAAAATTAATTATTAAATTATTTAAATAATTTAATAATTAACTAAATAATTAATTTAATTAAAAAAATTATAGTAATATTACTTTGATAATCATATTAATATTGAGATGATACTATTAAGAAGTAGAGTTTTAGGGCATGTTTCATGGCTCTCTTTTTCTCCTATAACAGAATACGTTATTACCACGAACATATCGAGCCCAACTGACCAGTCACAAGAAAACGAAGAGAGAAACAAAGACAAAAGAGAGAGAAGAAGAGAGAAGAGAATGGAGAGATAAATAAATCGAGAAGAGAGAAAAATTTATGCTCTAGTCCATTAGCCACGGGTATAGGTGTGAAGTAAGTAGGACTCTAAATTTCAAACTCCACTTCTCAATAATACAATTAAATCTCTTTATTCTCTTATCTCTTCTTCCATTGATTAGGGTTTCCCATAGATGCCTTAGGCCCTTAGTAAGCTTACCCTATAAATAATATACGACCCCTTTAGGGTAGGGCACATTTGATGGCTCTTCTTTTCTCCCATCCAACAACACGTTATCAGGACAAACATGTCGATCCTAGCGGACTAGTCGTAAGAAAACTGAGAGAGAAACGAAGACAGAAGAGTGGGAAGAGAACAGAGAGATAAACAAAGAGATAAGAGAAAAGAAGCCCTGCTCTAGTCCATTGGCCATGGGTATAAGTATAAAATAAAAAAGAATTTAAATTTCGAAACTCTACTTCTGTCATTATTTCTTTTTCGTTTTCTTGCGACCGGTCGGCTGGGCTCGATATGTTCGTGCTGAAAACTTATTATGAGATGGGAGAAAGAGAAAGCCGTCAAACGTGCCCCACCCTAAAGGGATCATATATTATTTATAGGGTAATCTTACTTAGGGCCTAAGTAATCTATGGGAAACCCTAATCCATGGGAGAATAGGAAAGAGAATAGAGAGATTTAATTATATTATTGAGAAGTGGAGTAGAGCCGTCAAACGTACCCCACCCCAAAGGGGTCGTATATTATTTATAGGTTAACCTTACTTAAGGCCTAAGCAATCTATGGGAAACCCTAATCCATGGGAGAGATCTGACGATGGATAGCCATCCGATCGAACGATCTCATAACAGTTGTACTGTTTTAAATTTTTTTAAAGAAAAATATAAATTATTTCTAAAGCAAAAAATTCGAATATGCCTCATCTTCCTTCTTTAATTCCTATTATTTAATTAATTTAATTAGTTTAATAAATTAAATAGTTAAATAATCAAACAATAGTTAAATATTTAAATAGTTAAATATTTATTTGATTATTAAAAAAAATTAAGATATTTAAAAAAATATTTTATTATTTATAAATTCATATAATTAACTAATTATTTAAATAATAAGTTAATAGTTATTAAATTATTATTTTATTTTATTACGTTATTAAATAATTAATTTTTCTTACTTTAATTAATATTTTATAATTTAATAAAATAATTTTTTTAATATTTAATTAAATAATAATTAATTGACA
Source organism: Chamaelirium japonicum (assembly GCA_947650365.1). Lineage (NCBI taxonomy): Eukaryota > Viridiplantae > Streptophyta > Magnoliopsida > Liliales > Melanthiaceae > Chamaelirium > Chamaelirium japonicum. The sequence goes on from CANTAL010000031.1 coordinate 1,109,696, forward strand.
ATATTATTTATTTAACTATAAAATAATTTAATAATTAAATTATTTATTCCTTTAAGTAAATTATCATTTTAATATATTTTTTAACTAAAAAAGTTTTTAAATATTTTAATTATTGACTAATAATTTAATTATTTAAAAATAAAATAATAATTATAGAAATAACTAATAAAATGAATTAAAAAATTAATTATATAATTAAATCATTATTTAATAATATAATAATAATAAATAAATAAAATATAAATTTAATTAAATAACTAGATCATTAAATAATTAAATAAATTAATAATTTTACCAAAAACTTAATTATTAAATTATTTAATAAGTAAATAAATAATTAATTTAATTAAAATAATTATAGTAACATTACTATGATAATTATAATAACTTTAGGATGATACTATTGAGCAGTAGAGTTTTGGAATTTAGATTCCTTCTTACTTCACACTTATACCCGTGGCGAATGGACTGGAGCAGGACTTCTTCTTTCTTCTCTCTTCGTTTATCTCACCGTTCTCTTCTCTCTTCTTCTCTCAATAGATTGCCAATGAATTTTTTGCAATAAAAGTAATTTATATTTTTCTTAAAAAATGTTTAAAACAATACAACTGTTATGAGATCGTTCGATTGGATGGCAATGGACTAGAGCAGAACTTCTTCTTTCTTCTATCTTTATTTATATCTCTGTTCTTTTTATTCTTCTTCTCTCTCTTTTATCTTCGTTTCTCTTTTTATTTTCTTATAATTGGTTGGCTGGGCTCGAAATATTCATACTGATAACGTGTTGTAAGATGAGAGAAAGAGAGAGTCGTCAAACGTGCCACATCTAAAGGGGTTGTATATTATTTATAGGGAAGCTTACTTAGGGCCTAAGTAATCTATGGAAAACCCTAATCCATGGGAGAAGAAAAAAAAGAACGAAGAGATTTAATTATCTTATTGAAAAGCAGAGTTTTGGAATTTAGATTCCTTCTTACTTCACACCTATACTCGTGGCCAATAGACTGGAGCAGGACTTCTTCTCTCCTCTCTTATTATTTATCTCTCTGTTCTTTTATCTATTTTTTGTCTTCGTTTCTCTCTTCGTTTTCATATAACTGGTCGGATGGGCTCGACATGTTCGTACTGATAAGGTGTTGTGAGATAGGAGAAAGACAGAGCCGTCAAACATGCCCTACCCTAAAGGGGTCATATAAATATTGAAAAGTGGAGTTTTGGAATTTAGATTATTTCTTACATCATACCTATACCCGTGGCCAATGAACTGGAGCAGGACTTTTCCTCTCTTTTTCTTCATTTATCTTTCCGTTCTCTTCTCTTTTCTTCTCTCTCTTTTATGGAGTTTTGGAATTTAGATTTCTTCTTACTACACACCTATACCCGTGTGAGAAGAGACTATTTAAATAATTAATTCTCAGTTTTGTTCTCTCTCTTCTGTCTTCGTTTCTCTTTTTATTTTCTTATGACTGGTCCGCTGGGCTAGATATATTCGTGCTGATAATGTTTTCTGAGATGGGAGAAAGAAACAACAGTCAAACGTGCCCTACCCTAATGGGGTCATATTTTATTTATAGAGTAAGCTTACTTTGGGCCTAAACAATCTATGGTAAACCTTAATCCATGAGAGAAGAGAGAAGAGAACAGAGAGATTTAGTTATATTATTGAGAAGTGGAGTTTTAGAATTTAGATTCTTTCTTACAACACACATATACCTATGGCGAATAGACTAGAGCAGGACTTCTTCTCTCTTTCCTATTCGTTTATCTCTCTGTTTTCTTCTCTCTTCTTCTTTCTCTTCTGTCTTCGTTTCTCTCTCTGTTTTCTTATGACTGGTCGGTTGGGCTCGACATATTCGTGTTGATAATGTATTGTGAGATGGGAGAAAGAGAGAGCTATCAAATATGCCCCACCCTAATTAGATTTATTCTTACTTCACACCTATACCCGTGGCCAATAGGTTGGAGCATGACTTCTTCTATCTTCTCTCTTTGTTTATCTCCGTATTCTCTTCTCTCATCTGTCTTCCTTTCTCTCTCTGTTTTCTTATAACTGGTCGGCTGGGCTCGACATGTTCATGCTGATAACGTATTGTGTGATAGAGAAAAAGAGAGCCGTCAAACGTGCCCTACCCTCAAACGTGCCCCACCCTAAAGGGGTCATATAAATATTGAGAAGTTGAGTTTAGTAATTTAGATTCTTTCTTACTTTATACTTATACCCATAGTGAATGGACTAGAGCATGACTTCTTCTCTCTTCTCTCTTTATTTATCTCTTCGTTCTCTTCTTTCATCTTCTCTCTTTTCTGTCTTCGTTTCTCTCTCCATTTTCTTATGACCGGTCAGTTGGGCTCTACATGTTTGTGCTGATAACATGTTGTGAGATGGGAGAAAGATAGAGCCATCAAACATGCTCCACTCTAAAAGGGTCGTATATTATTTATAAAGTAAGCTTACATAGGGCCTAAGCAATCAATAGGAAATGCTAATCCAAGGAAGAGATCCGACGGTGGACAGCCATCCGATCGAACGATCTCATAACAGTTATAATATTTTAAACTTTTTAAAGAAAAATATAAATTATTTTTAAAGCAAAAAATTCGGGTGTGCCTCATCTTCCTTCTTTACTTCCTATTATTTAATTAATTTAATAAATTAAATAGTTAAATAATTAAATAAATATTTAATTAGCTTTATAACTAAATATTTAAATTATTTAAATAATATATTTAATATTAAAATATTAAAATTAATAAAAATTTATTTGATTATTTAAAAAAAAATAAGTTATTTAAAAAAATATTTTATTATTTATATATTCAAAAAATTAATTTATTATTTAAATAATAAGTAAATAGTTATTGAATTATTATTTTCTTTTATTACTTAATTAAATAATAAATTTTTTATTTATTTCAATTAATATTTTATAATTTAATAAAAAAATATTTAATTAATTATTTATATAAAAAAATTATTAAATTTTTTAATTTTTTAACTATACCTTCTTCTCTCTCTTCTATCTTCGTTTCTCTCTCTGTTTTCTTGTGACTGGTCGGTTGGGCTCGATATTTTCGTGCTGATAATGCGTTGTAAGATGAAAGAAAGAGAGAGCTTTCAAACGTGCCCCACCCAAAAGGGGTCGTATATTATTTATAGGGTAAGCTTACTTAGGGCCTAAGCAATCTATGGGAAACCCTAATCCATGGAAGAGATCCGATGGTGGACAACTATCCGATCGAACGTGCCCCACCGTAAAGGGGTCGTATTAATTATTTATTTAAATAATTATTAAATCAATTCTCTTAACTAGTAGGCTTACTTTATAAATATTTAATTATATATAATTGATTATTGCCATAGTTATAGGTGTGAAGTAAGAAGGAATCTAAATTCCAAAACTTCACTTCTCAGTAGTATCATCTCAACGTTATTATGATTATCATAGTAATGTTACTAATTTTTAATTAAATTAATTATTTATATTATTATTTGATAATTTAAATAATTTAATAATTTAATAATTAAATTTACTAATTAACGTGTTGTGAGATGGGAGAAAGAGAGAGTCGTCAAACTTTCTCCACCCTAAAGGGGTCGTATAATATAAATAAATTTCTTCGTTTTCTTCTCTTTTCTCCCATAGATTAGGGTTTCCCATAGATTGCTTAGGCCCTAAGTAAGCTTACCCTATAAATAATATACAACCCCTTTAGGGTGGGGCATGTTTACGGCTCTCTTTCTCCCATCTCACAACACATTATCAGCACGAATATATCGAGCCCAACCGACCAGTCGCAAGAAAACAGAGAGAGAAACAAAGACATAAGAGAAGTTTTGGAATTTTGATTCCTTTTTACTTCACACCTATACCCAGGGTCAATAGACTGGAGCAGGACTTCTTCTTTCTTCTCTCTTCATTTATCTCTCTGTTTTTTTTTTCTTCTCTCTTATCTTTCCGAAGAGAGAAGAGAAAAGAAGTCCTTCTCCAATCCATTCGCCATGAGTAAAGGTGTGAAGGAAGAAGGAATCTAAATTCTGAAACTCTATAGAAAAGAGAGAAGAAGAGAGAAGAGAACGAAGAGATAAACAAAGACAGAAGAGAGAGATACGACTGGTCAGCTGGGCTCGATAGTAAGAAGTGGCACACCCGAATTGCTTTGGCCCTAAGTTCAAATATTAAGAGATACACCGTCGGATCTCTCCCATAGATTAGGGTTTTTCATAGATTACTTAGGCCCTAAGTAAGCTTACCCTATAAATAATATATAACCCCTTTAGGGTGGGGCATGTTTAACGGCTCTCTCTTTCTCCTATCTCATAACACAATATCAGCACGAACATGTCGAGCCCAATGACTAGTCACAAGAAAACGGAGAGAGAAACAAAGAAATAAGAGAGAGAAGAAGAGAGAAGAGAATGGAGAGATAAACGAAGAAAGAAGAGAGAAGAAGACCTGGTCTAGTCCATTAGCCTTGGGTATATGTGTAAAGTAAGAAGAAATCTAAATTCCAAAACTCCACTTCTCAATAATATAATTAAATCTCTTTGTTCTCTTCTATCTTCTCCCATGGATTAGGATTTACCATAGATTGCTTAGGCACTAAGTAAGCTTACCCTATAAATAATATACGACCCCTTTAGAGTTGGGCATGTTTGATGGCTCTTACTTTCTCCCATCTCACAACACGTTATCAGCATGAACATGTCTAGCCCAACTGACCAGTCATAAGAAAACGGAGAGAGAAACGAAAATAGCAGATGAGAGAAGAGAATAGAGATATAAACGAAAAGAGAAGAGAGAATAAGTCATGCTCCAGTCCATTCGCCATGGGTATAAATATGAAGTAAGAAGGAATCTTAATTTCAAAACTGCTCTTCTCAATAGTATCTTCTCAACGTTATTATGATTATCATAGTAATATTACTATAATTTTTTTTATTAAATTAATTATTTGATTAAAACGAAGAGAGAAGAGAATTTACTATGATAATCGTAATAATATTGAGATGCTACTATTGAGAAAACTCCACTTCTCAATAATATAATTAAATCTCTCTGTTCTTTTCTATCTTTTCCCATGCATTTGGTTTTCCCATGGATTACTTAGGCCCTAAGTAAGATTACCGTATAAATAATATACAACCCCTTTAGGGTAGGTCACGTTTGACGGCTCTCTTTCTTTCTCTCATCTTACAATATGTTTTCAGCACGAACATGTCGAGCCCAACTGACCCATCACAAGAAAATGGATAGAAAAACGAAAACAGAAATGGAGTTTTGGAATTTAGATTCCTTCTTACTTCATACCTATTGCCATTGCAATTGACTAGAGCAGGACTTCTTCTCTCTTCTCTCTTCTCTCTTCATTTATCTCTCCATTCTCTTCTTCTTTCTCTTCTGTCTTCGTTAAACTCAACTTCTTTTCTCAATAAACGGAAAGAGAAATGAAGACAGAAGAGAGAAGAGAACGAAGAGATAAACAAAGAGAGAAGAGAGAAGAAGTCCTACTTCAGTCCATTGGCCATGGGTATAGGTGTGAAGTTCTCTCTTCTATCTTTGTTTAACTCTCCATTCTCTTCTCTCTTCTTTTGTCTTTGCTTTTCTCTCTGTTTTTCTTACGACTGGTTGAATGGGCTCGACATGTTCGTGCTGATAACATATTATAAGATGGAAAAAAGAGAGAGTCGTCAAATAAGAAACCCAACTCCATGGGAGAAGAGAGAAGAGAACGGAGAGATTTAACTATATCATTGAGAAGTGGAGTTTTGGAATTTAGATTCCTTCTTACTTAACAGCTATACCCATGGATAATGGACTGGAGCAGGACTTATTTTCTCTTCTTTCTTTGTTTATCTCTTCATTCTCTTCTATCTTTTTCTCCTTACTCACAACAGTTATCAGCATGAACATATCGAGCCCAGCCGACCACTATTTAGAATTTAACTAAATTATTTAAATTAGTTATCTCTCTATTCTCTTCCCTCTTCTTCTCTCTCTTCTGTCTTTGTTTCTCTCTCCGGTTTCTCGTGATTGATCGGCTGGGCTCGATATGTTCATTCTGATAACGAGTTGTGAGAAAAAAAAAAGAAGAGAAAAGAGAAGGCAGAGATAAATGAAAAAAGAAGAGAGAAGAAGTACTACTCCAGTCCATTCGCCACGGGTATAGGTGTGAAGTAAGAAGGAATCTAAATTCTAAAACACCACTTCTAAATAAAATAATTAAATCTCTCTATTCTTTTCTCTCTTCTCCCATGGATTAGAGTTTCCTATAGATTGCTTAGGACCTAAGTAAGCTTACCCTATAAATAATATACGACCCCTTTAGGGTGGGGCACGTTTGACGGCTCTTCATTTCTCCCATCTCATAACACTTTATCAGCACGAATATGTTGAGCCCAGCTGACAAGTCGCAAGAAAACAGAAAGAGAAACGAAGGCAGAAGTCGAGTTTTGGAATTTAAATTCATTTTTACTTCACACTTATACCCGTGGCCAATAGACTAGAGCAGGACTTCTTCACTCTTCTCTCTTCGTTTATCTCTCATTTCTCTTTTCTCTTCTTCTCTCACTTTTGTCTACATTTCTCTATTTGTTTATTGAGAGAAGAAGAGGAGTTTAACGAAGACAGAAAAGAGATAAGAAGCGAGAAGAGAACGGAGAGATAAATAAAGAGAAAAGAGAGAACTACACACCTATACCCGTGACTAATGGACTGGAGCAGGACTTCTTCTCTCTTCATTTATCTCTCCGTTTTCTTCTCTTTTTTTCTTTCTCTTCTGTCTTCGTTTCTCTATCCGTTTATATAGAGAAGAAGTGGAGTTTAACGAAGGAAGAAGAGAGATAAGAAGCAAGAAGAGAACAGAGAGATAAATAAAGAGAGAAGAGAGAAGATGTCCTGCTCCAGTCCATTGGTCATGGGTATAAGTGTGAAGTAAGAAGGAATCTAAATACCAAAACTCTACTCTGTCTTCGTTTCTCTTACTGTTTTCTTATGACTGGTCGGTTAGGCTCGATATATTCGTGCTGACAATATGTTGTGAGATGAGAGAAAGGGAGAGCCGTCAAACATGTCCCACCCTAAAGGGGTCGTATATTATTTATAGCGAAAGCTTACTTAGGGCCTAAGCAATATATGGGAAACCCTAATCCATAGACAAAGAGAAAAGAAAACGGGGAGATTTAATTATATTATTAAGAAGTGGAGTTTTTTAATTTAGATTCCTTCTTACTCTACACCTATACCCGTGGCGAATGGACTTGAACAGGACTTCTTCTCTCTTCTCTCTTCGTTTGTCTCTCCATTCTCTTCTCTCTTCTACAATACATTATCAATATGAACATGTCGAGCCTAACTGACTAGTCATAAGAAAACGAAGAGAGAAATGATAATAGAAGAGAGAGAAGATAACAGAGAAATAAATGAAGAGGAAAGATAAAAGAACTTCTGCTCCAGTCCATTGGCCACACGTATAGTTGTAAAGTAAGATGGAATCTAAATTCCAAAACTCTATATAAGAGAGATAAGAAGAGAGAAGAGAAAGAAGAGATAAAAAAAGAGAAAAGAGAAAAGTCCTACTCCAGTCTATTGGCCACGGGTATAGATGTGACGTAAGAAAGAATCTAAATTCCTAAACTCCCCTTCTGTCTTTGTTTCTCTCTCCGTTTTCTTGTGACTGGTCAGCTGGGCTCGACATGTTTGTACTGATAACGTGTTATGAGATGGGAGAAAGAGAGAGCCGTCAAACATGTCCCACCCTAAAAGGGTCGTATATTATTTATAGGGTAAGCTTCTTTAAGGCCTAAGCAATCTATAGGAAATCCTAATCCATCAGAGATATCCGACGGTGGACAACCATCCTTCATACTTCACACCTATACCCGTGGCTAATAGAATGGAGCAAGACTTCTTTTCTCTTCTCTCTTCGTTTATCTCTCCATTCTCTTCTCTCTTTTTCTTTCATCTCACCACACGTTATCAGTACGAACATGTCGTGCCGAGCCGTCTAGTCATAAGAAAACGAAGAGAGAAACAAAGACACCAGAGAGAGAAGAAAAGTGAAGATAACGAAGAGATAAATAAAGAGAGAAAAGAGAAGAAGTTCTGCTCAAGTCCATTAGCCACGAGTTTAGGTGTGCAGTAAGAAGGATGACTATCCTCCGTCGGATCTCTCCCATGGATTTGGCTTTCCTATAGATTTCTTTGGCCCTAATTAATCTTACCCTATAAATAATATATGACCCATTTTGGGAGGGGCACGTTTGATGGCTCTCTCTTTCTCCCATCTCATAACACGTTATCAGCCCGAAAATATCGAGCCGAACTGACCAGTCACAAGAAAACAGAGAGAGAAACAAAGATAGAAATGGAGTTTTGGAATTTAGATTCCTTCTTACTTCGCACCTATACCTGTGGCCAATGGACTGGAGGAGGACTTCTTCTCTTTTTACTTTATTTATCTCTCTGTTCTCTTCTCTCTTCTTCTCTCTCTTGTATGGAGTTTTGGAATTTAGATTCATTCTTACTTCACACCTATACCCGTGGTCAATGGACTGGAGCATGACTTCTTCTCTCTTCTCTCTTCGTTTATCTCTTAGTTCTCTTCTCTCTTCTTCTCTCACTTCTGTCTTTGTTTCTCTCTCCGTTTTCTTATGGCTGGTCGGCAGGGCTCGACATGTTCGTGCTGATAATATGTTATGACAAGTGAGAAGAGAATGAAGAGATAAACAAAGAGAGAAGAGAGAAGAAGTCCTGTTTCAGTCCATTCACCATGGGTATAGGTGTGAAGTAAAAAGAAATCTAAATTCCAAAACTCCAATTCTCAATAATATAATTAAATCTTTTATTTCTTTTCTCTCTTCTCCCATGGATTAGGATTTCCCATAGATTATTTAGGCCCTAAGTAAGCTTACCCTATAAATAATATACGACCCTTTTAGGGTGGGGCACATTTGACGACTCTCTCTTTATCCCATCTCATAATATGTTATCAGCACGAACATGTCAAGCCTAGCTGACCAGTCGTAAGAAAACGGAGAGAAAAACAAAGACAGAAAAGATAGAAGAAGAAAGAAGGGAACGGAGAGATAAATGAAGACAGAAGAGAGAAGAAGTCCTGCTCCAGTCCATTGGCCACAGGTATAGATTTGAAGTAAGAAGGAATCAAAATTCCAAAACTCCACTTCTTAATATTTATATGACCTCTGATGATAAGGCACGTTTGACGGATCTCTCTTTCTCCGATCACACAACACGTTATCTACACGAACATATCGAGCCCAGCCGACCAGTCACAAGAAAACGGAGAGAGAAATGAAGACAGAAGATATGAGAAGAGAACAGAGAGATAAATGAAGAGAGAAGAAGTCCTGCTCCAGTACATTGGCCATGGGTATAGGAATAAAGTAAGAATGAATCTGAATTCAAAAACTCCACTTCTCAATAATATAATTAAATATCTTCGTTCTCTTCTCTCTTCTCATATGGATTAGGATTTCCTATAGATTGCTTAAGCCCTAAGTAAGTGTACCCTATAAATAATACATGACCCCTTTAGGGTAGGGCATATTTGACGGCTCTATCTCTTTCTCCAAAATCACAACACGTTATCAGCAAGAACATGTCGAGCCCATCCGACCAGTCGCAATAAAATAGAAAGAGATGAAGACAGAAGAGAGAAAAAAAGAGAGAAGAGAACGAAGAGATAAATGAAGAGAGAAGGAGTCATGCTCCAATCCATTGGCCATGGGTATAGGTGTAAAGTAAGATGGAATCTAAATTCCAAAACTCCACTTCTGTCTTCGTTTTTCTCTCCGTTTTCTTACGATTGGTCAGCTGGGCTCAATATGTTCGTGCTGATAGCATATCTAGTTTAATTAAGAAGAAATCTAAATTCCAAAACTTCACTTCTTAATAATATAATTAAATTTCTTCGTTCTCTTCTTTCTTCTCCTATAGATTAGGGTTTCCTATAGATTGCTAGGCCCCAAGTAAGCTTACCCTATAAATAATATTCGACCCTTTTAGGGTAGGGCATGTTTGATGACTCTCTCTTTCTCCCATCTCTCAACACTTACCTTATAAATAATATACGACCCCTTTAGGGTAGGGCACATTTGATGGCTTTCTCTTTCAACCATCGTATAACACATTATCTTTTGTTTCTCACCCCATTTCTCTCCCCATTTTCTTTGTTTCTCTCTCTTTCTCTAATAGTATAAAATAAAATAAATAAGTATTAATTGAAAAGAGATAGAAAATTATTTTAAACTAAAGAGAGCAGGACTTGTTTTCTCTTCTCTCTTCGTTTATCTTTCCATTCTCTTTTTTCTTTCTCCCATCTCATAACATATTATCAGCACGAATATATCGAGCCTAGCTGACCAGTCGCAAGAAAACGGAGAGAGAAACGAAGACAAAATTAGAGTTTTCGAATTTAGATTTCTTCTTACTTCATACTTATACACATGGCTAATGGACTGGAGCGGGACTTCTTCTCTCTTCTATCTTCATTTATCTCTTCGTTCTCTTCTCTCTTCTTCTCTCTCTTCTGTCTTTGTTTCTCTCTCCGTTTTTTTACGACTGGTCGGCTGGGTTCGATATGTTCGTACTGATAACGTGTTGTAAGATGAGAGAAAAAGAGGACCGTCAAGCGTGCCCCACCCTAAAGGTGTCGTATATTATTTATAGGGTCAGCTTACTTAGGGCCTAAGCAATCTACGAGAAACCCTAATCCATAGGAGAGGTCCGACGGTGGACAGTAATCCGATCGAACGATCTCTCAACAGTTGTAATGTTTTATATTTTTTTGAAGAAAAATGTATAATATTTTTAAAGCAAAAAAATTTGAGTATGCCTCATCCTCTTTCTTTACTTCCTATTATTTAATTAATTTAATTATTTAATAAATTAAATAGTTAAATAATTAAATAAGTAAATAAATATTTAATTATCTTCTCTCTTCTCACTTTATTTTATTACTATAATAATTAAGTGGAGTATTGTTACTATAATATTTTTAATTAAATTAATAGTTTAATTAAAATGACGAGAGAAGAGAAATTACTATGATAATCATAGTAACATTGAGATGATACTATTGAGAAGTGGAGTTTTAGAATTTAGATTTCTTTTTACTTCACACCTATACCCGTGGCGAATGGACTGGAGTAGGACTTTTTCCTCTCTTTTCTCTTATTTATCTTTGTTTAAATTATTTAATAATCTAAAAAATTTATAAATTAAGTTTTTAGTAAAATAATTAATTTAAAAAAACAAATATTTTGCTTTAAAAATAATTAATATTTTTTTAAAAAAAATTTAAAATATTACAATTATTATAAGATCGTTCGATCGGATGGTTACCCACCATCGAATCTCTCTAATGGATTAGGGTTTCCCATAGATTGCTTAGGCCCGAAGTAAGCTAACCCTATAAATAAAATATGACCCTTTTAGGGTGGGGCACGTTTGACGGCTCTCTTTTTATCCCATCTCACAATACATTATCAGCATGAACATGTCGAGCCCCATGGAATCTAATTAAATAAATATTTAATTAACTATAGAACTTCTTCTCTCTTCTCTTTTCGACATGTTCGTACTGATGTTCGTACTGATAATGTGTTTTGAGATGGGAGAAAAAGAAAGCCATCAAACATGCCCCACCCTAAAGGGGTCATATAATTTTTAAAGAAGAGAGAAAAGAACTGAGAGATAAACGAAAAGAGAAGAAAAAGAAGAAGAGAACGGAGAGATAAATAAAGAGAAAAGAGAGAAAAAGTCATGCTCTGGTCCATTGGCCACGGGTATAAGTGTAAAAAAAAGAAAGAATATAAATTCCAAAACTCCACTTCTGTCTTCGTTTCTCTCTCTGTTTTCTTATGACTGGTCGGCTCAGCTCGACATGTTCGTACTAATAACGTGTTGTGAGATGGGAGAAAGAGAGAGCTATCAAATATGCCCCACCCTAAAGGGGTCGTATAAATATTAAGAAGTGGAGTTTTGGAATTTATATTCCTTCTTACTTCACACCTATACCCGTGGCCAATAGACTGGAGAGGCCACAGATATATTATTTATTAGGTTAGATTACTTTGGCCCTAAGAAATCTATGGTAAACCCTAATCCTTGGGAGATTACTTAGGGCATAAGCAGGACTTCTTTTTGTTTCTCTCCTTGTTTATCTCTCTATTCTTTTCTCTCTTTTTCCCATCTCACAACACATTATCAGTACTAACATATCGAGCCCAGTCGACCATTCGCAAGAAAACAAAAAGAGAAGAGACGATAAAAGAGAGAGAAGAAGAGAGAAAAGAACGGAAAGATTTAATTATATTATTAAGAACTAGAGTTTTGGAATTTAGATTCCTTCTTAATTCACACCTATACCCGTGGCGAATGGATTGGAGTAGGACTTCTTCTCTATTCTCTCTTCGTTTGTCTCTATGTTCTCTTCTTTCTTTTCTGTCTTTGTTTTTCTTTCCATTTTTTTATGACTGGTCTGCTGGGCTCGACATATTCATGCTGAATGGGAGAGATTATTTAACTAATATTATTTTTAGTCCTGCTCCATGTTTAATCTCTTTTTAGTCGTGCCAATGAACTAGAACATAACTTTTTTTCTCTTTCTTTTTCTTTTATCTCTCCATTCTCTTCTCTATTCTTCTCTTCCGCTTCTTCTCTCCCTCTTTTGTCTTCGTTTCTCTCTCTGTTTTCTTGCGACTGGTCGGTTGGGCTCGATATGTTCATGCTGATAACGTGTTGTGACATGTGAGAAAGAAAGAGCCATCAAATGTGCTCCACCCTAAAGGGATAATATATTACTTTTAGGGTAAGCTTAATTAGGACCTAAGCAATCTATAGGAAACCCTAATCTATGGGAGAGATCCGACGGTGGATAACCATCCTTCTTACTTCATACCTATACCCGTGGCGAATGGACTGGAGTTGGACTTCTTTTCTCTTCTTTTCTTTCTAATTATCGGATAGCTGTCCACCATCGGATCTCTCCCATGGATTAGGGTTTCGCATAGATTGTATAGGCCCTAAGTAAGAAGAATTCCTGCTCTAATCCATTGGCCACGGGTATAGGTGTGAAGTAAGAAGAAATCTAAATTCAAAAACTCCACTTCTCAATAGTATCATCTCAACGTTATTATAATTATCATATTAATGTTACTATAATTTTTTAAATTAAATCAAAATTTTATTTAATTATTAAATAATTAAATAATTTAGTTTTTAGTAAAATAATTAATTTATTTAATCATTTAAATATCTAATTATTTAATTAAATTTATTATTTAATTTATTTATTATTATTTAATTATTAAATAATTAAATTAGGTAACTATTTAATTATTTTAATTATTTAATAAATAAATAATGTTTTAATTATATAATTTATTTATTAATTTATTTTATTAGTTATTTCTTTAATTATTATTTTATTTTTAAATAATTAAATAATTAGTCAATTATTTAAACGGAGTGAGAGAACGTAAAGATAAATAATAGTGCCCTACCCTAAAGAAAAGTTTTAATAACATTTATAATTTCAGGTTCATGCTTAAAAAAGAGAGAGCCGTCAAATATGCCTCACCCTAAAGGGGTCCTATATTATTTATTGAGAAGTTGAGTTTTAGAATTTAGACTCCTTCTTACTTCACACTACTTTACACTACTTCACACCTATACCCGTGGCTAATGGACTGGAGTAGAGCTTCTTCTTTCTTCTCTCTTTGTTTCTCTCTCTGTTTTCTTGTGACTGGTCAACTGGGCTCGACATGTTTGTACTGATAACGTATTGTGAGATGGGAAAAAGAGAGATTCGTCAAACACGCCCTACCCTAATTAGATTCCTTCTTACTGTACACCTATATCTGTGACCAATCGACTGGAGTAGGACTTCTTCTCTCTTCTCTCTTTATTTATCTCTCTGTTCTCTTCTCTCTCTTCTGAGAAGTTTTGGAATTTAGATTTTTTCTTACTTCACACCTATACCCGTGGCTAATGAACTAGAACAGGACTTCTTCTCTCTTCTCTCTTCATTTAACTCTCAGTTCTCTTATCTCTTCTTCTTGCTCTTTTGTCTTTATTTCTCTCTTCATTTTCTTACGACTAGTCGGCTGGGCTCGACATGCTCATGCTGATAACATATTATGATGTGGGAGAAATAGAGAGCCGTCAAACATGCCCCACTCTAAAATGATAATATATTATTTATAGGGTAAGCTTACTTAGGACCTAAGCAATCTATGGGAAACCCTAATCCATGGGAGAGATTCGACAGTGGACAGTCATCCTTCTTACTTCACACCTATACCCGTGGTGAATGACTAGAGTAGGACGTCTTCTCTCTTCTCTCTTCTTCTCTCTCTAATTATCGGATCACTATCCATCGTCAGATCTCTCCCTTGATTAGGGTTTCCCATAGATTGCTTAGGCCCTAAGTAAGCTTACCCTATAGATAACTAGGATTGACCAGTCATCTCTACATTATTATGATTATCATAGTAATGTTACTATATTTTTTTTAATTAAATTAATTTTTTATTTAATTATTAAATATTTAAAATAATTTAATAATTTAAATAATTAAGTTTTTAGTCAAATAATTAATTTAATCAATTATTGAATTATCTAGTTATTTAATTAAATTTATTATTTTACTTATTTATTATTATTATATTATTAAATAATTTAATTAGGTAATTATTTAATTATTTAAATTATTAAATAAAGAAATAATTATTTAATTATTTAATTAATTTATTAATTCATTTTATTAATTATTTCTATAATTATTATTTATTTTTAATTAGAATATTATTTAGTGAAGAAATATATTAAATAGATTATTTACTTAAACAAATAAATAATTTAATTAAAAAAATATTTTTTTATAATCATAATAACGTTGAGATGATTTAAATAACTAATTAAAGAAATAATGATTATCATAGTAATATAACTATAATTTAACAAAATTAAACTATGATACTTAATAAATAGGGTTTCCATAATATTTCTTCGTATATTAGTTAAATAAATTATCTATTCAATATTAAATAAATTATTTTACTAAATACTTAATAATTAAATTATTAAAATTATTAAAATTATTTAAATTATTAAATAATTTAATAAATAAATAATTTAATTAAAACAATTATAGTAACATTACTATGATAATCATAATAACATTGAGATTATTCTTTTTTAATTAAATTACAAATAAAGAGAGAAGAGAGGATAAGTCCTGCTCCAGTCTATAAATAAAATAAATAAGCAATTTTCTATCTCACAATGCGTTTCAGCACGAACATATCGAGCCCAACCGACCAGTCACAAGAAAATGGAGAGAGAAACAAAGACAGAAGAGATAGAAGAAGATAGAAGAGAACGGAGAGATAAACGAAGAGATAAGAACTTCTGCTCCAGTCCATTGGCCACGGTTATAGGTATGAAGTAAGAAGGAATCTAAATTCCAAAACTCCACTTCTCAATAGTATTATCTCAATGTTATTATGATTATCATATTAAATTCTCTTCTCTCTTTATTTTAATTTAATGATTAACTTAATTAGAAAAATTATAGTAGCATTATTATGATAGATGATTACTTAACTAATTATAACGTTGAGGTGAATGAAGAGAACTAGAAGAAAAAAGACCTATATTTAATTGATTGTAGGTAGAAGAGATATAAATATGGATTAGGTATTAACATTATTTATAAGAGTTATTTAAATTCTGATTAATTGATTGCAGGACTTCTTCTCTCTTCCTTCTTCTCTCTTCTCTCTTCGTTCTTCGATATGTTCGTACTGATGATGTATTGTAAGATAATTTAATATTTAACAATTCTCTCTGTGTTTATCTTTCTGTTCTCTTCTCACTTTCTCCCACCTCACAACACGTTATTAGCACGAATATGTCTAGCCCAACTGACCAGTTATAAAAAAACAAAAAGAAAAACAAAGACATATAAGAGAGAAGAAGAGAGAAGAGAGTGAAGAGATAAACGAAGACAGAAAAGAAAGAAGAATACATAAGAAAACAGAGAGATAAACAAAGATAGAAGAGAGAAGAAGTCATACTCGAGTCCATTCGCCACAAGTATAAGTGTGAAGTAAGAAGGATGGCTGTCCACCGTCGGATCTCCCTCATGGATTTGGGTTTCCTATAGATTGCTTAGGCCTACCCTATAAATAATATATGACCCCTGTAGAGTGGGGCATGTTTGACGGCTCTCTCTTTCTCCCATCTCACAATACGTTATCAGCACGAACATATTGAGCCAAGTCGACCAATCAAAAGAAAACGGGAAGAGAAACAAAGACAGAAGTAGAGTTTTAGAATTTATATTCTTTTTTACTTCACACCTAAATCCATGGGGAATGGACTCGAACAGGACTTCTTCTCTCTTCTATCTTCGTTTATCTCTCTATTCCTTCTCTCTTATTCTCTCTCTTCTATCTTCGTTTCTCTCTCTATTTTCTTGTGACTGGTTGGCTGGGCTCGCCATGTTTGTGCTGATAATATATTGTGAGAAGAGAGAAGAAAAGAGAAAAGAAAAGTAAGAAGGAATCTAAGTTCCAAAATTTTACTTCTCAATATTTATATGACCCTTTTATGGTAGCACACGTTTAACGACTCTCTCTTTCTCACATCTCACAACACGTTATCAGTACGAACAAATCGAGCCCAACCGATTAGTCATAAGAAAACAGAAAAAGAAATGAAGACAGAAGTAAAGTTTTGGAATTTAGATTCCTTTTTACTTTATACCTGTACTTCACACGGATATAGGTATGAAGTAAGAAGGAATCTAAATTCCAAAACTCCACAGAAGAGAGAGAAAAAGAAAGAAAAGAGAACGGAGAGAAAAACGAAGACAGAAGAGAGAGACGAAAAAAGAAAAGAATGGAGAGATAGACGAACATAGAAGAGAGAAGAACTCCTATTCTATTCCATTGACCACGAGTATAGATGTGAAGTAAGAAGGAATCTAAATTTCAAAAGTTCACTTATGTCTTTATTTCTTTCTCCGTTTTCTTGCGACTGGTCCGCTGGGCTCGACATATTCGTGCTGATAACGTATTGTGAGATGAAAGAAAGAGAGAAGAGAATGGAGACATAAATATGACGTGCTTAAATTAAATGAAATTTATTAAACACGTTATTAATAATTTAATTTAATAAATAATATAAGAGATATTTAAATAATTTAAATTTATTTAAAAATTTAATTAACTAGTTATTTAATTATTTTTTTAGTATTAACAATATAAAATAAACTAATTAAATAAATATTAAGAGAGAAGAGAAAAGAAGTCCTGCTCCACTCCATTCGCCATGGGTATAGGTGTGAAGGATGATGGAATATAAATTACAAAATTCCATAGAAGAAAGAGAAAAAAAAAGAAGAGAACGGAGAGATAAATAAAGAGAGAAGAGAGAAAAAGTCCTATTCCAATCAATTAGCCACGAGTATAGGTATGAAGTAGGAAGGAATCTAAATTCCAAAACTCCACAGAAGAGAGAGAAGAAGAGAAAAAAAAACAGAGAGAGAAACAAAAACAGAAAAGAGAGAAGAAGAGAGAAGATAACATAAAGATAAATGAAGACAGAAGAGAGAAGAAGTCCTGCTCCAGTCTATTAGCCACGGGTATAGGTGTGACGTAAGAAGGAATCTAAATTCTAAAACTCCACTTCGCAATAGTATCATCTCGACGTTATTATGATTCTTATAGTAATATTACAATAATTTTTTTAATTAAATTAACCATTTATTTATTTATTAAATATTTTAAATAATTTAATAATTAAGTTTTTAGTAAAATAATTAATTAAATATAATTATAATACTATAAATAGTTATTGAATTATCTTAATAAAATAAATTTTTGTAAAGTGGAGTTTTTGAAATTTAGATTCCTTCTTACTTCACACCTATATCCGTGGCCAATGAATTGGAGCTTGACTTCTTCTTTCTTTATTTATCTCTTTGTTCTCTTCTTTCTTCTTTTCTCTTTTCTGTGGAGTTTTGAAATTTAGATTCCTACTTACTTCATACCTATACCCGTGGCGAATGGACTAGGCAGGACTTCTTATCTCTTCTCTCTCAATATTCATTTAATTAGTTTACTTTATATTGTTAATATTAAAAAAATAATTAAATAACTAGATAATTAAATAATTAAATTAATTAATTATTTTACTAAAAACTTAATTATTAAATTATATAATTATTAAATTATTTAATAATTAAATAAATAATTATAGTAACATTACTATGATAATCATAATAACGTTGAGATGATACTATTGAGAAGTGGAGTTTTGGAATTTAGATTCCTTCTTACTTTACACCTATATCCGTGACGAATAGAGTAAAGTAAGACTTTTTCTGTCTTCTCTCTTCGTTTATCTCTTTGTTCTTCTTTTTCTTCTTCTCTTTCTTATATCTTCGTTTCTCTTTATATTTTCTTCTCTCTTCTGTCTTCGTTTCTTTTTCCCATAGATTGTTTAGGCCTTAAGTTAGCTTACCCTATAAATAATATACGACCCCTTTAGGGTGGGGCATGTTTGATGGTTTTCCCTTTCTCCTATCTCAAAACACGTTATCAGCATGAATATATCGAGCCCAACCGACCAGTCATAAGAAAACGGAGAGAGAAACGAAGATAAAAGAGAGAAAAGAAAAGAGAAAAGAACAGAGAGATAAACGAAGAGAGAAGTTAGAAGAAGATAGAAGAGAACGGATAGATAAAGGAAAAAAGAAGAGAGAAGTCCCACTCCAGTCCATTGACCACGGGTAAGGTATGAAGTATGAAGGAATCTAAATTCCAAAACTCTACTTCTTAATATTTATACGACCCCTTCAGGGTGGGGCTCGTTTGACGGCTCTTTTTTTCTCCCATCTTATAACACGTTATCAGCATGAACCTATTGAGCCCAGCCGACCAGTCGCAAGAAAACGAAAAGAGAAACGAAGATAGAAGTGGAGTTTTGGAATTTAGATTCCTTCTTACTTCATACCTATACCCGTGGTTAATAGACTGGAGAAGGACTTCATCTCTCTTTACTCTTTGTTTATCTCTCTATTCTCTTCTCTCTCTTCTTCTCTCTCTTCTTCTCTCTCTTCTGTCTTATTTCTCTCTTTGTTTCTTATGACTGGTCGGTTGGGCTCGATATATTCATGCTGATAACATATTGTGAGATAGGAGAAAGAAAGAGCCGTCTAACGTACCCCACCCTAAAGGGGTTGTACATTATTTATATGGTAAGTATTGTGAGATGGGAGAATAAGAGAGCCATCAAACATGCCCCACCCTAAATAGGTCGTATAAATATTGAGAAGTAGAGATTTAGAATTTAGATTCTTTTTTACTTTACACCTATACCTGTGGCCAATGGACTAGAGCAGGACTTCTTCTCTTTTTGTTTATCTCTTCGTTTTATTCTCTCTTCTTCTTTCTCTTCTATCTTTGTTTCTCTCGCTGTTTTTTTCATAATCATATATTAGTTAAATAACATAGAATAGGACTTCTTCTCTCTTCTCTCTTTATTTATCTCTCTATTCTCTTCTCTCTTTTTATAACACGATATCAACACGAACATGTCGAGCCCAGCAGACTAGTCATAAGGAAACAAAGAAAGAAACGAAGAGAGAAGAGAGAGAAGAAGAGAAAAGAGAATGAAGAGATAAACGAAGAGAGAAGAGAGAAGAAGTCATACTCTAGTCCATTGGCCATGGGTATAGCTGTAAAGTAAGAAGGAATCTAAATTCTAAAACTCCACTTCGCAATATTTATACGATCATTTTAGGTGGGGCATATTTGACGTCTCTCTCTCTCCCATCTCACAACACGTTATCAGTACGAACATGTCGATCCCAGCCGACCAGTCACAAGAAAACGAAGAGAGAAACAAAGACAAAAGAGAGAAAAAGAGAGAAGAGAACGGAGAGATAAATAAAGATAGAAAGGAAAAGAAGGCCTACTCCAGTCGAAAACTCTATAGAAGAGAGAAAAGAAAAGAGAATAGAACAGAGAGATAAATGAAGAGAGAAGAGAGAAGAAGTCCTGCTCCAATCCATTGGCCATGGGTATAGGTGTGAAGTAAGAAGAAATCTAAATTCAAAAACTCTACTTCTGTCTTTGTTTCTCTCTCCGTTTTCTTGGGACAGGTCGGTTGGGTTTGATATATTCGTGCTGATAACGTGTTGTGAGATAGGACAAAGAGAGACCCGTCAAACATGCCCCACCATAAAGGGGTTGTATAAATATTGAGAAGTGGAGTTTTAGAATTTAGATTCCTACTTACTTCGCACCTATACTCGTGGCTAATGGACTAGAGTAGGGCTTCTTCTCTCTTCTCTCTTTATTTATCTCTCTGTTCTCTTCTCTATTCTTCTCTCTCTTCTGTCTTTGTTTCTCTCTCCATTTTTTTGCAACTGGTCAGTTGGGCTCGATATGTTCATGCTTATAACGTGTTGTGAGAAGAGAGAAGAAGAGAGAATAGAGAAAAAGTCAAAAATTCTACTTCTTAATAATATAATTAAATCTCTACATTCTCTTCTCTCTTCTTCTATGGATTAGGGTTTCCCATAGATTGCTTAGGCCCAAAGTAAGCTAACCCTATAAATAATATACGATCCTTTTAGGGTCGGTCACATTTGACGGCTCTCTCTTTCTTCCATCTTATAACACGTTATCAGTACGAACATGTCGAGCCCAACCGACCAGTCGCAAGAAAACAGTGAGAGAAACGAAAACAGAGGAGAGAGAAGAGAACGAAGATATAAACGAAGATAGAAGAGAGAAGAAGACCTACTCCAGTCCATTGGCCATGGGTATAGGAATGAAGTAAGAAGTAATCTAAATTCTAAAACTCCACTTCTCAATAATATAATTAAATCTCACTATTCTCTTCTCTCTTTTCCTATGGATTAGGTTTTTCTATAGATTGCTTAGGCCCTAAGTAAGCATACCCTATAAATAATATACAACCCCTTTATGGTGGAGCATGTTTGATGGTGCTTACTTTCTTCTATCTCATAATACATTATCAGCATGAATATGTCGAGCCCAACCGACCAATTACAAGAAAACGGAGAGAGAAATGAAGACAAAAGAGAGAGATGAAAAGAGAAGATAACGAAGAGATAAACAAAGAGAGAAGAGAGAAGAGAGAAGAAGTCCTGCTCCAGTCTATTGGCCACAAGTATAGGTATGAAGTAAGAAGGAATCTAAATTCCAAAACTCCACAAAAGAGAGAGAAGTAGAGAGAAGAGAATAGAGAGGTAAATAAAGAGAGAAAAGAGAAGAAGTCCTATTCCAGTCCATTGGCCACGAGTATAGGTGTGAAATAAGAAGGAATCTAAATTCCAAAACTCCACTTCTGTCTTCGTTTCTCTCTCTATTTTCTTACGACTGGTCGGATGGGCTCGACATGTTCGTGCTAATAACGTGTTATGAGATGGGAGAAAGAGAAAGTCGTCAAACGTGCCCTACCCTAAAGGGGTCGTATATTATTTATAGGGTAAACTTACTTAGAGCCTAAGCAATCTATGAGAAACCCAAATCCATGGGAGAAGATAGAAGAGAACAAAAAATTAAACGAAGATAGAAGAGAGAAGAAGTCCTGGTCCAGTCCATTGGCTACAGGTATAAGTATAAAGTTAGAAGGAATCTATATTCCAAAACTCCACTTTTGTCTCTATTTCTCTTTCTGTTTTTTTACGACTGGTCGGCTGGGCTTGACATGGTCGTGCTGATAATGTGTTGTGAGATGGGAGAAAGAGAGAGCCGTCAAACATTCCTAACCCTAAGAGGGTCGTATATTATTTAAAAGGCAAGATTATTTAGGGCCTAAGCAATCTATAGGAAACCTTAATCCATATGAGAGATAAAGAAGAGAACAAAGAGATTTAATTATATTATTAAGAAATAGAGTTTTGGAATTTAGGTTCCTTCTTACTTCGTACCTATACCCGGGGTAAATGGACATGAGCATGACTTCTTCTCTCTTCGTTTATCTCTATGTTCTCTTCTCTTTTCTCACAATATGTTATCGGCATGAACATGTCAACCCCAACCGACCAGTCATAAAAAAATAGAGAGAGAAACAAAGACAGAAGAGAGTAAAGAACAGAGAGAATGGAGAGATAAATGATGTGAGAAGATAGTAGAGAGAAGAAGACCTACTCCAGTGCATTGGCCATGGGTATAGGTGTGATGTAAAAAGGAATCTAAAATCCAAAACTCCACTTCTTAATATTTATATGATCCCTTTAAGGTAGGGCACGTTGGACGGTTCTCTTTTTGACTCATCTCACAACACGTTATCAGCACGATCATTTCGAGCTCAATCGACCAGTCATAAGAAAATGGAGAGATAAACAAAGACAGAAGAGATAGAAGAAGAGAGAAGAGATCAGAGAGATAAACAAAGAGGGAAAAGAGAAGAAGTCCAGCTCTATTCCATTGGCCACGGGTATAGGTGTGAAATCAGAAAAAATCCGATAACATGTTGCAAGATGGGAGAAAGAGAGAGCCGTCAAACGTGCCCTATCCAAAAGGGGTTGTATATTATTTATGGTGTAAGCTTACTTAGGGCCTAAGCAATCCATGGGAGAAGAGAGAAAGAACAGAGAGATTATAATTATATTATTGAGAAGTGGAGTTTTAGAATTTAGATTCCTTCTTATTTCATACCTATACCCATCGCGAATGGATTGGAGTATAACTTCTTCTCTCTTCGCTTATCTTTCTATTCTCTTCTCTCTTCTTCTCTCTTCTCAAAACATGTTATCAGCACGAACATGTCGAGCCCAGCCGACCAGTCACAAGAAAACAAAGAGAAAAATAAAGATAGAAGAGAGAGAGAGAAACGAAGAAATAAGAGAGAGAAGAAGAGGGAATAAACGAAGAAAGAAGAGAGAAGAAGTCCTGGTCCAGTCCATTGACCACGGATAAAGGTGTGAAGTAGGAAGGAATGTAAATTCCAAAACTCCACAGAAGATTAAAAAGAAGAGAGAAGAGAACAGAGAGATAAATGAAGAGAGAAGAGAGAAGAAGACCTACTCTAGTTCATTATCCACCGTCGGATCTTTCTTTTGGAATAGGGTTTCTCATAGATTGCTTAAGCCCTAAGTAAGCATACCATATAAATAATATAAAGGGTGGGGAATATATGACAGCTCTCTCTTTATCCCATCTTACAATACGTTATCAGTATGAACATATCGAGCCCAGCCGTTAAATAATTCATTTATCTCTTCCTTCTCTTCTCTCTTCTCTTTTCTCATAACATGTTATCAGTATGAACATGTCGAACCCAATCGACCAGTCACAAGAAAACAGAGAGAGAAATAAAGACAGAAGAGAGAGAAGAGAAAAGAGAAAAGAGAACGAAGAGATAAACAAACAGAGAAGAGAGAAGAAGTCCTGCTCCAGGCCATTGGTCACGGGTATAGCTGTGAAGTAAAAAGGAATCTAAATTCCAAAACTCTACTCTTTAATATTTATACGACCCCTTTAGGGTGGGGCGTATTTGACGGCTCTCTCTCTCTCTCCCATCTCACAACACATTATCAGCACGAACATGTCGATCCCAGCCGACAAGTCACAAGAAAATAGAGAGAGAAACAAAGACAGAATAGAGAAGAGAACAGAGAGATAAATGAAGATAGAAGGGAGAAAAAGTTTTGCTCTAGTCCAAAACTCCATAGAAGAGAGAGAAGAAAAGAAAAGAGAACAGAGAGATAAATAAAGATAGAAGAGAGAAGAAGTCCTACTCCAATCTATTAGCCACGGGTATAGGTATGAGGTAAGCAGAAATCTAAAATCAAAAACTCCACTTCTGTCTTTGTTTCTCTCTCTATTTTTTTATGACTGATCGACTGGGCTCGACATGTTCATACTGATAATGTGTTATAAGATAGGACAAAGAGAGACCCGTTAAACGTGCCCCACTATAAAGGGGTCGTATAAATATTAAGAAGTAAAGTTTTAGAATTTAGATTCCTTCTTAATTCACACCTATACCCGTGGCCAATGGACTGGAGTAGGGCTTCTTCTCTCTTTATTTATCTCTCCATTCTCTTCTCTATTCTTCTTTCTCTTCAGTCTTTGTTTCTCTTACTGTTTTCTTGTGACAGGTCGGCTGGGCACAACATGTTCGTACTGATAATGTGTTGTGAGAAGAGAAAAAATGAAAGAAGAGAACGAAGAGATAAACAAAGAGAAAATAGAGAAGAAGTCCTGCTCCAGTCTATTCGTCATGGGTATAGGTATGAAGTAAGAAGGAATCTAAATTCCAAAACTCCACTTCTCAGTAATATATGACCCCTTTAGGGTGGGGCACGTTTGACGGCTCGCTCTTTCTCTCATCTCATAATACGTTATCAGCACGAACATATCGAGCCCAACCGACCAGCCCTAAAAAAACGGAGAAAGAAACAAAGATAAAGGAGAGAGAAGAAGAGAGAAGAGAACGGAGATATAAACAAAGATAGAAGGGAGAATAAGTCCTACTCCAGTCCATTGGTCATGGGTATAGGTGTGAAGTAAGAAGGAATCTAAATTCCAAAACTCCACAGAAGAGATAGAAGAAGAAAGAAGAGAATAGAGAGATAAATAAAGAGAGAAAATAGAAGAAGTCCTACTCCAGTCCATTGGCCACGGATATAGATGTGAAGTAAGAAGGAATCTAAATTCCAAAACTTCACTTCTGTCTTCGTTTCTCTCTCCGTTTTTATACGACTAGTCAGATGGGCTCGATATTTTTGTGCTGATAATGTATTATGAGATGGGAGAAAGAGAAAGCCTTCAAACATGCCCCACCCTAAAATGGTCGTATATTATTTATAGGGCAAGCTTACTTAGGGCCTAAGCAATCTATATAAAACCCTAATCTATGGGAGAAGATAGAAGAGAACGGAGAAATAAATAAAGAGATAAGAGAGAAGAAGTCCTGCTCCACTCCATTGGCCACGGGTATAGGTGTAAAGTTAGAAGGAATCTAAATTCTAAAACTCCACTTCTCTCTTTATTTCTCTCTCTATTTTCTTGTGACTAGTCGGCTGGGCTCGACATGTTCGTGCTGATAATGTGTTGTGCGATACGAGAAAGAGAGAGCCATTAAACGTTCCCCACCCTAAGGGGGTCGTATATTATTTATAAGGTTAGCTTACTTAGGGCCTAAGTAATGTATAGGAAACCGTAATCTATATAAGAGATCAAGAAGAGAACGGAGAGATTTAATTGTATTATTGAGAAATAGAGTTTTGGAATTTAGGTTCCTTCTTACTTCTTACCTATACCCGTGGTAAATGGACATGAATAGGACTTCTCTCTTCGTTTATCTCTCCATTCTTTTCTCTCTTCTTCTCTCCTCTTACAACACGTTATCAGTATAAATATGTCGACCCCAACCGACCAGTCACAAAAAAACAGAAAGAAAAAAAAACACAAAAGAGAGAGAAGAAGTAAAAAAAGAACAGAGAGATAAATAAAGAGAGACGAGAAAAAAAGATCTACTTCAGTGCATTGCCCACGGGTATAGGTGTGAAGTAAAAAGGAATCTAAAATCGGGTGTACCTCATCTTCCTTCTTTACTTCTTATTATTTAATTAATTTAATTAGTTTAATAAATTAAATTATTAAATAATTATATAATTAAAAAAATATTTATTTATCCATATAAATAAATAACTAAATTATTTAAATAATTTATTTTCATTTAAATATTAAAATAAATACTTAGTTATTTGATTATTTTAAAAAATATTAAGTTATTTAAAAATATTTTATTATTTATATATTTAAATAATTAACTAATTATTTAAATAACAAGTAAATAGTTATTAAATTATTTTTTATTTTATTACTTAATTAAATAATTAATTTTTTTTATTAATTTTAATTAAAATTTCATAATTTAATAAAATAATTATTTAATGATTTAATTATTTAATTATATAATAATTTATTTCATTATTATTTATTTAACTATAAAATTATTTAATAATTAAATTATTTATTTGTTTTTGTAAATAATATATTTAATATATTTCTTTACTAAATAAGTTTTTAAATATTTAAATAATAAACTTATTTTTTATTTATTTAATAATAAAATAATATTTTAACAAATACCAATTAAAATAAATAAATTAAATAAGTATATAATTAAACTATTATTTCTTTATTTAATAATTTAAATAATTAAATAGTTACCTAATTTAAATATTGAATATTTTCATAATAATAAATAAATAAATAAATTTAATTAAATAACTATATAATTAAATAAGTAAATAAATTATTTATTTTATAAAAAAATTAATTAAAAAATTATTTAAATTATTAAATTATTTAATAATTAAATAAATTATTAATTTAATTAAAAAAATTTAGTAATATTACTATGATAATCATAATAACGTTTACATAATACTATTGAGAAGTGGAGTTTTGGAATTTAGATTCCTTCTTACTTCACACCTTTACCCGTGGCTGATGGATTTGAGTAAGACTTCTTCTCTTTTCATTTATCTCTTCATTTATCTCTTTGTTCTCTTCTCTCTTTTTATCTCTCTTCTGTAGAGTTTTGGAATTTAGATTCCTTCTTACTTCACACCTATACATATGGCCAATAGACTGGAGTAGAACTTATTCTCTCTTCTCTTTGCGTTTATCTCTTCGTTCTCTTCTCTCATCTTCTTTCTTTTCTATCTTCGTTTCCCTCTTTATTTTCTTGTGACTGGTCGGTTGGGCTCGAAATATTTGTACTGATAATATATTATGAAGTAGGAGAAAGAGAGAGCCGTCAAACATGCCCCACCCTAAAGGGGTCGTATATTATTTATAAGGTAAGCTTACTTAGGGCCTAAGCAATCTATAGGAAACCTTAATCCATAGGAGAAGAGAGAAGAGAATGGAGAGATTTAATTATATTATTAAGAAGTACAATTTTCGAATTTTGATTCTTCTTACTTAACAACTATACCCGTGGCGAGTGGACTGGAGCAAGACTTCTTCTCTTTTATCTCTTCATTATCTCTTCGTTCTCTTCTATCTCCTTCTCTCTTCTTCTCTCTCTCATGTCTTCATTTCTCTCTCTGTTTTTTTATGACTGGTCCATTGGGCTTGACATGTTCATACTAATAACGTGTTGTGAGATGGGAGATTACGTATTTGTTTTATTTATTTCAATTAATATTTCTTTAAATATTATAAAGTGTATCCATTCTTTAAATATTTAAATAGTATTATTTCAATATTATTATTTAAATTTTTAATTATAAAACATTATATATTTATTAAATAATTTATATAAATTTATAAGTATAAAAAATATTTTATTTCTCTTCTTCTCTCTTCATTTATCTCTCTGTTCTTTTCTCTCTTCTTCTCTCTCTTCTGTCTTCATTTCTTGCACCATTTTCTTGTGACTGGTCGGCTAGGCTCGATATGTTCGTGTTAATAACGTGTTGTGAGAAGAGAGAAGAAGAAAGAAGCGAACGGAAAGAACAATGAAGAGAGAAAAGAGAAGAAGTCTTACTCCAGTCCATTCTCCACGGGTATAGGAGTTAAGTAAGAAGGAATCTAAATTCCAAAACTCCACTTCTTAATAATATAATTAAATATCTCCATTTTCTTCCCTATTCTCCCATGGATTAGGGTTTCCCATAGATTACTTAAGCCCTAAGTAAGCTTACCCTATAAATAAATATGATCCCTTTATAGTGGGGCATGTTTGATGGCTCTCTCTTTCTCCCATCTCATAATTCGTTATCAGTATAAACATGTCGAGCCTAGCCGACTAGTCGTAAGAAAACGAAGAGATAAACGAAGACTGAAAAGAGAGAAGAAAAGAGAAGAGAACGGAGAGATAAACAAAGAGAAAAGAGAAAAGAAGTCCTGCTCCAGTCCATTCGCCATGGGTATAAGTGTGAAGTAAGAAGGAATCTAAATTCCAAAACTCTACTTTTCAATAGCATCATTTCAAAGTTATTATGATTATCATAGTAAATTCCAAAACTCCCTTCATTTTAATTAAATAATTAATTTAATTAAAAAAATTATAGTAATATTATCAATAAGAAAAGAGAAGAAATCCTGCTCCAGTCCATTGGCCATGGGTATACGTATGAAGTAAGAAGGAATCTAAATTACAAAACTCTACTTCTCAATATTTATATGACCCTTTTAGGGTGGGGCATGTTTAATGGCTCTCTATTTCTTCCACCTCATAATACTTTATCAAAATGAACATATTGAGCCCAACCTACCAGTCAAGTGAAAACGGAGAGAGAAACAAATACAGAAGAGAGAAAAGAAAAGAGAAGAGAAAACGGAGAGAGAAACAAAGACAAAAGAAAGAAAAGAAGATAGAAGAGAATGAAGAGATAAACGAAGAGACAAGAAGTCCTGCTCTAGTCCATTAGCCATAAGTATAAGTGTGAAGTAAGATGGAATTTAAATTTAAAAACTTAAACTTCTCAATATTTATACGACCCCTTTAGGGTGGTGCACATTTGACGGCTCTCTCTTTCTCCTATCTCACAACACGTTATCAGTATGAACATATCGAGCCTAGCCGATCAGTTATAAGAAAACAAAGATAGAGAAAAAATAGAAGAGAGAGAACAAGATATAAGAGAACGGAGAGATAAACGAAGAGAAAAGAAAGAAAAAGTCCTACTACAGTTCATTGGCCACAAGTCTAGGTAAGAAGTAAGAAGTAATCTAAATTCCAAAACTCCACTTCTCAATAATATAATTAAATCTCTCCATTCTCTTCTCTCTTCTCCCATGGATTAGGGTTTCCCATAGACTGCTTAGACCCTAAGTAGGCTTACTCTATAAATAATAAATAATATACGACCCCTTTAGGGTGGTGCACATTTGATAGCTCTCTCTTTCTCCCATCTCACAACATGTTATCAGTACGAACATATCGAGCCCAGCTGACCAGTCGTAAGAAAACGGAGAAAGAAATGAAGAAATAAGTGAAGTTTTGGATTAGAGTAGGACTTCTTCTTTTTTCTCTCTTTATTTATCTCTCTATTCTCTTCCCTCTTCTTCTCTCTCTTCTATTGAGTTTTTGAATTTAGATTCATTCTTACTTTACACCTATACCCATGGCCAATGGATTGGAGCAAGACTTCTTCTCTCTTTTCTTTTCGTTTATTTCTCTGTTCACTTCTCTCTTCTTCTTTCTCTTCTGTCTTCGTTTCTCACTCTATTTTTTTATAACTGGTCGACTGGGCTTGATATATTTGTGCTGATAGCGAGTTATGAGATAGGAGAAAGAGAGCCATCATACATGCCCTACCCTAAAGGGGTCGTATAAATATTAAGAAGTGAAGTTTTGGAATTTAGATTCTTTCTTACTTCATACTTATACCCATGGCCAATGGATTGGAGCAGGACTTCTTTTCTCTTCTCTCTTCATTTATCTCTCCGTTCTCTTCTATCTTTTTCTCTTTCTTTTATCTTTGTTTCTCTCTCCGTTTTCTTGTGACTAGTCGGTTGGGCTCAATATGTTTGTGCTGATAACATGTTATGAGACAAAAGAAAAGGACCTAAATAAATTAATATAAATCTCTCTAGTTTTAATAATTAAATAGAAGTCTGTCCTTATCTTCTCTCTCTTTTGTGGAGTTTTGGAATTAAGATTCCTTATTACTTCACACCTATACCTGTGGCCAATGGACTGGAGCAATACTTCTTCTCTCTTCTCCCTTCGTTAATCTCTACGTTCTCTTCTCGATTCATCTCTCTCTTCTCTATTCTCCGTTCTCTTCTCTCTTCTTCTCTCTCTTCTATGGAGTTATGGAATTTAGATTCCTTCTTACTTCACACCTATACCCTTGGCCAATAGATTGGAGCAAGACTACTTTTGCCCTTCTCTCTTCGTTTATCTCTCCGTTTTCTTCTCTCTTCTACCTAAATAATTTAATTAAATAATATAATTATTTAATTGAGGGAGAAACTAAGACAGAAGAGAAAGAAGAAGAGAGAACAGAGAACATAGAGATAAATAAAAAGAGAAGAGAGAAGAATTCCTACTCCAGTCCATTAGCCATGGGTATAGGTGTGAAGTAAGAAGGAATCTAACTTCTAAAACAACACAGAAGAGAGAAAAGAAGAGAAAAGATAATGGAGAGATATATAAAGATATAAGTGGAGTTTTGGAATTTAGATTCCTTCTTACTTCACACCTATACCCGTGGACAATGGACTGGAGCAGGACTCCTTCTCTCTTCTCTCTTTATTTATCTCTATGTTCTCTTCTCTTTTCTTCTCTCTTTTCTATGGAGTTTTGGAATTTAGATTCCTTCTTACTTTACACCTATATGCATGGCCAATGGACTGGAGCAGGACTTCTTCTCTCTTTTCTCTTCGTTTATCTCTCCGTTCTCTTCTTTCTTCTTCTCTCTCTTCGATCTTCGTTTCTCTCTCTGTTTTCTTATGACTAGTCGGTTGGTCTCGATATTTTCGTGCTGATAAAATATTGTGAGGTAAAAGAAAGAAGAGAACGGAGAGATTTAATAATATTATTAAGAAGTGGAGTTTCGGAATTTAGATTCCATCTTACTTCACACCTATCCCCATGGCCGACGGACTAGAGCAGGACTTCTTTTCTTTTCTCTCTTTATTTATCTCTTCGTTATCTTCTCTCTTCTTCTCTCTCTTTTGTCTTCATTTCTCTCTCCGTTTTTGTATGACTGGTCAGCTGGGCTCTATATGTTCGTGCTGATAACGTGTTATAAGATGGGAAAAAAAAAGAGTCGTCAAACGTTTCCCACCCTAAAAGGGTCATATATTAATTATAGAGTAAACTTACTTAGAGCCTAAGCAATCTATGGGAAAGGGGTCGTATATTATTTATAGGGTAACCTTACTTAGGGCCAAAGCAATATATAGGAAACCATAATCCATGGGAGAGATCAGACGGTGGATAGCCATCCCATCGAACGATCTTAGAACAGTTGTAATTTTTTAAATTTTTTTAAAGAAAAATATAAATTATTTTTTAAATAAAAAATTCTAATTACCTTATCTTTCTTTATTACTTCCTATTATTTAATTAATTTAATTAGTTTAATAAATTAAATAATTAAATAATTAAAAAATATTTATTATTTATATAATTAAATAACTAAATTATTTAAATACAAAGTTATTTAAAAAAATATTTTATTATTTATATATTCAAATAATTAACTAATTATTTAAATAATAAGTAAATAGTTATATAATTTATTTTTAATTTTATTACTTAATTATATAATTAATTTTTTTATTAATTTCAATATATATTTTATAATTTAATAAAATAATTATTTAAATATTTAATTGTATAATAATTTATTTTATTATTATTTATTTAACTATAAAATTATTTAATACTTAAATTATTTATTAATTTTAGTAAATAATCTATTTAATATATTTCTTCACTAAATGAGTTTTTAAATATTTAAATAATTGAATAATTAATTAACTATTTAAAAATAAAATAATATTTTAAGAAATAACTAATAAAATAAAATAATAAATTAATTATATAATTAAATCAATATTTCTTTATTTAATAATTTAAATAATTAAATTAGTACATAATTTAATTATTTCTTAATAAAATAAAAAATAAATAATTAAAATAATTAAATAAGTTAAAAAATTTAATTATTTTATAAAAACGTAATTATTTAATTATTTAAATAATTTAATAAATAAATAATAATTAATTTAATTAAAAACAATTATAATAACATTACTATGATAATCATAATAACATTGAGATGATACTATTGAGAAGTGGAGTTTTGAAATTTAGATTCTTTCTTACTTCACACCTATACCCGTGACCAATGGACTTGAGAAGGACTTCTTTTCTCTTCTCTTTTTATTTATCACTCCGTTCTCTTCTCTTTTATTCTCTCTCTTCTATGGAATTTTGGAATTTAGATTCCTTCTTACTTCACACCTATACCTATGGCGAATGGACTTCTTATCTTTTCTCTCTTCATTTATCTCTTTGTTCTCTTCTCTCTTCTTCTCTCTCTTCTGTCTTCGTTTCTCTCACCATTTTCTTGTAATTGGTCGGTTGGGCTCGATATGTTCGTAATGATAACATATTATGTGATGGGAGAAAAAGAGAGCCGTTATATGTGCCGCACCCTAAAGGGGTCATATATTATTTATAGAGTAAGCTTACTTAATGCCTAAGCAATCTATAGGAAACCCTAATCAATGGGAGAAGAGAGAAAAGAATGGAGAGATTTAATTATATTATTAAGAAGTGGAGTTTTGGAATTTAGATTCCTTTTTACTTCACACCTATACCCGTGGCGAATGGACTGGAGCAGGACTTCTTCTCTCTTCTCTCTTTGTTTATCTCTCCGTTCTCTTCTCTCTCCTTCTCTCTCTTCTGTCTTCGTTTCTCTCTTAGTTTTTTGGTGACAGGTCTACTAGGCTCGACATGTTCATGCTGATAACGTGTTGTGAGATGGGAGATTACTTATTTATT
This sequence comes from Chamaelirium japonicum, assembly GCA_947650365.1. Taxonomy (NCBI): domain Eukaryota; kingdom Viridiplantae; phylum Streptophyta; class Magnoliopsida; order Liliales; family Melanthiaceae; genus Chamaelirium; species Chamaelirium japonicum. The sequence goes on from CANTAL010000031.1 coordinate 1,142,254, forward strand.
TTATTTATTTTAATTAATATTTCTTCAAATATTATAAAGAATATCATTTCTTTAAATATTTAAATAGTATCATCTCAATATTATTATTTAAATATTTAATTATAAAACATTACATAATTATTAAATAATTTATATAAATTTATGAGCATAAAAAATATTTTATTTCTTTTCTTCTCTCTTTATTTATCTCTATGTTCTCTTCTCTCTTCTTCTCTCTCATCTGTTTTCGTTTCTCGCACCGTTTTCTTGTGACTGGTCGGCTGGGCTCGATATGTTCGTGCTGATAATGTGTTGTGAGAAGAAAAAAGAGAACAGAGAGATAAATGAAGATAGAAGTTTTACTCCAGTCCACTCACCAAGGGTATTGGTATGAAGTAAGAAGGAATCTAAATTCCAAAACTCTACTTCTCACTAATATAATTAAATCTCTTCGTTCTCTTCTTTCTTTTCCCATGGATTAGGGTTTCCTATAGATTGCTAAGGCCCTAAGTAAGCATACCCTATAAATAATATATGACCCCTTTAGGGTGGGGCATGTTTGATGGCTCTTTATTTCTCCTAACTCACAATACGTTATCAGCATGAACATATTGAGCCCAGCCGACCAGTCGCAAGAAAACGGAGAGAGAAACGAAGACAAAAGAGAGAAGAAAAAAGAAAAAAACGGAGAGATAAATAAAGAGAGAAAAGATAAGAAGTCATGGTCTAGTATATTCACCATGGGAATAGGTGTGAAGTAAGAAGGAATCAAAATTCCAAAACTCCACTTCTCAATTGTATCATCCCAATGTTATTATGATTATCATAGTAAATTCCAAAACTCTCTTTATTTTAATTAAATGATTAATTTAATTAAAAAAATTATAGTAATATTATCAGTACGAAAAGGAAAAAAGTCCTGCTCCAGTCCATTAGCCACGGGTATAGGTGTAAAGTAAGAAGGAATCTAAATTACAAAACTCTATTTCTCAATATTTATATGACACCTTTAGGGTGGGGCATATTTGATGGATCTTTCTTTCTTCTACCTCACAACATGTTATCCGCACGAACATATCGAGCACAGCCTACCAGTCACAAGAAAACGAAGAGAGAAACGAAGACAGAAGAGAGAGAAAAAGAGAGAAGAGAAAACGAAGAGAGAAACGAAGACAGAAGAGAGAAAAAGAGAGAAGAGAATGAAAAGATAAACGAAGAGAGAAGAAGTCCTGCTCCTGGCCTTTGGCTACGGATATAGGTGTGAAGTAAGAAGGAATATAAATTCCAATACTCAACTTGTCAATATTTATATGACCCCTTTAGGGTGAAGCATATTTAACATCTCTCTCGTTCTCCTATCTCACAATACGTTATCAGCATGAACATATCGAGCCCAGCCGATCAGTCACAAGAAAACGGAAAGAGAAATAAAGGCAGAGGAGAAAGAACAAGAAAGAAGAGAACGGAGAGATAAATGAAGACAGAAGAGAGAAGAAGTCCTGCTCTAGTCCATTAACTACGGGTCTAGGTGTAAAGTAAAAAGTAATCTAAATTCCAAAACTCTACTTCTCAATAATATAATTTACACTCAACATTCTCTTCTCTTTTTTCCCATAGATTAGGGTTTCCCACAGATTGCTTAGGCCCTAAGTATGCTTACCCTATAAATAATAAATAATTTATAACCCCTTTAGGGTGGGGCATGTTTGACGCTCTTTCTTTCTCTTATCTCACAACACGTTATCAGCACGAATATATCGAGCCCAGCTGACTAGTCGTAAAAAAACAGAGAGAGAAACAAGGCCAGAAGTGAGGTTTTGGAATTTAGATTCCTTCTTACTTCACACCTATACCCATAGCCAAAGGATTAGAGTAGGACTTCTTCTATCTTCTCTCTTTATTTATCTCTTCGTTTTCATTTCTCTTCTTCTCTTTCTTCTATGATGTTTTTGAATTTAGATTCATTCTTACTTCACACTTATACCCTTGGCCAATGGACTTGAGCAGGACTTCTTCTTTATTGTCTCTTTGTTTATCTCTTTGTCCTCTTCTCTCTTATATCTTTATTTCTCTCTCCGTTTTTTTGTGACTAGTCGGCTGGGCATGACATGTTCGTGTTGATAACGTGTTGTGAGATAGGAGAAATAGAGAGCCGGCACACGTGCCGCACCCTAAAGGGGTCATATAAATATTAAGAAATGGAGTTTTAGAATTTAGATTCCTTTTTACTTCACACCTATACCCATGGCGAATGGACTGGAGTAGGACTTCTAATTTATTATCTTTTTGTTTATCTCTCCATTCTTTTTTTCTTTTTCTCTCTCTTCTGTCTTTATTTCTCTCTCCGTTTTCTTGTGACTAGTTGGTTGGGCTCGACATGTTTGTACTGATAATGTGTTGTGAGAAGAGAGAAGAGAACCTAAATAAAATAATATAAATATCTCTAGTTTTAATAATTAAATAGAAGTCTGTTCTTATCTTATTTTTCTTTTGTAGAGTTTTGGAATTTAGATTCCTTATTACTTCACACTTATACCCGTGGACAATGGATTAGAGCAGGACTTCTTCTATCTTCTCTTTTAGTTTATCTTTACGTTCTCTTCTCTATTCTTCTCTATCTTCTTTCTTCTCTTCTCTCTTCTTTACTCTCGTCTGTAGAGTTTTGGAATTTAGATTCCTTCTTACTCCACACCAATACCCGTGCTCAATAGACTGGAGCAGGACTTCCTCTCCCCTTCTCTCTTTGTTTATCTCTCCGTTCTGTTCTTTCTTCTACCTAAATAATTTAATTAAATAATATAATTATTTAATTAAGAGAGAAATGAAGACAAAAGAGAGAAGAGAATAAAGAGATCAATGAAGAGAGAAGATAGTACAAGTCTTACTCCAGTCTATTCGCCACTGGTATAGGTGTAAAGTAAGAAGGAATCTAAATTCAAAAACTTTACTTCTCAATATTTATATGACCTCTTTAGGGTGCAGCATGTGTGATGGCCCTTTCTTTCTCCCATCTCACAACACGTTATCAACACGAACATATCGTGCCCAGGCAAGATAAGAAAACGGAGATAGAAACGATGACAGAAGAAAGAGAAGAAGAGAGAAGAGGACAGAGAGATAAACGAAGAGAAAGGAGAAAAGTCCTGATGCAGTCCATTGGCCACGGGTATAGATGTGAAGTAAGAAGGAATCTAAATTCTAGAACTCCACTTCTCAATAATATAATTAATCTCTCCATTCTCTTCTCTCTTCTCGCATGGATTATAGTTTTCTATAGATTGCTTAGGCCCTAAGTAAGCTTACCCTATAAATAATATACGACCTCTTTAGGGTGGAGTATGTTTGATGATTCTTTCTTTTTCCTATTTCATAACACGTTATCTGCACGAACATGTCAATCCCAGCTGACCAGTCGTAAGAAAACGGAGAGAAAAACGAAGACAGAAGTGGAGTTTTGAAATATAGATTCCTTCTTACTTCAAACCTATACCCATGGTCAATGGAATTGAGCAGGACATTTTATCTTTTCTCTCTTCATTTATCTCTCTGTTCTCTTCTCTCTTCTTCTGTCTCTTCTGTCTTCATTTCTCTCTTCGTTTTCTTACGACTGGTTGACTGGGCTCAACATATTCGTGCTGATAACATATTGTGAGATGGGAGAAAGAGAGAAACGTCAAACGTGCCTCACCCTAAAGGGGTCATATATTATTTATAGGGTAGCTTAGTTAGTGCCTAATCGATCTATATCAAACCCTAATCTATAGGAGAAGAGAAAAAAAAATGGAGAAATTTAATTATATTATTGAGAAGTGAAGTTTTGGAATTTAGATTCCTTCTTACGTCACACCTATACCCGTGGTCAATGGACTGGACTAGGGCTTCTTCTTTTTTCTCTCTTTATTTATCTGTTTATTCTCTTCTCTCTTCTTCTCTCTGTTCTGTCTTCGTTTCTCTCTCCATTTTCTTGTGACTTGTCAGCTAGGCTCGATATATTCGTGCTGATAACGTATTATGAAATGGGAGAAATAGAGAGCCGTCAAATATTCCCCACCCTAAAAGGGTAGTATATTATTTAAAGGGCAAGCTTACTTTGGGACTAAGCAATCTATGGGAAACCCTAATCCATAGTAGAAGAGAGAAGAGAACGGAGAGATTTAATTATATTATTGAGAAGTGGAGTTTTCAAATTTAGATTCCTTTTTACTTTATATCTATACCCGTGGCTAATGGACAGGAGCAGGACTTCTTGTCTCTTCGTTTATCTCTCATTTCTTTTCTTTCTTCTTCTCTCTTCTCTCCTCTCTTAACACGTTATAGCACGAACATATCGAGCCCAGCCGATTAGTCAAAAGAAAATAGAGCAAGAAATGAACACAGAAGAGAGAGAAGAAAATAGAAGAGAAAGAAGAAATAAATAAAGAGAGAAGAAGAGAAATAAAATATTTTTCATGCTCATAAATTTATATAAATTATTTAATAATTTTGCAATATTTTATAATTAAATATTTAAATAATAATGCTGAGATGATACTATTTAAATATTTAAAGAAATAATATACTTTATAATATTTAAAAAATATTAATTGAAATAAATAAAATTAATAAGCATTCTCCCATCTCATAACACGTTATCAGCACGAATATGTCGAGCCCAGCCGACTAATCATAAGAAAACAGAAAGAGAAACGAAGACAGAAGAGAGAGAAGAAGAGAGAAGAGAATGGAGAGATAAACAAAGAGAGAAGAGAGAAGAAGTCCTGTTCTAGCCCATTCACAAGGGGTTTAGGTGTAAAGTAAGAAGGAATTTAAATTCCAAAACTCTACTTCTCAATAATATAATTAAATCTCTCCGTTCTCTTCTCTCTTCTCCCATAGAATAGGGTTTCCTATAGATTGCTTAATCCCTAAGTAAGCTTACCCTATAAATAATATACGACCCCTTTAGAGTGGGGCACATTTGACTGCACTCTCATTCTCCCATCTCACAATATATTATCAGTATGAATATGTCGAGCCCAGCCGACCAGTCATAAGAAAACGGAGAGAGAAACGAAGATAGAGCAGAGAAGAAGAGAGAAGAGAATGAAGAGATAAACGAAGAGAGAAAAGAGAAGAAGTCCTACTCCAATCCATTGGCCACACGTATAAGTGTAAAGTAAGAAAGAATCTAAATTCCAAAACTCCACAGAATAAATAGAAGAAGAGAGAAAAGAATGGAGAGATAAATAAAGAGAGAAGAAGTCATGCTCCAGTCCATTGGCCACGGGTATAGTTGTGAAGTAAAAAGGAATCTAAATTTCAAAACTCCACTTCTCAATAGTATCATCTCAATATTATTATAATTATCATAGTAGTATTACTATAAATTTTTTAATTAAATTAATTATTTATTATATTATTAAATAATTTAATAATTTAAATAATATAATAATTAATATTTTAGTAAAATAATTAATTACTTTTAATTATTTAATTATCTATTTATTTAATTAAATTTATTATTTTATTTATTTATTATTATTATATTATAAAATAATTAAATTAGGTAACTATTAAATTATTAAAGAAAAAAATATTTATTTAATTATATAATTACTTTATTAATTTATTTTATTAAAAATTTCTTAAAATATTATTTTATTATAAAATAATTAAATAATTAGTTAATTATTTAAATATTTAAAAACTTATTTAGTATAGAAATATATTAAATAGATAATTTAATTAATCAAATAAATAATTTAATTATTAAATAATTTAATAATTAACCAAATAATAATTAAAATAAATTATTATGTAATTATTTGAATATATAGATAATAAAATATTTTTTAAAATAATTTAATATTATTTTAAATAATAATTAAACATTTATTTATTTTAATATTTAAATAATAAATAAATTAATAAAATTATTTAGTTATTTCATTATATAGATAATTAAATATTTATTTAATTATTTAAAAATTTAATTTATTAAACTAATTAAATTAATTAAATAATAGAAAGTAAAGAAGGAAGATAAGGCATACCTGAATTTTTTTGCTTTAAAAATAATTTATATTTTTCTTTATAAAAATTTAAAATATTACAACTGTTATGCGATCGTTCGATCGGATGGATATCCACCGTCGGATCTCTCCCATGAATTACGGTTTCCTATAGATTGCTTAGGCCCTAAGTAAGCTTGCCCTATAAATAATATACAACCCCTTTAGAGTGGGGCACGTTTTATGGCTCTCTTTCTCCCATCTCATAATACATTACCAGCACAAACATGTCGAGCCCAGCCGACCAGTCACAAGAAAATGGAGAGAGAAATGAAGACAGAAGAGAGAGAAGAGAATGGAGAGATAAACGAAGAAAAAAGAGAGAAGAAGTCATGCTCCAGTCCATTAGCCATGGGTATAGGTGTGATGTAAGAAGGAATCTAAATTCCAAAACTCTACTTCTTAATAATATTATTAAATCACTCCATTCTCTTTTTTTTGCCCATCTCACAACACGTTATCAGTACTAACATGTCGATCCCAGCCGACCAGTCACAAGAAAATTAAGAGAAAAACGAAGATAGAAGAGAGAGAAAAAGAAAGAAGAGAACAAAGAGATAAACAAAGAGAGAATAGAGAAGAAGTCCTACTCCAGTCCATTGGCTACGGGTATAAGTGTAAAGTAAGAAGGAATCTAAATTCCAAAACTCCATTTCTTAATAGTATCATCTCAACGTTTTTATGATTATCATAGTAATATTACTATAATTTTTTTAATTAAATTAATTGTTATTTAATTATTAAAAAAGTGTGAAGTAAGAAGGAATCTAAATTCCAAAACTTCACTTCTTAATATTTATACGACCCCTTTAGGGTGGGACACGTTTGACGGCTCTATCTTTCTCCCATCTCACAACACGTTATCAGTACGAACATGTCGAGCCCAGCCGACTAGTCGAAAGAAAATAAAGAGAGAAACGAAGACAGAAAAGAGAAAAGAAGAGAAAAGAGAACAGAGAGATAAATAAAGATAAAAGAGAGAAGAAGTCTTGCTCTAATTCATTAGCCACAGGTATAGGTGTGAAGTAAGAAGGAATCTAAATTCCAAAACTCCACAGAAAAGAGAAGAAGAGATAAGAGAAGAGATAAATGAAAAGAGAAGAGAGAAGCAGTCCTGCTCCAGTCCATTGGCCATGGATATAGGTGTAAAGTAAGAAGGAATCTAAATTCCAAAACTTACTTCTATCTTCGTTTATTTCTTCGTTCTCTTCTCTCTTCTTCTCTCTCTTCTGTGTAGTTTTGGAATTTAGATTCTTTCTTACTTCACACCTTTACCTGTTGCAAATAGACTAGAGCAGGACTTCTTCTGTCTTCTCTCTTTATTTATCTTTCCTTTCTCTTCTCTCTTCTTCTCTCTCTTCTGTCTTTGTTTCTCTCTTAATTAAATAATTATATTATTTAAATAAATTATTTCTATAGAAAAGAAAAAAGAATGGAGAAATAAATGAATAGAGAAGGGGATAAGAAGTCCTGCTCTAGTCCATTGGCTATGGGTATAGGTATGAAGTAAAAAAGAATCTAAATTCCAAAACTCCAAAAAAGAGAGAGAAGAAGAGAGAAGAGAAAGAAGAAGAGAGAGAAGAAAAGAGAAAAGAACAGAAAGATAAAGGAAGAGAGAAGAAGTCTTGCTCCAGTCCATTGGCCACGGGTATAGGTGTGATGTAATAAGGAATCTAAATTCCAAAACTCCACAGAAGAGAGAGAAGATGAGGACATACTTCTATTTAATTATTAAAACTAGAGAGATTTAAATTATTTTAATTAGGTTCTCTTCTCTCTCCTCACAACATGTTATCAACACGAACATGTTGAGCCCAACCGACCAGTCACTAGAAAATAGAGAAAGAAACAAAGACAGAAAAAAGAGAAAAGAGAGAAGAGAACAGAGAGATAAACGAAGAGAGAAGAAGTCATGCTCTAGTTCATTAGCCACGGGTATAGGTGTGATGTAAGAAGGAATCTAAATTCCAAAACTTTACTTCTTAATATTTATGTGATGCCTTTAGCGTGGGACACGTGTGACGACTCTCTCTTTCTCCCATCTCACAACACGTTATCAGCACGAACATGTCAAGCCCAACCGACCAGTCAAAAGAAAATTTATAGATAAAAAAAGACAGAAGAAAGAGAAGAAGAGAGAAGAGAATGGAGAGATAAATGAAGAGGGAAGTAGTTCTGCTCTAGTCCTTTGACCACGAGTATAGGTGTGAAGTAAGAAGGAATCTAAATTCTAAAACTCTACTTCTATCTTCATGTCTCTTTCCATTTTTCTTACGACTGGTCGGCTGAGCTCGAGATGTTCGTGCTGATAACATATTGTGAGATGGAAGAAAGGGAGAGCCGTCAAACGTACCCCATCCTAAAGGGATCGTATATTATTTTTTATTTATAGGGTAAGCTTACTTAGGGCCTAAGCAATCTATGGGAAACCCTAATCCCTGGGAGAAGAGATAAGAGAATGGAGAGAATTAATTATATTATTGAGAAGTGGAGTTTTGGAATTTAGATTCCTTCATACTTCACACCTATACCCGTGGCCAATAGACTAGAGCAAGACTTCTTCTCTCTTCTCCTTTCGTTTATCTCTATATTTTCTTCTCTCTTCTTCTCTCTCTTCTGTTTTCATTTCTCTCTTTGTTTTCTTATGATTGGTCGGCTGGGCTTGACATGTTTGTGCTGATAACGTGTTGTGAGATAGGAGAAAGAGAGAGCCGTCAAATATGCCCCACCCTGAAGGGGTCATATAAATATTAAGAAATTGATTTTTGAATTTAGATTCCGTCTTACTACACACCTATACCTATGGCCAATGGACTGGAACAGGACTTCTTTTCTCTTCTCCTTTCGTTTATCTCTTCTCTCTCTTCTGTCTTTGTTTCTCTCTCCGTTTTATTTTCTCACTTCTTCTTTTTTTTCTATCTTTATTTCTCTCTCTATTTTCTTGTGACTGGTAAGTTGGGCTTGATATGTTTGCACTGATAATGTGTTGTGATATGGAAGAAAGAGAGAGCCGTCAAACATGCTCCACCCTAAATGGGTCGTATAAATATTGAGAAGTGGAGTTTTGAAATTTAGATTCCTTCTTACTTCACACCTATACCTGTGGCTAATGGACTCGAGCAAGACTTCTTCTCTTTTCGGGCTGATAATTTTACTATAATTTTTTTAATTAAATTAATTATTTAATTAAAATGTAGAAAGTTTTGGAATTTACTATGATAATCATAATAACATTGAGATAATATTATTGAGAAGTAGAGTTTTAGAATTTAGATTCCTTCTTACTTCAAACCTATACCCATGATGAATGGACTGGAGTAGGACTTCTTTTCTCTTATCTCTTCCTTTATCTCTCCGTTCTCTTCTCTTTTCTTCTCTCTTCTGTCTTCGTTTCTCTTTCCATTTTTTGTGACTGGTTGACTGGGCTCGATATGTTCGTGCTTATAATATATTATGAGATATGAGAAAGAGAGAGCCGTCAAACATGCCCTACCCTAAAGGGGTCATATATTATTTATAAGGTAAGCTTACTTAGGGCATATGTCATATATGGGAAACCCAAATCCATAGGAGAAGAGGGAAGAGAATGGAGAGAGAAGAGATAGAAGAAGACCTACTCCAGTCCATTGGCCACGGGTATAGATGTGAAGTAAAAAGGAATCTAAATTCCAAAACTCAACTTCTTAATATTTATACGACCCCGTTAGGGTAGGGCACGTTTGACGCCTCTCTCTTTCTCCCATCTCACAATACGTTATCAGTACAAACATGTCGAACCTAACCGACCAATTGCAAGAAAACGGAGAGAGAAACGAAGACAGAAGTTGATTTTTGGAATTTAGATTCCTTCTTACTTCATACCTATACCCGTGGCCAATGGACTGGAGCAGGACTTCTTTTATCTTCTATCTTCATTTATCTCTCCATTCTCTTTTCTCTTCTTTTCTCTTTTCTATGGAGTTTTGAAATTTAGATTCCTTCTTACTTCACACCTATATTCGTGGCTAATGGACTATAGCAGGACTTTTTTTCTCTTCTATCTTTGTTTATCTCTCTATTCTCTTCTCGATTCTGTCTTTATTTATAATATAAAATATAAGTCTATTCTACTTAATTATTTAATTATCATAAATAATTATTTAATATACATTGAGATATTCAATTTGATTTTTAAATTATTGAAGTCATACTCCTGTCTATTTTTATTAATTTAAATAACTATTTAATATATTTAGATATTGAGATGATATAATTTTAAAATTATTTTAGGTTTCACATAGATTGTTTAGTCCCTAAGTAAGCTTACCCTATAAATAATTTACGACCCCTTTAGGGTGGGGCACGTCTGACGGCTCTCTCTTTCTCCCATCTTATAACACGTTATTAGCACGAACATGTCAAGCCCAACCGACCACTCGCAAGAAAATGGAGAAAGAAATGAAGACAGAGAAGAGAGAATATGAGAGAAGAGAATGGAGAGATAAATAAAGAGAGAAGTGAGAAGAAGTCCTGCTCCAGTCTATTGGCTACAGGTATAGGTGTGAAGTAAGAAGGAATCTAAATTTCAAAACTCCACTTCTGTTTTTGTTTTTTCTGTCCATTTTCTTGCAACTGGTCGGCTGGGCTTGACATGTTCGTGCTGATAACATGTTGTGAGATGGGAGAAAGAGAGAGTCGCCAAACATACCTCACCCTAAAGGGGTTATATATTATTTATAGGGTAAGCTTACTTAAGGCCTAAGTAATCTATGGGAAACACTAATCCATAGGAGAAGAGAGAAGAGAACGGAGACATTTAATTATATTATTAAGCAGTGGAGTTTTGGAATTTAGATTCCTTTTTACCTCACACCAATACTCATCGCGAATGGACTGGAGTAGGACTTCTTCTCTCTTTGTTTATCTCTCCATTCTCTTCTCTCTTCTATTCTTTTCTCCCAACACGTTATCAGCATGAACATCTCGAGCCCAACCGATGAGTCACAAGAAAATAGAGAGAAAAACGAAGACAGAAGAGAGAGAAGAAAAGAGGAGAGAACGGAAAAATAAACGAAGAGAGAAGAGATAAGAAGTCCTACTCTAGTCCATTAGCCACGGGTATAGATGTGAAGTAAGAACGAATCTAAATTTCAAAACTCCACTTCTCAATAGTTATACGACCCCGTTTGGGTGGGGCACGTTTGACGGCTATCTCTTTCTCCCATCACATAACACGTTATCAGCACGACCATGTTGAGCCTAACCGACCAGTCATAAGAAAACAGAGAGAGATATAAAGACAGAAGTGAAGTTTTAAAATTTAGATTCCTTCTTACTTCACACCTATACCCGTGGTCAAAGGACTGGAGCAGGACTACTTCTCTCTTCTCTCTTTATTTATCTCTTCGTCACAAGAAAACGAAGAGAGAAACGAAGACGGAAAAGAGAGCAGAGAACGGAGAGATAAACGAAGAGAGAAGAGAGAAAAAGCCCTGCTCTAGTCCATTAGCTACTAGTATAGGTGTGAAGTAAGAAGGAATCTAAATTACAAAACTCCAATGAAGAGATAGAAGAAGAGAGAAGAGAATGGAGAGATAAATAAAAAGAGAAGAGAGAAGAAGTCCTGTTCCAGTCCATTGGCCACAGGTATAGGTATGAAGTAAGAATGAAGCCAAATTCCAAAACTCTAATTCTGTCTTCGTTTCACTCTCTGTTTCCTTGCAACTGGTCGGCTGGGCATGACATGTTTGTGCTGATAACGTATTGTGTGCTAGAAGAAAGAAAAAGCCATCAAACATGCCTCACCCTAAATGGGTCATATATTATTTATGGGGTAAGTGTTATGAGATGGGAAAAAGAGAGATCCGTCAAATGTACCCTACCCTAAAGAGGTCGTATTCTATTTATAAGGTAAGCATACTTAGGGCCTAAGCAATATATGGAAAACCCTAATCCATTAAAGAAGATAGAAGAGAATGGAGAGATTTAATTATATTAATGAGAAGTGGAGTTTTGGAATTTAGATTCTTTCCTACTTCATACCTATACCCGTGATAACTCTCTCTTTATCCCATCTCACAACACGTTATCAGCACGAACATGTCAAGCTTAGGCGACCAGTCACAATAAAATAGAAAGAGAAATGAAGACAGAAGAAAGAGGAGAAGAGAGAAGAGAACGGAGAAATAAATAATAAAGGAAGAGAAAAAAAGACCTGCTCCAGTCCATTAGCCACGGGTATAGACATGAAGTAAGAAGGAATCTAAATTCCAAAACTCTACTTCTCAATATTGATATGGACCCTTTAGTGTGGGGCACATTTGACATCTCTCTATTTCTTTCATCTCACAATACGTTATCAGAATGAACATGTCTATCCTAGCCGACCAGTCATAAGAAAACAGAGAGAGAAATAAAGATAGAAAAGAGAGAAGAAGAGAGAAGAGAACGGAGAGATAAACAAAAGGAGAAGAATGAAGAAGTCCTGCTCCAGTCCATTGGCCATGGGTATAGGTGTGAAGTTAGAAGGAATGTAAATTCCAAAACTTTACTTCTCAATATTTATACGACCCCTATAGGGTGGGGCACATTTGACGGCTCTATCTTTCTCCCATCTCACAACACGTTTTTAGTACGAGCATATCAAGCCCACCCGACCAGTCACAAGAAAACAGAGAGAGAAACGAAGACAGAAGAGAGAGAGGAAGAGAGAAGAGAATGGAGAGATAAACAAAAAGAGAAAAAAGAAGAAGTCCTGCTCCAGTCCATTGGCCACGGGTATAGGTGTAAAGTAAAAATGAATCTAAATTCCAAAACTCTACTTCTCAATAGTATCATCTCAATGTTATTACGATTATCATAGTAAATTCCAAAACTCTCTTAATTTTAAATGATTAATTTAATTAAAAAAATTATAGTAATATTATTATGATAATCATAATAACGTTGAGATGATACTGTTAAGAAGTAGAGTTTTGGAATTTAGATTCCTTCTTAATTCATACCTATACCCGTGGTGATAATTAATTAAATAAGTTAAATATTTATAGGGTAAGCTTACTTAGAACCTAAGCAATCTATGGGAAACCCTAATCCATAAGAGAGATCCAACGATGGACAGCCATCCGATCAAAATAAATAAAATAAATAAGCAATCTCCTATCTCACAATATATTATCAGCACGAATATATCGAGCCCAGTCGACCAGTCACAAGAAAACAGAGACAGAAACAAAAACAGAAGAGAGAGAAGAACAAAGAGAATAGAGAGATAAATGAAGATAGAAGAAGTTCTGCCCCAATCCATTGTCCATGGGTATAGGTCTGAAGTAAGAAGGAATCTAAATTCCAAAACTCCACAGAAGAGAGAGAAGATCGAAGAGAGAAGATAATGGAGAGATAAATAAAGAGAGAAGAGAGAAAAAGTCCTGCTCCAGTCCATTGGCCACGGGTATTTGTGTAAAGTAAAAAGTAATCTAAATTCCAAAACTTTACTTCTTAATAATATAATGAAATCACTTTGTTCTCTTTTGTCTCTGTTCTCTTCTCTCTTCTCCCATGGATTAGGGTTTCCCATAGATAGTTTAGGCCCTAAGTAAGTTTACCCTATAAATAATATACGACCCCTTTAGGGTGGGAAAAGTTTGACGACTTTCTTTCTCCTATCTCAGAACAAGTTATCAGCACGAACATATTAAGCCCAGCCAACCAGTCATAAGAAAATAGAGAGAGAAACAAAGGCAGAAGAGAGAGAAGAAGAGAGAAGAAAAAGGAGAGATAAAGGAAGAGAGAAGAGAGAAGAAGTCCTGCTCCAGTTCATTGGCCATGGGTAAAGCTGTGAAGTAAGAAAGAATCTAAATTCCAAAACTCTACTTCTCAATAATATAATTAAATCTCCCCATTCTCTTTTCTCTTCTCTCATAGATTAGGGTTTCTTATAGATTGCTTAGGTCCTAAGTAAGCCAACCTTATAAATAATTACGACCCCTTTAGGTTGGGGCATGTTTCACGGCTCTCTCTTTCTTCCATCTCACAATACTTACCCTATAAATAATATATGACCCCTTTAGGGTAGGGTACGTTTGACGGATCACTTTTTCTCCCATCTTATAACATATTATTAGTACGAATATGTCGAGCCCAGCCGACCAGTCGCAAAAAAATAGAGAGAGAAACGAAGACAGAAGTGGAGTTTTAAAAATTAGATTTCTTATTACTTCATACCTATACCCGTGGCCAATAAACTAGAGCATGACTTTTTTTCTCTTCTCTCTTTATTTAACTCTCTATTCTCTTCTCCCTTCTTCTCTCTCTTCTGTAGAGTTTTGGAATTTAGATTTTATCTTACTTCACACCTATACCCGTGGCCAATGGTTGGAGTAGGACTTCTTCTCTCTTCTCTTTTCATTTATCTTTTTGTTCTCTTCTCTCTACTTCTCTCTCGTCTATCTTTGTTTCTCTTTCTATTTTCTTGTGATTGATTGGCTAGGCTCGATATGTTCATGCTGATAACGTATTATAAGATGAGAGAAAGAAAGAGCCATCAAACATGCCCCACCCTAAAGGGATTGTATAAATATTGAGCAGTGGAGTTTTGGAATTTAGATTCCTTTTTTACTTTACACCTATACCCGTGGCCAATGGACTGAAACATGAATTTTTCTCTCTTATCACTTTATTTATCTCTCCATTATCTTTTCTCTTCTTTTTTCTCTTTTGTCTTCGTTTCTCTTTCCGTTTTCTTATGACTAATCGGCTGGGTTCGATATATTCGTGAAGATAACGTGTTGTAAAATAGGAGAAACAATGAGCCGTCAAACATGCCCCACCCTAAAGGGGTACTATTAATATTGAGAAGTGGAGTTTTAGAATTTAGATTCCTTTTTACTTCACACCTATACGTAGCCAATAGACAGGAGCAAGACTTCTTCTCTCTTATCTCTTTTTTTAACTCTCCGTTCTTTTCTCTCTCCTTCTCTCTCCATCTCTTTCTTTTGTCTTTATTTCTCTCTCCGTTTTTTTATGACTGGTCCATTGGGCTAGACATATTCGTGTTGATAACGTATTGTGAGATGGGAGATTGCTTATTTATTTTAATTATTTCAATTAATATTTCTTTAAATATTATAAAGTATATTGTTTCTTTAAATATTTAAATAGTACCATCTCAATATTATTATAAAAATATTTAATTATAAAATATTTCATATTTATTAAATATTTTAAATAAATTTATATGCATAAAAAATATTTTATTTCTCTTCTTTTCTCTTTATTTATCTCTCTGTTCTCTTCTCTCTTCTTCTCTCTCTTCTGTCTTTGTTTCTTGTACCGTTATCTTGTGACTGGTCGGCTGGGCTCGACACGTTCGTGCTGATAACATGTTGTGAGAAGAGAGAAGAAGAGAGAAGAGAACGGAGAGAACAATAAAGAGAGAAGAGAAAAAAAGTCTTACTCCAGTCCATTCGCCATCGGTATAGGAGTGAAGTAAGAAGGAATCTAAATTTCAAAACTTCACTTCTCAATAATATAATTAAATATCTCTATTCTCTTCTCTATTCTCCCATGGATTAGGGTTTCTCATAGATTGCTTAGGCCTTAAGTAAGCTTACCCTATAAATAAATATGACCCCTTTAGGGTGGGGCATGTTTGATGGATCTCTCTTTCTTCTATCTCACAATTCGTTATCAGCATGCACATATCGAGCCCAGCTGACCAGTTACAAAAAAACGAAGAAAGAAATGAAGACAGAAAAGAGAAGAGAACAGAGAGATAAATAAAGAGAGAAGAGAAATGAAATACTGCTCCAGTCCATTCGCCCTGGGTATAAATGTGAAGTAAGAATAAATCTAAATTCCAAAACTCTACTTCTCAATAGCATCATCTCAAAGTTATTATAATTATTAAAGTAAATTCCAAAACTCTCTTTGTTTTAATTAAATAATTAATTTAATTAAAAAATTATAGTAATATTATCACTACGAAAAGAAAAGAAGTCCTACTCCAGTTCATTGGCCATAAGTATAGGTATGAAGTAAGAAAGAATCTAAATTACAAAACTCCACTTCTTAATATTTATATGACACCTTTAGGGTAGGGCATGTTTGACGGCTCTTTCTTTCTTCCACCTCACAACACGTTATCAGAATGAACATATTGAGCCCAGCCTACCAGTCAAGTAAAAACAGAGAGAGAAACAAAGATAGAAGAGAGAGAAGAAGAGAGAAGAAAAAACGAAGAAAGAAACAAAGATAGAAGAGAGAAGAAGAGAGAAGAGAATGAAGACATAAACAAAGGGAGAAGAAGTCCTGCTCCAGTCCATTAGCCACGAGTATAGGTGTGAAGTAAGAAGGAATCTAAATTCCAAAACTCAACTTCTCAATATTTATACGACCCCTTTAGGGTTGGGCATATTTGACGGCTCTCTTTTTCTCCCATCTCACAACACGTTATCAGTACGAATATGTCGAGCCCAACCGATCAGTCGTAAGAAAATGGAGAGAGAAACGAAGACAAAGGGAAAAGAACGGAGAGATAAACAAAGAGATAAAAGAGAAGAAGTCATGCTCTAGTCCATTGACCATGGGTATAAGTATGAACTAAGAAAGAATCTAAATTCTAAAACTCTACTTCTGTCTTCGTTTCTCTCTCCGTTTTCTTACGATTGGTCGGCTGGGCTCGATATATTCGTGCTGATAACTTGTTGTGAGATGGGAAAAAGAGAGAGTCATTAAACTTGCCCCACCCTAAAGGGGTCGTATATTATTTATAGGGTAAGCTTACTTTAGGACCTAAGCAATCTATGGAAAACCCTAATCCATGGGAGAAGATAGAAGAAAACTGAGAGATATAATTATATTATTAAGAAGTAGAGTAGAGACGTCAAACGTGCCCACCCCAAAGGGGTCGTATATTACTTATAGGTTAAGCTTACTTAGGGCCTAAACAATCTGTGAGAAACCCTAATCCATGGGAGAGATCCGACGATGGATAGCCATCCGATCGAACGATCTCATAGCATTTGTACTGTTTTAAATTTTTTTAAAGAAAAATATAAATTATTTCTAAAGCAAAAAATTCAGGTGTGCCTCATCTTCCATCTTTACTTCCTATTATTTAATTAATTTAATTAGTTTAATAAAGTAAATAGTTTTTTAATTAAATAATTAAATAAATATTTAATTATCTATATCATTAAATTATTTAAATAATTTATTTATTATTTAAATATTAAAATAAATAAATATTTATTTGATTATTTAAAAAATAATTAAGGTATTTAAAATTTTATTTTATTAATTATATATTCAAATAATTAAATATTTATTTAAATAATAAGTAAATTATTATTAAATTATTATTTTATTTTATTACTTAACTAAATAATTAATTTTTTTATTTCATTTAATATTTCATACTTTAATAAAGTAATTTTTTAATTATTTAATTATATAATAATTAATTTAAAATATTATTTATTTAACTATAAAATAATTTAATAATTAAATTATTTATTCTTTTAAGCAAATTATCTGTTTAATATATTTTTAACTAAATAAGTTTTTAAATATTTAAATTATTGATTAATTATTCAATTATTTTAAAATAAAATAATAATTATAGAACTAACTAATAAAAAGAATTAATAAATTAATTATATAATTAAATTATTATTTAATAATATACTAAGAATAAATAAATAAAATAATAAATTTCATTAAATAACTAGATAATTAAGTAATTAAATAAATTAAATAATTTACCAAAAATATAATTATTAAATTAATAAATTATTTAAATTATTTAATAAGTAAATATATAATTAATTTAATTAAAAAAAGTATAATAACATTACTATGATAATCATAATAACTTTGGGATGATACTATTGAGAAGTAGAATTTTGGAATTTAGATTCTTATTACTTCACACCTATATCTATGGCGAATGGACTGGAGTAGGACTTCTTCTCTCTTCTCTTTTTGTTTATCTCATCATTCTCTTCTCTCTTCTTCTCTCAATCGATTGTCAATGAATTTTTTGTAATAAAATTAATTTATATTTTTCTTTGAAAATTTTTAAAATAATACAACTGTTATAAGATCGTTTGATCGGATGGCAATGAATTGGAGCAGGACTTCTTTTCTCATCTATCTTCGTTTATATCTCTGTTCTATTATCTCTTCTTCTCTCTCTTTTGTCTTCGTTTCTCTCTTCGTTTTCTTGTGATTGATCGACTGGGCTCGACATATTCGTGCAGATAACGTATTGTAAGATGGGAGAAAAAGAAAGTCGTCAAACATGCCCCATCTATCGAAAACCCTAATCCATGGGAGAAGAAAGAAGAGAACAAAGAGACTTAATTATATTATTGAGAAGTGGAGTTTTGGAATTTAGATTCCTTCTTACTTCACACCTATACTCGTAGCCAATAGACTGGAGCAGGTCTTTTTCTCTCTTCTCTCATTGTTTATCTCTCTGTTCTTTTCTCTGTTCTTCTCTCTCTTTTGTCTTTGTTTCTCTCTCTATTTTCTTATAACTGGTCGGCTGGGCTCGACATGTTCGTACTGATAAAGTATTGTGAGATGAGAAAAAGAGAGAGCCATCAAACATGCCCCACCCTAAAGGGGTCGTATAAATATTGAAAAATGAAGTTTTGGAATTAAGATTCTTTCTTACTTCATACCTATACCCGTGGTTAATGGACTAGAGCAGGACTTCGTTTCTCTTCTCTCTTTATTTATTTCTTTGTTCTCTTCTCTTTTCTTCTCTCTCTTTTGTGGAGTTTTGGAATTTAGATTCCTTCTTACTTAACACTTATACCCGTATAAGAAGAGACTATTTAAATAATTAATTCTCAGTTTTCTTCTCTCTCATCTGTCTTTGTTTTTCTCTTTGTTTTCTTATGACTGGTTGGCTGGGCTAGACATGTTCGTGTTGATAACGTTTTGTGAGATAGGAGAAAGAGAGACCCGTCAAACATGCCCTACCTTAAAGGGGTTATATTTTATTTATAGGGTATGCTTACTTAGGGCCTAAGCAATCTATGGTAAACCCTAATCCATGGGAGAAGAGAAAAGAGAACGGAGAGATTTAATTATTTTATTAAGAAGTAGAATTTTATAATTTAGATTCCTTCTTACTATATATCTATACCCATGGCGAATGGACTGGAGTAGGACATCTACTCTCTTCTCTATTCGTTTATCTTTCTATTTTCTTCTCTCTTCTTCTCTCTCTTCTGTCTTTGTTTCTCTTTCTGTTTTCTAATAACTGGTCGGTTGGGCTTGACATATTCGTACTGATAATGTATTATAAGATGGGAGAAAGGGAGAGTCATCATACATGCCCCACCCTAATTAGATTTATTCTTACTTTACACCTATACCCGTGGCCAATAGGTTGGAGCAGGACTTCTTCTATCTTCTCTCTTTGTTTATCTCCCTGTTCTCTTCTCTTTTTTTTTCTCTCTCCTATCTTCCTTTCTCTCTCTATTTTCTTATGACTGGTCGGCTGGGCTTGATATGTTCGTGTTGATAACGTATTGTGTGATGGAGAAAAAGAGAGCCGTCAAACGTGCCCCACCCTAAAGGGGCTATATAAATATTAAGAAGTGGAGTTTTAGAATTTAGATTATTTCTTACTTTATACATACCCGTGGTGAATGGACTGGAGCAGGACTTCTTCTCACTTCTCTCTTCATTTATCTCTCTATTCTCTTCTTTCTTCTTCTCTCTCTTCTGTCTTCATTTCTCTCTCTGTTTTTTTGTGACTGGTCGGCTGGGCTCGACATATTCGTGCTGATAACGTGTTGTGAGATGGGAGAAAAAGAGAGCCATCAAACATGCTCCACCCTAAAGGAGTCATATATTATTTATAGGGTAAGCTACTTAGGGCCTAAGCAATCTATGAGAAACCCTAATACATAGGAGAGATCCGACGGTGGACAGCTATTCAATCGAACGATCTCATAATAGTTGTAATATTTTAAAATTTTTAAAGAAAAATATAAATTATTTTTAAAGCAAAAAATTCGGGTGTGCCTCACCTTCCTTCTTTACTTTCTATTATTTAATTTATTTAATTAGTTTAATAAATTAAATAGTTAAATAATTAAATAAATATTTAATTATCTATATAACTAAATATTTAAATTATTTATATAATTTATTTAATATTTAAATATTAAAATAAATAAATATTAATTTGATTATTTAAAATTTTTTAAGTTATTTAAAAAAATATTTTATTATTTATATATTCAAAAAATTAACTTATTATTTAAATAATATATAAATAGTTATTGAATTATTATTTTATTTTATTACTTAATTAAATAATTAATTTTTTATTTATTTCAATTAATATTTCATAATTTAATAAGAAATATTTAGTTAATTAATTACATAATAAATTTATTAAAATTAATATTTTTTTAACTATATCTACTTCTCTCTCTTCTGTATTCGTTTCTCTCTCCGTTTTCTTGTGACTGGTCGGTTGGGCTCGATATGTTTGTGCTATAATGTGTTGTGAGATGGAAGAAAGAGAGAGCCATCAAACATGCCCCACCCTAATTAGATTTCTTCTTACTTTACACCTATACCCATGGCCAATAGGTTGGAGCAGGACTTCTTCTATCTTCTCTCTTCGTTTATCTCCCTGTTCTCTTCTCTTTTTTTCTCTCTCTTGTCTTCCTTTGTCTCTCTGTTTTCTTATGACTGGTCGGCTGGGCTTGACATGTTCATGTTGATAACGTATTTTATTAATAAGGTAAGCTTACTTAGGGCCTAAGCAATCTATAGGAAACCCTATTCCATGGGAGAGATCCGACGGTGGACAGCCATCCGATCGAACATGCCCCACCCTAAAGGGGTAGTATTAATAATTTATTTAAATAATTATTAAATTAATTCTCTTAATTAGTAAGCTTACCTTATAAATATTTAATTATATATAATTGATTATCACCATGGGTATAGGTGTGAAGTAAGAAGGAATCTAAATTCCAAAACTCCACTTCTCAATAGTATTATCTCAACGATATTATGATTATCATAGTAATATTACTATAAATTATTTATTTAAATTAATTATTTATTTAATTACTAAATAATTTAAATAATTTAATAATTAAGTTTACTAATTAATGTGTTGTGAGATGGGAGAAAGAGAGAGCCGTTAAACTTGCTCCACTCTAAAGAGGTCATATAATATAATTTAATCTCTCTGTTCTCTTGTCCCTTCTCCCATGGATTAGGGTTTCTCATAGATTGCTCAGGCCCTAAGTAAGCTTACCCTATAAATAATATACTACCCCTTTAGGGTGGGGCACGTTTATGACTCTCTCTTTCTTTCATCTAATAACATTTACCCTATAAATAATATTTGACCCCTTTAGGGTGGGGCACTTTTGACGGCTCTCTCTTTCTCCCAACTCACAACACAATATCAGCATGAATATATCAAGCCCATCCTACCAGTCTCAAGAAAATGGAGATAGATGAAGATAGAAGAGAAGTTTTGGAATTTAGATTCCTTCTTACTTTACACCTATACCCATGGTCAATGGACTTGAGCAGGACTTCTTCTCTCTTCTCTCTTCTCTCTTTATTTATCTCTCTGTTCTTTTCTTTCTTCTTGTCTCAAATCTCTCCGAAGAGAGAAGAGAAAAGAAATCCTTCTCCAATCTATTAGCCATGGGTACAGGTGTGAAGTAAGAAGGAATCTAAATTCTAAAACTTCATAGAAGTGACAGAAAAAGAAAGAAGAAAAAGAAGAGATAAACAAAGGCAGAAGAGAGAGATACGATTGGTCGGCTGGGCTCGATAGTAAGAAGTGGCATACCCGAATTGCTTAGGCCCTAAGTTCAAATATTAAGAGATACACTATCGAATATCTCCTATAGATTAGGGTTTCCCATATAATACTTAGGCCCTAAGTAAGCCCTATAAAAAATATACGAACCCTTTAGGGTGGGGCATGTTTAATGGCTCTTTCTTTCTCCCATCTCACAACACGTTATCAGCATGAACATGTCGAGCCCATCGACCAGTCGCAAGAAAACGGAGAGAGAAACAAAGACAAAAGAGAGAAGAAGAAAGAAGAGAATGGAGATATAAACGAAGATAGCAGAGAGAAGTCATGTTCTAGTCCATTGGCCACGGGTATAGGTATAATTAAATCTCTCCGTTCTCTTCTTTCTTCTCCCATAGATTAGGGTTTTCCATAGATTGCTTAGGCACTAAGTAAGCTTACCCTATAAATAATATACGACCCCTTTAGGGTGGGGAACGTTTGATGGCTCTTTCTTTCTCTCATGGCTCTCTCTTTCTCTTATCTCACAACATATTATCAGCACGAACATGTCGAGCCCAGCTGACCAGTCACAAGAAAACGGAGAGAAAAACGAAGACAGAAGAGAGAGAAGATAAGATGAGAACGGAGAGATAAACGAAAAGAGAAGAGAGAAGAAGTCATACTCTAGTCCATACGCCATGGGTATAGGTATGAAGTAAGAAGGAATCTAAATTTCAAAGCACTACTTCTCAATAGTATCTTCTCAATGTTATTATGATTATCATAGTAATGTTACTATAATTTTTTTAATTAAATTAATCGTTTGATTAAAACGAAGAGAGAATAGAATTTACTATGATAATCGTAATAACATTAAGATGATATTATTGAGAAAACTCCACTTCTCAATAAGATAATTAAATCTCTCATTTCTCTTCTATCTTCTCCCATTGATTATGTTTTCCCTTGGATTGCTTAGGCCCTAAGTAAGCTTACCTTATAAATAATATACAACCCCTTTATGGTGGGTCACGTTTGACGGCTCTCTCTTTCTCCCGTCTTACAACACGCTATCAGCACGAACATGTCAAGCCCAGCCGACCCATTATAAGAAAATGGACAAAAAAATGAAGACAGAAGTAGAGTTTTATAATTTAGATTCCTTTTTACTTTACACCTACACCCATGGCCAATTGACTGGAGTAGGACTTCTTCTCTCTTCTCTCTTTATTTATCTCTCTATTTTCTTTTCTCTTCTTCTCTCTTTTCTATCTTCGTTAAACTCCATTTCTTTTCTCAATAAATGAAGAGAGACACGAAGACAGAATAGAGAGAAGAAGAGAGAAGAGAACGGAGAGATAAACGAAGAGAGAAGAGAGAAGAAGTCCTGCTCCAGTCCATTCGCCATGGGTATAGGTATGAAGTTCTCTCTTCTATCATCATTTATCTCTCCGTTCTCTTCTCTCTTCTTTCATTTTCGTTTGTCTCTCTGTTTTTCTTATAACTGGTCAACTGGGCTCGACATGTTCGTGCTGATAACGTATTATAAGATAGGAGAATGAGAGAGCCGTCAAATGTGCTCCACCGTAAAGGGGTCGTATATTATTTATAGGGTTACTTAGAGCCTAAGTAATCTATGAGAAACCCTAATCCATAGGAGAAGAGAGAAGAGAACGGAGAGATTTAATTATATTATTGAGAAGTGGAGTTTTAGATTTCTTCTTACTTAATACCTATACCCAAGGATAATGGATGGGAGCAGAACTTCTTCTCTCTTCTTTCTTCATTTATCTCTCCATTCTCTTCTCTCTTCTTCTCTTTACTCGCAACACGTTTTCAGCATGAACATATCAAGCCTAGCCAACCACTATTTAGAATTTAACTAAATTATTTAAATATATTATTTAAATTATTTTTCTTTCCATTCTCTTCTCTTTACTTCCCTCTCTTCTGTCTTCATTTCTCTCTTCGGTTTCTTGTGACTGGTCGGCTGGGCTCGATATGTTCATGCTGATAACGGGTTGTGAGAAAAAAAAAAAAGAAAAGAAGGGAGAGATAAATGAAGAAAGAAGAGAGAAGAAATATTGCTCCAGTCCATTCACCACGGGTATAGGTGTGAAGTAAGAAGGAATCTAAATTCCAAAACTCCACTTCTAAATAATGTAATTAAATCTCTCTATTCTCTTCTCTCTTCTCCCATGGATTAGGGTTTCCTATAGATTGCTTAGGACCTATGTAAGCTTACCCTATAAATAATATATGACCCCTTTAGGGTGGGGCACGTTTGACGGCTCTTCCTTTCTCCCATCTCATAACACTTTATCAGCACAAACATATCGAGCCCAGCTGACCACTCGCAAGAAAACAAAAAGAGAAACGAAGACAGAAGTGGAGTTTTGGAATTTAAATTCCTTCTTACTTAGCACCTATACCCGTGGCCAATAGACTAGAGCTGGACTTTTTCACTCCTCTCTCTTCATTTATCTATCCGTTCTCTTTTCTCTTCTTCTCTTACTTCTGTCTACGTTTCTTTATCCATTTATTGAGAGAATAAGTGGACTTTAACGAAGACAGAAGAGAGATAAGAAGCGAGAAGAGAATAGAGAGAAAAATAAAGAGAAAATAGAGAACTTCACACCCATACCCGTGGCCAATGGACTGGAGCAGGACTTCTTCTCTCTTCGTTTATCTCTCCATTTTCTTCTCTCTTTTTCTTTCTCTTTTGTATTTGTTTCTCTATCAATTTATATCGAGAAGAAGTGGAGTTTAACGAAGACAGAAGAGAGATAAGAAGCGAGAAGCGAACAGAAAGATATATGAAGAGAGAAGAGAGAAGATGTCCTACTCCAGTACATTGGCCACGGGTATAAGTATAAAGTAAGAAGGAATATGAATACCAAAACTCCACTTCTGTCTTTATTTCTCTTACTATTTTCTTGCGACTGGTCGGCAAGGCTTGACATATTCATAATGATAACATGCTGTGAGATGGGAGACAGAGAGAGCCATCAAACGTGCCCCACCCTAAAGGGGTCGTATATTATTTATAGGAAAAGCTTACTTAGGGCCTAAGTAATCAATGTAAAACCCTAATCTATAGATGAAGAGAAAAAAGAATGAAGAGATTTAATTATATTATTGAGAAGTAGAGTTTTGGAATTTAGAATCTTTCTTAATTCACACATATACCTGTGGCAAATGGACTAGAACAGGACTTCTTCTCTCTTCGTTTGTCTCTCCGTTCTCTTCTCTCTTCTCACAACACATTATCAACATGAACATGTCAAACCTAACCGACCAGTCACAAGAAAACAGAGAGAGAAAAGATGATAGAAGAGAGAAAAGATAACAGAGAGATAAAGAAAGAGAGAAGATAGAAGAAGTCCTGCTCCAGTCCATTGGCCATGCATATAGCTGTAAAGTAAGAAGAAATCTAAATTCCAAAACTCTATATAAGAGAAATAAGAAGAGAGAAGAGAATGGAGAGATAAATGACGAAAGAAGAAGTCCTACTCTAGTCCACTGGCCACGAGTATAGGTGTGACATAAGAAGGAATATAAATTCCTAAACTCCACTTCTGTCTTTGTTTCTCTCTCCGTTTTCTTGTGACTGGTCGGCAGGGCTCAACATGTTTGTACTAATAACTTATTATAAGATGGGAGAAAGAGAGAGCCGTCAAACGTGCCCCACCCTAAAAGGGTCATATATTATTTATAAGGTAAAATTACTTAGGGCCTAAGCAATCTATAGGAAATCCTAATCCACGAGAGAGATTCGACGGTGGCCTTAATTAAGCTTACCCTACAAATAATATACGACCCCTTTAGGGAGGGGCACATTTGACGGCTCTCTTTTTCTCCCATCCCATAACACGTTATCAGCACGAAAATATCGAGCCCAACCGACCAGTCACAAGAAAATAGAGAGAAAAACAAAAATAGAAATGGAGTTTTGGAATTTAGATTCCTTCTTACTTCACACATATACCCATGGCCAATGGACTGGAGTAGGACTTCTTTTCTCTTCTAACTTTATTTATCTCTCCATTCTCTTCTCTCTTCTTCTCTCTCTTATATGGAGTTTCAGAATTTAGATTTATTCTTACTTCACACCTATACCCGTGGCCAATGGACTGGAGCAGGACTTCTTTTCTCTTCTCTCTTCGTTTATCTTTCCGTTCTTTATCTCTTCTTCTCTAACTTCTGTCTTTGTTTCTCTCTCCGTTTTCTTATGACTGGTCGGCTGGGCTCGACATGTTCGTACTGATAATATGTTATAACAAATGAGAAGAGAACGAAGAGATAAATAAAGAGAGAAGAGAGAAGAAGTCCTGCTTCAGTCTATTTGCCACGGGTATAGGTGTGAAGTAAGAAGAAATCTAAATTCCAAAACTCTACTTCTCAATAATATAATTAAATCTCTCCTTTCTTTTCTTTTTTCTCCTATAGATTAGGGTTTCTTATAGATTGCTTAGGCCCTAAGTAAGCTTACCCTATAAATAATATACGACCCCTTTAGGGTAGGGCAAGTTTGACGACTCTCTCTTTATCCTATCTCATAATACGTTATCAGCACGAACATATCAAGCCCAACCGACCAGTCACAAGAAAAAGGAGAGAGAAACGAAGACAGAAGAGAGAGAAGAAAAAAGAAAATAATGGAGAGATAAACGAAGATAGAAGAGAGAAGAAGTCCTGCTCAGTCCATTAGCCACAGGTATACATTTGAAGTAAGAATGAATCTAAATTCCAAAACACCACTTCTTAATATTTATATGACCCCTTTATGGTGGGGCATGTTTGACGGCTCTCTCTTTCTCCCATCTCACAACATGTTATCTACATGAACATATCAAGCCCAGCGGACTAGTCACAAGAAAACGGAGAGAGAAACGAAGATAGAAGAGAGAGAAGAAAAGAGAAGAGAATAGAGAGATAAACGAAGAGAGAAGAAGTTCTGCTCTAGTACATTAGCCATGGGTACAGGTTTGAAGTAAGAAGGAATCTGAATTCCAAAACTCCACTTCTTAATAATATAATTAAATATCTCCATTCTCTTCTCTCTTCTCCTTTGGATTAGGATTTCCCATAGATTGCTTAGGCTCTAAGTAAGCATGCCCTATAAATAATACGTGACCCCTTTAGGGTAGGGCATATTTGACGGCTCTATCTCTTTCTCCCAAATCACAATACGTTATCTACACAAACATGTCAAGCCCAGCCGACCAGTCGTAAGAAAATGGAGAGAAAAACGAAGACAGGAGAGTGAGAAGAAGAGAGAAGAGAACGAAGAGATAAATGAAGAGAGAAGAAGTCATGCTCCAGTCCATTGGCCACGGGTATAGGTATAAATTAAGATAGAATCCAAATTCTAAAACTCTACTTCTGTCTTCGTTTCTTTCTGTTTTCTTGCAACTGGTCGGTTGGGCTCGATATATTCGTGCCTATAACATATCTAGTTTAATTAAGAAGGAATCTAAATTCCAAAACTTTAATTCTTAATAATATAATTAAATTTCTCTGTTCTCTTCTCTCTTTTCCTATGGATTAGGGTTTCCCATAGAATTCTTAGGCCCTAAGTAAGCTTACCCTATAAATAATATTCGACCCCTTTAGGGTAGGAAACGTTTGACGGCTCTCTCTTTCTCCCATCTCATACTACTTACCCAATAAATAATATACGCCCCTTTAGGGTAGGGCATATTTGACGGCTCTCACTTTGTCCCATCTTATAACACGTTATCTTTTGTTTCTCTCCCCGTTTTTTTTATTTCTCTCTCTTTCTCTTATAGTATAAAATAAAATAAATAACTATTGCTAGAAAAGAGATAGAAAATTATTTTAAACTAGAGATAGCAGGACTTCTTCTCTCTTCTCTCTTCGTTTATCTCTCAATTCTCTTCTTTCTTTCTCCCATCTCTTAACATGTTATCAGCACGAACATATCGAGCCTAGCAGACCAATCGTAAGAAAATAGAGAGAGAAACAAAGATAGAAGTAGAGTTTTCAAATTTAGATTTCTTCTTACTTCACACTTATACCCATCGCTAATGGACTGGAGCGGGACTTCTTTCCTCTTCTATCTTCGTTTATCTCTCCCTTATCTTCTCTCTCTTCTGTCTTCGTTTCTCTCTCTGTTTTTTTACGACTGGTCGACTGGGCTCGATATGTTCATGCTGATAACGTATTATAAGATTGGAGAAAAATAGGGCCGTCAAGCGTGCCCCACCCTAAAGGTGTCGTATATTATTTATAAGGTAAGCTTACTTAGGGCCTAAGTAATTTACGAGAAACCCTAATCCATGGGAGAGGTCCGACTATGGACAGCCATCCAATCGAACAATCTCATAACAGTTGTAATGTTTTATATTTTTTTAAAGAAAAATGTAAAATATTTTTAAAGCAAAAAATTCGAGTGTGCTTCATCTTCTTTCTTTACTTTCTATTATTTAATTAATTTAATTATTTAATAAATTAAATAGTTAAATAATTAAATAATCAAATAAATATTTAACTATCTTCTCTCTTCTCACTTTATTTTATTACTATGATAATTAAGTGGAGTGTTGCTACTATAATTTTTTTAATTAAATTAATTGTTTAATTAAAACGAAGAGAGAAGAGAATTTACTATGATAATCATAGTAACGTTGAGATGATACTATTGAGAAGTGAAGTTTTAGAATTTAGATTCCTTTTTACTTCGCACCTATACCCGTGGTTAATGGACTAAAGCAAGACTTCTTCTCTCTTCTCTCTTATTTATCTTCCTTTAAATTATTTAATAATTTAAAAAATTTATAAATTAAGTTTTTAGTAAAATAATTAATTTAAATAAACAAATTTTTTGCTTGAAAAATAATTAATATTTTTTTTAAAAAAAATTTAAAACATTACAACTGTTATGAGATCGTTCGATCAGATAGCTACCTACCATCGAATCTCTCCCGTGGATTAGGGTGTCCCATAGATTGCTTAGACCCTAAGTAATCTTACCCTATAAATAATATACGACCCTTTAAGGGTGGGGCACATTTGACGGCTCTCTCTTTCTCCCATCTCAGAACACATTATTAGCACGAATATATCAAGCCCCATGGAATCTAATTAAATAAATATTTAATTAATTATAAAACTTCTTCTCTCTTCGATATGTTCGTACTGATAACGTGTTTTGAGATAGGAGAAAAGAGCCGTCAAACATGCCATACCCTAAAGGGATCGTATATTCTTCAAAGAAGAGAGAAGAGAACGAAGAGATAAACGAAGAGAGATGAACTCCTACTCCAGTCCATTCGCCACGGGTATAGTTATGAAGT
This sequence comes from Chamaelirium japonicum, assembly GCA_947650365.1. Classification (NCBI taxonomy): domain Eukaryota; kingdom Viridiplantae; phylum Streptophyta; class Magnoliopsida; order Liliales; family Melanthiaceae; genus Chamaelirium; species Chamaelirium japonicum. Next base: position 1,171,380 of record CANTAL010000031.1, read on the forward strand.
AAGAAGGAAACTAAATTTCAAAACTCCACTTCTTAATATTTATACGACCCATCAGATCTTTACCATCCCTCTATTTATTATACTTATTTAATCCCACAACATTCAGCACGAACATATCGAGCCCAGCTGACCAGTCACAAGAAAACAGAGAAAGAAACGAAGATAGAAGAAAGAAAAAAAGAGAGAAGAGAACAGAGAGATAAACGAAGAGAAAAGAGAGAAGTCATGCTCCAGTCCATTATCCACGGGTATATATATGAAGTAAGAAAGAATATAAATTCCAAAACTCCACTTTTGTCTTCATTTCTCTCTCTATTTTCTTATGACTGGTCGGCTTAGCTCGACATGTTCGTGCTAATAATATGTTCTGAGATGAGAGAAATGGAGAGCTATCAAATATGCCCACCCTAAAGGAGTCGTATAAATATTCAGAAGTAGAGTTTTGTAATTTACATTCATTTTTACTTCACACCTATACCCGTGGCCAATGGACTGGAGAGGCCACAGGTATATTATTTATTGGGTAAGATTACTTAGGGCCTAAGCAATCTACGACAAATCCTAATCTATAGGAGATTACTTAGGGCCTAAGCAGGACTTCTTCTCACTTCTCTTCTCGTTTATCTCTTTGTTCTTTTCTCTCTTTCTCCCATCTCATAACACGTGATCAGTATGAACATATCGAGCCCAACCGACCAGTCGTAAGAAAACGAAGAGAGAAGAGAAGATAAAAGAGAGAGAAGAAGAGAGAAGAGAATGGAAAGATTTAATTATATTATTGAGAACTGGAGTTTTAGAATTTAGATTCCTTCTTACTTCACACCTATACCCGTGGCGAATGGACATGAGCAGGACTTCTTCACTCTTCTCTCTTCATTTATCTCTTTGTTATCTTCTCTCTTCTTTTCTCTCTTCTGTCTTCGTTTCTCTCTCCATTTTCTTGTGATTGATCGGCTGGGCTCGACATGTTCGTGCTGAATAGGAGAGATTATTTAACTAATATTATTTTTAGTCCTGCTCCATATTTAATCTCTCTTCTTCTCTCTCTTCTATGGAGATTTGGAATTTAGATTCCTTCTTACTTCATACTTATACCCGTGGCCAATGGACTGGAGTAGGACTTCTTCTCTTTTCTCTCTTCATTTATCTCTTCGTCGTCTTCTCTCTCTTCTGTGGAGTTTTGGAATTTAGATTACTTCTTACTTCACACCAATACCAATGGCCAATGAACAAGAGTAGGACTTCTTTTCTCTTCTCTCTTTATTTTTCTCTCTGTTCTTTTCTCTCTTATTCTCTCTCTCTTCTATCTTTGTTTCTCTCTCTATTTTCTTACGACTGGTCGGCTGGGCTCGATATGTTCGTACTGAACGTGTTGTGAAATGGGAGAAAGAAAGAGCCGTCAAACGTACTCCACCCTAAAGGGATAATTTATTATTTATAGGGTAGGCTTACTTAAGGCCTAAGCAATCTATGGGAATCCCTAATCCATAGGAGAGATCCGACGATGGACTACCATTATTCTTACTTCACACCTATACCCATAGCGAATGGACTGGAGCTGGACTTATTCTCTCTTATCTTTCTAATTATCGGATAGCTGTCTACCATCGGATCTTTCCCATGGATTAGGGTTTCACATAGATTGCTTAGGTCCTAAGTAAGAAGAAGTCATGCACTAGTCCATTAGCCATGGATATAGGTATGAAGTAAGAAGGAATCTAAATTCAAAAACTCCATTTCTCAATTGTATCATCTCAATGTTATTATGATTATTATATTAATGTTACTATAAATTTTTATATTAAATTAAAATTTTATTTAATTATTAATTAATTTAAATAATTTAATAATGAAGTTTTTGTTAAAATAATTAATTTATTTAATTATTTAATTATCTAATTATTTAATTAAATTTATTATTTTATTTATTATTTATTATTTTATTATTAAATAATTAAATTAGGTAACTATTTAATTATTTAAATTATTAAATAAAAAAATAATGATTTAATAATATAATTAATTTATTAATTTATTTTATTAGTTATTTCTTTAATTATTATCTTATTTTTAAATAATTAAATAATAAGTTAATTATTTAAACGGAATAAGAGAATGTAGAGATAAATAATAGTGCCCCACCCTAAAGAAAATTTATAAAAACATTGATTATTTCAAGTTTATGCTTAAAAAAGAGAGACCCGTCAAACGTGCCCCACTCTAAAGGGGTCCTATATTATTTATTGAGAAGTAGAGTTTTGGAATTTAGACTCATTCTTACTTCACACTACTTCACACCTATACCCGTAGCTAATGGACTGGAGCAGGACTTCTTCTCTCTTCTCTTTTTGTTTTTTTTTATTTTTCTATCCGTTTTCTAGTGACTAGTCAGCTAGGCTCGACATATTCGTGCTGATAACGTGTTGTGAGATGGGAGAAAGAGAGAGCCGTCAAATATACCATATCCTAATTAGATTCCTTTTTTACTTCACACCTATACCTGTGGCCAATAGACTGGAGCAGGACTTCTTCTTTCTCCTCTCTTCATTTATCTCTCTGTTCTCTTCTCTCTTCTTCTCTCTCTTCTGAGGAGTTTTAGAATTTAGATTCCTTATTACTTCACACCGATACCCGTAGCTAATGAACTGAAGCAGGACTTATTCTCTCTTCTCTCTTTATTTATCTCTCCATTCTCTTATCTCTTCTTCTCGCTCTTCTGTCTTCGTTTCTCTCTCCGTTTTCTTGTGACTGGTCGGTTAGGCTCGATATGTTCATGCTGATAACGTGTTATGATGTGGGAGAAAGAGAGAGCCGTCAAATATGCCCCACTCTAAAACGATAATATATTATTTATAGGGTAAGCTTACTTAGGGCCTAAACAATCTGTGGGAAACCCTAATCTATGGGAGAGATCCGACGGTGGACAGCCATCTTTCTTACTTCACACCTATACCCGTGGTGAATAGACTAGAGCAGGACGTCTTCTCTCTTCTCTCTTCTTCTCTCTCTAATTATCAGATCGCTATCCACCGTCGAATCTCTCCCATTGATTAGGGTTTCCCATATATTGCTTAGGCCCTAAGTAAACTTACCCTATAAATAATTAAGGATGACCAGTCATCTCAACGTTATTATGATTATCATAGTAATGTTACTATAATTTTTTTTAATTAAATTAATTATTTATTTAATTTTTAAATATTTAAATTAATTTAATAATTTAAATAATTAAGTTTTTATTAAAATAATTAATTTATTTAATTATTAAATTATCTAGTTATTAAATTAAATTTATTATATTATATTATTTATTATGATTATATTATTAAATAATTCAATTAGGTAACAATTTAATTGTTTAAATTATTAAATAATAAAATAATAATTTAATAATATAATTAATTTGTTAATTCATTTTATTAATTATTATTTATTTTTAATTAATTAAATAATAAGTGAATTATTTAAATATTTAAAAATTTATTTAGTGAAGAAATATATTAAATAGATTATTTACTTATTAAATAACTAATTTGTTAATAAATTGAATAAATATTTAAATAAATAAGTAATTAAAGAAATAATTATTATCATAGTAATATTACTATAATTTAAAAAATTAAACTATGATAATTTAATAAATAGGGTTTCTATAGTATTTCTTCGTATATGATTTAAATTAATCATCTATTTAATATTAAATAAATTATTTATTTTACTAAAAACTTAATAATTAAATTATTTAATTATTTAAATTATATAATAAATAAATAAATAATTTAATTAAAAAAATTATAGTAATATTACTAAGATAATCATAACAACGTTGAGATGATACTTTTTTAATTAAATTATAAATGAATAGAGAAGAGAGAAGAAGTCCTGCTCCAGTCTATTTATAGGGTAAGCTTACTAATTGAGAGAATTAATTATACAATTTTATTTAGAAAATATTAATTAAAATAAATAAAATAACTAAAATAAATAAGCAACCTCCCATCTCATAATGCGTTATCAGCACGAACTTGTCAAGCCCAGCCGACCAGTCACAAGAAAACGGAGAGAGAAACGAAGACAGAAGAGATAGAAGAAGAGAGAATAGAACGGAGAGATAAACGAAGAGAGAAGAATAAAGTAGTTTTGCTCCAGTCCATTGGCCATGAGTATAGGTGTGAAGTAAGAAGGAATCTAAATTCCAAAACTTCACTTCTCAATAGTATCATCTCAACGTTATTATGATTATCATATTAAATTCTCTTCTCTTTTTGTTTTAATATAATAATTAATTTAATTAAAAAAATTATAGTAGCATTATTATGATATATAATTATTTAACTAATTATAACATTGAGGTGAATAAACAGAAGTGGAAGAAAAAAGACGTATATTTAATTGATTACAGGTACTTAGGTATGAACGTTATTTATAAGAGAGATTTAAATTCCGATTAATTGATTGCAGGACTTTTTCTCTCTTCTCTCTTTTCTCTTCGACATGGTCGTACTGATGACGTATTATAAGATAATTTGACATTTAACAATTCTCTCTATGTTTATATCTCTGTTCTCTTCTCGCTTTCTCCCACCTCACAACACGTTATTAGCACGAATATGTCGAGCCTAACCTACCAGTCACAAGAAAACAGAGAAAGAAACGAATACAGAAGTGAGAGAAGAAGAGAGAAGAGAACAGAGAGATAAACAAAGACAGAAAAGAGAGAAGAAGACATAAGAGAATAGAGAGATAAACAAAGATAGAAGAGATAAGAAGTATTGCACCAGTCCATTCACTACGGGTATAGGTATGAAGTAAGAAAGATGGCTGTCCACCGTCGGATCTCTCTCATGGATTAGGGTTTTCTATAGATTGCTTAGGCCCTAAGTAATCTTACCCTATAAATAATATATGACTCCTTTAGAGTGGGGCACGTTTGACAGCTCTCTCTTTCTCCTATCTCACAATAAGTTATCAGCACAAACATATTGAGCCAAGTCGACCAGTCAAAAGAAAACAGGGAAAGAAATAAAGACAGAAGTAGAGTTTTGGAATTTATATTCTTTCTTACTTCACACCTAAACCCATAAAGTATGGACTCGAACATGACTTCTTCTCTCTTCTATCTTCGATGATCTCTCCATTCTCTTCTCTCTTCTTCTCTCTCTTCTATCTTCATTTCTCTATCTATTTTCTTGTGACTGGTCGGATGGGCTCGACATGTTCATGCTGATAATGTATTGTGAGAAGAGAGAAGAGAGAAGTAAGAAGGAATCTAAATTCCAAAACTCCACTCCTCAGTATTTATATGACCCCTTTATGGTGGTGCATGTTTGACGGCTCTCTCTTTCTCACATCTCACAACACGTTATCAGTACTAACTTATCAAGCCTAGCCGACTAGTCATAAGAAAACAGAGAGAGAAATGAAGACAGAAGTGAAATTTTGGAACTTAAATTCCTTCTTACTTCACACCTATACTTCATACCTATGTATGAAGTAAGAAGGAATCTAAATTCCAAAACTCCACAAAAGAGAGAGAAGAGAGAACGGAGAGAGAAACGAAGACAGAAAAGAGAAAAGAAAAAATAAGAGAACCAAGAGATAAACGAAGAAAGAAGAGAGAAGAAGTCCTATTCTATTACATTGGCCACGGGTATAGGTATGAAGTAAAAAGGAATCTAAATTCCAAAAGTCCACTTCTGTCTTCATTTCTCTCTATGTTTCCTTACAACTGGTCAGTTGGGCTAGACATATTCGTACTGTTAACTTGTTGTGAGATAAAAGAAAAAGAGAAGAGAACGGAGACATAAATATACCAAGCTTAAATTAAATAAAATTTTTTAAACACGTTATTAATAATTTAATTTAATAAATAATATAAAAGATATTTAAATAATTTGAATTTATTTAAAAAATTAATTAACTAGTTATTTAATTATTTTTTTAGTATTAACAATATAAAGTAAACTAATTAAAAAAATATTGAGAGAGAAGAGATAAGAAGTCCTGCTCCAATCCATTCTCTACGGGTATAGGCGTGAAGTAAGAAGGAATCTAAATTCCAAAACTCCACAGAAGAGAGAGAAGAAGAGAGAAGAGACTGGAGAGATAAATAAAGAGAGAAGAGAGAAGAAGTCCTACTCTAGTCAATTGGCCACAGGTATAGGTATGAAGTAGGAAGGAATCTAAATTCCAAAAGTCCACAGAAGAGAGAGAAGAAGAGAAAAAAAACAAAGAGAGAAACAAAGACAGAAGAGAGAGAAGAAGAGAGAAGAGAACGGAAAAATAAATGAAGAGAGAAGAAAGAAGAAGTCCTGCTCCAGTCCATTGGCCACGGGTATAGGTGTGAAGTAAGAAGGAATCTAAATTCCAAAACTCCACTTCGCAATAGTATTATCTCAACGTTATTATGATTATCATAGTAATGTTACAATAATTTTTTTAATTAAATTAATTATTTATTTAATTATTAAATATTTTAAATATTTTAATAATTAAGTTTTTTATAAAATAATTAATTAAATATAATTATTATAGTATAAATAGTTATTAAATTATCTAAATAAAATGAACTATTGCGAAGTGGAGTTTTTGAAATTTAGATTCCTTTTTACTTCATACCTATACCCGTGGCCAATTAATTGGAGCATGACTTCTTCTTTCTTCATTTATCCCTCTGTTCTCTTCTCTCTTCTTCTCTATTTTTTGTGGAGTTTTAGAATTTAGATTCCTATTTACTTCATACCTATACCCGCGGCGAATGGACTGGAGCAGGACTTCTTCTCTCTTCTCTCTCAATATTTATTTAATTAGTTTGCTTTATATTGTTAATATTAAAAAAATAATTAATTAATTAAATAATTACAAAATTAAATTAATTAATTATTTTACTAAAACTTAATTATTAAATTATCTAATTATTAAATTATTTAATAATTATATAAATAATTATAGTAACATTACTATGATAATCATAATAACGTTGAGATGATACTATTGAGAAATGGAGTTTTGGAATTTAGATTCTTTCTTACTTCACACCTATACCTGTGGCGAATGGACTAGAGCAAGACTTCTTCTCTCTTCTTTCTTCATTTATCTCTTCGTTCTCTTCTCTCTTCTTCTTTCTCTTCTATCTTCGTTTCTCTCTACGTTTTCTTCTCTCTTCTGTCTTCGTTTCTCTTTCTCATAGATTTCTTAGGCCCTAAGTTAGTTTACGCTATAAATAATATACTACCCCTTTAGGGGTGGGCACATTTGATGGCTTTCTCTTTCTTCTATCTCAAAATACGTTATCAACATGAACATATCAAGCCCACCCGACCAATTACAAGAAAACGGAGAGAGAAACGAAGATAGAAGAGAGAGAAGAAGAGAGAAGAGAACGGAGAGATAAACGAAGAGAGAAGACAGAAGAAGATAGAAGAGAACAGAGAGATAAATGAAGAGAGAAAAGAGAAAAAGTCCTGCTCCAGGCCATTGGCCACGGGTATAGGTGTGAAATAAAAAGAAATCTAAATTCCAAAACTCTACTTCTCAATATTTATACGACCCCTTTAAGGTGGGGCTCGTTTGACGGCTCTCTCTTTCTCCCATCTCACATGTTATCAGCACGAACATGTTGAGTCCAGCCGACCAGTCGCAAGAAAATAACAAGAAAAACGAAGATAGAAGTGGAGTTTTGGAATTTAAATTTCTTCTTACTTTACACCTATACTCGTAGTCAATGGACTGGAGTAGGAATTCATCTCTCTTCTCTCTTCGTTTTTCTCTTTATTCTCTTCTTTCTTCTTCTCTCTTCTGTCTTTGTTTCTATCTCCGTTTTCTTATGACTGGTCGGTTGAGCTCGACATATTCATTATGATAGCATGTTGTGAGATGGGAGAAAAAGAGAGTCGTCTAACGTGTCCCACTCCAAAGGTGTCGTATATTATTTATATGATAAGTATTGTGAGATGAGAGAATAAGAGAGCCGTCAAACATGCCCCACCCTAAAGAGGTCGCATAAATATTGAGAAGTAGAGATTTAGAATTTAGATTCCTTCTTATGTTACACCTATACCCGTGGCCAATGGACTGGAGCAGGACTTCTTTTCTCTTCTTTTTTTGTTTATCTCTCAGTTATCTTCTCTTTTCTTCTCTTTCTTTTGTCTTTGTTTCTCTCTCTGTATTTTTCACAATCATATATTAGTTAAATAACATAGAGCAGGACTTCTTCTCTCTTCTCTCTTTGTTTATCTCTTCATTCTCTTCTCTCTTCTTATAACACGATATCAATACAAACATATCGAGCCCAGCTAACTAGTCACAAGGAAACAGAGACAGAAACGAAGACAGAAAAGAGAGAAGAAGAGAATGAAGAGTTAAACGAAGAGAGAAGAAATCTTATTCCAGTCCATTAGCCATGGGTATAGTTGTGAAGTAAGAAGGAATCTAAACTCCAAAAGTTCACTTCTTAATATTTATACGACCCTTTTAGGGTAGGGCATATTTGACGGCTTTCTCTCTCTCCCATCTCACAATACATTATCAGTACGAACATATCGATCTCAATCGACCAGTCACAAGAGAATGAAGAGAGAAACAAAGACAGAAGAGAGAAAAAGAGAGAAGAGAATGAAGAAATAAACAAAGATAGAAGGGAGAAGAATTCCTGCTCCAGTCTAAAACTGCATAGAAAAGAGAAAAAAAAAGAGAAGAGAACAGAGAGATAAATGAAGAGAGAAGAAGTCCTGCTCTAGTCCATTGGCCACGGGTATAGGTGTGAAGTAAGAAGAAATCTAAATTCAAAAACTCTACTTCTGTCTTTATTTCTCTCTCCGTTTTCTTGGGACTGGTCAGATGGGCTCGACATGTTCGTGCGGATAATGTGTTTTGAGATAGGACAAAGAGAGACCCGTCAAATGTGCCCCACCATAAAGGAGTCGTATAAATATTGAGAAGTGGAGTTTTAGAATTTAGATTCCTACTTACTTCACACCTATACTCGTAGCCAATGGACTGGAGTAGGGCTTCTTCTCCCTTCTCTCTTCATTTATCTCTCCATTCTCTTCTCTTTTCTTCTCCCTCTTCTTCTCTCTTCTGTCTTTGTTTCTTTCTCCGTTTTCTTGCGACTGGTCAGCTGGGCTCGATATGTTCGTGTTGATAACGTGTTGTGAGAAGAGAGAAGAGAACGGAGAGATAAACGAAGAGAGAATAGAGAAAAAGTCATGCTCTAGTCCATTCGTCATGGGTATAGGTATGAAGTAAGAAGGAATCTAAATTCCAAAACTCTATTTCTCAATATTATAATTAAATCTCCACGTTCTCTTCTCTCTTCTCACATGGATTAGGATTTCTCATAGATTGCTTAGGCCCTAAGTAAGCTTACCCTATAAATAATATATGACCCCTTTAGGGTGGGGCATATTTGACGGCTCTCTCTTTCTCCTATCTCATAACACGTTATCAGCACGAATATGTCGAGCCCAGCCGACCAGTCACAAAAAACAAAGAGAGAAATGAAGACAGAGGAGAGAGAAGAAGAAAGAAGAGAATGGAGATATAAACAAAGATAGAAGAGAGAAGAAGTCCTGCTCGAGTCCATTGACCACGGGTATAGGTGTGAAACAAGAAGGAATCAAAATTCCAAAACTCAACTTCTCAATAATATAATTAAATCTTTCTATTGTCTTCTCTCTTCTCCCATGGATTAGGGTTTCCCATAGATTGCTTAGGCCCTAAGCAAGCGTACCTTATAAATAATATACGACCCCTTTAGGGTGGAGCACATTTGACGGCGCTCAGTTTCTTCTATCTCATAATACGTTATCAGTACGAACATGTCGAGCCCAACCGACCAATTACAAGAAAACGGAGAGAGAAATGAAAACAAAAGAGAGAGAAGTAAAGAAAAGAGAACGAAGAGATAAACAAAGAGAGAAGAGAGAAGAGAGAAGAAGTCCTGCTCCAGTCTATTGGCCACAAGTATAGGTATGAAGTAAGAAGGAATCTTAATTCCAAAACTCCACAGAAGAGAGAGAAGAAGAGAGAAGAGAATAGAAAGATAAATAAAGAGAGAAAAGAGAAGAAGTCCTACTCTAGTCCATTGGCCACGGGTATAGGTGTGAAGTAAGAAGGAATCTAAACTTCAAAACTCCACTTTTGTCTTCGTTTCTCTCTCTATTTTCTTACGACTGGTCGGATAGGCTCGACATGTTCGTGCTGATAACGTGTTATAAGATGGGAGAAAGAGAAAGCATCAAACGTGCCCTACCCTAAAGGGGTCATATATTATTTATAGGGTAAGCTTACTTAGGGCCTAAGCAATCTATGAGAAACCCAAATCCATAGGAGAAGATAGAAGAGAACGGAGAAATAAAAGAAGACAGAAGAGAGAAGAAGTCCTGCTCTAGTCCATTGGCCACAGGTATATGTGTAAAGTTAGAAGGAATCTAAATTCCAAAACTCCACTTATGTCTTCATTTTCTCTCTATTTTTTTATGACTGGTCGGCTGGGCTTGACATGTTCGTGCTGATAATGTCTTGTAAGATGGGAGAAAGAAAGAGTCATCAAACGTTCCCCATCCTAAAGGGGTCGTATATTATTTATAAGATAAGATTACTTAGGGCCTAAGCAATCTATAGGAAACCCTAATCCATATGAGAGATAAAGAAGAGAACGGAGAGATTTAATTATATTATTGAGAAATAAAATTTTGGAATTTAGGTTCCTTCTTACTTCGTACCTATACCCGTGGTAAATGGACATAAGCATGACTTCTTCTCTCTTATCTCTTCCTTTATCTCTCTATTTTCTTCTCTCTTCTTCTCTTTTCTCACAACACGTTATCAGCATAAACATATCAACCCTAACCGACCAGTCGTAAAAAAACAAAGAGATAAACAAAAACAAAAGAGAGAGAAGAAGAGAGAAAAGAACAGAGAGAACGGAGAGATAAATGAAGAGAGAAGAAGACTTGCTCCAGTGCATTAGCCATGGGTATAGCCAGTGCATTGGCCACGGGTATAGGTGTGATGTAAGAATGAATCTAAAATCCAAAACTCCACTTCTCAATATTTATACGACCCCTTTAAGGTAGGGCATTTTGACGGCTCTCTCTTTGTCTTATCTCACAACACGTTACCAGCACGAATATTTCGAGCTCAACCGACCAGTCATAAGAAAATAGAGAGATAAACAAAGACAGAAGAGATAGAAAAAGAGAGAAGAGACCAGAGAGATAAACAAAGAGAGAAGAGAGAAGAAGTCCAGCTCTATTCCATTGGCCACGGTATAGGTGTGAAGTAAGAAAGAATCTAATAACGTGTTATAAGATGGGAGAAAGAGAGAGCCGTAAAACGTGCCCTATCCAAAAGGGGTCGTATATTATTTATGGTGTAAGCTTACTTAGGGCCTAAGCAATCTATAGAAAACCCTAATACATGGAAGAAGAGAAAAGAGCATGGAGAGATTAAAATTATATTATTAAGAAGTGGAGTTTTTGAATTTAGATTCCTTCTTACTTCACACCTATACCCATAGCGAATGGATTAGAGCAGGACTTCTTCTCTCTTCTTTCTTTATTTATCACTCTGTTCTCTTCTCTCTTCTTCTCTCTTCTCACAACACGTTATCGGCATGAATATGTCGAGCCCAGCCGACCAGTCATAAAAAAACAAAGAGAAAATGAAGATAGAAGTAAGAGAGAAACGAAGACAGAAGAGAGAGAAGAAGAGGGAAAAGAACTGAGAGATAAACAAAGAGAGAAGAGAGAAGAAGTCCTGCTCCAGTCTATTGGCCATGGGTATAGGTGTGAAGTAGGAAGGAATCTAAATTCCAAAACTCCACAGAAGCTTGTGAAGAACAGAGAAGAAAACAATGAGATAAATAAAGAGAGAAGAAGTCTTACTCTAGTTCATTATCCATCGTCGGATCTCTCCCTTGGAATAGGGTTTCCTATAGATTGTTTAGGCCCTAAATAAGCTTACCCTATAAATAATATAAAGGGTAGGGCATATTTGATGGCTCTCCCTTTCTCCCATCTTACAACACGTTATCAGTATAAACATGTCGAGCCCAGCCGTTAAATAATTCATTTATCTCTCCCTTCTCTTCTCTCTTCTTTCTTCTCTCTTCTCATAACACGTTATCAGCATGAACATGTCAAACCCAGTCGATCAGTCACAAGAAAACAAAGAGAGTATAGCTACTGTAAAGTAAGAAGGAATCAAAATTTCAAAACTCCACTACTCAATATTTTTACGACCCCTTTAGGGTGGGGTATATTTGACGGCTCTAGCTCTTTCCCATCTCACAATACATTATCAGCACATATCGATCCCAACCGACCAGTCATAAGAAAATAGAGAGAGAAACAAAGATAAAAGAGAAAAGAGAACAGAGAGATAAACGAAGATAGAAGGGAGAAGAAGTCCTGCTCCAGTCCAAAACACCATAGAAGAGAGAGAAGAAAAGAAAAGAAAATAGAGAGATAAATAAAGAGAGAATAGAGAAGAAGTCCTGCTCTAGTCCATTGGCCCGGGTATAGGTGTGAAGTAGAAGAAATCTAAAATCAAAAACTCCACTTCTGTCTTCGTTTCTCTCTTCATTTTCTTGCGACTGGTCAGCTGGGCTCGATATGTTCGTACTGATAATGTATTGTGAGATAGGACAAAGGGAGACCCGTCAAACGTGCCCCACCATAAAGGGGTCATATGACTATTAAGAAGTGGAGTTTTAGAATTTAGATTCCTTCTAACTTCACACCTATACCAGTGGCCAATGGACTAGAGCAGGGGTTTTTCTCCCTTCATTTATCTCTCCATTCTCTTCTTTCTGCTTCTGTCTTCTATCTTTGTTTCTCTCTCCGTTTTCTTGCGACTGGTCGGCTGGGCTCGACATGTTTGTGCTGATAATGTGTTGTGAGAAGAGAAAAGAAGAAAGAAGAGAACGGAGATATAAACGAAGAGAGAATAGAGAAGAAGTCCAGCTCCAGTCCATTCATCACGGGTATAGGTATGAAGTAAGATAAAATCTAAGTTCCAAAACTCTACTTCTCAATAATATAATTAAATTTTCCCGTTCTCCTCTCTCTTCTCTCATAGATTAGGGTTTTCATAGATTGCTTAGGCCCTAAGTAAGCTTAACCTATAAATAATATACGACCCCTTTAGGGTAGGGCACGTTTGACGGCTCTCTCTTTCTTCTATCTCATAATACGCTATCAGTATGAACAAGTCGAGCCAAGCCGACCAGTCGTAAGAAAACAGAGAAAGAAACAAAAACAGAGAAGAGAGAAGAAGAGAGAAGAGAACGGAGATATAAACGAAGATAGAAAATAGAAGAAGACCCGCTTCAGTACATTGGCCACGGGTATAGGTGTGAAGTAAGAAGGAATCTAAATTCCAAAACTCCACTTCTCAATAATATAATTAAATGTCTCCATTTTTTTCTCTCTTCTCCTATGGATTAGGGTTTCCCATAGATAGCTTAGGCCCTAAGTAAGCTTACCATATAAATAATATATGACCCCTTTAGTGTAGGGCACATTTGACGGTGCTCACTATCTTCTATCTCATAATACGTTATCAGCACAAACATGTCGAGCCTAACCGACCAATTATAAGAAAATAGAGAAAGAAGAAAAGAGAAGAGAACGAATAGATAAATAAAGAGAGAAGAGAAAAGAAGTTCTGCTCCAGTCCATTGGACACAAGTATAGGTATGAAGTAAGAAGGAATCTAAATTCCAAAACTCCACAGAAGAGAGAGAAGAAGAGAGAAGAGAATAAAGAGATAAATAAAGAGAGAAAAGAGAAGAAGTCCTACACCAGTCCATTGGCCACGGGTATAGGTGTGAAGTAAGAAGGAATCTAAACGTGTTTTCATACGACTGATCGGATGGGCTCGATATTTTCTTGCTGATAACGTGTTTTGAGATAGGAGAAAGAGAAAGCCGTCAAATATGCCCCACCCTAAAGGGGTCGTATATTATTTATAGAGTAAGCTTACTTAGGGTCTAAGCAATCTATGAGAAACCCTAATCTATGGGAGAAGATAGATGAAAATAGAGAAATAAATGAAGAGAGAAGAAGTCCTGCTCCAGTCCATTGGCCACGGGTATAGGTGTAAAGTTAGAAGGAATCTAAATTTTAAAACTCCACCTCTGTCTTTGTTTCTCTCTTCGTTTTCTTGCGACTGGTCGGCTGGGCTCGACATATTCGTGCTGATAATGTGTTGTGAGATGGGAGAAAGAGAGAGCCATCAAACTTTCCCCACCCTAAGGGAGTCGTAATTTATTTATAAGGTTAGCTTACTTAGGGCCTAAGCAATCTATAGGAAACACTAATCCATATGAGAGATCAAGAAGATAACGGAGATATTTAATTATATTATTGAGAAATAGTGTTTTGGAATTTTGGTTCCTTCTAACTTCATACATATACCCATGGTAAATGGACATAAGCAAGACTTCTTCTCTTTTTGTTTATCTCTCCGTTCTCTTCTCTCTTCTTCTCTCTTTTCACAATATGTTTTCAGCATAAACACGTCGATCCCAACCGACCAGTCGCAAAAAAATGAAAAGAAACGAACACAGAAAAGGGAAAAGAAGAGAAAAAAGAACGAAGAGATAAATGAAGAGAGAAGAGAGAAGAAGACATGCTTCAGTGCATTGGCCACAGGTATAGGTGTGAAGTAAGAAGGAATCTAAAATCCAAAACTTCACTTTATACGACCCCTTTAAGGTGGGGAATATTTGACGGCTCTCTCTTCCTCCCATCTCACAACACGTTATCAGCACGAATATTTTGAGCCCAACCAACCAGTCATAAGAAAACGGAGAGATAAATAAAGACAGAAGAGATAGAAGAAGAAAGAAGAGACCGGAAAGATAAACGAAGAGAGAAGAGAGAAGAAGTCCTGCTCTATTCCATTGGCCACGGGTATAGGTGAGATGTAAGAAAGAATCCGATAACGTGTTGTAAGGTCGGAGAAAATGAGAGCCGTCAAACATGCCCTATCCAAAAGGGATCGTATATTATTTATGGTGTAAGCTTACTTAGGGCCTAAGCAATCTATGGAAAACCCTAATCCATAGAAGAAGAGAGAAGAGAACGAAGAGATTATAGTTATATTATTGAGAAGTGGAGTTTTGGAATTTAGATTCCTTCTTACTTCACACCTATACCCATGGGGAATGGATTGGAGCAGGACTTCTTCTCTCTTCGTTTATCTCTCTGTTCTCTTATCTCTTCTTCTTTCTTCTCACAACACGTTATCAGCATGAATATGTCGAGCCCATCCGACCAGTCATAAGAAAACGAAGAGAGAAACGAAGATAAAAGAGAGAGAGAAACAAAGACAGAAGAGAGAGAAGAAGAGAGAAGAGAACGGAGAGATAAATAAAGGAAAAAGAGAAAAGAAGTCCTTCTCCAGTCCATTTGCCACGGGTAAAGGTGTGAAGTAAGGCGGAATTTAAATTCCAAAACTCTACAGAAGATTGAGAAGAAGAAAGAAGAGAACAGAGAGATAAATGATGAGAGAAGAGTCCGACTCTAGTTCATTATCCATCGTCGGATCTCTCCCTTGGAATAGGGTTTTCCATAGATTGCTTAGGCCCTAAGTAAGCTTACCCTATAAATAATATAATGGGTGGGGCAAATTTAACGGCTCTCTCTTTCTCCTATCTTACAACACGTTATCAGCACGAACATATCAAGCCCAGCCGTTAAATAATTCATTTATCTCTTCGTTCTCTTCTCTCTTCACTCTTCTTACAACACGTTATCAGTATAAACATGTCGAGCCTATCAGACCAGTCATAAAAAAACAGAGAGAAAAATAAAGACAAAAGAGAGAAAAGAAGAAGAAAGAGAACAAAGAGATAAACAAAGAGAGAAGAAGTCCTACTCTAGGCCATTGACCACAGGTATAGCTGTGAAGTAAGAAGGAATCTAAATTCCAAAACTCTACTTCTTAATATTTATACGACCCCTTTAGGGTGGGGCATGTTTGATAGCTCTCTCTTTCTTCCATCTTATATCACGTTATCAGCATGAACATGTCGAGCCCAGTCGACCAGTCATAAGAAAATAGATTGAGAAATAAAGACAGAAGAAAGAGAAGAAAAGATAAGATAACAGAGAGTTAAACGAAGATAGAATATAGAAAAAGTCCTACTCCAGTCCATTGGCCAAGGGTATAAGAGTGCAGTAAGAAGGAATCTAAATTCCAAAACTCCACAGAAGAGAAAGAAGAAGAGAGAAAAGAACGGAGAGAGAAATAAAGAGCTAAGAATGAAGAAGTCCTGCTCTGATCCATTGACCATGAGTATATGTGTGAAGTAAGAAGGAATCTAAAATCCAAAACTCTACTTCTATCTTTCTTTCTCTCTTCGTTTTCTTGTGACTGATCGGCTGGGCTCGACATGTTCGTGGCGATAACGTGTTATAAGATGGGAGAAAGAGAGAGATGTCAAACGTGCCCCACCATAAAGGGGTCATATAAATATTGAGAAGTGGAGTTTTGAAATTTCAATTCCTTCTTACTTTACACCTATACCCATGGCCATTGTACTGGAGCAGGGCTTCTTCTCTCTTCTCTCTTTATTTATCTCTCCGTTCTTTTCTCTCTTCTTCTCCCTCTTTTGTCTTTATTTCTCTCTCCGTTTTCTTGTGACTGGTCGGTTGGGCTGGACATGTTGATACTGATAATATATTGTGAGAAGAGAGAAGATAACAGAGAGATAAATAAAGAAAGAAGAGAGAAGAAGTCCTGCCCCAGTCCATTTGCCAAGGGTATAGGTGTGAAGTAAGAAGGAATCTAAATTCCAAAACCCCACTTCTCAATAATATAATTAAATCTCCCCGTTCTTTTCTCTCTTCTCCTATGGATTAAGGTTTCCCATAAATTGCTTAGGCCCTAAGTAAGCTTAACCTATAAATAATATACGACCCTTTTAGGGTGGGGCATATTTGACGGCTCTCTCTTTCTTCCATCCCACAACATGTTATAAGTATGAATATATCAAGCCCAGCCGACCAGTCGCAAGAAAACAGAGAGAGGGATGAAGACAGAGAAGAGAAAAGAAGAGGGAAGAGAATGGAGAAATAAACGAAGTTAGAAAAGAGAAGAAGTTCTGCTCCAGTTCATTGGCCACGGATATTGGTATGAAGTAAGAAAGAATCTAAATTCCAAAACTCCACTTCTTAATAATATAATTAAATCTTTCCATTCTCTTCTCTATTCTCCCATGGATTTGGGTTTCCTATAGATTACTTAGGCCCTAACTAAGCTAATCCTATAAATAAAATACGACCCTTTTAGGGTGGGACACATTTGGCGTCTCTTACTTTCTCCCTTCTCACAACACATTATCAGCATGAACATGCCAAGGCCAACCGACCAGTTACAAGAAAACGGAGAGAGAAATGAAGACAAAAGAGAGAAAAGAAGAGAGAAGACAACGGAGAAATAAATGAAGTGAGAAGAGAGAAGAAGTCCTGCTCTAGTCCATTGGCCACGAGTATAGGTGTGAAATAAGAAGGAATCTAAATTTCAAAACACCACTTCGTAATAGTATTATCTCAATGTTATTATGATTATCATAGTAATATTACTATAAATATTTTAATTAAATTTATCATTTGTTTAATTATTAAATAATTTAATAATTTAAATAATTTAATACTTAAGTTTTTAGAAAAATAATTAATTAAATATAATTATTATAGTTTAAATAGTTATTGAATTATTTAAATAAAATGAACTATTGCGAAGTGGAGTTTTTGGAATTTAGATTCCTTCTTACTTCACACATATACCCGTGGCTAATAGACTGGAGCAGGACTTCTTCTCTCTTCATTTATCTCTCTGTTCTATTCTCTCTTATTCTTTCTCTTCCGTGGAGTTTCGAAATTTAGATTCCTTCTTACTTCACACCTATACCCCTGACGAATGGACTGGAGCACGACTTCTTCTCTCTTGTTTCTCAATATTTATTTAATAAGTTTACTTTTTATTATTAATATTAAAAAAATAATTAAATAACTATATAATTTAATAATTTAATTAATTAATTATTTTACTAAATACTTAATTAATAACTATTTAAATTATTAAATTATTTAAAAATTAAATAAATGATTAAAGTAATATTAGTATGATAATCATAATAATATTAAGATGATACTATTAAGAAGTCGAGTTTTGGAATTTATATTTCTTCTTACTTCATACCTATACCCATGGAGAATTGATTGGAGCAGGACTTCTTTTCTCTTCATTTATCTCTCCGTTCTCTTCTCTCTTCTTCTTTCTCTTCTATTTATGTTTCTCTCTCTGTTTTCTTCTATTTTCTTCTCTCTTCTGTCTTCATTTCTCTTTCCCATAGATTACTTAGGCCCTAAGTTAGTTTACCCTATAAATAATATATGATATTTTTTAGGGTGGGGCATATTTGATGGCTCTCTCTTTTTCCCATCTCAAAATATGTTAAGAGCACGAACATATCGAGCCCAACCGACCAGTCACAAGAAAACGGAGAGAGAAACAAAGATAGAAAAGAGAGAAAAAAAGAGAAGAGAATGGAGAGATAAACGAAGAAAGAAGACAAAAGAAGAGCGAAGAGAACGGAGAAATAAACGAAGATAGAAGAGAACGGAGAGATAAACGAAGAGAGAAGAGAGAAGAAGTCCTACTCCGGTCCATTGGCCATGGGTATAGGTGTGAAGTAAGAAGGAATCTAAATTCCAAAACTCCACTTCTCAATATTTATATGACCCCTTTAGGGTGGGGCACATTTGACGTCTCTCTATTTCTCCTATTTCACAACACATTATCGGTAAGAACATGTCGAGCACAGCCGGCCAATCACAAGAAAATAGAGAGAGAAACAAATACAGAAGTAAAGTTTTGGAATTTAGATTCTTTCTTACTTCACACCTATACCCATCGCCAATGAACTAGAGCATGACTTCTTCTCTCTTCTCTTTTCGTTTATCTCTTCATTCTCTTCTCTTTTCTTCTCTCTCTTTTGTCTTCATTTCTCTCTTTGTTTTCTTATTACTGGTCGGCTGGGCTCGACATGTTCGTGCTGATAACGTTTTGTGAGATGGGAGAAAGAGAGAGCCGTTTAACGTGCCCCACCCTAAAGGGGTCTTATATTATTTATAGGGTAAGTGTTATGAGATTGGAGAAAGAGAGAGCTGTCAAACGTGCCCCACCCTAAAGGGGTCGTATAAATTTTGAGAAGTGCAGATTAGTAATTTAGATTCCTTCTTACTCACACCTATATCTGTAGTGAATGGACTGGAGCAGGACTTCTTCGCTCTTCTCTCTTTTTGTTTATCTCTTCGTTCTCTTCTCACTTCTTCTCTCTCTTCTGTCTTCATTTCCCTCACCGTTTTCTTCACGAATATATATTAGTTAAATAACATGGAGCAGGATTTCTTCTCTCTTATCTTTTTATTTATCTTTCTATTCTCTTCTCTCTTATTCTCTCTTCTCACAACACATTATCAGCATGAATATGTCGAGCCCAGCTGACCAGTCATAAGAAAACAGAGAGAAAAATGAACACAGAAGAGAGAGAAGAAGTGAATAGAGAATAAAGAGATAAACGAAGAGAGAAGAGAGAAGAAGTTCCGCTCCAATGCATTGGCCACGGGTATAGCTGTGGAGTAAGAAGTAATCTAAATTCCAAAACTCCACTTTTTAATATTTATACGACCCCTTTAGGATGCGGCATGTTTGACGGCTCTCTCTTTCTCCCATCTCAAAACACGTTATTAGCACAAAGACAAAAGAGAGAAAAGAAGAAAGAAAAGAACGGAGAGATAAACGAAGATAAAAGAGAGAAGTCATGCTCCAATCCATTGGCCAAGGGTATAGGTATGAAGTAAGAAAGAATCTAAATTCTAAAACTCCACAGAAGAAAGGAAAGAAGAAAGAAGAGAATGGAAAGATAAATAAAGAGAGAAGAGAGAAGCAGAGAAGTCATGCTTCTGTCTTCATTTTCTTGCGACTGGTCTGGTGGGCATGACATGTTCGTGCTAATAACGTGTTGTGAGATGAAAGAAATAGAGTCATTAAACGTGCCCTACCAAAAAGGTGTCGTATAAATATTAAGAAGTAGAGTTTTGGAATTTAGATTCCTTCTTACTTCACACCTATACCTGTGGCCAATGGACTAGAGTAGGGCTTCTTCTCTCTTCATTTATCTCTCTGTTCTGTCTTCGTTCTCTTCTCTTTTCTTCTCTCTCTTCTATCTTCGTTTCTCTCTCTGTTTTCTTGCGACTGGTCGGCTGGGTTCCATATGTTCATGCTGATAACGTATTGTAAGAAGAGAGAAGAGAACGGAAAGATAAAAAAAAAGAGAAGAGAGAAGAAGTCATGCTCTAGTCCATTCACCATGGGTATAGGTGTGAAGTTAGAAGGAATCTAAATTCCAAAACTCCACTTCTTAATAATTTAATTAAATCTCCCCATTCTCTTCTCTCTTCTCCTATAGATTATGGTTTTTTATAGATTGCTTATGCCCTAAGTAAGCTTACCCTATAAATAATATACGACCCCATTAGGGTGGGACACGTTTGATGACTTTTTCTTTCTTCTATCTCATAACACGTTATCAGCACGAACATGTGGAGCTCAGCCGACCAATCGTATGAAAATGGAGAGAGAAACGAAGACAGAGAAGGGAAAATAAGAGAGAAGAGAACGAAGAGATAAACAAAGATAGAAGAGAAAAGAAGTCCTTCTCGAATCCATTAGCCACAGGTATAGGTGTGAAGTAAGAAGGAATCTAAATTCCAAAACTCCACTTCTTAATAATATAATTAAATCTCTCCATTCTTTTCTCTCTTCACCCATAGATTAGGGTTTTCCATAGATTGCTTAGGCCCTAAGTAAGCTTACCCTATAAATAATATATTACCCCTTTAGGGTAGGGCACGTTTGACGGCTCTCACTTTCTCCCATCTTACAATACGTTATCAATACGAACATGTCAAGCCCAACCGACCAGTCACAAGAAAACAAAGACAGAAATGAAGACAGAAGAGAGAAGAGAATGAAGAGATAAACAAAGAGAGATGAGAGAAGAAGTCTTGCTCCAGTCCATTGGCTATGGGTGCAAATTTTAGCCGAAAGCTTCACAAATAGGGGGACCCACCAACCCTGCCTGTGGGGTCCACAAAGACGACAACGGGACCCACTAGCCCTGCCTATAGGATCCACAAAGATGATAGCAGGACCCACCAGCCCTACCTATGGGGTCCATCGAGGTAACGACAGGACCCACCGACCCTGCCTGTGGGGTCCGTCGAGATGACGACGGGACCCACCAGTCCTGCCTGTGGGTCTACCGAGATGACATCGGGACCCATCAACCCCGCCGGGATTCAGGCAACAGCTGCAAAAACTACCCTTTACTCAGGTTTCCCTTCAAGAAAAATCTATAAATAGCAGACCCAACGAGTGTACTAGAAAAAATCAGATCTCTGATTTTTGAATCAGACTTTCAAAAAACCTAGAGCTCTCATATTCTAACCCTTCGATCTTTTTTTCAAAGAGATTAGTGAAACTCGGCCTGTTGAGGTCACTTTGAAAAAAGTGTTAGTGAATTTAGGTTGCACCTTATAGCACGGAGACGTAGGTTTCGGCTGAACTCTAATATCATATCTTGTGTCAATCTCCTCTCTCTTCTTATTAAAAATTTGAATTCAAAGGCACTAACAAGCAACATCCAAATCAACAATCTAGACTAAAGTTCGATCAGCCCTTCGACTCGACTTGATTGACTGGTTGTATGGAATCTTCGGGTCTGGTGGGTCCGCTGTCGTCTTTGTGGACCCCACAAGCAGGGCTGGTGGGTCCCACTGTCATCTTTGTAGATCCCACAGGCAGTGCTAGTGGGTCCCGCTGTCATCTTTGTGGACCCCACAGGCAGGGCTGGTAGGTCCCGCTATTTGTGAGCCTTTCGACTAAAATTTACACCCATATTGGCCATGGGTATAGGTGTGAAGTAAGAAGGAATCTAAATTTCAAAACTCCACAAAAAGGAGAGAAGAAGATAGAAGATAATGGAGAGATAAATAAAGAGAGAAAAGAGAAGGAGTCCTACTCCAGTCCATTGGCCATGGGTATAGGTGTGAAGTAAGAAGGAATCTAAATCCCAAAACTTTACTTTTGTCTTCGTTTCTCTCTACGTTTTCTTGCGACTGGTCGGTTGGGCTCGACATGTTCGTGCTGATAATATGTTATAAGATGTAAGAAAGAGAGAGTCGTCAAACGTGCCCCACCCTAAAGGGCTCGTATATTATTTATAGGGTAAGCTTACTTAGAGCTTAAACAATCTATGAGAAATCCTAATCCATGGGAGAAGAGAGAAGAGAACGGAGAGATAAACGAAGAGAGAAGAAGTCCTGCTCCAGTCCATTGGCCACGGGTATAGGTGTGAAGTAAGAAGGAATCTAAATTCCAAAACTCCACTTCTGTCTTCGTTTCTCTCTCCATTTTCTTGCGACTGGTCGGCTGGGCTTGACATGTTCGTGCTGATAACGTGTTGTGAGATAGGAGAAAGAAAAAGCCATCAAATGTGCCCCACCCTAAAAGGGTCGTATATTATTTATAAGGTAAGCTTACTTAGGGCCTAAGCAATCTATAGGAAATACTAATCCATAAGAGTGATCAAGAAGAGAATAGAGAGATTTAATTATATTATTGAGAAATAGAGTTTTGGAATTTAGATTCCTTTTTACTTTATACCTATATCTGTGGAAAATAGATTGGAGCCGGACTTTCTCTCTTCTCTCTTCATTTATCTCTCCGTTCTCTTCTCTCTTCTTCTCTCTTCTCACAATATATTATCAGCATGACCATGTCGAGCCCAACCGACTAGTCCCAAAAAAATGGGAGGGAAATTAAGACAGAAGAGAGAGAAGAAGAGAGAAGAGAACAGAGAGATAAATAAAGAGAGAAGACTTGCTCTATTGCATTAACCACGGGTATAGGTGTGAAGTAAGAAGGAATCTAAATTCAAAAACTCTAGTTTTCAATATTTATTTGACCCATTTAGAGTAGGGCACGTTTGACGGCCCTCCCATTCTTCCATCTCACAATACGTTATCAGCACGAACATGTCAAGCCTAACCAACCAGTCACAAGAAAACAGAGAGAGAAACGAAGACTGAAAAGAGAGAAGAAGAGAGAAGAGAACGGAGAGATAAACATGAGAGAAGAAGTCCTGCTCCAGTCCATTAGCCACGGGTATCGATGTGAAGTAAGAAGGAATCTAAATTCCAAAACTCCATAGAAGAGAGAGAAGAGAACGGAGAGATAAATAAAGAGAGAAGAGAGAAAAAGTCATGCTCTATTTTATTATCCACTGTCGGATTTCTTCCATGGATTAGGATTTCCTATAGATTGCTTAGGCCCTAAGTAAGCTTACCCTATAAATAATATACGATCCCTTTAGGTTGTGGCACATTTGATGGCTCTCTCTTTCTCCCATCTTACAATACGTTATCAGTACGAATATATTGAGCATAGCCGTTAAATAATCCATTTATCTCTCTGTTCTCTTCTCTCTTCTTCTCTCTTCTCACAATACGTTATCAACACGAACATGTCGAGCCCAGCCGACCAGTCACAAGAAAACATAGAGAAAAACGAAGACAGAAAAGAGAGAAGAAGAGAGAAGATAACAGAGAGAAACGAAGAGAAAAGAGAGATGAGAGAAGAAGTCATGTTTGAGTCCATTTGCCACGGGTTTAGGTGTGAAGTAAGAAGGAATATAAATTTCAAAACTCCACTTTTGTCTTCGTTTCTCTCTCCATTTTCTTTGACTAGTCGGTTGGGCTCAACATATTTGTACTGATAATGTATTGTGAGATAGAAGAAAGAGAGAGCTGTCAAACATGCCCCACCGAAAAGGGGTCATAAATTATTTATAGGGTAAGCATACTTAGGGCCTAAGCAATCTATGGGAAACTTTAATCCATAGGAGAAGAGAACGAAGAGATTTAATTATATTTTTGAGAATTAGAGTTTTTGAATTTAGATTCTTTCTTACTTCACACCTATACTGCTGATAACATATTGTGAGATGGGAGAAGAAGAGAGAAAAGAATAGAGAGATAAACTAAGAGAGAAGAGACAAAAAGTCATGCTCCAGTCCATTGGCCATGAGTATAGATGTGAAGTAAAATAATTAAATTAAAATAACTAATTAATTATTTAATAACTAATTAGAGCCGACCAGTATTCATTTTTTATAATCCATGGGTGAAGAGAGAAGAGAATAAAGAGATTTAATTATATTATATAGAAGTTGAGTTTTGAAATTTAGATTCCTTCTTACTTCACACATATACCTGTGGCGAATAGACTGGAGCAGGACTTCTTCTCTCTTCTCTCTTCGTTTATCTTTTTGTTCTCTTCTCTCTTCTTCTCTCTCTTCTCTCTTCGTTTATCTTTTTGTTCTTTTTTCTCCAGCTCCAGTCCATTCGCTACGGGTATAGGTGTGAAGCAAGAAGGAATCTAAGTTCCAAAACTTCACTTTTGACTTTGTTTCTCTCACTATTTTCTTATGACTGGTCGGCTGGCCTCGATATGTTCGTACTGATAATGTATTGTGAGATGGGAGAAAGAGAGAAAAGAACAGAGAGATAAACGAAGAGAGAAGAGAGAAAAGAGAAGAAGTCCTACTCTAGTCTATTCACCATGGGTACAGGTGTGAAGTAAAAAGAAATCTAAATTTCAAAACTCTATAGTAGAGAGAGAAGAAGAGAGAAAAGAACGAAGAGATTTAATTATATTATTAAGAAGTGAAATTTTGGAATTTAGATTCCTTCTTCATACCTATACCCGTGGTGAATAGATTAGAGAAGGACTTCTTCTCTCTTCTCTCTTCTCTCTTTATTTATCTCTCTGTTCTCTTCTCTCTTCTTATAACACGTTATCAGCACGAACATGTCGAGCCCAGCTGACCAGTCATAATAAAACGAAGAGAGAAATAAAGACAGAAGAGAGCAAAGAAGAGAGAAGAGAATAGAAAGATAAACGAAGTGAAAAGAGAGAAGAAGTCCTGCTCCAGTCCATTGGCCACCGGTATAGGTGTGAAGTAAGAAGGAATCTAAATTCTAAAAACTCCACAAAAGAGAGCGAAGAAGAGAACGGAAAGAAGAAGTTCTTCTCTCTCTATTTTCTTATGACTGGTCGGTTGGGATCGACAAGCTCATGCTGATAACCTGTTGTGAGAAGAGAAAAGAAGAGAAAAGAGAATAGAGAGATAAACAAAGAGAGAAGAGAGAAGAAGTCCTGCTCCAGTCCATTCACCATGGGTATAGGTGTGAAGTAAGAAGGAATCTAAATTCCAAAACTGTACTTCTGAATAATGTAATTAAATCTCTCCGTTCTCTTTTTTCTTCTCCTATGGATTAGATTTCTTATAGATTTCTTAGGCTCTAAGTAAGCTTACACTATAAATCATATACGACCCTTTTAGGGTGGGGCACATTTGATGGCTCTTTCTTTCTCCCATCTCACAACACGTTATCAGCACGAACATGTTGAGCCCAGCCGACCGGTCACCAAAAAACGGAGAGAGAAATAAAGGCAGAAGTAAAGTTTTCAAATATAGATTCCTTCTTACTTCACACCTATACCCGTAGCCTATGGATTAGAGCAGAACTTCTTCTCTCTTTATTTATCTCTCTATTCGCTTCTCTTTTTTTCTCTCTTCTGTTTTTGTTTCTCTCTCTGTTTTCTTACGACTGGTCGGCTGGGCTTGACATGCTCGTGTTATTAACACATTGTAAGATAGGAGAAAAAGAGAGCCGTCAAACGTGTCCCACCCTAAAGGGGTTGTATATTATTTATAGGGTAAGAATGGAAAGAGAAACAAAGATAGAAGAGAGAAGAGGAGAGAAGAGAATGAAGAGATAAATAAAGAGTGAAGAAAGAAGAAGTCCTGCTTTAGTCCATTGGACATATTTGATGGCTCTCTTTCTTTCTCCCATCTCACAATATATTATGAGCATGAACATGTCGAACCCAATCGATCAGTCACAAAAAACGGAGAGAAACAAATATAGAAGTGAAGATTTGGAATTTAGATTCCTTCTTATTTCACACCTATACCTGTGGCGAATAGATTGGAGCAGAACTTCTTCTCTCTTATATCTTCGTTTATATCTTCGTTCTTATCTCTCTTCTTCTCTCTTCTCACAACACGTTATCAGCATGAATATATCGAGGCCAGTCGACCTGTCACAAGAAAATAGAGGGAGAAACAAAGGTAAAAGTGGAGTTTTGGAATTTAGATAACTTCTTACTTCACACATATACCCATGCTAATGGACTAGAGCAGGTCTTCTTCTCTCTTCACTTTTCGTTTATCTTTTTGTTCTTTTCTCACTTCTTCTCTCTCTTCTATCTTTATTTCTTTCTCCGTTTTCTTGTGACTGGTCGGCCGGGCTCGATATATTCGTGCTGATAACATGTTGTGAGATGGAAGAAAAAGAGAGCCATCAAACATGCCCCACCCTAAAGGGGTCATATATTATTTATAGGGTAAGCTTACTTAAGGCCAAAGCAATCTATATAAAACCCTTATCCATAGAAGAAGAGAGAAGAGAATGGAGAGATTTAATAATATTATTGAGAAGTGGAGTTATGGAATTTAGATTCCTTTTTACTTTACACCTATACTCATGGCGAATTGACTGGAGCATGACTTCTTCTCTCTTCTCTCTTCATTTATCTCACCGTTCTCTTCTCTCTTGTTCTTTCTCTTCTATGGAGTTTTAGAATTTAGATTCCTTCTTACTTCACAAGCTTACCCTATAAATAATATGTTATCAGCATGAATATGTCAAGCCCAGCCGACCATGTCAAGCCTAGCCGACCAGTCACAAGAAAATGGAAAGATAAACGAAGATAGAAGAGAGAGAAGAAGAGAGAAGTAAACGAAGAGATAAACAAAGAGAGAAGAGAGAAGATGTCCTGCTCCAGTCCATTAGCCACGGGTATAGGTGTGAAGTAAGAATGAATCTAAATTCAAAAACTCCATGGAAGAGAGAAAAGAGAGAAAAGAACATAGAGATAAATAAAAAGAGAAGAGAGAAGAAGTCTTGCTCTAGTTATTAGCCATGGGTTTAGGTCAGAGGTAAGAAGGAATCTAAATTCCCAAACTCCACTTCTGTCTTTGTTTCTCTCTCTGTTTTCTTACATCTGGTCGGTTGGGCTCGATATATTCGTACTGATAATGTATTGTGAGATGGAAGAAAGAGAGAGCCGTCAAATGTTCCCCACATTAAAGGGTTCGTATAAATATTGAAAAGTGGAGTTTTGGAATTTAGATTCCTTCTTACTTTACACCAATACTCATGGCCAATAGATTATAATAGGACTTTTTCTCTCTTCTCTGTTCGTTTATCTCTTTGTTCTTTTCTCTCTTCTTTTGTCTTCATTTCTCTCTTCATTTTCTTGTGACTGGTCGGCTGGGCTTAATATGTTCGTGTTGATAACGAGTTATGAAATAGGAGAAAGTGATATTCATCAAACATGCCCCACCCAAATAGGGTCGTATAAATATTGAGAAGTAGAGTTTTAGAATTTAGATTCCTTCTTACTTTATACCCATACCCGTGGTGAATGGACTAGAGCATGACTTCTTCTCTCTTCTCTCTTTTTTTATCTCTCCGTTCTTTTCTTCCTTCTTCTCTCTCTTCTGTCTTCATTTCTCTCTCTCTTTTCTTGTGCCTGGTTGGCTGGGCTCAACATGTTCGTGCTGATAATATATTGTGAGATGGAAGAAAGAGAGAGCCGTCAAACGTGCCCCACCTTAAAAGGGTCGTATATTATTTATAGGGTAAACTTAATTAGGGCCTAAGCAATCTATAAGATACCCTAATCTATGGGAGAGATTCGACGGTGGACAGCCATCTGACCGAACGATCACATAACAAGTGTAATGTTTTCAAGTTTTTTAAAGAAAAATATATATTATTTTTAAAGCAAAAAATTCGGGTATGCCTCATCTTCCTTCTTTATTTCATATTATTTGATAAATTAAATAGTTAAATAGATAAATAATTAAATAAATATTTAACTATCTATATAATTAAATAATTAATTATTTAAATAATTTATATATTATGTAAATATTAAAATAAATAAATATATATTTAATTATTTAAAAAATTTCTTAAGTTATTTAAAAAAATATTTTATTATTTATATATTAAAATAATTAATTAATTATTTAAATAATAAGTAAATAGTTTTTGAATTACAGTTTTATTTTATTACTAAATTAAATAATAAGTTTTTTAATTATTTTAATTAATATTTTATAATGTATTTTATTTATTTTTTATTTAACTATAAAAAAATTTAATAATTAAATTATTTATTTATTTAAGTAAATAATCTATTTAATATAATTCTTCAATAAATATTTTTTATATATTTAAATATTTATCTAATTATTTAATTATTTAAAAATAAAATAATAAATAAATAAATAACTAATAAAATGAATTAATAAATTTATTAAATTATTAAATTATTATTTCTTTATTTAATAATTTAAATAATTACCTAATTTAATTACTTAATAATATAATAATAAATAAATAAATAGAATAATAAATTTAATTAAATAAATTATTTATTTTACAAAAAACTTAATTATTAAATTATTTAAATTATTTAATAATTAATTAATTTAATTAAAAATATTATAGTAATATTACTATGATAATCATAATAACGTTGAGATGATACTATTGAGAAGTAGAGTTTTGAAATATAGATTCCTTCTTACTTCACACCTATACCCGTGGCGAATGGACTGGAGCATGACTTCTTCTCTCTTCTCTCTTTGTTTATCTCTCCGTTCTCTTCTATCTTCTTCTCTCTTCTCATAATATGTTATCAGCTTGAATATGTTGAGCCCAGCCGACCAGTCACAAGAAAACAGAGAGTGGAACAACGATAGAAGTAGAGTTTTGGAATTTAGATTCCTTCTTACTTCACACCTATACCCATGGCCAATGGACTGGAGTAGGACTTCTTCTCTCTTCTCTCTTTGTTTATCTTATCGTTTTCTTCTCTCTTCTTCTGTCTTCGTTTCTCTCTCCTTTTTCTTGTGGCTGGTTGGCTGGGCACGATATGTTCGTGCTGATAACGTATTATGAGATGGGAGAATGAGAGAGCCATCAAATGTGTCCCATCCTAAAGGGGTTGTATATTATTTATAGGGTAAGCTTACTTAGGGCCTAAGCAATCTATAGGAAACCCTAATCTATAGGAGAAGAGAGATAAGAATAGAGAGTTTTAATAATATTATTGAGAAGTAGAGTTTAGGAATTTAGATTCCTTCTTACTTCACACCTATACCTGTGGTGAATGGACTAGAGCAGGACTTCTTCTCTCTTCTCTCTTCATTTATCTCTCCGTTCTCTTCTCTCTTCTTCTCTCTCTTCTGCGGAGTTTTAGAATTTAGATTCCTTCTTACTTCACAAGTTTGTCGTATAAATAATATACGATCCCTTTAGGGTGGGGCACGTTTGACGGCTCTCTCTTTCTACCATACGTTATCGATACGAACATGTCGAGCCCAGCCGACCAGTCATAAGAAAATAGAGAGAGAAACAAAGACAGAAGTGAGAGAAGAAGAGAGAAGAGAATGGAGAGATAATAGAAAAAAGAAAAAAGAAGAAGTCCTGCTCCAGTCCATTAGCCACGGGTGTAGATGTGAAGTAACAAGGAATCTAAATTTCAAAACTCCGAAGAAGAGATAGAAAAAGAGAGAAGAGAACGAAAAGATAAATGAAGAGAGAAGAGAGAAGAAGTCCTGTTCCAGTCCATTTGCCATGGGTATAAGTATGATGTAAGAAGGAATATAAATTCCAAAACTCCACTTCTGCTTCGTTTCTCTCTTCGTTTTCTTACAACTAGTCAGCTGGGCTCAACATGTTTATGCTGATAATGTGTTGTGCGATAGGAGAAAGAGGGAGCCATCAAACGTGCCCTATAATAAAGGGGTCATATAAATATTGAGAGGTTTTGTTTTGAAATTTAGATTCCTTCTTACTTCACACCTATACTCGTGGCCAATGGACTGGAGCAAGACTTCTTCTCTCTTTATTTATCTCTTCGTTCTCTTCTTTCTTCTTCTTTCTCTTCTATCTTCGTTTCTCTCTCCGTTTTATTGTGATTGGTCGGCTGGGCTCGACATGTTCGTGCTGATAACTTGTTATGAGATGGGAAAAAAAGAAAGCTATCAAATATTCCCCACCCTAAAGGGGTCGTATAAATATTGAGAAGTGAAGTTTTGGAATTTAGATTCCTTCTTACTCCACACCTATACCCGTTGCCAATGGACTAGAGCATGACTTCTTCTCTCTTCTCTCTTCGTTTATTTCTCCGTTATCTTCTCTCTCTTCTTTTTTCGTTTCTCTCTTTATTTTCTTGTGACTGATCGGCTGGGCTTGATATGTTCGTACTGATAACGTATTGTGAGATAGGAAAAAGAGAGAGATATCAAATGTGCCCTACTCTAAAGGGGTGGTACATTATTTATAGGGTAAGCTTGCTTAGGGCCTAAACAATCTATGGGAAACCCTAATCCATGGGAGAAGAGAGAAAAGAACAGAGAGATTTAATTATATTATTGAGAAGTAGAGTTTTGGAATTTAGAATCTTTCTTACTTCACGCCTATACCTGCGGCCAATGGACAGGAGAAGGACTTCCTCTCTCTTCTCTCTTTGTTTATCTCTCCATTCTCTTCTCTCTTCTTCTCTCTTTTCTGTCTTCGTTTCTTTCTCTGTTTTTTTGTGACTGGTCAGCTGGGCTCGATATGTTCATGCTGATAACGTGTTGTGAGATAGAAGATTGCTTATTTATTTTATTTATTTTAGGTAATATTTTTTAAAATATTATAAAGTATATAGTTTCTTTAAATATTCAAATAGTATTATCTTAATGTTATTATTTAAATATTTAATTATAAAATATTACAACTGTTATAAAATTATTCGATCGGATCGCTGTCCACCCTCAGATCCCTTCCATGGATTAGGGTTTCCCATAGATTGCATAGGCCCTAAGTAAGCTCACCCTATAAATAATATACGACCCATTTAGGGTGGGGTACGTTTGACGTCACTCTCTTTTTCCCATCGCACAACACGTTATCAGCACGAACATGTCGAGCCCAGCCGACCAGTCACAAGAAAACGGAGAGAGAAACGAAGATAGAAGAGAGAAAAGAAGGGAAAAAAGAATGGAGAGATAAACAAAGAGAGAAGAGAGAAGAATTCTTGCTCCAGTCCATTCGCCATGGGTATAGGTGTGAAGTAAGAAGGAATCTAAATTCCAAAACTCCTCTTCTCAATATTGATACGACACCTTTAGGGTGGGGCATGTTTGACGACTCTTTCTTTCTCCTATCTCACAACACGTTATCAGCACGAATATGTTGAGCCCAGCCGGCCAGTCACAAGAAATTAGAAAGAGAAACAAAGACAGAAGAAAGAAGAGAACAGAGAGATAAACGAAGAAAGAAGAAGTCTTGCTCCAGTCCATTGGCCATGGTTATAGGTGTGAAGTAAGAAGGAATCTAATTAGGGTGGGGCAAGTTTAACGGCTCTCTGTTTCTCCCATCTAACAACACATTATCAGCATGAACATATCGAGCCCAGCCTACCAGTCACAAGAAAACAGAGAAAGAAATGAAGACAGAAGAGAGAAAAGAAGAGAGAAGAGAACAGAAAGATAAACAAAGAGAGAAGAGAGAGGAAGTCCTGCTCCAGTCCATTAGTCGTGGGTATAGACATGAAGTAAGAAAGATTCTAAATTCCAAAACTCCACTTCTCAATAATATAATTAAATCTCTCTGTTCTCTTCTCTCTTCTCCTATGGATTAGGGTTTCCCATAGATTGCTTAGGTCCTAAGCAAGCTTACCCTATAAATAATATACCATCCCTTTAGAGTAGGGCATATTTGACAGCTCTCTCTTTTTCCTATCTCAGAATACATTATCAGTATGAACATATCGAGCTCAACCGATCAGTCACAAGAAAATGAAGAGAGAAACAAAAACAGAAGAGAGAGAAGATAACGGAGAAATAAACAAAGAGAGAAGAGCGAAGAAGTCATGCTCCAGTCCATTAGCCACAGGTATAGGTGTGAAGTAAGAAGGAATCTAAATTCCAAAACTTCACTTCTTAATATTTATACGACCCCTTTAGGGTGGGGCATATTTGATGGCTTTCTCTTTCTCCCATCTCACAACACTTTATCAGCACGAACATGTCGAGCCCAGCTGACCAATCATAAGAAAACGGAGAGAGAAACAAAGATAGAAGAGAAAGAAGAAGAAAGAAGAGAACGAAGAGATAAATAAAGAGAGAAGAGAGAAGAAGTCTTGCTCCAGTCAATTGGCCACAGGTATAGGTGTGAAGTAAGAAGGAATTTAAATTTCAAAACTCCACTTCTCAATATTTATATGACCCCTTTATTATAGGGCATGTTTGATGGTTCTACCTTTCTCCTATCTTACAACACGTTATCAGCACAAACATGTCGATCCCAACGGACTAGTCGTAAAAAAAAATGGAGAGAGAAACAAAGCAGAAGTGGAGTTTTGGAATTTATATTCCTTCTTACTTTATACCTATACTCGTGGCAAATGGACTGGAGCAGGACTTCTTCTCCCTTCTCTCTTTATTTATCCTTCCATTCTCTTTTCTCTCCTTCTATCTCTTCTTTGGAGTTTTGAAATTTAGATTCCTTCTACTTCATATCTATACCCGTGGCTAATGGACTGGAGCAGGACTTCTTCTTTTTTTTTTCTATTATCTCTCCATTCTCTTCTCTCTTCTTCTCTCTCTTCTATCTTTGTTTCTCTCTCTATTTTCTTGTGACTGGTTGGCTGTGCTTGACATATTCGTATTGATAACGTATGGTAGAAAGAGAGAGCCGTCAAACGTGCCCCACCCTAAAGGGATCGTATATTATTTATAGGGTAAACTTGTGAAGTAAGAAGAAATCTAAATTCTAAAACTCCATAGAAGAGCGAGAAGAAGAAAGAAGAGAACGGAGAGATAAATAAAGAAAGATGAGAGAAGAAGTCCAGCTCTAGTTCATTCACTACGGGTATAGGTATGAAGTAAGAAGGAATCCAAATTCCTAAACTCCACTTCTCAATAATATTATTAAAACTCTCCATTCTTATCTCTCTTCTCCTATGGATTAGGGTTTCTTATAGATTGCTTAGGCCCTAAGTAAGTTTATCCTATAAATAATAAATGACCCCTTTAAGGTGGGATATATTTGATGGCTCTTTCATTGTCCCATCTCACAATACGTTATCAGCACGAACATATCGTGCCCAGCCGACCAGTCATAAGAAAACGGAAAGAGAAACAAAGACAAAAGAGAAAGAAGAAGAGAGAAGAAAACGATGAGATAAATAAAGAAAGAAGAGAGAAAAAGTCCTACTCTAGTCTATTGGCCACGGGTATAGATGTGAAGTAAGAAGGAATCTAAATTTCGAAACTCTACTTCTATCGTTGTTTCACTCTCCGTTTTCTTGTGACTGTCGGCTGGGCTCGACATATTCAAGCTGATAATATGTTATAAGAAGAGAGAAGAAGATAAAAGAGAACGAAGAAATAAACAAAGAGAGAAGAGAGAATAAGTCATGCTCCAGTCCATTCGCCACGGGTATAGGTATGAAGTAAGAAGGAATCTATATTCCAAAACTCCACTTCTCACTAGTATCATCTCAACGTTATTATGATTATCATTGTAATATTACTATAATATTTTTAATTAAATAAATTAATTAATTAATTATTAAATAATTTAAATAATTTAAATAATTTAATAATTTAAATAATTTAATAATTAAGTTTTTAGTAAAATAATAATTTATTTAATTAAATTTATTTTTCTATTTATTTATTTATTATTATATTATTAAATAATTAAATTAAGTAATTATTCAAACTATTAAATAAAATAATAATAATTTAATTATATAATTAATTTATTAATTCATTTTTTAGTTATTTATTTAATTATTATTTTATTTTTAAATAATTAAATAATTAGCTAAATATTTAAATATATAAAAATTATTTACTGAAGAATTATATTAAATAGTTTATTTACATAAACAAATAAATAATTTAATTATTAAATTATTTTATAGTTAAATAAAAAATAATTAAAATATATAATAAAATATTAATTGAAATAATTAAAATACTTAGTATTTAATTAAGTAATAAAATAAAACAGAAATTTAATAACTATTTACTTATTATTTAAATAATTAGTTAATTATTTTAATATATAAATAATAAAATATTTTTTTAAATAACTTAAAATTTTTTTTAAATAATGAAATAAATATTTATTTATTTTAATATTTACATAATATATAAATTATTTAAATAATTAATTATTTAATTATATAGATAGTTAAATATTTATTTAATTATTTATCTATTTAACTATTTAATTTATTAAATAATAGGAAGTAAAGAAGGAAGATGAGGCATACCCGAATTTTTTGCTTTAAAAATAATATATATTTTTCTTTAAAAAACTTGAAAACATTACACTTGTTATGTGATCGTTCGATCGGATGGCTGTCCACTGTCGGATCTCTCCTATGGATTAGGGTATCTTATAGATTGCTTAGGCCTTAAGTAAGTTTACCCTATAAATAATATACGACCCTTTTAAGGTGGGGCACCTTTGATGGTTCTCTCTTTCTCCCATCTTACAATACATTATCAGCACGAACATGTCGAGCCCAGTCGACAGGCACAATGAAGAGAGAGAGAAAGGAAGACAGAAGAGAGAGAAGAAGGAAGAAGAGAACGGAGAGACAAAAGAAGAGAGAAGAGAGAAGAAGTCATGCTCCAGTCCATTCACCATGGGTATAGGTATAAAGTAAGAAGGAATCTAAATTCTAAAACTCTACTTCTTAATATTTATACGACCCCATTAGGGTGGGGCATATTTAACGGATCTCTCTTTCTCCTATCTCATAACACGTTATCAGCACGAACATATTAAGCCCAACCGACCAGTCACAAGAAAACGAAGAGAGAAACGAAAACAGAAGAAGAGAGAAAAGAACAAAGAGATAAACGAACAGATAAGAGAAAAAAAGTCCTATTCCAATCTATTGGCCACGAGTATAGGTGTAAAGTAAGAAGAAATCTAAATTCCAAAACTCCACTTCTCAATATTTATATAAACCCTTTAATGTGGGGACCATTTGACGACTCTCTCTTTCTTTCATCTCACAATACATTATCAGTACGAATATATCGAGCCTAACCGACCAGATGTAAGAAAACAGAGAGGGAAACAAAGACAGAAGTGGAGTTTTGGAATTTAGATTCCTTCTTACCTCTGACCTATACCCATGGCTAATAGACTGGAGCAAGACTTCTTCCCTCTTCTCTTTTTATTTATCTCTCCGTTCTCTTCTTTCTTCTCTCTCTTCTATGGAGTTTTTGAATTTAGATTTATTCTTACTTCACACCTATACTCGTGGCCAATGGATTGAAGCAGGACATCTTCTCTCTTCTTTCTTTGTTTATCTCTTCGTTTACTTCTCTCTTCTTCTCTCTCTTCTATCTTCGTTTATCTTTCCACTCCACAGAAGAGAAAGAACTAGAGAGAAGAGAACGGTGAGATAAATAAAGAGAGAAGAGAGAAGAAGTCATGCTCCAGTCAATTCGCCATGAGTATAAGTGTAAAGTAAAAAGAAATCTAAATTCTATAACTCCACTTCTCAATAATATTATTAAATCTTTCCATTCTCTTCTCTCTTCTCCTATGGATAAGGGTTTCACATAGATTGCTTTGGCCTTAAGTAAGCTTACCCTATAAATAATATATGACCCCTTTAGGGTGGGGCATATTTGATGGCTCTCTCTTTCTCCCATCTCACAATATGTTATCAGCACGAATATGTCAAGCCCGGCCGACCAGTCACAAGAAAATAGAAAAAGAAATGAAAATAGAAAAGAGAGAAGAAGTGAGAAAAGAACGAAAAGATAAACAAAAAAAGAAGAGAGAAGAAGACCTGCTCTAGTCCATTGGCATGGGTATATGTGTAAAGTAAAAAGTTATCTAAATTCCAAAACTCCTTTGCCTTCGTTTCTCCCTCTATTTTCTTGTGACATGTCGACTGGGCTCGACATATTCATGCTGATAATATGTTATGAGAAGAGAGATGAAGAGAGATAAGAACGAAGATATAAACGAAGATAGAAGAAAGAAGAAGTCCTGCTCCAATCTATTCGCCACATGTATAGGTGTGAAATAAGAAGAAATCTAAATTCTAAATATTCACTTCTATATTTGTTTCTCTCCGTTTTTTGTGACTGATCGATTGGGTTCGATATGTTCGTGCTGATAATGTGTTGTGAGATGGGAGAAAGAGAGAGAGCCATTAAACATATCCAATGGACTGGAGCAGGACTTCTTCTCTCTTCACTCTTTATTTATCTCTTCTCTCCTCTTCTCTCTTCTATCTTTGTTTCTCTTTCCATTCTTACCCTATAAATAATATACAACCCCTTTAGGGTGGGGCACGTTTGACGGCTCTCTTTTTCTCCTATCTTACAATACGTTAACAACACGAGCATGTCAAACCCAACCGGCCAGTCGTAAAAAAACAGAGAGAGAAACAAAAATAGAAGAGAGAAAAAGAGAGAAGAGAATAGAGAGATAAATAAAAAGAGAAGAAGTTCTGCTCCAATCCATAGGCTACGGGTATAGGTGTGAAGTAAGAAGGAATCTATATTTGAAAACTTTACTTCTGCCTTCATTTCTCTCTCCGTTTTTTGGTGACCAGTCGGCTGGGCTCGACATGTTCGTGCTGATAATGTGTTGTGAGATGGGAGAAAGAAAGAGCCATCAAATGTGCCCCACCCTAAAAAGGTCGTATATGATTTATAGTATAAGCTTACTTAGGGCCTAAGCAACCTATAGGAAATCTAATCCATAGGAGAAGAAAAAAGAGAACGGAGATATTTAATTACATTATTGAGAAGTGGAGTTTTGGAATTTAGATTCTTTCTTACTTCACACCTATACCCGTGGTGAATGGACTGGAGCAGGACTTCTTCTCTCTTCTCTCTTTGTTTATCTCTTTATTCTCTTTTCTCTTCTTTTCTCTTCTCACAACAGGTTATCAGCATGAGGATGTCGATCCCAACCGACCAGTCATAAGAAAATAGAGAGAGAAGAACTTCTTTTCTCTGTTCTCTTATTCACTCTCTTCTGTGGAGTTTTAGAATTTAGATTCCTTCTTACTTCATACCTATACCCGTGGCCAATGGACTGGAGCAGGACTTCTTCTCTCTTTTCACTTTGTTTATCTTTCTGTTCTCTTCTCTCTTTTTCGCTCTCTTCTGTCTTTATTTGTCTCTTCGTTTTATTACGACTGGTCGACTGGGCTCGACATGTTCGTGCTGATAACGTGTTATAAGAAGAGAGAAAAAGAGAGAAGAGAACGGAAAGATAAATAAAGAGAGAAGAAAGAAGAAGTCCTTCTCCAATCTATTCACCACGGGTATACGTATGAAGTAAGAAAGAATCTAAATTCCAAAATTTTAATTCTTAATAATATAATTAAATATCTCCGTTCTTTTCTCTCTTCTTCTTTCTCTACAATGGAGTTTTGAAATTTAGATTTCTTTTTACTTCACACCTATACCCATGGCGAATATACTATAGTAGGACTTCTTCTCTCTTCTCTCTTCATTTATCTCTCTGTTCTTTTCTCTCTTTCTCCTATCTCACAACATATTATCAGTACGAACATGTCGAGGCCAGCCAACCAGTCATAAGAAAATAGTGAGAGAAACAAAGTCAAAAGTGGAGTTTTGGAACTTAGATTCCTTCTTACTTCACACCTATACCCGTGGCGAATGGACTGGAGCAGGAGAAAAGAGAAAAAAGAGATAAACAAAAAGAGAAGAGAGAGAAGAAGAGAGAAGAGAATGAAGAGATAAACGAAGAGAGAAGAGAGAAGAAGTCCTGCTCCAGTCTATTCGCCACAGGTATATGTGTGAAGTAAGAAGGAATCTAAATTTCAAAACTCCACTTCTCTATAATATAATTAAATCTCTTTATTCTCTTCTCTCTTCACCCATGGATTATAAAAAACGAATACTGATCGGCTCTAATTAGTTATTAAATAATTAATTAGTTATTTTAATTTAATTATTTTACTTCACATCTATACCCGTGGCCAATGGACTGGAGCATGACTTTTTGTCTCTTCTCTCTTAGTTTATCTCTCCATTCTTTTTTCTCTTCTTATCCCATCTCACAACATGTTATCAGCAGTATAGGTGTGAAGTCAGAAAGAATCTAAATTCAAAAACTCTAATTCTTAAAAATATAATTAAATCTCTTTGTTTTCTTCTTCTATGGATTAAGGTTTCCCATAGATTGCTTAGGCCCTAAGTAAGCTTGCCCTATAAATAATTTACGACCCCTTTTCGGTGGGGCATATTTGACAGCTCTCTCTTTCTTCTATCTCACAATACGTTATCAGCACAAATATGTTGAGCCCAACCGACCAGTCAAAAGAAAATAGGGAGAGAAACGAAGACAAAAGTGGAGTTTTAAATTTTATATTCCTTCTTACTTCACACCTAAACCCATGGCGAATGGAATTAAACATGACTTCTTCTCTCTTCTCTCTTCGTTTCTCTCTGTTATCTTCTCTCTTCTTCTCTCTCTTCTGTCTTTGTTTATCTCTATGTTTTCTTGTGATTGGTCGGCTGGGCTCGACATGTTCGTGTTGATAACTTATTGTGAGAAGGGAGAAGAAGAGATAAGAGAATGGAGAGATAAATGAATTATTTAACGGTTGTACTTGATATATTCGTACTGATAACATATTGTAAGATGGGAGAAAGAGAGAGCCGTCAAATGTGCCACAACCTAAAGGGGTCGTATATTATTTATAGGGTAAGCTTACTTAGGGCCTAAGCAATCTATGAAAAATCCTAATCCATGGAAGAAATCCGACAGTGGATAATGAAATAGAGCATGACTTCTTCTCTCTTCTCTCTTTATTTATCTCTCCATTCTCTTCTCTTTTCTTCTCTCTCTTCTATAGAGTTTTGGAATTTAGATTCCTTCTTACTTCACATCTATACCCGTGGCTAATGGACTGGAGCAGGCCTTCTTCTCTCTTGTTTATCTCTCCGTTCTCTTCTCTCTTTTCTGTCTTCGTTTCTCTCTCTGTTTTCTTGTGATTGGTTGGTTGGGCTCGACATGTTCGTGCTGATAACGTATTGTGAGATGGAAGAAAGAGAGGGCCATCAAACGTGCCCTACCCTAAATGGGTCAAATAAATATTAAAAACTGGAGTTTTGGAATTTAGATTCCTTCTTACTTCACACCTATACCCGTGGTTAATGCAATAGAGCAGGTCTTCTCTCTTTATTTATCTCTCCATTCTCTTATCTCTTCTTCTCTCTCTTCTGTCTTAGTTTTCCTCTCCATTTATTTGGGACTAGTCGATTGGGCTCGACATATTCATGCTAATAACATGTTATGAGAAGAGAGAAGAAGAGAGAAGAGAACGGAGAGATAAACGAAGAGAGAAGAGAGAAAGTCCTGCTCCAATCCATTCACCATGGATATAGGTATAAAGGAAAAAGGAATCTAAATTCCAAAACTCTATTTCTCAATAATATAATTAAATCTCTCCGTTCTCTTCTTGATCACTCTTATGGATTAGTATTTCCTATAGATTGCTTAGGCCCTAAGTAAGCTTACCTTATAAATAATATACGACCCTTTTAGGGTGGGGCACATTTGACAGTTTTTTCTTTCTCCTATCTCACAACACGTTATCAGCACAAACATATCAAGCCCAGCCGACCAGTCACAAGAAAATAGAGAGAGAAACGAAGACAGAAGTGGAGTCTTGGAATTTAGATTCCTTCTAACTTCACACCTATACCCATGGCCAATGAACTGGAGCAGGACTTCTTCTCTCTTCTCTCTTTGTTTATCTCTCCGTTCTCTTCTCTCTTCTCCCATGGATTAGGATTTCTCATAAATTGTTTAGGATCTAAGTAAGCTTACCCTATAAATAATATACAACCCCTTTAGGGTGGGGCATATTTGACGGCTCTCTCTTTCTCACATCTTATAACATATTATCAGCACGAATATGTCGAGCCCAGCCGACCAGTCGTAAGACAACGGAGAGAGAAACGAAGATAAAAGTGGAGTTTTGGAATTTAGATTCCTTCTTACTTCACACCTATACCCGTGGCCAATGGAATGGAGTAGGACTCCTTCCCTTTTCTCTCTTTATTTATCTCTCTATTCTCTTCTATCTTCTTCTCTCCTTTTTGTGGAGTTTTGAAATTTAGATTCCTTCTTACTTCACACCTATACCCGTGGCCAATGTGGGTGTAAATTTTGGCCGGAAGCCTCATAAATAGCGGGACCCACCAGCCCTGCCCGTGGGGTCCACAAAGACGATAGCGGGACCCACTAGCACTGCCTGTGGGATCTACAAAGATGACAGTGGGACCCACCAGCCCTGCTTGTGGGGTCCACAAAGACGACAGTGGAACCCACCAGACCCGAAGACTCCACACAACCAGTCAATCAAGTCGAGGCGAAAGGCTGATCAAACTTTAGTCTAGATTGTTGATTCGGATGTTGCTTGTTAGTGCCTTTGAATTCAAGCTTTGAATAAGAAGAAAGAGGAGATTGACACAAGATATGATATTAGAGTTCAGCCGAAACCTATGTCTCCGTGCTATAAGGTGCAACCTAAATTCACTAACACTTTTCTCAAAGTAACCTCGACAAGCCGAGTATCAATGATCTCTTTGAAAAGAAGATCGAAGGGTTAGGATGTGAGAGCTCTAGGTTTTTTGAATGTCTGATTCAAAAATCAGAGATCCAATTTTTTCTAGTACACTCGTTGGGTCTGCTATTTATAGATTTTTCTTGAAGGGAAACCAGAGTAAAGGGTAGTTTTTGCTGTTGTCGCCTGAATCCCGGCGGGGTTGATGGGTCCCGCCGTTATCTCGGTAGACCCCACAGGCAGGACTGGTGGGTCCCACCGTCATCTCAGTGGACCCCACAGGCAGGGCCGGTGGGTCCTGTCGTTACCTCGATGGACCCCACAAATAGGGCTGGTGGGTCCCGCTA
This sequence comes from Chamaelirium japonicum, assembly GCA_947650365.1. Taxonomy (NCBI): domain Eukaryota; kingdom Viridiplantae; phylum Streptophyta; class Magnoliopsida; order Liliales; family Melanthiaceae; genus Chamaelirium; species Chamaelirium japonicum. The sequence goes on from CANTAL010000031.1 coordinate 1,212,602, forward strand.
TCATCTTTGTGGATCCTACAGGCAGGGCTAGTGGGTCCCGTTGTCGTTTTTATGGACCCCACAGGCAGGGCTGGTGGGTCCCACTATTTGTGAGGCTTTCGGCCAAAATTTCACCCACATCCAATGGACTAGAAAAAGACTTCTTCTCTTATCTCTCTTTGTTTATCTCTTCGTTCTCTTCTCTCTTCTGTCTTCATTTCTCTCTTTGTTTTCTTGTGACTGGTCGGTTGGGCCTGACATATTCGTTTTGATAACATGTTGTAAGATGGGAGAAAGTGAGAGCCGTCAAACATACCCTACCCTAAAGGGGTAGTATATTATTTATAGGGTAAGCTTACTTAGGGCGTAAGCAATCTATGGAAAACCCTAATCCATGGGTGAAGAGAGAAAAGAATGGAGAGATTTAATTATATTATTAAGAAGTAAAGTTTTGAAATTTAGATTCCTTCTTACTTCACACCTATACCCGTGGCTAATGGATTGGAGAAAGACTTTTTCTCTTCTATCTTTGTTTATTTCTTCGCTCTCTTCTCTCCTATTTTCTCTTCTATGTCTTCGTTTCTCTCTCCGTTTACATACGACTGGTCGGTTGAGCTCCACATGTTCGTGCTGATAACGTGTTATGAGATAGGAGAAAGGGAAAGTCATCAAACGTGTTCCACCCTAAAGGGGTCGTATATTATTTATAGGGTAAGCTTACTTAGGGCATAAGCAATCTACAAGAAACCCTAATCTATAGGAGAAAAGAGAAGAGAATTGGGAGACTTAATTAAATTATTAAGAAGTGGAGTTTTGGAATTTAGATTCCTTCTTACTTCATACCTATACCGATGGCGAATAGACTAGAGCATGACTTCTTCTCTCTTCTCTTTTTGTTTATCTCGTCATTCTTTTCTCTCTTCTTATAACACGTTATCAGCACGAACATGTCGAACCCAGCCGACCAGTAGCAAGAAAACAGAGAGAGAAACGAAGACAAAAGAAAGAGAAGAAAAGAGAACAGAACGAAGAGAGAACAGAGAGATAAATGAAGAGAGAAGAAGCCCTACTCTAGTCCATTGGTCACAGGTATAGGTATGAAGTAAGAAGGATCTAAATTCCAAAACTCTACTTCTTAATATTTATATGACCCCTTTTTGGTAGGGCACGTTTAATGACTCTAGTTCTTTCATCTCACAACACGTTATCAGCACGAACATATCAAGCCCACCAGACCAGTCGCAAGAAAACGAAGACAGAAGCATGACTTCTCTACTTCTCTCTTCTCTCTTTATTTATCGTTCCATTCTCTTCTTTCTTCTTCTTTCTTCTTCTTTCTTCTTCTCTCTCTTCTATGGAGTTTTAGAATTTAGATTCTTTCTTACTTCATACCTATACCCTTGGCCAATAGACTGGATCATGACTTCTTCTCTCTTTTATCTTCGTTTATCTCTCCGTTCTCTTCTTTCTTCTTTTCTCTCTTCTGTCTTCGTGCTGATAACGTGTTTTGAGATGGGAGAAAGAGAGAGCCGTCAAACATGCTGCACCCTAAAGGGGTCATATAAATATTAAGAATCGAAGTTTTAGAATTTAGATTACTTCTTACTCCACAGCTATACCCGTGGCCAATGCACTTGAGCGGAACTTCTTCTCTCTTCTCTCTTTGTTTATCTCTTTATTCCTTTTCCGCTTCTTCTCTCTCTTCTGTCTTCATTTCTCTCTCTGTTTTCTTATGACTGGTCAGCTGGGCTCGATATATTCATGTTGATAACGTGTTGTGAGAAGAGAGAATAAGAGAGAAGAGAATAGAGAGATAAATAAAGAGATAAGAGAAGAAATCATGCTCTATGTTATTTAACTAATATATGTTCGTAAAGAAAACAGAGAGGGAAATGAAGACGGAAGAGAGATAAGAAGTGAGAAGAGAACGGAGAGATGAATAAAAATAGAGAAGAGCAAAGAAGTCCTGCTCCAGTCCATTCGCTACAGAGATAGGTGTGAAGTAAGAAGGAATCTAAATTACTAATCTGCACTTCTCAAAATTTATACGACCCCTTTAGGGTGGGGCACGTTTGACAGCTCTCTCTTTCTCCCATCTCATAACACTTATCCTATAAATAATATAAGACCCCTTTAGGGTGGGGCACGTTAAACGGCTCTCTCTTTCTCCCATCTTACAAAACGTTATTAGCACGAACATATTGAGCCCAGCCGACCAGTAATAAGAAAACGGAGAGAGAAATAAAGACAAAAGAGAGAGAAGAAAAGAGAAGAGAATAGAAAGATAAATGAAAAGAGAAGAGAGAAGAAGTCATGCTCTAGTCCATTGGCCATGGGTATAGGTGTGAAGTAAGAAAGAATCTAAATTTCAAAACTCCACTTCTGTCTTCGTTTCTCTCTCCATTTTCTTGCGATTGGTCGGCTGTGCTCGACATGTTCTTACTGATAATGTGTTGTGAAATGGGAGAAAGAGAGAGAGTCAAATGTGCCCTACCCTAAAGGGTTCGTATAAATATTGAGAAGTAGAGTTTTGGAATTTAGATTCCTTCTTACTTCACACCTATACCCATGGCCAATGGACCAGAGTATGACTTCTTCTCTCTTCTCTCTTTGTTTATCTCTCTGTTCTCTTCTCTTTTCGTTTATTTCTCCGTTCTCTTCGCTCTTCTTCTATCTTCTCTCTTCGTTTATCTCTCCGTTCTCTTCTCTTTTATTCTTTCTCTTCTATCTTCGTTTTTCTCTCTGTTTTCTTGTGACTGGTCGGCTGGGCTCGATATGTTCGTGCTGATAATATATTTAGAGATGGAAGAAAAAGATAGCCATCAAACATGCCCCACCCTAAATATCGTATATTATTTATAGGGTAAACTAACTTAGGTCCTAAGTAATTTATGGGAAAGAAAAACAAAGACAGAAAAGAGAAGAAAATAGAAGAAAACAGAGAGAGAAACATAGATAGAAGAGAAAGAAGAAGAGAGAAGAGAACGGAGAGATAAATGAAGAGAGAAGAAGTCATGCTCCAATCAATTCTCCATGGGTATAGGTGTGAAGTAAGAAGGAATATAAATTCCAAAACTCCACTTCTCAATAGTATCATCTTAACATTATTATGATTATCATAGTAATGTTACTATAATCATTTATTTAATTTTTAAACAATTTAAAATTTTAAATAGTTTATTAATTAAGTATTTAGTAAAATAATTAATTAATTAAATTATTTAATTATCTAGTTATTTAATTATTTTTTTAATATTAATAATAAAAAGTAAACTAATTAAATAAATATTGAGAAAGAAGAGAGAAGAAGTCGTGCTCCAGTCTATTCATCATGGGTATAGGTGTGAAGTAAGAAGGAATCTAAATTCCGAAACTCTACGAAAGAGAAAGAATAAGAGAGAATAGAACAAAGAGATAAATGAAGAGAGAATAAGTCCTGCTCCAGTCTATTGGCCACGGGTATATGTGTGAAGTAAGAAGGAATCTAAATTCCAAAAACTACACTTCGCAATAGTTCATTTTATTTAAATAATTCAATATCTATTTATACTATAATAATTATATTTAATTAATTATTTTACTAAAAACTTAATTATTAAATTATTTAAATTATTAAATTATTTAATAAATAAATAAATGATTAATTTAATTAAAAAATTTATAGTAACATTACTATGATAATCATAATATAATACTATTGCGAAGTGGTGTTTTGAAATTTAGATTCCTTCTTACTTCAAACCTATGCTCGTGGCCAATGGACTGGAGCAGGACTTCTTCTCTCTTCTCACTTCGTTTATTTCTCCATTCTCTTTTCTCTTCTTTTCTCTATTTTGTCTTTATTTCTCTCTCCGTTTTCTTGTAACTGGTCGGTTCGCCTTGGCATATTCGTGCTGATAACATGTTGTGAGAAGGGAGAAAGTAAGAGCCGTCAAATGTGCCCCACCTTAAAAGGGTCGTATATTATTTATAGGATTAGCTTATTTAGGGCCTAAGTAATCTATAGGAAACCCAAATCAATGGGATAATAGAGAAGAGAATGAAGATATTTAATTATATTATTGAGAAGTGGAGTTTTGGAATTTAGATTCTTTCTTACTTCACACCTATATCTGTGGCCAATGGACTGGAGCAGGACTTCTTCTCTTTTCTAACTTCGTTTATTTCTCTATTCTCTTCCCTCTTCTTTTCTTTTCTCTGTCTTCATCTCTCTTTCTGTTTTCTTGCGACTTGTCAGCTGGGCTCGATATATTCGTACTGATAACATATTGTGGGATGGAAGAAAGAGATAGCCGTCAAATATGCCCCACCCTAAAAGGGTCGTATATTATTTATAGGTTAAGCTTACTTAGGGCCTAATCAATCTATGGGAAACCTTAATCCATAGGAGAAGAGAGAAAAGAACAGGGAGATTTAATTATATTATTGAGAAGTGGGGTTTTGGAATTTAGATTCCTTATTACTTCACACCTATACCCCTGGCGAATGGACTGGGCAGGACTTCTTCTCTCTTCTTTCTTCGTTTATCTCTCTGTTATCTTCTCTCTTCTCACAATATATTATCAGTATGAACATGTCCCGCCCAGCCGACCAGTCGCAAGAAAACGGAGAGAGAAATAAAGACAAAAGAGGGAGAAGAAGAGAGAAAAGATCGGAGAGATAAATAAAGAGAGAAGAGAGAAGCCCTGCTTCAGTGCATTGGCCATGGGGATAGGTGTAAAGTAAGAAGGAATCTAAATTTCAAAACTCTACTTCTCAATATTTATATGACCCCTTTTTGGTGGGGCACGTTTGATATCTCTCTCTTTCTCCCATCTTATAGCACGTTATCGGCACGAACATGTCGAGCCCAGCCGACCAGTCGCAAGAAAACAGAGAGAGAAAGGAAGACAGAAGTGGAGTTTTGGATTTTAGATTCCTTCTAACTTCACACATATACTTGTGGTCAATGGACTAGAGCAGGACTTCTTCTATCTTCACTCTTTATTTCTCTCTCCATTCTTTTCTCTCTTTTTTTCTCTCTTCTGTGGAGTTTTGGAATTTAGATTCCTTCTTATTGCACTCTTATACCCTTGGCCAATGGACTGGAGCAAGACTTTTTCTATATTCTATCTTCGTTTAACTCTCTGTTATCTTCTCTCTTCTTCTCTTTCTTCTGTCTTTGTTTCTCTCTCCATTTTCTTGTGACTGGTCGACTCGGCTCGACATATTCGTGCTGATAACGTGATGTGAGATGGAAGAAAGAGAGAGCTATCAAATATGCCCCACCCTAAAGGGGTCATATAAATATTAAGAAGTAGAGTTTTGGAATTTAGATCCCTTCTTACTTCACAGCTATACCTGTGGCCAACGGCCTGGAGTAGGACTTCTTCTCTTTTTATTTATCTCTTTGTTCTCTTTCTTCTTCTTCTCTCTCTTTTGTCTTTATTTTTCTCTCTGTTTTTTTATGATTGGTCTGCTGGGCTCGACATGTTCGTACTGATAACGTGTTATAAGAAGAGTGAAGAGAGAAGAGAACGGAGAGATAAACGAATTATTTAATGGCTGGGCTTGACATATTTGTGCTGATAACGTGTTGTAAGATAGGAGAAAGAGAGAGCCGTTAATTTTACCCCACCCATTATATTATTTATAGGGTAAGCTTACTAAGGGCCTAAGCAATCTATGGAAAACCCTATTCCAAGGGAGATATCCGACGGTGGATAATGAACTAGAGTAGGACTTATTCTCTCATCATTTATCTCTCTGTTCTATTCTTTCTTCTTCTCAATCTTCTGTAGAGTTTTGGAATTTAAATTCCGTCTTACTTCACACCTATACCCGTGGCCAATGGACTGGAGAAGGACTTCTTTTCTCTTTTTCCTTTATTTATCTCTCCATTCTCTTCTCTCTTCTTCTCTCTCTTCTATCTTTGTTTCTATCTCTCTCTCTTTTATCTTCGTTTCTCTCTCTTTTATCTATTGGCCATGGGTATAGGTGTGAAGTAAGAAAGGAATCTAATTAGGGTAGGGCATATTTGACAGCTCTCTCTTTTTCCCATCTCACAATACGTTATCAGCACGAATATGTCAAGCCTATCTGACTAGTCACTAGAAAATGGATAGAGAAACAAAGAGAGAAGAGAGACGAAGTCCTGCTCCAGTCCATTAGCCACGGGTATAGGTGTGAAGTAGTGTGAAGTAAGGAGTCTAAATTCTAAAACTCAACTTCTCAATAAATAATATAGGACCCCTTTAGGGTGGGGCACGTTTGACGGCTCTTTCTTTTTTAAGCATAAACTTAAAATAATCAATGTTTTTATAAATTTTCTTTAGGGTGGGGCACTATTATTTATCTCTACGTTCTCTCACTCCGTTTAAATAATTAACTAATTATTTAATTATTTAAAAATAAGATAATAATTAAAGAAATAACTAATAAAATGAATTAATAAATTAATTATATAATTAAATCATTATTTCTTTATTTAATAATTTAAATAATTAAATAGTTACCTAATTTAATTATTTAATAATAAAATAATAATAAATAAATAAAATAATAAATATAAATAAATAATAAGATAATTAAATAATTAAATAAATTATTATTTTAATAAAAACTTAATTATTAAATTATTTAAATTATTTAAATTAATTAATAATAAAATAAAATTTTAATTTAATTTAAAATTTTATAGTAACATTAATATGGTAATCATAATAACGTTGAAATGATACTATTGAGAAGTGGAGTTTTTGAATTTAGATTCCTTCTTACTTCATACCTATACCCGTGGCCAATGGACTAGAGCATGACTTCTTCTTACTTAGGGCCTAAGCAATCTATGCGAAACCCTAATCCATGGGAAAAATCCGATGGTAGACAGCTATCCGATAATTAGAAAGAGAAGAACAGAGAAGAGAGAATAAGTCCAGCTCCAGTCCATTCGCCATGGGTATAGGTGTGAAGTAAGAATAATGGTTGTCCACCGTCGGATCTCTCCTATGGATTAGGGTTTCCCATAGATTACTTAGGCCTTAAGTAAGCTTACCCTATAAATAATAAATTATCCCTTTAGGGGGGAGCACGTTTGACGGCTCTTTCTTTATCCCATTTCACAACACGTTATCAGTACGAACATATCAAGCCCAGCAGACCAGTCACAAGAAAACAGAGAGAGAAACGAAGATAGAAGAGAGAGAGAAGAAGAGAGAAAAGAACAGAGAGATAAATAAAGAGGAAAGTGAAAAGAACTCCTACTCTAGTTTATTGGCCATAGGTATTGGTGTGAAGTGGGTGCAAATTTTGGCAAGAAGTCTGCAAACATTGGGACCCACCGGCCCTGCCTGGTGAGCCCCCGAAGACTACAGCGGGACCCACCGGCCCTGCTTGGTGGGCCCCAGAAGGCTACAAGCGGAACATACCAGCACCACCTGGTGGACCCACGAAGACTACCACGGGACCCACCGGCCCTGCCTGGTGGGCCCACGAAGACTACCGCGGGACCCATCGGCCCTGCCTGTGGAATCCCCAGGAGAAAGCTACGGGACCCACCAGCCCTGCCTGGAGTTTCTTCCAGAAGCAACCAGAAACCGCCATCTACTCTAGAATTTCTCTATAAATAGCAGACCCCTCAAATGTAAATGATCCGAATTTTAGTTCTGAGATCTGATTTCAGAAAACCAGAGCTCTGGGATTCCAGTTTCTATTCCTTCAACTCTCTTCGATCTTCTTCCTGTCTTTGAAGAGATCAGAGTGACTTCAGTGATTCTCGGCCTGTCGAGATCACTTCGAGTTAAGTGTTAGTGAATTCGGGTTGCTCCCTATAGCACGGAGACGTAGGCTTCGGCTGAACTCCGAGATCACATCTCTTGTCAACACTCTCTGTTTGTTTATTGAAAGAGGCAACTACATTCAACAGATCGAATAATGATCTTCGACTCGAACCTTCAATTGACTGGTACGGCGAAGTCTTCGGGTCGGCACGAAGATTTTCCCCCACAGTTTGGCGCTGTTTGTGGGATCAAGCGAGAAGCCAGGTTCGCCCTATAACAAGTTTCAGATCGGTTGAGCAGACAACCGATCAAACTTCCTAGCCCCTTCGGCTGAGCAGACAACCGTTAGGACGTCAGCACTCTCGTTGCACCCTTCGCTCTCTAAATGGCGAGGAAAAAGCATCAGGGTCAACCAGAAGGAAGTAACATACATCAAGCTCATCCTGAGACTCGTTCAATGAGTCAAAGGCTCAACTTCGGACAGCCCCTTGCTATCCCCGATATGGGTGCCCGTTCACACAGCGGGAGATTGGTTGATCGACCGATCCCTCAACCCCCTCGACAATCAACAGGGCAAACTTCCCCTACTCCTGCTGAAGACCCACCATCCACATACCAAATCTCGGCGGTCGACTTTCAATTACTACAACTAGCTAAGTAGAACGCCGCCCTCACCGCTGAGAGGGATGCCCTCAAGAAGGCAGCCTCCGAGGCTGGGATTGCTCTCTCTATCCCCTCGACTAACGAGAGGGTCGATCTACCACGACAATCAATTCACTCCGAGCCATGGAGATCGATGGGCACTGCTGCCCTTGAGAGGATTCGTCGCGACCCAACTCCCTCTGCTGCCCCGTTGAAGCAGAGTGTTTGGGATCGCATCAACGATGAGTCCTCCCAATCCTCCTCTGATCGTAACTATGATAGGAGGACAACTTCAAAGCCCGACATACCGAGGAAACACCAGATGAAAGGGGCTCCCTCAAAGAGTAGAGTTTCTCCGTCTATTCTACCTCAACGGGGAATTGGATCGGACCTTCGTCACCGACTCCAACCGGCAAATACTCAAATGCCCAAGCAAGACCTTGCGATCTTACCTCTTGACCTGCATCCAGGTCGAGGGCATGGTCGTAGGGAGGGATACTCCTCCGCCGGACCTCTCCATCGGAGCCTGTTCGAGTCGACATTTCCAAAGGGATGGAGAACTCCCACTCTCCCCAAATTCAATTGCATCAAGGAAGACCCAACTCTCCATATTCTTGCCTTCAAGCAAGCTCTGACGCCGCACGAAGAAGAAAACAATGTGCTCTGTCGCACCTTCACCGGGAGCCTTGACGAGCCATCCCTCGATTGGTACCATAACCTCCGATCTAGATCCATCACTCAGTTCGATATCTTGGCCAATCACTTCGTGCAACACTACCAGCTGAACTTGAAGCCTGAGAAGAAACTCGACTCCCTCTATCGACTAAGGATGGGCGTTGACGAGAGTCTTCGAAGCTTCACAAGGAGATTCCGCAACGAGCACACTGCCCTCTCGGGGAGGCATTTGGATGATGAAGCTATCATGTTGGCTTTCCAGAATGCACTCCGCTTAGACCTGCACATGTACAACGACTTCATTCGCAATCCTCCTCCTTCTCTGGGTTCAATGTTCGATCAAATCCAGAGAGAAATTGAAGTTAAAGACGATCAAGTTGCCCGAAGAGGGCGAGAGACGAAGAGGCGACCCGCCGAGAGGGAAGCTTCAAAGTATGCTGCCAAAGCTCACAACGCTGAGGCAGCAGTTCCCCCTACTCACAAGCGATCAAGAAACGACGGACGCCGATCTCCATCAAAGACCACTTTCACCGAGTGGAATCTACCAATTGAGCAAATCCTCGACCACATTCAACACGAGGAATTCCTCAGGATACCTAATCCGCTTCAGCCTGACACTAAAGTCACGGCTGACAAAACGATCTATTGCGACTTCCACCGAAGTCACGGCCATTCCATCGATCGGTGCTATCGGCTGAGATTTCATCTCGAAGACCTACTGCGTGAAGGCCACCTTCAAGAGTTCATCAAGGGCGGACAAGATCAACGTCGAACCTTTGCAAAGGGGAAAGAAGCTTGCTGGGTCCATCAAATCTCCTCCAATCGATCACCTATCACTGTGAATGCTAATGTGTTTGGCATTCACGGAATATTGCACAACCAAGCGCTGACTGGGAAGGAAGTTGATCAGCAAGTTCGACGCATCTTCCACGTTCGCTCTGCGACGAACAAGGAGGACACCTGGATCGAAAAGCCTATCAAGGGTTTGGCTTGGCCCTCCATCATTTTCAATGATACTGATCTTCAAGGAGTTCACACTCCACATCGAGACCCCCTGGTCTTGAAGCTCCTCATCGACGGGAGCACTGTCAATCGAATCATCATCGACACTGGAAGCTCCATCGATATTATGTTCTCGGACTGCTTCAAACGTCTGGAATATAAATATTCAAGCCTTGACGTCGTCCCAACGGTGATCACGGGCTTCAAAGACGAGCAAAGCATTACCATGGGCGAATCAAGATTCACCCTCGACCTTAGCCGAGAGACTCGAGTCTTGGTAAGGTTCGCCATTGTCGAGGGAACATCCAACTACAACGTCATCCTCGGCCGACCATTTTTATATCAAATCAATGCCATCTCCTCTTCTTACCATCAACTCCTCAAATTCGCAACGGGAGAAGGCATTGTTTGTATACGAGAGGATCAACAAGCCGGACGATCCTGCGAAGCGGCTGCGGTGAAGATAGATCGAAAAATAAATATTGCTCCTCCAAAACGACCACGAGATGAAGCCGGCCCCTCTTCCAAATAGCAACCGAAGAAGATCCCGCTGACCGAGCCCCCACCAATCGAATAGGAGGCTTCACCTTCAATCGAAGAAATCATACCAATCAATATCGGCAGTGGAGATCTCCCTCAACAAACATTCATCGGTACCGGTCTTAGCGACGCAGAAGCACGAGACATGGTATCCTTCCTTCAGTCCAACATCGACGTCTTCGCTTGGTGCTTTGAAGATATGCCTGGGATCAATCCAGATGACGCTTGCCATCGGCTCGCAATCAAAGAAGAGGTTAAGCCTGTCAAGCAAAAGCCACGCACAATCCGACCAGAACTACAAGTTGCAGTTCAAGAGGAGATCAGTAAGCTACTCGCACCAGGCTTCATTCGTGAAGTAGAGTATCCTACTTGGATCTCCAATATAGTTGCTATCCCAAAGAAGAACGGGAAGGTCAGATTGTGTATCGACTTCACCAACCTCAACAAGGCTTGTCCCAAAGATCCATTCCCCATGCCAATGATAGATAAGCTCGTCGATACCACTGCTGGCCACGAGCTATTATCTTTCATGGATGGATACTCTGGGTACAATCAAATTCCAGTTCACTCCGATGATCAAGAGAAGACATGATTCGTGACTAACCGGGGACTTTACTGCTACAACGTAATGCCCTTCGGCCTCAAAAACGTGGGATCTATCTATCAAAGGTTAGTCACAAAGATGTTCGAAGATCAGATCGGTCGCAACGTCGAAGTCTATGTCGACGACCTTCTCATTAAAAGTTCTAAGCGAGAGAGCCATCTATCCGATCTGACTGAAACATTTCAAATCCTCTGAAAGTACCGCATGAAGCTCAATCCAGCCAAGTGTGCTTTCGGAGTTCAATCGGGCAAGTTTCTAGGTCATCTTGTGACCATGAGAGGCATTGAAGCCAACCCGGATCAAATTCGAGCTATTCTGGATATGCCATCGCCTACAAATCGAAAAGAAGTTCAACGCCTTACTGGAAGGTTAGCAGCTCTTAATCGATTCATCTTCAAGTCTTCTGACAAGTGCAAGCCACTCTTCGACAAGCTACGAAAGGCGGATACCTCTGGGTGGAGTCCAACTTGCGAGCAAGCCTTTCAAGACGTCAAAAGATACCTCGTACGAGCTCCTATCCTAACAGCTCCACTTCCAAAAGAAGACCTCTGGCTCTATCTCGCCGTCACCGATCAAGCAATCAGTGCGGTTCTAGTCAGCAAAAGAGAAGGCATTGAACATTCGGTCTACTACAGTAGCCATACGCTTCTCCCGGCCGAGACCCGCTACTCAAAGACGAAGAAGGTCATACTGGCCTTGCTCACCGCATCACGTCGTCTCCAACCTTATTTTGTTTCCTATCAGATTACAGTCATCTCAGAGCACCCACTTAAAGATATCATCAACAAGGTGGGTCGAGCAGGTCGAATGACCAAATGGGTAATCGAGATGAGTGCTTTGGGAATCCAATTCGAATCTTGCACTTCAATCAAGGGGCAAGCGATCGCTGATTTTCTAGCTGACTTTCCAGTTGAAGACCCCATAATTTGGGAGGGAGATGTCGACATGCGCCTTGAAGACAAAGACGAACTTCCATCCAATACGACTACAAAGATCGATCCAAGTCTTAAGGCTCCTACCACTATACCAGCTCAATGGAAGCTTTACACTGATGGGGCTTCAAGCGCGATCGGTTCGGGAATTGGAATAATCTTGGTATCCCCCGAACTTGATCATCTTCAAAAGTCCATACTCCTTGGATTCAATGCCACCAACAATGAAGCCGAGTACGAAGCACTCCTCTCTGGACTTGAAATTGCTAAATCCCTGGGGGTGGATCAACTCATCGTCTACAGTGACTCCCAGCTAATCATAAGGCAAATCAATGGGGAGTACACAGCACGAGAAGAAAGAATGCTGAATTACTTGGCCCTAGTGCGATGCCTTCAACAATATTTTGCTAACATTGAATTCATTCAAATCCCAAGGGCAGAAAATCGAGAAGCAGATGCCTTGGCCAATGCTGCATCAGTTCGGAGATTCACTTGGAGGAAGGCAAATATAAATCGATTATCAAGAAGCGCCCAAGAGCACCCCCGAACAACAGATCGTCACCACTACCGAAAGATCTGGGGGTGGAGAACAACGGATTTCGAACCTTACCATCACAAACGAGCTCGCGGATTGGAGACGGCCAATCCTCGACTTCCTCAAACATGGCAAGGCACCCGGAGATCCAATTTAAGCTCGAATACTTCAAAGGAAACTCCCCTGCTATATCCTCCAAGGAGAAGATCTATATTTCAGATCATACAATGGGATGTTACTCAAATGCCTAGGTCCTTTGCAAACAAACGCAATCCAAGTCAACATCCACTATGGATCCTGCGGGAATCACTCGGGAGGATTATCTCTTGAAGCCAAGACAAAGCTACAAGGTTACTACTGGCCAACAATGGCAAGAGACGCTCACCAGGTGGGTCAAAAATGCGAGCCTTGCCAAAGACATGCTCGGGCTATCCATCTCCCAGCAGATGAGCTCCATCAATTGACAAGCCCGTGGCCTTTCCATCAATGGGGGTTGGACTTCTTAAGTCCCTTCCCACCAACTCCAAGCAAGAAGAAGTATCTGTTGCTGGCTACAGATTACTTCACCAAGTGGGTTGAAGCAGTGCCACTCTTTCGAGAGATTGACGACGAAGTCATCAAGTTCATCAGGCATAATATCTTCTCGAGGTTTGGCACGCCACAAGTCTTAGTTGCTGACAATGGAGCCCAATTCGACTCCGACAAGTTTCGAGAGTTCTGCCTGAACAACAGAATCAAGTTTTTCTACTCAACTCCAAGATACCCTCAGTGCAATAGTCAAGCTGAAGCCTCAAACAGAGCTATTTTGGGTATACTCAACAATAAACTTGATAACAAGAAAGGATTGTGGGAGCAAGTCCTACCGGAAGTTTTATGGGGCTATCGAACAACTCCGAGAAGATCAACTAGGTTCTCACCCTTCCGCCTAACCTATGGGTCCGAAGTAGTACTCCCAACAGAAAATATATCAAGTACCTTGAAGACCAGGGCAGTTGAAGAAGGCATTAACGAGGAGCTTCGAGTCAATGATCTAGATTTCTCTGAAGAACTACGAGACCAAGTATCCCTTCGTGTGGCCAAGTACCAACAGAAGATCAAACAAGCCAACGATCAAAAGGTCAACAAACGACAGTTCCCAATTGGCAGCCTGGTCCTCAGAGCAGTCTTCTACAACACGAAGGAGCATAGCAGTGGAAAACTTGCTCCCAACTGGAAAGGACCCTACATTATCGAATCTGTAGGAGGCAAAGGTTCTTATCGGCTGATTTCACCGGAAGGAGACAGACTACCACGAGCTTGGAATGCTAGGCATCTTAAATTATTCTATCCATGATGTAAATTCCATAATGAATAAAGATCATTTTCAAAAGTTCTCTTGTCGACTCAAGCTCTGAATAAGTTCCAAGTTATCTACGTTCAAGTTCAAAATTATCTGCATTCGAATTACCAGGTCGTTTAACAAGTTTAGGTGCTTGAGTTGTGACTCAAGCCCTTACAGGCAGATGTTAATTGGTTTCGGGTTGTGATACAACACAACCTTCAAGTCACTATGTCAATTTAACAAGTTTGGGAGTTTGTGTTGCGACACTACCCCTTACTTACAAATGTTAAATGACCTTCGATTTCAATTTCAATATCGTCTAACAAGTTTGGGTGCTTGAGTTGCGACTCAACCCCTCACATACAAATATTAACGATTTCAAGTTGTGCTACAACACAACCTTCAATTTTCAAGTTACTTAACAAGTTTGGGTGATCGAGTTGCGACTCGGCCCCTTACATTCAAGTATTTACATATTCGAACATTCCAACACCATCCAGAATACAACATTCAAAGATATTCAACGCAAGAGACAGGCAGTTTCTAACACCAAAAAGATATCCTTATTACCAAAAAGTTTCAGAGTACAGAAGTGGACTTTCTATATGAAAAGAGTTTACAGGTACAACAACAAAAAAAGAAGATAGAGCAAATCAAGGTTTGGCCACACTTAGAGCTCGCGACCTCTCCCCTTCGGATCCACCTCGAGCCTTGTTCGCTGCAGAAGCCTTCGAAGATTGGACGCGGCTAGCATGAACCCTGAGCGCCTCCACCGCCTTCTCAGCTGTTGCCCTGAAGCTCTCACACTCAGTGCGTGTGTGCCCCAACTCCTTTTTCAGGGTTTCCTCTTTGGTAGCAAGAGCAGCCTCCTTAGCAACGAAGGCAGCATCCTTGGCAATCAGCCGATCCTTCAGCTCTTTTATCTCAGTCGCACGCTCGATGGACAAAGTCTCGATCTTGTAGAATCGATTCTTCAATTCTTCGAGCTCCTGATCTTGAGCTATATAGCTATCATGTCAGCCCTTGCTCTCAAGCCTCTCCTTGCAAAGAGCTTCGATCTTGGTCTTCAGGGACTCCTTCTTGGAAGTTAGAACTTCCCTTAATTTCTCCTTCTCCTCGTTGGCAGCTTCAAGTTCAGCCGTCAAACGAGAAACTTCAGATGAAGCCTCCTGCTCTCCGACCTTCTTGAAGAGCCTTGTAGCAAACTTCAAAACAGCCGAATTCTGCAAGCTAACAAAAAGAGTTAGAAACATGTCTGAAGATACAACACAAAGAATAAAGTCAAAGCTAATGCACTTACCACTACTTCAAGCCTATTGTAGGCCTCTTCGAGCGTAGCATCCGGAAGATTGCAGAGCTTCCGGATGACAGGAGTTGGGTGGTTGATGTCAACCTCACCCAAATCCCTCAAAAACTGAGCCGTGCCAGCAGGAGCATCTGCAATCGACACAAAAGATCAAAGAGTTAGAATATTTCAAACATCAGAAGCACAATACAGTTCGAAAGAAGTTAGCAAGAGAATACCTGTGGCATCGACTTGATGAGCTTTTCCCTTCCCCTGGTCGGAGCTCTTACCCATGGGGGTCGATTTCTCCTTAGCAGGGGTGGTCTCTGGCGGAGGTTGGGGAGTCCCAGCCTCGACGCGGCTCCCTCCCTCCATGTGTGCAGGGGAAGGGACACCTCGAAGAGGAGTGATCTCCCCTACTTCCTGTTGCCCGCTGGACTGCTCGATCCTAGCCACTAATGCAGCCGTCTCCTCAGCCACTTGCGTAGCTGATCGATAAGAGGCAGGATTAGGTTGTTCAACCTCAATCCCACCACTTGTTGTAGCGCCCTCGAGGTGAAGAGGGCACGGAGGTATTTGATCGAGGGGCGTGGGGTTGCCAACCCCATCACTCCCCGAGAATCTGATCCAGATGCGAGTCGGACGCTTTAACTCCTCGAAGCGGTACATAGGCTATACCCTCGGGCCATCACCCACGGCATCCATCACGTCCTCCATACGACTGGCCTTTGCCTCATCTATGGGGATGGGCTACGAATCCTCGTCCCCACCAGTGGGAGTGGGAGGAATTTCTTCCTCACCACCTCCTTCTTCTTCATCACTACCAGTGGGGGTGGGAGGAATTTCTTCCTGACCACCCCCTTTTCCTTCATCACCTCCAGTAGGAGTAGGAGGAATCTCCTCACCCCCACCGTCACCACCGCCGTTGCCACCTTTGTCATTGTCATCATCATCATTGTTGCTATCATCATCATCATCATCACCCCCATCCTCGTCGTCATCATCATCATCTTCATCTCCCTTCTCCTCCTCTTCTTCTTCTTCTTCTTCTTCTTCTTCTTCTTCTTCGTTCTCCTTCTTTTCTTCTTCCTTCTTCTCCTCAACAAAGACCTTCCTCTTCTTGAACTGGCCCCTGCGGTTGATTACGAGCTTCTCCTCAGTTGGCAGACGACGCCTCGCGCCATACGCCTTCTTCTCGGCCCGAATTCTTCTAACGATCTTGCCCGATTGAGGATCCTCCTCATAATTGGAATACAAGACCTCATTATCCTCGTACCGGACCCGCAGTCGGTGGAGGAGGTTGGCGTTGCCGTGACGAACGGGGCAGTTCGAAAACTGCTTCCACGAACGTGTGCCGCATGTCAGCTCGAGGAAAAGATTGTCCAGGGCCCCAACCCGATCGGACGTCCAAGCCAAGGCTCCTCCCGTGCAGTACATTTTGACCTCTTTATGTACCTGATTCCTGGGGGTCTCTGGCACTGAAAGAGGAGTCTATGCAATGAAAACCAAGATCGGCCAGTCGGTGTAGAGTTTGTCAGAGGCGACGGTGTCGACGATTGGGCGCAGGGCGGAAACACCTGTCAAGTTGTTGAATGGACTGTCCTTCCTTGAAGCCCACTTATAGTGGTAGAAGAAGTAGCCCAACTCTATCCTTGCTTCCTCGCCCTCAGGAATGCTGGAGTAGCAAGCCTTCAGCTCCTCTTGGAAATCAAATTCTACGTGGCAGAAGGCATAGATGATCCTCCACACGTTCCCGAAAATCTGCCCGGGACAAAGACCTGAGGTGTTCAGCAACCTCGCGGCGAAGGGTAGTAGTGGGAGATGCAGTCCGCAATTAAGCTGGCCTATGGTGACAATAGTCCCCATTACTTGCTCCTTGCTGGCAAAATTTTTGAAGATTGTCCACTTGTCGATGCCAAAGATGGACTGCACTCTAGGAAGAGACAGACGGACCTTCCCCTCTGTGAAGCAAGCAAGCAGTGTCTGCCACTTCGCCCTCTTCACATCGGTAAATTTGCCACCGGTGTTATACACATATACAAGTTCCTCTGTCAGTGACATCAAAGGACCTAGCACAAAGCTGGCCTTCGGAATCCGCTCTAGCCTCGAAGGTGCTGATGCGAACCCTACACCCTGGTGCCTCTTGCCCAACTCTCCAAGTTCGCCCTTGCCCTTGCCATGGCCTTTTTGCACAGGTGATACTTCAGCCCTCTCCTTCCCCTTCCTCTTCGAAGAGACCAAGTTCTTGATCTTGATCGAAGCAGAGGAAGAGGCAATTTCAACCGATCGAGAGATTGCAAAGAACATAAAATCGAGAGCAAGAGTTCTGGACTTCAAAAAATTCTAGAAGCGCAAGGCAGAAATGAATCCAAAATGAGCTTATGTACCCTGGAGAAACTGGCGCACAGATCAAGAAGATACGTGTCATCACCAAGTCAAATCCCGTGTTTTTGCAGGGACACGTGGCGTCAATCCGTAGCAAGCGCAAAACCAGGCAAACCATCGGACCAGACGAAGCGTCGAACCATTTAAACCGCCGGTCCAAGTAGACCGCCGGTCCAACCAAACCGCCGATTCAAAAGACTCATTGATCCAGATGGACCGAAGATTCAGGCAGAAAAATCAAACTCTATCGCCGCTCGAAGACTTTACCCGATCGACAGACAGACGATCGGGTAATTTACCAAAGGATCGGGCAAAAAACAGGCTCTTTTGCCCAATCACCTCGATCGGTTGAAAATTAACCGATCGGTCAACCTTGACCGATCGGTCGATTTTCTACTGGATCGGGCAAAAAACTTGGCCTTTTGCCCGATCCCTTCAACCTTGACCGGTTGAAATTAACCGATCGGTCAACCTTGACCGATCGGTTAAGCTTAACCGATCGGTCGATTTTCTACTGGATCGGGCAAAAATCTTAGCCTTTTGCCCGATCCCTTCAACCTCGACCGGTTGAAATTAACCGATCGGTCAACCTTGACCGATCGGTTAAGTTTAACCGATCGATCGATTTTCTACTGGATCGGGCCAAAAACTTGGCCTTTTGCCCGATCCCTTCTACCTCGACCGGTTGAAATTAACCGATCGGTCAACCTTGACCGATCGGTTAAGTTCAACTGATCAGTCGATTTTCTACTGGATCGGGCAAAAAACTTGGTCTTTTGCCCGATCCCTTCAACCTCGACCGGTTGAAATTAACCGATCGGTCAACCTTGACCGATCGGTTAAGTTCAACAGATCGGTCGATTTTCTACTGGATCGGGCAAAAAACTTGGCCTTTTGCCCGATCCCTTCAACCTCGACAGGTTGAAATTAACCGATCGGTCAACCTTGACCGATCGGTCAAATTAAACCGATCGGTCGATTTTCTACTGGATCGGGCAAAAAACTTGGCCTTTTGCCTGATCCCATCAACCTCGACTGGTTGAAATTAACCGATCGGTCAACCTTGACCGATCGGCCAAGTTCAACCGATCGGTCGATTTTCTACTGGATCGGGCAAAAAACTTGGTTTTTTGCTCGATCCTTTCAACCTCGACCGGTTGAAATTAACCGATCGGTCAACCTTGACCGATCGGTCAAGTTCAACCGATCGGTCGATTTTCTACTGGATCAGACCAAAAACTTGGGTTTTTGCCCGATCCCTCCAACCTCGACCGGTTGAATTTAACTGATCGGTCAAACTTGACCGATCGGTCAAATTCAACCGATCGGTCGAATTTCTATTTGGATCGGTCAAAAAACAGTGTTTCTTGACCGATCACTTCGATCCCGACCGGTTGAATTCAACCGATCGGTCAATTTTGACCGATCAGTCAAATTCAACCGATCGGTCAAAATTGACCGATCAGCCTTTTTTGACGCTAACACTCGACAAGCTCCTTTACACTTGTAACAGGGGGTCATTAGCTTTGCACAAAGAATCCAAGCATGCCAAGGTGGCCTCTTAGCTAACTTGGAGGGGGTACTTGTGGGTGCAATTTTGGCAAGAAATCTGCAAACAGCGGGACCCACCGGCCCTGCCTGGTGGGCCCCTGAAGACTATAGCGGGACTCACCGGCCCTTCCTGGTGGGCCCCCGAAGACAACAGCGGGACCCACCGGCCCTGCCTGGTGGGCCCCCGAAGACTACAACGGGACCCACCGGCCCTGCCTGGTGGGCCCCCGAAGACTACAAGCGGAACCCACCAGCACCGCCTGGTGGACCCACGAAGACTACCACGGGACCCACCGGCCCTGCCTGGTGGGCCCACGAAGACTACCGCGGGACCCATCGGCCCTGCCTGTGGAATCCCCAGGAGAAAGTCGCGGGACCCACCAGCCCTGCCTGGAGTTTCTTCCAAAAGCTACCAGAAACCACCATCTACTCTAGAATTTCTCTATAAATAGCAGATCCCTCAAATGTAAATAATCCGAATTTCAGTTCTGAGATCTGATTTCAGAAAACCAGAGCTCTGGGATTCCAGTTTACATTCCTTCAACTCTCTTCGATCTTCTTCTTGTCTTTGAAGAGATCAGAGTGACTTCAGTGATTCTCGGTCTGTCGAGATCACTTCGAGTTAAGTGTTAGTGAATTCGGGTTGCTCCCTATAGCACGGAGACGTAGGCTTTGGCTGAACTCCGAGATCACATCTCTTGTCAACACTCTCTGTTTGTTTATTGAAAGAGGCAACTATATTCAACAGATCGAACAACGATCTTCGACTCGAACCTTCAATTGACTGGTGCGGCGAAGTCTTCGGGTCGGCACGAAGATTTTCCCCCGCAGAAGTAAGAAGGAATCTAAATTCCAAAACTCCACAGAAGAGAGAGAAGAAGAGAGAAGATAACGAAGAGATAAATAAAGAGATAAAAGAGAAGAAGTCCTGCTCCAGTCCATTGGCCACGGGTATAAGTGTGAAGTAAGAAGGAATCTAAATTCCAAATCTCCACAGAAGAGAGAGAAAAAGGGAGCTTAAATATAGAGCAAGACTAAAAATAATATTAGTTAAATAATCTCTCCCATTCAGCATGAACATGTCGAGCCCAGCCGATCAATCACAAAAAAACGGAGAGAGAAACGAAGACAGAAGAGAGAGAAGAAGAGAGAAAAGAACAGAGAGACAAATAAAGAGAGAAGAGAGAAGAAGTCCTGCTCCAATCCATTTGCCACGGGTATAGGTGTGAAGTAAGAAGGAATCTAAATTCCAAAACTCCAGTTCTCAATAATATAATTAAATCTTTTTATTCTCTTCTCTCTATTTCTCTCTCTTTTATCTTCTCTTCTCTCTTTGTTTTCTTGCGACTGGTCGACTGGGCTCGATATGTTCGTACTGATAACGTGTTGTGAGATGGAAGAAAGAGAGAAAAGAACAAAGAGATAAACGAGGAGAGAAGTGAGAAGAAGTCCTGCTTAGGCCCTAAGTAATCTCCCATAGATTAGGATTTGTCGTAGATTGCTTAGGCCCTAAGTAATCTTTCCCAATAAATAATATACCTGTGGCCTCTCCAATCCATTGGCCACGGGTATAGGTGTGAAGTAAAAAGGAATGTAAATTCCAAAACTCCACTTCTTAATATTTATATGACTCCTTTAGGGTGGGCATATTTGATAGCTCTCCCTTTTTCCCATCTCGCAATATGTTATCAGCACGAACATATCGAGCCGAGTCGACCAGTCATAAGAAAATGGAGAGAGAAATAAAGATAGAAGTGGAGTTTTGGAATTTATATTCTTTCTTACTTCATATATATACCCGTAGATAATGGACTGGAGCATGACTTCTTCTCTCTTTTCTCTTCGTTTATCTCTCCGTTCTCTTCTCACTTCTTTTCTTTCTTCTGTCTTCGTTTCTTTCTCTGTTTTCTTGTGACTGGTCAGCTAGGCTCGATATGTTCGTACTGATAACGTGTTGTGAGATTAAATAAGTATAATAAATAAAGAGATGGTAGAGATCTGATGGGTCGTATAAATATTAAGAAGTGGAGTTTTGGAATTTAGTTTCCTTCTTACTTCATAACAATACCCGTGGTGAATAGACTGGAGTAAGAGTTCTTCTATCTTCTCTCTTCGTTTATCTCTCCGTTCTCTTCTCTCTTCTTTGAAGAATATACGACCCCTTTAGGGTAGGGCACGTTTGACAGCTCTTTTCTCCCATCTCAAAACACGTTATCCGTACGAACATGTCGAAGAGAGAAGAAGTTCTGCAATCAATTAAATATTTATTTAATTAGATTCCATAAGGCTCGATATATTCGTGCTAATAATGTGTTGTGAGATGGGAGAAAGAGAGAGCCGTCAAATGTGCCCCACCCATAAAGGGTAGTATGGGGGGAAATTTCCGAGCCGCCTTGATCGAGAATCCCACCCCACAGCCTTGATTGAATTTGATGGTTTGTAGAGTTAGAGATTATAGAGTTGAGAAGGAGAGAGATGACACACGGAGTTATTGTCGAAGTTCGGTCTTACGACCTACGTCTCCGGGCGAGAGGTGCCACCTAATCTTTACTATAATATGAATATAAAGTGTTGGGCGTTCTCTCGACAGGCCGAGAGAAGCTTTTTACAGTGGGGGTTGCACGGAGCAACAAGGAAAGAAACTAGGAGAAGAGAAGTAAGCTCTTGCACTTGCTCTGGATCTGGAATCCCTCTTCCTCTGATCGAATAACCAACCCTTTTTCTGGATGCCTTGGGGGTCCTTTTATAGCGTAGGCACGTGCCCGATATGGCAGTGATGACGTGGTGCTGATGACGTGGCACTGGTTTTGGGCCTCCTTGCTGGGCCCTTATTGGGCCGTTG
Source organism: Chamaelirium japonicum (assembly GCA_947650365.1). Taxonomy (NCBI): domain Eukaryota; kingdom Viridiplantae; phylum Streptophyta; class Magnoliopsida; order Liliales; family Melanthiaceae; genus Chamaelirium; species Chamaelirium japonicum. Next base: position 1,234,652 of record CANTAL010000031.1, read on the forward strand.
TTCGGGCCCAATAAGGGGGAGGGCTTGATCTGCGATCCCCGTAGAGTGGGCCCATGAACCCGGGCGGGCTTACCCACTTGGGCCATTGCGCGGGCCCATGCCGCTCTGATTCGGTCCGGTATAATTTTTGCACCCACAGTTACCCCCTCCCAGTCGGGTCAGGACCCCCATGGGTCGGCTGGGATTCCAAGGTGCAAACGCCTTAGGATCCTAGCATGGTTGGCAAGGGCCGTCGGTGCCGCGGTTCGTATTAGCAGAGTCTCCTTCTGCCGATGCCAAGACCCTTTTGGCGCGAGCCAAAAAGTCTCGGTTTTGCAAGGGGGCATTTTCGAAAAAGCAGTGGGTTTTCCGACCGAGTGGATACCGAGAGGATACCGAGGGGGTTCCGAGAGGATACCGAGAGGGTACTGAGAGGGTACCGAGACCCTTTTGGTGCAAGCCAAAAAGTCTCGGTTTTGCAAGGGGGTGTTTCCGAAAAAGCAGTGTGTTTTTCGACCGAGTGGATACCGAGAGGGTACCGAGAGGGTACCGAGAGCATACCGAGAGGGTACCGAGACCCTTTTGGTGAAAGAACAGCTTTTATCTTTTTCTTTTCTTTCTATCTCTCTTTCCTTTCTTTGCTTCCCTCTTTCCTTTCTTTTGCTTTTGATTTTCATTCACGTGAGACCCCGCTCTCTCTTTCCTTTCTTTTGCTTTTGATTTTCATTCACGTGAGACCCCACTCTCTCTTTCCTTTCTGGGTGCAAATTTTGGCAGAAGTTTACCAACCACCACGGGACCCACCGGCCCAGCCTGGTGGGTCCACGAAGACCACCGCGGGAACCACCGGCCCTGCCTGGTGGGCCCACGAGGACCACCGCGGGACCCACCGGCCCCGCCTGGTGGGCCCACGAGGACCACCGCGGGACCTACCGGTCCTGCCTGGTGGGCCCACGAGGACTACCACGGGACCCACCGGCCCTGCCTGGTGGGCCCACGAGGACCACCGCAGGACCCACCGGCCCTGCCTGGTAGGCCCACGAGCCTGTGGAATCCCCCAGGAGACGGTAGCGGGGCCCGCCAGCTTTACCTGGAGAATCCCCAGATACAACAGCAGAAAACTGCCATTTACCACCAGAAGATCCTATAAATAGCAGAGCCTTCGAATGTAAATGGATCCGAAAATTCTGATTTCCACTCTGAGATCTGATTTTCAGAACCAGAGCTCTGGAATTTCTCAACTTTCCATCTTCCATCTCTCTTTGATCTTCTCCTCTCCTTTGAAGAGATCAAAGTTGATTCAGTGATATTCGGCCTGTCGAGATCACTTCGATACAAGTGTTAGTGAATTCGGGTTGCTCCCTATAGCACGGAGACGTAGGCTTCGGCTGAACTCCGAGATCATTTCTCTTGTCAAACTCTCTCTGATTGCATATCAAAAACTGTAACTCCAATCGACAGATCGATCAACGATCTCCGACTCCAACTTCAATTGACTGGTGAGGCGAAGTCTTCGGGTCGGCACGAAGATTTTCCCCCACAGTTTGGCGCCGTCTGTGGGATCCGAGCAAAAAGTCGAGCTCTCTCCACTACTACTTGATCGGTTGAGCATACAACCGATCTTGATAGCCAAACTTCCTCGCCCTCTCGGTTGATCAGACAACTGATCGGACGTCGGCACTCTCGTTGCACCCTTCGTCCTCTGAATGGCGAGAACCAAACACCAGGGTCAACCAGAAGGAAGTAACACTCAACAACAAGCTCGTCCTGAGACTCGTTCAATGAGTCAAAGGCTCAACTTCGGACAGCCCTTGCTGTCCCGGTCCCAGAGATGGGGGTTCGGTCAGGGAGTGGGAGATCTGTCGATCGACCGATCCCTCATCCCGCACGACAGTCAATTGGGAAAACAGCCCCCGCTCCAGCTGAAGATCCTCCATCGACCTATCAAATTTCAACGGTCGACTTCCAACTCCTCCAATTGGCGAAGCAAAACGCCACCCTCACCACCGAGAGGGATGCTCTCAAGAGAGCAGCTTCCGAAGCTGGGATTGCTCTACCTATCCCCTCTACAAGTGAGAGGGTCGATCTTCCTCGACATTCAATCCACTCCGAACAACGGAGGTCAATGGGTACTGCTGCCCTCGAGAGGATTCGACGTGATCCAACTCCCTCTGCTACCCCCTGGAAGCAGAGTGTTTGGGACCGTCTCGATGACGAGTCTTCTCAATCTTCTTCTGGCCGCAACTGCGACAAAAGGGAACCTTCAAAACTCAACACACCAAGGAAGCACCAAATGAAAGGCGCTCCTTCAAAGAGTAGAGTCTCTCCTTCCATTCCACCTCAACGTAGACTTGGATCGGACCTTCGACATCGACTTCAACCGGCAAATACTTCAATGCCAGAACGAAACCTTGCAATCTTGCCCCTTGACCCGCATCTAGGTCGGGGACACGATCGTAGAGATGGGTATTCATCCGCCAGACCTCTCCATCGAAGTCTCTTCGAGACGACCTTTCCAATGGGATGGAGAACTCCCATCCTTCCCAAATTCAACTGCATCAGAGGAGATCCAACTCTCCATATACTTGCCGTCAAGCAAGCCTTGACACCGCACGAAGAAGAAAACAATGTACTCTGCCGCACCTTTGCGGGAAGTCTCGATGAGCCGTCGCTCGACTGGTATCACAATCTTCGAGCAGGGTCCATCACCCAGTTCGATATTTTAGCTAAACTCTTCGTGCAGCATTATCAGCTCAATCTGAAGCCCGAGAAGAAACTCGACTCTCTCTATCGGCTAAGAATGGGTGCTGACGAGACTCTCTGAAGTTTCACTAGGAGGTTTCGCAACGAGCATGCTGCCCTCTCTGGAAGACATTTGGATGATGAAGCCATCATGTTGGCTTTCCAGAATGCTCTCCGCTTCGATCTACACATCTACAACGACTTCATCCGCAATCCCCCTCCTTCTCTGGGTGCTATGTTCGATCGAATCCAGAGAGAGATCGAGGTCGAAGACGATCAAGTCGCTCGAAAAGGGCAAGAAACAAAACGAAGGCCTGCGGAGAGAGAAGCTCCCAAGTATGCTGCCAAGGCTCACAACGCTGAGGCAGCAGCCCCTCCAGCCAACAAACGATCAAAGAATGACGGGCGTCGATCTCCAACAAAGACCACTTTCACCGAGTGGAATATACCGGTAGAACAAATACTCGACCGCATTCAACACGAGGAATTCCTTCGAAGGCCCAATCCACTTCAGCCTAACACAAAGTTCACTGCCGACAAAACTGTTTATTGCGATTTCCATCGGAGCCATGGCCATTCCACCGATCGGTGCTATCGGCTAAAGTTTCACCTCGAAGACTTGCTGAGAGAAGGCCACCTCCATGAATTCACCAGAGAAGGACAAGATCAACGTCAATCCTCTGCAAAAGGGAAAGAGGCTTGCTGGATTCATCAAATCTCTTCCAACCCATCATCTCTTACCGTGAATGCCAATATCTTTGGCATTCATGGATCATTGCACAACCAAGCAGTGACCGGGAAAGAAGTCGATCGGCAGATTCGGCGCATCTTCCATGTTCGATCTACTGCAAATAAAGAAGATACCTGGATCGAGAAGCCCATCGAAGGTCTTGCTTGGCCGTCCATCGTCTTCAACGACACTGATCTTCAAGGAGTTCATACTCCACATCGAGACCCCCTGGTTTTGAAACTCATCATCGACGGAAGCACCGTCAATCGGATCCTCATCGACACCGGGAGTTCTATCGACATTATGTTCTCAGACTGCTTCAAACGTCTGGGACATAAATATCAAAGCCTCGACGTCGTCCCAACCGTGATCACTGGCTTCAACGGCGAACAAAGCATCACGGTGGGCGAATCGAGATTCACTCTGGACCTCAGCCGAGAGACTCGAGTCTCGGTGAGGTTTGCCATTGTCGAAGGGGTCTCCAGTTACAACGCCATCCTCGGGCGACCCTTCCTCCACCAGATCAATGCCATCTCCTCCTCTTACCACCAACTACTCAAGCTTGCAACTGGAGAAGGCATCGTCTGCATTCAAGGCGATCAACAATCTGGAAGGTCTTGTGAGGCTGCTGCGGCTAAGACAGATCGAAAGATCAACATTGCTCCTCCAAAGCGGCCGCGAGATGAAGCTGGTCCCTCTTCTAAATAGCAATCAAAGGAGATTCCGCTGACAGAACCTCCACCAATCGAATGGGAAGCGTCACCTTCAATTGAAGAAATCATCTCAATCAACATCAGCAGCGGAGATCTCCCTCGACAGACTTTCATTGGTACCGGTCTTAGCGACGCAGAAGCGCAAGACATGGTATCCTTCCTCAAGTCCAATATCGACGTCTTTGCTTGGTGTTTCGAAGACATGCCTGGCATCAATCCAGATGACGCTTGTCACCGACTTGCGATCAAAGAAGAGGTGAAGCCTGTCAAGCAAAAGCCACGCACCATCCGACCAGAGCTGCAAGTTGCTGTTCAAGAAGAAATCACCAAGCTACTCGCAGCAGGCTTCATCCGTGAAGTAGAGTATCCTACCTGGATCTCTAACATAGTTGCTGTTCCAAAGAAGAATGGGAAAGTCAGAGTCTGCATCGACTTCACCAACCTCAACAAGGCTTGCCCCAAAGACCCATTTCCCATGCCAAGGATCGATAGACTCTTCGATGCCACTGCTGGCCACGAGCTATTGTCTTTCATGGATGGGTATTCTGGATATAATCAAATTCCACTTCATCCAGACGATCAAGAGAAGACTTGCTTCGTGACTAGCCGAGGTCTCTACTGCTACAATGTAATGCCGTTCGGCCTCAAAAATGCTGGATCTACCTATCAAAGGCTAGTCACCAAGATGTTCGAAAACCAGATCGGTCGCAACGTCGAAGTATATGTCGATGATCTCCTCACCAAGAGCTCCGTACGAAGCAAGCATCTTTCCGATCTGGCGAAAACCTTTCAAGTTCTTCGAAAATATCGTATGAAGCTCAATCCAGCTAAGTGCGCTTTCGGAGTTCAATCGGGCAAATTCCTGGGTCACCTTGTGACCAGGAGGGGTATCGAAGCTAATTCCGACCAAATCCGAGCAGTTCTGGATATGCCTTCACCTACAAATCGAAAAGAAGTTCAACGCCTCACTGGAAGGTTAGCAGCACTCAATCGATTCATCTCAAAATCTTCCGACAAGTGCAAACCCCTCTTCGACAAACTACGAAAGGCGGATACATCCGGCTGGAGCCCAATCTGTGAAGAAGCATTTCAAAGCATCAAGAAATATCTGGTGCAAGCTCCTATCTTGATGGCTCCACTTCCAGAAGAAGACTTATGGCTTTATCTCGCCGTCACTGATCAAGCAATCAGTGCGGTCCTAGTTAGTAGGAGAGAAGGAATAGAGCATCCAGTCTATTATATCAACCACACTCTTCTTCCGGCTGAAACTCGCTACTCAAAAACTGAGAAGGTCATACTAGCTTTACTCACTGCATCACGTCGTCTACAACCTTATTTCGTCTCCCACCAGATCACTGTCATCTCTGAACACCCCCTCAAAGATATTGTTGACAAAGCTGGTAGGGCTGGTCGAATGACCAAATGGGTGATCGAAATGAGTGCTCTGGGGATTCAATTCGAATCTCGCACTTCTATCAAAGGTCAAGCAGTTGTTGATTTCCTAGCTGACTTCCTAGTTGAAGACCCCATCACTTGGGAAGAAGATGTCGACATGCGCTTAGAAGATGAGGACAATACTCCAATCAACCTTGCAACAAAAATTGATCCAAGTCTCGAAGCTATTGCTGCAACTCCTCCATGGAAGCTTTATACTGATGGAGCTTCAAGTTCGATCGGTTCGGGAACTAGGATAGTCTTAGTATCCCCCGAATTTGATCATCTATAGAAGGCCACTCTCCTAGGGTTCAACGCCACCAACAACGAAGCTGAATACGAAGCACTCATTTCCGGACTCGAAATGGCGGAATCCCTGGGGGTAGACCGAATCATCGTATACAGCGACTCCCAGTTGATCATAAGGCAAATCAATAGAGAGTATACAGCTCGTGAAGAAAGAATGCAACTCTATTTAGCCTTAGTACGACGTCTTCAACAACGTTTTACTATTACTGAGTTCGTTTAAATCCCAAGAGCAGAAAACCGAGAAGCAGATGCCTTAGCCAATGCGGCCTCAGTTCTGGGAGACTCACTCGGAGGAAGGCAAATACAGATCGATTATCAAGAAATACCCAAGACCATCCTCGATCAACAGATCCTTGCTACTTCTAAGAGATCTGGGGGTGGAGATCAATTGAGGTCAAGCCTTACTACAAATGAGTTCGAAGATTGGCGACAGTCGATTTTTGACTTCTTCAAATATGGCAAAGTACCAGAAGATCCCAATCAAGCTCGAAGACTTCAAAGAAAACTTCCTTGCTATACTGTTCAAGGAGAAGATCTATATTTCAAATCTCACAACGGGATGTTGCTCAAGTGCCTTGGTCCCGAGCAAGCACAGGCCATCCTGATTGATATCCATTCTGGAGCTTGTGGGAATCATTCGGGAGGAAGATCTCTTGAAGCCAAGACGAAGCTGCAAGGTTACTACTGGCCTACAATGACAAGAGATGCTCGACAAGTTGTTCAAAGATGCGAGCCATGCCAAAGACACGCTCGAGCTATCCATCTCCCTGCAGATGAGCTTCATCAACTATCAAGTCCCTGGCCATTCCATCAATGGGGGTTAGATTTCTTGGGTCCTTTCCCCCCAACTCCGAGCAAGAAAAAGTATCTACTGCTCGCCACGGATTACTTCACCAAATGGGTTAAAGCTGTGCCCCTCTTCCGAGAGACTGACGACGAAGTGATCAAATTCATTCGGCACAACATCTTCTCAAGGTTCGGCACACCTCAAGTTCTTGTTGCTGACAATGGAGCTCAATTCGACTCTGACAAGTTCCGTGAGTTTTGTCTGAACAACGGAATCAAGCTCTTCTACTCAACTCCAAGGTACCCTCAATGCAATGGTCAAGCTGAAGCCTCCAATAGAGCAATTCTTGGTAAACTCAAGAAAAAACTCGACAACAAGAAGGGATTGTGGGAACAAATCCTACCTGAAGTTCTTTGGGGGTATCGCACAACACCGAGAAGATCAACAGGGTTCTCACCTTTTCGTCTAACATATGGATCGGAAGCAGTACTCCCAACAGAAAACATATCAAATACTCTGAAGACCAGAGCAGTTGAAGAAGGAATCAACAAAGAGCTTCGGATCAATGATCTAGACTTCTCTGAAGAACAACGAGACCAAGCTTCCCTTCGTGTGGCCAAGTACCAGCAGAAGATCAAACGAGCATACGACCAAAAGGTTTACAAGAGACAATTCCCAATCGGTAGTCTGGTTCTCAGAGCTATTTTTTACAACACTAAGGAGCATAGCAGTGGAAAACTAGCTCCCAACTGGGAAGGACCCTACATTGTCGAATCAGTAGGAGGCAAAGGCTCTTACAGACTGATCTCACCAGAAGGAGATAGATTGCCTCGAGCTTGGAATTCTACACATCTCAAGTTATTCTATCCATGATGTAAATACCATGATGAATAAAGTTCTCTTTCAAATGTTCAAATATGCAAGTGTTCAGTTTTTCAATTCAAGTTCTGAAGCAGTTCCAAATTATCCATATTCAAGTTACCAGGTCTTTTAACAAGTTTGGGTGTTAGAGTTGCGACTCAACCCCTTACTAGCAAATGTTAAACTGACCCTATTCAAGTTACCAAGTCTTTTAACAAGTTTGGGTATTAGAGTTGCGACTCAACCCCTTATTGACAAATGTTAAATTGACCTTCAAATTTCAATATTCAATTTCAATCAATTTCGATATCGTCTAACATGTTTGGGTGCTTGAGTTGCGACTCAACCCCTCACATACAAGTGTTGCACGAATTCCAATTCAATGTTCAAGTTACAAGTTTTGGTAATCGAGTTGCGACTCTACCCCTTACATTCAAAAGATTGTATCTATTCCAATACTATCCAGTACATGATATTAAAGACATTCAACTCAAGAGATCCAATTTTCAAACACCAAAAAAAGATTTCTATTATTATCAAAATGTGCCAAGTACAGGAGCGAGCTACTACATATCAAGAGTTTACAAGCACAACAACTAAAAAGAAGAAAATTCTCAAGGCTTGGCCACACTTTGCGCGCGCGACTTCTCTCCCTCAGATCCAGCACGAGCTTTGCTCGCCACTGAAGCCTTGGAAGATCGGACGCTGGCAACATGGACCCTGAGTGCTTCTGCTGCCTTCTCAGCTGTTTCCCTGTAGCTCTTGCACTCGCTCCGCATATGCTCCAGCTCCTTCTTATGGGTCTCCTCCTTGGCTGCTGAAGCAGCAAGTTGAGCCTCCAGCTCCGTTATTCGAGCCACACGGTCGAAGCCCAAGTTCTCAATCCTGAAGAATCGATTCTTTAATTCTTCAAGCTCGTGACCCCGGGCTTCATAACCATTTTTCCACCCCTGGCTCTCCAATTTTTTCTTACGAAGGGCTCGATCTTGACCTTCAATGCCACCTTCTTTGAGGTTAGAAGTTCCCTCAGCTTATCTCTCTCCTCACTTACAGCCCCCAATTCAGCAGTTAAGCGGGATACTTCAGCTGAAGCTTCTTTTGCTCCCGCCTTCATGGAGAGCTTGGTCGCGACATTCAAAACTGCTGAGTTCTGCAAAAGAACAAAAGAGTTAGAATTATTCTGAAGATACAACTCAGATGATCGATCAAGCAGATGCACCTACCACCAGTTCAAGTCTGTCGAAGGCTTCATCCAGAGTAGCCCCCGGAAGGTTGCATAGTTTCTGGATTACAGCAGTGGGGTGGTTGATGTCAACATCACCCAAGCTCTTCATCTTCGGAGTCGAGCCAACAGGCGCACCTGCAATCAACACGAGAGATCAAAGTGTTAGATTATTTCCAAGCTTCAAAGGCAAGACAATCAAGGCAAGTTAGCACAATTACCTGAGGCTTCAACCCTCGGCTCCTTACCCTTCCCGCGACCGGAGCCATCCTGAGGGGTCGATTTCTCCTTGATAGGAGTAGGCTCTGATTGAGGTTGAGGAGCCCCATCACCCACACGACTTTCCCTCTCCAAGTGAATAGGGGAGGGAGCATCCCGAGGAGGTGAGACTCTTTCTTCCTCTTGTGGCCCGCCTGGCTGGATGAGTCCCGCCACCATGGCAGCCACCTCCTCAGCCAGAGAGCGAGAGGGGGGTGGGGGTTGCTCAACCTCCATACCCCCGCTCGTTGTCGCTCCTTCAAGACAGGGAACTTTAGGAGGAATTTGATCGAGGGGCGTGGGGTTGCTTCCAACCCCACCACTCCTCGACAATTTTATTTTGAAGTGCATCGGCTTCTTCAATTCATCGAACCGATAGGCGGGAACCACCTTTTGGCCATCACCTTCTGTATCGATGACTCCTTCCATTTGACGGGCTTTAGCCTCGTCAATAGGAATAGGAAGTGAATCTTCCTCTTCTGCACCACCAGTGGGGGTAGGAGGAATTTCTTCCTCACCACCCCCATTCCCACCATCTCCACCAGAGGGGGTGGAAGAAAGATCATTCTCACCATCCCCATCCTCGTCTTCGTCATTGCCACCGTTGTCGTGGCTGCCATTATCGGTCTCTTCTTCCTCGTCGCTCTCCTTCTTTTCTTTTTCTTCTTCATCATCTTCATCTTTCTTTTCCTTGTCTTCATCTTCCTTTTGCTTGATGAGGATTTTTCTTTTCTTCTTCGCTGGGCCTCGTTGTATCACCAGCTTCTCCTCCACAGTAGGCAATCGGCGCCTTGCAGTATAAACTTTCTTATCAGCCCGAATCTTCCGGATGATCTTACCCGAATGAGGATCCTCCTCATAGTCAGAATATAAACTTCATTGTCCTCGTATCTGTCTCGCGATCGGTGGAGGAGATTGGCCTTACCATATCTCACTGGGCAGTTTAAGAACTGCTTCCATGACCTGGTCCCGTAGGTCAACTCAAGGAATAGATTGTCGATAGCTCCAGCCCTCTCGGAGGTCCAGGCAAAAGCGCCTCCCTCGCAGTACATCTTCACTGCATCGTGCACATCGCTTCGAGGGGTATCGGGCACGGAGATGGGAGTCCATGCACCAGAAACAGAGATGGGCCAATCTGTGTATAATTTGTCCGAAGGGACTGTTTCGGTAAGCGGGCGCAGCGGAGATACGCCAGTCAAGCTGAAGAACGGACTGTCCTTTCTCCAAGCCCATCGATAATGGAAGAAAAAATATCCAAGCTCGATCCGGGCAACTTCACCTTCTGGAATACTGGAGTAGCATGCCTTCAAATCCTCCTGGAAATCCAACTCTACGCGGCAGAAAGCGTAGATAATTCTCCAGGCATTCCCAGTGACCTGCCCCGGGCAAAGGCCGGAAGTGTTCAGTAACCTTGCCGCGAAGGATGGCAACGGAAGACGCAAACCGCAGTTGAGTTGGCTGATGGTCACAATGGTTCCCATGACCTGCTCATTACTGGCAAAGTTGGTAAAGACGGTCTTCTTGTCAATACCAAACGCAGTCTGGATACTGGGGAGCGAAGGCTGCACCTTCCCTTCTGTGAAGTAAGAGAGCAGTGTTTGCCACTTCTTTCTCTTCGAATCTGTGAACTCACCACCGGTATTGTACACGTACTCCGTTTCCTCTGTCAGAGACGTGAGCGGGCCCAAAACAAACTTTACTTTAGGGATGTGCTCTGGCCTCGATGGCGCTGAAGCAAACCCTACTCCTTGGTGCCTTTTGCCCAGCTGTCCAAGTTCGGCAAGCGCGGCCTTGCCTTTGCCACGACCCTTCGGAGGGGATGGAACCTCAACAATCTCCTTCCCTTTCCTCTTCGAGGGAACCCCGCCTGACTTCTTCGAACTACCAGAGGAAGCCATTTGACCGATCAAACAAGAACGAAGAACAAGAGATCAAGAGCAGAAGAGTCTGGACTTCAAAAAATTTTGGAAGCGTGAGGCGAAAATGACAGCCAGTAAAACTTATATACCCAGGGTAAAACAGGCGCGCAGATCGAGGAGACACATGTCTTCACTATATCAAATCGCGTGTTTTTGTCGGAACACGTGGCATCCATCCATAGCAAGCGCAAAATCAGGCGAACCGTCGGACCAGACGAAACATCGGACCTACCGGTCCACGTGAACCAACGGTCCAAGCGAGCCACCGGTCTGAGTAAACCGGACCGCCGATTCAAAGCCACATTCAAGCCAACCAAAGATTCAAAACAGGAAGGATCAAGCTCCATCAATGTTCGAAACTCTGCAAGAAGATCGAAGAACAAACAGTTGAAAAACCTTCTCTGAAGGGCAGGTTCAAAACTTTAAACTGATCAGTCATTTTACTACTGGATCTGGCAAAAAACTAAGGTTTTTTTGCCGATCACTCGAACCTTGACCGGATAATTTTTTACCGATCGGTCAAACTTGACCGATCGGCTAAAATCATTCGATCGGTCAAACTTCTACTGGATCTGGCAAAAAACCAAGGTTTTTTGCCGATCACTCGAACCTTGACCGGATAATTTTTTACCGATCGGTCAAACTTGACCGATCGGCTAAAATCATTCGATCGGTCAAATTTCTACTGGATCTGGCAAAAAACCAAGGTTTTTTGTCGATCACTCGAACCTTGACCGGATAATTTTTTACCGATCGGTCAAACTTGACCGATCGGCTAAAATCATTCGATCGGTCAAATTTCTACTGGATCTGGCAAAAAACTAAGGTTTTTTGCCGATCACTCGAACCTTGACCGGATAATTTTTTACCGATCGGTCAAACTTGACCGATCGGCTAAAATCATTCGATCGGTCAAACTTCTACTGGATCTGGCAAAAAACCAAGGTTTTTTTTTTGCCGATCACTTGAATCTTGACCGGATAATTTTTTATCGATCGGTCAAACTTGACCGATCGGCTAAAATCATTCGATCGGTCAAACTTCTACTGGATCTGGCAAAAAACCAAGGTTTTTTGCCGATCACTCGATCCTTGACCGGATAATTTTTTACCGATCGGTCAAACTTGACCGATCGGCTAAAATCATTCGATCGGTTAAATTTCTACTGGATCTGGCAAAAAACCAAGGTTTTTTGCCGATCACTCGAACCTTGACCGGATAATTTTTTACCGATCGGTCAAACTTGACCAATCGGCTAAAATCATTCGATCGGTCAAACTTCTACTGGATCTGGCAAAAAACCAAGGTTTTTTGCCGATCACTCGAACCTTGACCGGATAATTTTTCACCGATCGGTCAAAATTGACCGATCGGCTAAAATCATTCGATCGGTCAAATTTCTACTGGATTTGGCAAAAAACCAAGGTTTTTTGCCGATCACTCGAACCTTGACCGGATAATTTTTTACCGATCGGTCAAACTTGACCGATCGGCTAAAATCATTCGATCGGTCAAATTTCTACTGGATCTGGCAAAAAACAAAGGTTTATTGCCGATCACTCGAACCTTGACCGGATAATTTTTTACCGATCGGTCAAACTTGACCGATCGGCTAAAAATCATTCGATCGGTTAAATTTCTACTGGATCGGTCAAAAAACTATGTTTTTTGACCGATCACCCGATCCTTGACCGGTTGAATTTTGATCGATCGGTCAAAATTTGACCGATCGGTCAAATCTGACCGATCGGTCAAAAATTAACCGATCGGTCAAAATTTAACCGATCGGTCAAATTTAATACTGGATCGGTCAAAAAACTATGTTTTTTGACCGATCACCCGATCCTTGACCGGTTGAATTTTGACCGATCGGTCAAAATTTGACCGATCGGTCAAATCTGACCGATCGGTCAAAAATTAACCGATCGGTCAAAATTTAACCGATCGGTCAAATTTCTACTGGATCGGTCAAAAAACCATGTTTTTTGACCGATCACCCGATCCTTGATCGGTTGAATTTTGACCGATCGGTCAAAATTTGACCGATCGGTCAAATTTGACCGATCGGACTAAAATTAACCGATCGGTCAAAATTGACCGATCGGTCAAGATTGACCGATCAAATCAAAATTGACCGATCAGTCCTTTTTATGCTAACATGCGACAAGCTTCTTCGTGCCTTTTGCGACAGGGAGTTGCTGTTTTTTGCACCAAATCCAAGCCAGCCAGAATGAACTCTAGCTAACTTGGAGGGGGTAACTGTGGGTGCAAATTTTGGCAGAAGTTTACCAACCACCACGGGACCCACCGGCCCTGCCTAGTGGGTCCACGAAGACCACCGCGGGAACCACCGGCCCTGCCTGGTGGGCCCACGAGGACCACCGCGGGACCCATCGGCCCCACCTGGTGGGCCCACGAGGACCACCGCGGGACCCACCGGCCCTGCCTGGTGGGCCCACGAGGACTACCACGGGACCCACCGGCCCTGCCTGGTGGGCCCACGAGGACCACCGCAGGACCCACCGGCCCTTCCTGGTAGGCCCACGAGCCTGTGGAATCCTCCAGGAGACGGTAGCGGGGCCCGCCAGCTTTACCTGGAGAATCCCCAGATACAACAGCAGAAAACCGCCATTTACCACCAGAAGATCCTATAAATAGCAGAGCCTTCGAATGTAAATGGATCCAAAAATTCTGATTTCCACTCTGAGATCTGATTTTCAGAACCAGAGCTCTGGAATTTCTCAACTTTTCATCTTTCATCTCTCTTTGATCTTCTCCTCTCCTTTGAAGAGATCAAAGTTGATTCAGTGATATTCGGCCTGTCGAGATCACTTCGATACAAGTGTTAGTGAATTCGGGTTGCTCCCTATAGCACGGAGACGTAGGCTTCGGCTGAACTCCGAGATCATTTCTCTTGTCAAACTCTCTCTGATTGCATATCAAAAACTGTAACTCCAATCGACAGATCGATCAACGATCTCTGACTCCAACTTCAATTGACTGGTGAGGCGAAGTCTTCGGGTCGGCACGAAGATTTTCCCCCACATCCTTTCTCTCTCTCTCTTTCCTTTTCTTTGTATTTCATTCACGTGAGACTGTGAGAGAGCAGCGTATCTCTCTCTCTTTCCTTTCTCTCTCTTTGTTTCCTTTTCTTTGTTTTTTCATTCATGTGAGAGCAGCGTACCTTTTCTCTCTTTCCTTTTCTCTGCTCTGCTCTGTTTTTTTTTTTTTTTTGTTCGCGTGGTACAGCTGCAACAGCAGCGGCAGTATAGAGGTCGGCGGGCAGCGACGGCGGGTCGGTGCGGCGTAGGCCGGGCTCGGGCTGGCGCAGCAGGAGGCACGGCAGGCGGGCTGGTGCGGCGGAGGCCGGGCTCGGGCTGGCGCAGCAGGGAGCATGGCAGGCGGGCTGGTGCGGTCGGCGGCCGGTCGCAGGCCGGGGGGCTGGCTCCGACCGGATCAGAGAGGGGGGGCTGCGGGTGCGAGTCGGGCGGCCCTCCCGACGCACGCTCGGACCCTCTCTCTCTCTCCTTTCTTTCCTTCCGGTGAGAGAGCAGCGTCTCTCTCTCACTTTCCTTCTCTGTTTTTTTTTTTTTTTATCCGGCTCTTCTCTGGTTCAGCGAAAAGCAGCAGCGGTGGCTGCGGCCATGGGCTCGGGTGCAACCGACAGACAGAGCAGAGGCGGCGGGGCGTGCAAGTGACACGGCTGCAGCGTAGGTGGACTCGGACCCAGGCGGAGTGGCACAGGCGGCTGCGAGGTATGGGACCAGGCGAGCCATAGCGCACTCAGGCCGGCGCGAGAGTCAGCGATGGGTACGGTCGGCGTGCACAGGAGGCATGGTGGACGGCGATGTCAGTGTATGGTTGAGCACGAGCGACATGCGGGGCGCGTGCGGCTGGCGGTGTCGGTGTGGGGTTGAGTGTGGGTGCAAATTTTGGCATAAGTTTACCAACTACCAAAGGACCCACCGGCCCTGCCTTGTGGGCCCACGAGGACTACCACAGGACCCACCGGCCCTGCCTGGTGGGCCCACGAGGACTACCACAGGACCCACCGGCCCTGCCTGGTGGGCTCACGAGGACTACCACGGGACCCACCGGCTCTGCCTGGTGGGCCCACGAGGACTACCACGGGACCCACCGGCCCTGCCTGGTGGGCCCATGAGGACTACCACGGAACCCACCGGCACTGCCTGGTGGGCCCACGAAGACTACCACGGGACCCATCGGCTCTGCCTGGTGGGCCCACGAAGACTACCGTGGGACCCACCGACCCTGCCTGGTGGGCCCCCGAGTACCACAGCGGGACCCACCGGCCCTGCCTGGTGGGCCCCCGAAGACAACCGCGGGGCCCGCAACTTTACCTGGAGGATCCCCAGATACTGCAGCAGAAACCGCCATTCGCCACCCGGAATGCCTATAAATAGCAGAGCCTTCGAATGTAAAAGGATCCGAAAATTCTGATTTCCACTCTGAGATCGAATTCTCAGTTCTAAAAACTAGAGCTCTAGGATTTCAAACTTCCGATCTACCATCTCCCTTTGATTTTCTTTCGAAGAGATCAGTGTTTATAGTGATACTCGGCCTGTCGAGATCACTCCAACATAAGTGTTAGTGAATTCGGGTTGCTCCCTATAGCACGGAGACGTAGGCTTCGGCTGAACTCCGAGATCACATCTCTTGTGTCAAACTCTCTCTCTCTGATTGCTTTTCTGTTTGCATATCGAAAGAAGCAACAACTTCAATCAACCGATCGACCAACGATCTTCGACGTCAACTTCGACTCCAATTGACTGGTGCTGCGAGAGTCTTCGGGTCGGCACGAAGATTTTCCCCCACAGTTTGGCGCCGTCTGTGGGATTCGAACGAGAAGCTGTGTTCTCTCTACTTCGACTACCAGATCAATAGCCAAACTTCCTCGCCCCCTCGGTTGATCAGACAACTGATCGGACGTCGGCAATCTCGTTGTACCCTTCGCACTCTGAATGGCGAGAACCAAACACCAGGGTCAACCAGAAGGAAGTAACACTCAACATCAACCTCGTCCTGAGACTCGTTCAATGAGTCAAAGGCTCAATTTCGGGCAGCCCCTTGCTGTCCTCGAGACGGGGGTTCACTCAGGAAGCGGGAGATCAGTCGATCGACCGATCGCCCCTCATCCTCATCAATCAATTGGGCAGACTGTTCCTGCTCCTGCTGAAGACCCTCCATCGACTTACCAGATCTCTGTAATCGATTTCCAACTACTCCAATTGGCGAAGCAAAACGCCACCCTCACTGCTGAGAGGGATGCTCTGAAGAAGGCAGCCTCCGAAGCTGGAATTGCTATTCCGATCCCCTCCACAAGTGAGAGGGTTGATCCTCCTCGACATTCAATTCACTCCGAACAACGGAGGTCAATGGGCACTGCTGCCCTCGAGAGGATTCGACGCGACCCAACTCCCTCTACTGCTCCCTGGAAACAGAGTGTCTGGGATCGTCTTGACGATGAGTCCTCCCAATCCTCATCTGGTCGTAACTGCGACAAGAGGGCACCTTCGAAGCTCAACATGCCAAGGAAGCACCAAATGAAAGGCGCTCCTTCAAAGAGTAGAGTCTCCCCTTCCATTCCACTCCAATGTGGACTTGGATCGGACCTTCGACACCGACTTCAACCGGCAAATACTTCAATGCCTGAGCAAGACCTTGCGATCTTGCCTCTTGACCCACCTCTAGGTCGAGGACACGGTCGCAGGGACGGTTACTCCTCTGCCGGGCCTCTACATCGAAGTCTCTTCGAGACCACTTTTCCAAGAGGATGGAGAACTCCTATCCTCCCCAAATTCAACTGCATCAGAGGAGATCCAAGCCTCCATATACTTGCCTTCAAACAAGCTCTAACGCCACATGAAGAGGAAAACAACGTGCTCTGCCGCACCTTCGTGGGAAGTCTCGACGAGCCTTCACTCGACTGGTATCACAATCTCCGAGCTGGTTCCATCACCCAGTTCGGTGTTTTGGCTAACCTCTTTGTGCAGCATTACCAGCTCAACCTGAAGCCCGAGAAGAAGCTCAACTCTCTATATCGGCTAAGGATGGGTGCTGATGAGACTCTCCGAAGTTTCATCAGGAGGTTTCGCAATGAACATGCCGCCCTCTCTGGAAGACATCTAGATGATGAAGCCATCATGTTGGCTTTCCAGAACGCTCTCCGATTCGATCTACACATTTACAATGACTTCTTCCGCAATCCCCCTCCTTCTCTGGGTGCCATGTTTGATCGAATTCAGAGAGAGATTGAGGTGGAAGACGATCAAGTCGCTCAGAAAGGGCGAGAAACTAAGAGAAGGCCTATTGAAAAAGAAGCTCCTAAGTATGCGGCAAGGGCTCACAACGCTGAAGCAGCAGCCCCTCCGGCCAACAAAAGATCAAAGAATGATGGGCGTCGATCTCCAACGAAGACCACTTTCACTGAGTGGAATATGCCGGTCGAACAGATACTCGACCGCATTCAACATGAAGAGTTCGTTCGGAGACCCAATCCTCTTCAGCCGAACTCAAAATTTACAGCTGATAAAACAGTGTATTGCGACTTCCACCGAAGTCATGGCCACTCCACCGATCGGTGTTTTCGGCTGAAGTTCCATCTTGAAGACCTATTGAGAGAAGGCCATCTTCAAGAGTTCGTCAAAGACGGACACGATCAACGCCGAGCCTCTGCAAAGGGGAAAGAAGTGTGTTGGGTACATCAAATCTCCTCTAACCGGCAACCAATCTCTGTGAAAGCCAATGTCTTTGGCATTCACGGATCATTGCACAATCAATCAATAACCGGTAAGGAGGTGGATCGACAGGTTCGACGCATCTTCCACGTCCGTTCTACTGCGAGCAAGGAAGATACCTGGATCGAGAAGCCCATCGAAGGTCTTGCTTGGCCATCCATAGTCTTCAACGACACCGATCTTCAAGGAGTTCACACTCCCCATCGAGACCCCCTTGTCTTGAAACTCCTCATCGACGGAAGCACTGTCAACCGGATTCTCATCGACACCGGAAGCTCCATCGACATTATGTTCTCGGATTGCTTTAAGCGTCTGGGACATAAGTATCAAAGCCTCGACGTCGTCCCGACCGTGATCACTGGCTTCAACGGCGAACAAAGCATCACGGTGGGCGAGTCCAGATTTACCATCGACCTCAGCCAAGAGACTCGAGTCTCGGTGAGGTTTGCAATCATCGAAGGAGTATCCAGCTACAACGCCATCCTCGGACGACCATTCCTCCACCAGATCAATGCCATCTCCTCTTCTTATCATCAACTACTCAAATTTGCAACCGGAGAAGGCATCGTCTGCATTCGAGGCGATCAGCAAGCTGGAAGGTCTTGTGAAGCTGCTGCGGCAAAGACAGATCGAAAGATCAACATTGCTCCTCCAAAGCGGCCACGAGATGAGGCTGGTCCTTCTTCCAAATAGCAATCAAAGGAGATCCCGCTGACCGAACCTCCACCAATCGAATGGGAAGCATCACCTTCAATAGAAGAAATCATCCCGATCAACATAGGCAGCGGAGATCTCCCTCGACAAACATTTATTGGTACCGGTCTTAGCGACGCAGAAGCGCAAGACATGGTATCCTTCCTCCAGTCCAATATCGACGTCTTCGCATGGTGCTTCGAAGACATGCCTGGGATCAATCCAGATGACGCTTGTCACCGACTTGCGATCAAAGAAGAGGTGAAGCCTGTCAAGCAAAAGCCACGCACCATTCGACCAGAGCTGCAAGTTGCTGTTCAAGAAGAAATCACCAAACTACTCGCAGCAGGCTTCATCCGAGAAGTAGAGTATCCTACCTGGATCTCTAACATAGTGGCTGTTCCAAAGAAGAACGGGAAAGTCAGAGTCTGCATCGACTTCACCAATCTCAACAAAGCTTGCCCCAAAGACCCATTTCCCATGCCAAGGATAGATAGACTCGTCGACGCCACTGCTGGCCACGAGCTATTGTCTTTCATGGATGGGTATTCTGGATATAATCAAATTCCACTTCATCCAGACGATCAAGAGAAGACATGTTTTGTGACTAGCCGAGGCCTCTATTGCTACAAAGTAATGTCGTTCGGCCTCAAAAATGCTGGATCCACCTATCAAAGGCTAGTCACCAAAATGTTCGATAACCAGATCGGTCGCAACGTCAAAGTCTATGTCGATGATCTCCTCACCAAGAGCTCTACTAGAGGGAAGCATCTATCTGATCTGGCTGAAACCCTTCAAGTTCTTCGAAAATATCGTATGAAGCTCAATCCAGCCAAGTGTGCTTTTGGAGTTCAATCCGGCAAATTCCTGGGTCATCTTGTGACCAGGCGGGGCATTGAAGCCAATCCCGATCAAATTCGAGCTATCCTCGACATGCCATCACCTACCAATCGAAAGGAGGTGCAATGCCTCACTGGAAGGTTAGCAGCACTCAATCGATTCATCTCAAAGTCTTCCGACAAGTGCAAGCCTCTCTTCGACAAACTACGAAAGGCAGACACCTCTGGCTGGAATTCAATCTGTGAAGAAGCATTTCAAAGCATCAAGAAATATCTGGTGCAAGCTCCTATCTTGACGGCTCCACTTCCAGAAGAAGACTTATGGCTATACCTTGCTGTGACCGATCAAGCAATCAGCGCAGTCTTAGTCAGTAGAAGAGAAGGCGTCGAACACCCAGTCTACTACATCAGCCACACTCTTCTTCCGGCTGAAACTCGCTATTCGAAAACTGAGAAAGTCATCCTGGCCTTGCTCACTGCATCGCGTCGTCTCCAACCATACTTCGTTTCTCACCAGATCACTGTCATTTCAGAACACTCGCTCAAAGATATCATTGACAAAGCTGGTCGAGCTGGTCGAATGACCAAATGGGTGATCGAAATGAGTGCTCTAGGGATTCAGTTCGAATCTCGCACTTCTATCAAAGGTCAAGCTATTGCTGATTTTCTAGCTGATTTTCCAGTTGAAGACCCCATCACTTGGGAAGAAGATGTCGACATGCGCTTAGAAGATGAGGACAATACTCCGATCAAACTTGCAACAAAGATTGATCCAAATCTCGGAGCTACTACTACAACTCCTCCATGGAAGCTTTATACGGATGGAGCATCAAGTTCGATCGGTTCGGGAACTGGGATAGTCTTGATATCCCCCGAACTCGATCATCTCCAGAAGGCCACTCTCCTTGGGTTTAATGCCACCAACAACGAAGCTGAATATGAAGCACTCATTTCCGGACTCGAAATGGCGGGAGCTCTAGGGGTGGATCGAATCATCGTCTATAGCGACTCCCAGTTGATCATAAGGCAAATCAACAAAGAGTACGCAGCTCGAGAAGAAAGAATGCAACTCTATTTGGCCTTAGTACGACGTCTTCAACAACGTTTTACTAGCGCTGAATTCATTCAAATTCCAAGGGCAGAGAATCGTGAAGCAGATGCTCTAGCTAATGCTGCCTCCGTCCTTGGAGACTCGCTCGGAGGAAGGCAGATACAAATTGATTATCAAGAATTGCCCAAGACCATCCTCGATCAACAGATCCTTACTACTACAAAAGAATCTGGGGGTGGAGATCAACTTGAAGACTGGAGGCAACCAATCTTCCACTTCTTCAAGCATGGCCAGATGCCGGAAGATCCAAATCAAGCCCGAAGATTTCAAAGGAAGCTCCTGTGCTATATTCTACAAGGAGAAGATCTATACTTCAAATCTCACAATGGTATGTTGCTCAAGTGCCTTGGTCCCGAGCAAGCACAAGCAATCCTGATTGATATCCACTCTGGAGCTTGTGGAAATCATTCGGGAGGAAGATCTCTTGAAGCCAAGACGAAGCTACAAGGGTACTACTGGCCAACAATGGCAAGGGATGCTCAACAAGTTGTTCAAAGGTGTGAGCCTTGTCAACGACACGCTCGAGCTATTCATCTCCCTGCAGATGAACTTCATCAATTATCAAGTCCCTGGCCCTTCCATCAATGGGGGTTAGATTTCTTGGGTCCTTTCCCTCCAACTCCGAGCAAGAAGAAGTATCTATTGCTGGCCACTGATTACTTCACCAAATGGGTTGAAGCTGTGCCCCTCTTCCGAGAGACTGACGACGAAGTGATCAAGTTTATTCGGCACAACATCTTCTCAAGGTTTGGAACACCTCAAGTTCTTGTTGCTGACAATGGAGCTCAATTTGACTCCGACAAAATCCGAGAGTTCTGTCTGAACAACGGTATCAAGCTATTCTATTCAACTCCAAGATATCCTCAATGCAATGGCCAAGCTGAAGCCTCAAACAGAGCTATACTTGGTATACTCAAGAAAAAACTCAACGACAAGAAAGGATTGTGGGAACAGGTCCTACCTGAAGTTCTTTGGGGGTATCGCACAACTCCGAGAAGATCCACAGGGTTCTCACCCTTCCGTCTAACATATGGATCGGAAGCAGTACTCCCAACAGAAAATATATCGAGTACTCTGAAGACCCGAGCAGTTGAAGGAGGAGTCAATGAAGAACTTCGGATCAATGATCTAGACTTCTCCGAAGAATTACGAGATCAAGCATCACTTCGTGTGGCCAAGTACCAACAGAAGATCAAAAGAGCCTACGACGAGAAAGTCCACAAGAGACAGTTCCCAGTGGGTAGTTTAGTTCTCAGAGTAGTTTTCTACAACACCAAAGAACACAGCAGTGGAAAGCTTGCTCCCAACTGGGAAGGTTCATATATCATTGAATCAGTGGGAGGCAAAGGTTCTTACAGACTGATCACACCAGAAGGAGATAGATTGCCTCGAGCTTGGAATTCTAGGCACCTTAAGATGTTCTATCCGTGATGTAAATTCTGTGATAAATAAAGTTCTATTTCAAGTGTTCAAATATGCAACTGTTCAATTTTTCAATTCAAGTTCTGAAGCAGTTTCAAGTTATCCATATTCAAGTTACCAGGTCTTTTAACAAGTTTGGGAGTTAGAGTTGCGACTCAACCCCTTACTAGCAAATATTAAAAACTGACCACATTCAAGTTACCAAGTCTTAACAAGTTTGGGTGTTAGAGTTGCGACTCAACCCCTTACTGGCAAATGTTAAACTGACTTTCAAATTTCAATATTCAATTTCAATCAATTTCTATATCGTTTAACAGGTTTGGGTGCTTGAGTTGCGACTCAACCCCTCACATTCAAGTGTTATACGAATTCAAGTCCAATTTTCAAAGTTACATTCAAAAGATTGTATCTATTCTAATGCTATTGAGATCATGATAGTCAAAGGTATTCAACTCAGGAGACCCAATTTTCAAACACCAAGAAGATTTTCTATTATCAAAATATGCCAGATACAAGGAGCTGCTACATTTCAAAAATTTACAAGTACAACAGATAAGAAGATAGAAGAGCATCAAGGCTTGGCCACACTCTGTGCTCGCGACTTCTCTCCCTCAGATCCAGCACGAGCTTTGCTCGCCGCTGAGGCCTTCGAAGATCGGACGCTAGCTGCATGTACCCTGAGTGCCTCTGCCGCCTTCTCTGCTGTTTCCTTGTAAACCTTGCATTCAGACAGCGCATGCTCCAGTGCCTTCTTGGAAGTCTCCTCTCTGGCAGTGAAGACAGCGTGCTGAGTAGCAAGTTGTTGCTTCAGCTCTTGGATCTCGTTGGTGCGACCACAGGACACTTCCTCAACCTTGGAGAGTCGAGTCTTCAAGGATTCGAGCTCGTGACTCTGTGCCTCACAACGATCCTGCAGCCCCTTGATCTCCAGCTTCCCCTTGCGAAGATCCTCAATCTTGGTTTTGAGAGAGGATTTCTTCGAAGTCAAGAGCTCTCTCAGCTCATCTCTCTCCGCGGTTACAGCCTCCAGTGCAGCAGTCAAGTGAGATATTTCAGCTAAAGCTTCTTTTGCTCCCGCCCTCATGGAGAGCTTGGTTGCGACATTCCTAACTGCTGAGTTCTGCAAAAGAATAAAAAAAGTTAGAATTATTATAAAGATACAACTCAGATGATTGATCGAGCAGATGCACCTACCAACAGATCAAGTCTCTCGAAAGCTTCATCCAGAGTAGCACCCGGGAGGTTGATGAGTTTTCTGATCACAGCAGTGGGGCGGTTGATGTCAACATCACCCAAGCTTCTTATTGTCGGAGTCAAACCAGCAGGTGCACCTACAATCAACGAGAGACCAAAGTGTTAGATTATTTTCGAGCTTCAGAGACAAGACAATCGAGGCAAGTTAGTTCAATTACCTGAGGTTTCAACCCTCGGCTCTTTGCCCTTCCGACGATCAGAGCCACTCTGAGGAGTCGATTTCTCCTGAATCGGGGTTGGCGCTGGTTGAGGTTGAGGAGCCCCATCACCCACTCGACTTCCCCTCTCCAGATGAGTAGGGGGAGAAGCGTTCCTAGGAGGTGAGGCTCTCTCTTCTTGCGACCCACCTGGCTGGATGAGCCCCGCCACCATGGCTTCCACCTCCTTGGCCAGAGAACGAGAGGGGGGTGGGGGTTGCTCAACCTCCATACCCCCGCTCGTTGTTGCTCCTTCAATGCGAGGAACGTCAGGGGGAATTTGATCGAGGGGTGTGGGGTTGCTTCCAACCCCACCACTCCTCGACAATTTTATTTTTAGGCGCATCGGCCTCTTCAAATCATCGAACTTGTAGGTGGGAACCGCCTTTGGGCCATCACCTTCTATGTCGAGAACTTCTTCCATCTGACGGGCTTTAACCTCGTCAATGGGAATGGGAATTGAGTCTTCCCCAGTTGCACCACCAGTGGGGGTGGGAGGAATTTCATCCTCACCACCCCCATTCTCGCCATCTCCACCAGAGGGGGTGGAAGACAGATCATCCTCGCCGTTCCCGTCCTCATCTTCGTCATTGCCACTGTTGTCGTGGCTGACATTCTCAGTCTCTTCATCTTCCTCGTCGCTCCCCTTCTTTACTTCTTCTTCTTCGTCCTCATTCTTCTTCCCTTGGTCTTCATCTCCCTTTTTCTTGCTAAGGGTTTTTCTCTTCTTCTTCGCTGGGCCTCTTTGTATCACCAGCTTCTCATCCACTGTAGGCAATCAGCGCCTTACGGTATAGATTTTCTTCTCGGCCCTAATCTTTTGAATGATCTTACCCGACTGAGGGTCCTCCTCGTAGTCCGAGTATAGAACTTCATTATCCTCGTATCTATCCTTTGATCGGTGGAGGAGATTGGCCTTGCCATATCTCACTGGGCAGTTGGAGAATTGTTTCCATGACCTGGTCCCACAGGTCAATTCAAGAAATAGGTTGTCGATAGCTCCGGCCCTCTCAGAAGTCCAGGCAAAGATGCCCCCCTCACTGTACATCTTCACTGCCTCGTGCACGCTGTCTCGGGGGGTGTCGGGCACTGACATGGGTGTCCATGCACCAGAAATAGAAATTGGCCAATCTGTGTATAACTTGTCAGAAGGGACTGTATCAGTTAGTGGGCGCAGCGGAGATACCCCGGTCAAATTGTAGAATGGGCTGTCCCTCCTGAAAGCCCATCGATAATGGAAGAAGAAGTATCCAAGCTCGATCCGGGCAGGTTCACCTTCCGGGATACTGGAGTAGCATGCCTTCAAGTCTTCCTGGAAATCCGACTCCGCGCGGCAGAATGCGTAGATAATTCGCCAGGCGTTCCCAGTGACCTGCCCCGGGCAAAGGCCAGAAGTGTTCAATAATCTTGCAGCAAAGGGTGTCAACGGTAGGCGCAGGCCGCAGTTGAGTTGGCCGAGGGTCACAATGGTTCCCATGACCTTTTCGTTACTGGCATAGCTGGTGAAGACGGTCTTCTTGTCGATACCAAAAGCAGTCTGGATGCTGGGGAGTGAAGGTTGCGCCCCCTTCCCTTCTGTGAAATAAGAGAGCAATGTTTGCCACTTCTTCCTTTTCGAATCTGTGAACTCGCCACCGGTATTGTACATATACTCTATCTCCTCTGTCAGAGGCATGAGCGGACCCAGAACAGACT
This sequence comes from Chamaelirium japonicum, assembly GCA_947650365.1. Lineage (NCBI taxonomy): Eukaryota > Viridiplantae > Streptophyta > Magnoliopsida > Liliales > Melanthiaceae > Chamaelirium > Chamaelirium japonicum. Next base: position 1,259,575 of record CANTAL010000031.1, read on the forward strand.
TTACTTTAGGGATGAACTCTGGCCTTGATGGCACTGAGGCAAACCCTACTCCTTGGTGCCGCTTGCCCAGTTGGCCAAGTTCGGCAAGTGCGGCCTTGCCTTTGCCACGACCCCTCGGAGGAGATGGAACCTCAACAATTTCCTTCCCCTTTCTCTTCGAGGGAACCGTACCGGACTTCTTCGAACTGCCAGAGGAAGCCATTCGACCGATCAAACAAGAACAAATCAGAAATCAGGAGAACAAGAGTCTGGACTTCGAAAACTTTTGGAAGCGTGAGGCAAAAATGACAGCCAGTGAAAATTTTATACCCAGGGTCAAACAGGTACGCAAATCGAGAAGATACGTGTCTTCACCATATCAAATCGCGTGTTTTTGTAGGTACGCGTGGCATCCATCCGTAGCAAGCGCAAAATCAGGCGAACCGTCGGACCAGACGAAACGTCGGACCTACCGGTCCACGTGAACCAACGGTCCAAGCGAGCCACCGGTCTGAATAAACCGAACCGCCGGTTCAAAGCCACGTTCAAGCCAACCAAAGATTCAAAACAGGAAGGATCAAGCTCCATCAATGTTCGAAACTCTGCCAAAAGATCAAAGAGCAAAGCAGTGAACCTTCTCTGGAGGGCAGGTTCAAAACTTAAAATTGGACAAGTCCAAATTTCTACTGGATCTGGCAAAAAACCAAGGTTTTTTGCCGATCACTCGATCCTTGACCGGATATTTTTTCACCGATCGGACAAACATGTCCGATCGACGAAAATTATTTGATCGGTCAAATTTCTACTAGATCTGGCAAAAAACCAAGGTTTTTTGCCGATCCCTCGAACCTTGACCGGATATTTTTTCACCGATCGGACAAACATGTCCGATCGGCAAAAATTATTTGATCGGTCAAATTTCTACTGGATCTGGCAAAAAACCAAGGTTTTTTGCCGATCCCTCGAACCTTGACCGGATATTTTTTCACCGATCGGACAAACATGTCCGATCGGCGAAAATTATTTGATCGGTCAAATTTCTACTGGATCTGGCAAAAAAACCAAGGTTTTTTGCCGATCACTCGAACCTTGACCGGATATTTTTTCACCGATCGGACAAACATGTCCGATCGGCGAAAATTATTTGATCGGTCAAATTTCTACTGGATCTGGCAAAAAACCAAGGTTTTTTGCCGATCACTCGATCCTTGACCGGATATTTTTTCACCGATCGGACAAACATGTCCGATCGGCGAAAATTATTTGATCGGTCAAATTTCTACTGGATCTGGCAAAAAACCAAGGTTTTTTGTCGATCCCTCGAACCTTGACCGGATATTTTTTCACCGATCGGACAAACATGTCCGATCGGCGAAAATTATTTGATCGGTCAAATTTCTACTGGATCTGGCAAAAAACCAAGGTTTTTTGCCGATCCCTCGAACCTTGACCGGATATTTTTTCACCGATCGGACAAACATGTCCGATCGGCGAAAATTATTTGATCGGTCAAATTTCTACTGGATCTGGCAAAAAACCAAGGTTTTTTGCCGATCACTCGAACCTTGACCGGATATTTTTTCACCGATCGGACAAACATGTCCGATCGGCGAAAATTATTTGATCGGTCAAATTTCTACTGGATCTGGCAAAAAACCAAGGTTTTTTGCCGATCCCTCGAACCTTGACCGGATATTTTTTCACCGATCGGACAAACATATCCGATCGGCGAAAATTATTTGATCGGTCAAATTTCTACTGGATCTGGCAAAAAACCAAGGTTTTTTGCCGATCACTCGAACCTTGACCGGATATTTTTTCACCGATCGGACAAACATGTCCGATCGGCGAAAATTATTTGATCGGTCAAATTTCTACTGGATCTGGCAAAAAACCAAGGTTTTTTGCTGATCACTCGAACCTTGACCGGATATTTTTTCACCGATCGGACAAACATGTCCGATCGGCGAAAATTATTTGATCGGTCAAATTTCTACTGGATCTGGCAAAAAACCAAGGTTTTTTGCCGATCCCTCAAACCTTGACCGGATATTTTTTCACCGATCGGACAAACATGTCCGATCGGCGAAAATTATTTGATCGGTCAAATTTCTACTGGATCTGGCAAAAAACCAAGGTTTTTTGCCGATCACTCGAACCTTGACCGGATATTTTTTCACCGATCGGACAAACATGTCCGATCGGCGAAAATTATTTGATCGGTCAAATTTCTACTGGATCTGGCAAAAAACCAAGGTTTTTTGCCAATCACTCGAACCTTGACCGGATATTTTTTCACCGATCGGACAAACATGTCCGATCGGCGAAAATTATTTGATCGGTCAAATTTCTACTGGATCTGGCTAAAAACCGAGGGTTTTTGCCGATCACTTGATCCTTGACCGGTTGAATTTTGACCGATCAATCAAAATTTAACCGATCAGTCAAAATTTGTCCGATCAGACAAATTTTGACCGATCAGTCAAAATCTTTTGATCGGTCAAAATTCTACTAGATCGGTCAAACAACCGTGTTCTTTGACCGATCACTCGATCCTTGACCGGTTGAATTTTGACCGATCGGTCAAAATTTGACCGATCGGTCAAATTTGACCGATCGGTCAAAATTTGACCGATCAATCAAAATTGACCGGTCAGTCCTTTTTTACGCTAACACGCGACAAGTTTCTTCGTGTCCCTTTATCAAACAGGAAGTTGCTGTTCTTTGCACCAAATCCAAGCCAGCCAGAATGCACTCTAGCTAACTTGGAGGGGGTAACTGTGGGTGCAAATTTTGGCATAAGTTTACCAACTACCAAAGGACCCACCGGCCCTGCCTGGTGGGCCCACGAGGACTACCACAGGACCCACCGGCCCTGCCTGGTGGGCCCACGAGGACTACCACAGGACCCACCGGCCCTGCCTGGTGGGCTCACGAGGACTACCACGGGACCCACCGGCCCTGCCTGGTGGGCCCACGAGGACTACCACGGGACCCACCGGCCCTGCCTGGTGGGCCCATGAGGACTACCACGGAACCCACCGGCCCTGCCTGGTGGGCCCACGAAGACTACCACGGGACCCATCGGCTCTGCCTGGTGGGCCCACGAAGACTACCGTGGGACCCACCGACCCTGCCTGGTGGGCCCCCGAGTACCACAGCGGGACCCACCGGCCCTGCCTGGTGGGCCCCCGAAGACAACCGCGGGGCCCGCAACTTTACCTGGAGGATCCCCAGATACTGCAGCAGAAACCGCCATTCGCCACCCGGAATGCCTATAAATAGCAGAGCCTTCGAATGTAAAAGGATCCGAAAATTCTGATTTCCACTCTGAGATCGAATTCTCAGTTCTAAAAACCAGAGCTCTGGGATTTCAAACTTCCGATCTACCATCTCCCTTTGATTTTCTTTCAAAGAGATCAGTGTTTATAGTGATACTCGGCCTGTCGAGATCACTCCAACATAAGTGTTAGTGAATTCGGGTTGCTCCCTATAGCACGGAGACGTAGGCTTCGGCTGAACTCCGAGATCACATCTCTTGTGTCAAACTCTCTCTCTCTGATTGCTTTTCTGTTTGCATATCGAAAGAAGCAACAACTTCAATCAACCGATCGACCAACGATCTTCGACGTCAACTTCGACTCCAATTGACTGGTGCTGCGAGAGTCTTCGGGTCGGCACGAAGATTTTCCCCCACATTGAGCGTGAGTGGCAGGACTCGATCGAGTCGGAGTGGAGTGCGGGGCCTGGCGTGTCAGATAGGCGGCGAGCGATCGAGCCGGGCTTCAGGAGAGAGAGCAGCAGCAGCGGCAGCATGCAATCGGGCTGGAGCGGAGCGCGGGTCCGGTGTGTCAGACGGGCGATGGGCAATCGGACCGGGCTTCAGGAGAAAGAGGGCCATGTGTGAGGTCCTTCCTCTTTCCATCTCTCTCTCTTTTTCTCTCTTGTGCTGTGCTACGGGTCGGACGGCTGTAGCAGCAGCGGTGGTCGATGCTGGGTGCGGACGGCAGTGGCTGGAGGATGCGCATGGAAGCCGTTGTCATGCGAGGAGGGACGCTCGGGTGTGGTTCGCTGACCCCCTCTGGATTGGCTTGGGCTGCTGCTAAGAGGACATGCGGGGTTGCCTCGGGTCGCTGTGAGACAGTACGCACGGAGGGGTCGCCTCGGTCCGCTGCGAGACGGAGTGCGCGGTAGGGGAGGACGAGTTAGGTTCGTCATCGTCGCTGTGAGACGAATTACATGAGGAGAATGCGCGGGAGGGTGTTTGGTTCATTCGACCCCCTATTCCCATTCTGATCGGTTGTCGCCAAGAGCACGTACGCGTGGGCCAGGAGAGGTGCGAGTTCTTCTTTCATACCCGGCGCTTGGCCTGCTACGAGTTGGGCGCGTAACGAACCAAATTGAGGGCGTGAGCGCATCCGTCATTGCCGTGTAATTATTCTGATGCTAAACTTCGAAGAAAAAGACCTTGAGACCTTCTGACAGTCATAACTTTTCATATGCATGTCGGATGAATGCGTATAAGGTGCCTTTGTGTAGGCATCAAAAATACGGTCAAAGTGGACGTGAAACATTGTTCGCCTTGACGTGTAACTTTTCTGGTATTCACCTTTATAGAGAGATGACTCTTAAGAACACGTCGGCCAGGTTTTAGGCTAGCGTCTTAAAGATGTCTCGGCACGCGGTAACTCATCCGTTCTGTCCGACACCCAGCTGCACCTAGTTACTGTGTTCACTAGGGACTGCAGTCGGGCCCCAGTGATGACGTAACAGTTACCGCATGCTCACCCTTGATAAGAGAAGGGATTTTTTTTTTTTGTGAAGTTTGTACAAGCAAATCAATAGGTTTGGATGAGATGCTATCCAATCGACCCAATGGAAGATAGCTCTTCGTCTTTCAATGATCATTGTATGTGGATGACACTTGAATCGGGTTGACTAATAGGTTTGGATGACGCCAAGCACCCCTCCTCTCGGTTTTTTGACGAAACTGAGGGGTGTGCTACTGATGGTGTGCCGTCACCCTTCCCTACTCGGTTTTTGTGCGAAACCGAGGGGGGTCTGCTGATGGTGTGCCGTCACCCCCTCCCCACTTGGTTTTTGTGCGAAACCGATGGGTGGACTGCTTATTGATACCGACACACCCCCTCTCGGTTTTCTGACAAAACCGAGGGGTGTGCTGTTGACGGTGTGCCGTCACCCCCTCCCCACTCGGTTTTTGTGCGAAACCGAGGGGGGGCTGCTTGTTAATGCCGACACACACCCCCTCTCGGTTTTCTGACGAAACCGAGGGGTGTGCTGCTGACGGTGTGCCGTCACCCCCTCTCCATTCGGTTTTTGTGCGAAACTGATGGGTGGACTGCTTGTTGATACCGACACACCCCCTCTCGGTTTTCTGACGAAACCGAGGGGTGTGCTATTGACGGTGTGCTGTCACCCCCTCCCCACTCAGTTTTTGTGCAAAACCAAGGGGGGGCTGCTTGTTGATGCCGGCACACAACCCCTCTCGGTTTTCTGATGAAACCGAGGGGTGTGCTGCTGACGGTGTGCCGTCACCCCTTCCCCCCTCGGTTTTTGTGCGAAACCGAGGGGGGGCTGCTTGTTGATGCCGACACACACACCCTCTTGATTTTCTGACAAAACCGCTGGGTGTACTGCTGACGGTGTACCATCACCCCCTCCCTACTCGGTTTTTGTGCGAAACCGAGGGGGGGTCTGCTGATGGTGTGCCGTCACCCCCTCCCCACTTGGTTTTTTGTGCAAAACCGATGGGTGGACTACTTATTGATACCGACACACCCCTTCTCGGTTTTCTGACGAAACCGAGGGGTGTGTTGTTGACGGTGTGCTGTCTCCCCCTCCCCACTCGGTTTTTGTGCGAAACCGAGGGGGGGGCTGCTTGTTGATGCCGACACACACCCCCTCTCGGTTTTCTAAAAAAACCGAGGGGTGTGCTGCTGACGGTGTGCCATCACCCCCTCCCTACTCAGTTTTTGTGCGAAACCGAGGGGGGGTCTGCTGATGGTGTGCCGTCACACCCCCTCTCGGTTTTCTGATGAAACCGAGGGGTGTGTTGTTGATGGTGTGCCGTCACCCCCTCCCCACTCGGTTTTTGTGCAAAACCGAGGGGGGGCTGCTTGTTGATGCCGACACACACCCCCTCTCGGTTTTCTGACAAAACCGAGGGGTGTGCTGCTGACGGTGCCGACACCCTATTATTGGGGCTGCTAGAAGAGGCCAAAAAGTGTCGGTATTGAAAATAGTGTGTTTTTCGAATTTTAGCCCCATTTGAAACCGACACTTTTTCGGTAAAACACTGATGCGCGAGGATGTCAACGAGGGACAATACTATATTTGAGGGGGTTTCTTAGAGATAATCTAGGATGATGCCGCATGATGGCCAGCCGGTCTTCACCCAATATATTACCGCACCTGGTTACTGTATTCACCAGGTACTACGGTCACGTGAGGGTGTTGACTTGGCCAGGATCAAGGAAGCACCATTTTATCCCGTGTTACCCACCATCGACTGCACCAGTGTGGAGACACGTACTGACAGAGTCAGACCAACCACCCCCTGACCGGTTTGGAACCGTTAGTCGTCGAAAAAAGGTGATGTCCAGTGACAATCTGATGCTTGGACCTGAGTGACAAGACTAAGCTTGGACTTTTGATCGAATGCCAATACGTCGGCGACGACGTCTCGGACTTTGTCTTCAAGTGCCAAGGGCTGGGCCTTGGGCTTGTAGAGTGCCGAGGCGCTGGTCGCCTCGAACTTTGTCTTCGAGTGCCAAGGGCTGGGCTTTGGGCTTGTAGAGTGTCGAGGCATTGGTCAACTCAGACTTTGTCTTAGAGTGCTAAGGGCTGGGCCTCTGGCTTGTAGAGTGCCGAGGCATTGGTCGCCTCGGACTTTGTCTTCGAGTGCCAAGGGCTGGGCCTTGGGCTTGTAGAATACCAAGGCGTTGGTCACCTCGGACTTTGTCTTCGAGTGCCAAGAATGTCTCCTTGAACTTGGTGTATGTCAAAGCGGCGACGTCTGCCTTGGACTTATTCTTATCGCCTCGGATAAGTATAGTTGATAGTTTAGCTTGATCTGGATTGTCAGGAGCATTTTTATCTGACTTTCGCCTTGAAAGGGCGTAGCCGAATTGCCTTCGAGCTTCCGACTTGAATGGGTGGAATCGAAGGTCTTTGGTTGACCTGGGTTGCCAGGAGCCTTTTATCAGACTTTAGCCTCGAGAGGGCGTAGCCGAATTGCCTTCGAGCTTCCGACTTGAATGGGCGGAATCGAAGGTCTTTGATTGACCTGGGTTGCCAGGAGCCTTTTTATCGGACTTTTGCCTTGAAAGGGCGTAGCCAAATTACCTTCGAGCTTCCGACTTAAATGGGCGGAATCGAAGGTCTTTGGTTGACCTGGGTTGCCAGGAGCCTTTTTATCGGACTTTAGCCTCGAGAGGGCGTAGCCGAATTGCCTTCGAGCTTCCGACTTGAATGGGCGGAATCGAAAGTCTTTGGTTGACCTGGGTTGCCAGGAGCCTTTTTATCGGACTTTAGCCTCGAGAGGGCGTAGCCGACTTGCCTTCGAGCTTCCGACTTGAATGGGCGGAATCGAAGGTCTTTGGTTGACCTGGTTTACCAGGAGCCTTTTTATCGGACTTTAGCCTCGAGAGGGCGTAGCCGAATTGCCTTCGAGCTTCCGACTTGAATGGGCAGAATCGAAGGTCTTCGGTTGACCTGGGTTGCCAGGAACCTTTTTTTTTTATGCCTTAACATGGTGGAATCGAACTTCGAGATATTTGATTTTGAGAAAAAAAGATACTTTATTGATACAACAAAGTAGCGGTTACACTTTTTCAGAAGTTGCCCAGCGGACGTTATGATTATGCATCCATGTATTAAATTGACTTTTTTTTCTCCACTGCTGCTGCCTTTACTTCAATCGACCTGGTTCCTTGTTAGCGAGGTAGCCATCGAGCCGCCCTTCTTGGATCAGGTCTTCGATGTGATGCTTTAGCTTTCGACATGTAGAGGTTGGGTGGCCATGGCTGCGATGGAACTCACAGTAGGCTGTCGCATCTCCCGCCTGGTCGAAATTTGGAGGGAGAGGCTGTGGCCATTTGCAAAAGGGCTCATTCTGTGAATAGGTGAAGATGTCTTCAATGGAGGTGTTCAGCTCAGTGAATACCCTTTGCTCCCCTGGAGTTCGCCTCTTCCCTGCTGGAGGGGCCTTCGGATCCTCATTGTACCTTTTGGTTTGTACCTTTTGGTCGGACGCGGCATTGGCAGACTTCTTGTAGTGTGCATCCCTCGGGGCTTCATCATCCTTCTTGTGTCGAGTATCGCGAGGTTTGCGTGGCTCATGTAGTCTTCTGGCTCGCTAATTGTCTTCCACCTCTATCTCCCGTTGTATGCGCTTGAACATTGTCTCCAAGGTACTGGAAGGATGTCGGATGAAGTCGGTGTAGACGTGGAGCTCTGGCCGGACAGCATTCTGGAATGCCAGCATGATGGCCTCCTCATTATGGGACCGACCGGTGAGCTCAGAGTGCTCATTATGAAACCTCATCGTGAAGCTCCTTAGAGACTCATCAGAGCCCATCTTCAGCCGGTAGAGTATATCCAGCTTCTTTTCCGGCTTTAAGTTTAGCCGGTAATGGTCCATGAAGAGTTCAGCCAATTCTTTGAATGTGGTCACCGTACCAGTAGGCAGTGTGTAGTACCAGTCGAGGGCAGGTCCCTCGAGGCTTCCCGCAAACATACGGCAAAGAACATGGTTCTCATACTCGTAGGGCGTCAGGGCCTGCTTATAGGCTAGGATATGGAGAGCAGGGTCTCCCTGGATGCAGTTAAACTTTGGTAGGCTCGGTGTTCGCCAACCCATAGGAAATAGTGTTGCAAGAACCTTGGGATATAGTGGCCCCACCGAGGTGATTAGCTGCCTACGGTCTTGATGGCGGCGTCCCACGTCGGCAGTATGCCTTAGTCGGTTGAGCAGCTCATGGGCATCTGTTGCTTTCGTGTGCGAAGGGATAGAATGTCTAGTAGACCCTATTGACTAAGGTGATCCTTCTCCGCGATAGCTGGGCACACTGTTGACGTCGAGGCGATCCCATACCGTTTGCCTTGGAGCTTGTGTGGATACCTGACGCATCTCGATACGCGGCACATGTGGTTCTTCAAGATGATGACTCACGGCTGGGCAAGTCCTTGGTTGGTCTTCATCAGTAGCTAGAGAGTTGTGGGCCACAATCCCCGCTCTTTCAGCCGCCTTCTTTAGAGAATCCCTCTCTTGCTCGAGGGCCGTATTCTTCTTGAGGAGATTTAGCAGCTGGAAATCAGCAGCCGAGATCTCGTATGTAGCCTGAGGCTTGCTCCCTTGAATAGTGTGTTCTTTGCCAGATCGACGCCTCGGGGATGACGGGTCTCGCTGATCATTGTGCCCTTCTGGATGGCTGCCTTGCGGCCCCAGCCGCTCCCGAACATTTCTTCGATTGGTTGCAACCGAGACTTCTTGCTCTTCTTCGATCAGCATATCGTTTGTTCGTTCAGCACCCGCCTTTGGTGGGTTGGTGCTGGCCCTCACCATTGAGCGTGTTGATGTCGGCGTGATGAAGGCGTTGAGGTTGATTTGGAGGAGGACTTGTGGCTCGTCACCACAAGCTGAACAGGAGTCGGTAGAGGTATGGGTAAGACCTCTATCGATATCCCACAGACGGCGCCAAAGATTATGGGGGGAAATTTCCGAGCCGCCTTGATCGAGAATCCCACCCCACAGCCTTGATAGAATTTGATAGTTTATAGAGTTAGAGATTATAGAGTTGAGAAGGAGAGAGATGACACACGGAGTTGTTGTCGAAGTTTGGTCTTACGACCTACGTCTCCGGGCGAGAGGTGCCACCTAATCTTCACTATAATATAAATATAAAGTGTTGGGCGTTCTCTCGACAGGCCGAGAGAAGCTTTTTACAGTGGGGGTTGCACGGAGCAACAAGGAAAGAAACTAGGAGGAGAGAAGTAAGCTCTTGCATTTGCTCTGGATCTGGAATCCCTCTTCCTCTGATCGAATAACCAACCCTTTTTCTGGATGCCTTGGGGGTCCTTTTATAGCATAGGCACGTGCCCGATATGGCAGTGATGACGTGGTGCTGATGATGTGGCACTAGTTCTGGGCCTCCTTGCTGGGCCCTTATTGGGCCGTTGTTCGGGCCCAATAAGGGGGAGGGCTTGATCTGCGAGCCCCGTAGAGTGGGCCCATGAACCCGGGCGGGCTTACCCACTTGGGCCGTTGCGCGGGCCCATGCCGCTCTGATCCGGTCCGGTACAATTTTTGCACCCACAGGTAGTATATTATTTATAGGGTAAGCTTACTTAGGGCCTAAGCAATCTATGGGAAACCCTAATCCATGGGAGAGATCCGATGGTGGACAGCCATCCGATCGAACGATCTCATAACAGTTGTAATATTTTAATTTTTTTTTTAAAAAAAATATTAATTATTTTTCAAGCAAAAAATTTGTTTATTTAAATTAATTATTTTACTAAAAACTTAATTTATAAAATTTTTAAATTATTAAATAATTTAAATGAAGATAAATAAGAGAGAAGAAGTCTTGCTCCAGTCCATTCACCACGGGTATAGGTGCGAAGTAAAAAGGAATCTAAATTCTAAAACTTCACTTCTCAATAGTATTATCTCAACGTTACTATGATTATCATAGTAAATTATCTTCTCTCTTTGTTTTAATTAAATGATTAATTTAATTAAAAAATTAAAGTAGCAACACTCCACTTAATTATCATAGTAATAAAATAAAGTAAGAAGAGAGAAGATAATTAAATATTTATTTGCTTATTTAATTATTTAACTATTTAATTTATTAAATAATTAAATTAATTAAACAGAAGAGAAATGAAGACAAAAGAGAGAGAAGAAGAGAGAAGATAACGGAGAGATAAACGAAGATAGAAGAGAGAAGAAGTCCCGCTCCAGTCCATTAGCCATGAGTATAAGTGTGAAGTAAGAAGAAATCTAAATTTGAAAACTCTACTTCTATCTTCGTTTCTTTCTCCATTTTCTTACGATTGGTTGGCTAGGCTCGATATGTTCGTGCTGATAACATGTTAAGAGATGGGAGAAAGAATGAAGAGAATGAAGAGATAAGCGAAGAGAAAAGAGAAAAGAAGTACTGCTCTCTCTAGTTTAAAATAATTTTCTATCTCTTTTCTATCAATACTTATTTATTTTATTTTATATTATAAGATAAAGATAGAGAAATAAAGAAAACGGGGAGAGAAATAGGGAGAGAAACAAAAGATAACGTGTTATAAGATGGGAGAAAGAGAAAGCCATCAAATATGCCCTACCCTAAAGGGGTCGTATATTATTTATAGGGTAAGTAGTGTGAGATGGGAGAAAGAGAGAGCCGTCAAACGTGCCCTACCCTAAAGGGGTCGAATATTATTTATAGGGTAAGCTTACTTAGGGCCTAAGAATTCTATGGGAAACCCTAATCTATGGGAAAAGAGAGAAGAGAACAGAGAAATTTAATTATATTATTGAGAAGTAAAGTTGTGGAATTTAGATTCCTTCTTAATTAAACTAGATATGTTATCAGCACGAACATATCGAGCCCAGCCGACCAGTTGCAAGAAAACAGAGAGAGAAACAAAGACAGAAGTGGAGTTTTGGAATTTGGATTCTACCTTACTTTACACCTATACCCGTGGCCAATGGACTGGAGCATGACTTCTTCTCTCTTCATTTATCTCTTCATTTATCTCTTTATTCTCTTCTCTCTTCTTCTCTCTCTCCTGTCTTCGTTTTTCTCTCCATTTTCTTGCGACTGGTCGACTGGGCTTGACATGTTTGTACTGATAACGTATTATGATTTGGGAGAAAGAGATAGAGCCGTCAAATATGCCCTACCCTAAAGGGGTCATGTATTATTTATAGGGTACACATACTTAGAGCCTAAGCAATCTATGGGAAATCCTAATCCATAGGAGAAGAGAGAAAAGAACGTAGATATTTAATTATATTATTGAGAAGTAGAGTTTTGGAATTCAGATTCCTTCTTACTTCAAACCTATATCCATGGCCAATGTACTGGAGCAAAACTTCTTCTCTTTTTGTTTATCTCTCTGTTCTCTTCTCTTTTCGTCTCTCTCTTCTATCTTTGTTTCTATTTTCGTTTTCTTGTGACTAGTCCGCTAGGCTCGATATGTTCATGTATATAACGTGTTATGAGATGGAAGAAAGAGAGAGCCGTCAAACCTGCCCCACCATAAAGGGGTCATATAAATATTAAGAAGTGGTGTTTTGGAATTTAGATTCATTCTTACTTCAAATCTATACCCGTGGCCAATGGACTGGAGCAGGACTTCTCTCTTCTACCTTCGTTTATCTCTCCGTTATTTTCTTTCTTCTTCTCTCTCTTCTATCTTCATTTCTCTCTCTGTTTTCTTGTGACTGGTCGGTTGGGCTCGATATGTTCATGCTGATAACGTATTATGAGATGGGATAAGAAGAGAGTCATCAAACTTACCCTACCCTAAAGGGGTCATATATTATTTATAGGGTAAGCTTACTTAGGGCCTAAGCAATCTATGAGAAACCCTAATCTATGGGAGAAGAAATAAGAGAAAGGAGAGATTTAATTATATTATTGAGAAGTCGAGTTTTGGAATTTAGATTTCTTCTTACTTCACACCTATACCCATGGCGAATGGACTGAAGCAAGACTTCTTCTCTCTTCTCTCTTTATTTATCTCTTCGTTCTCTTCTTACTTGTCATAACATATTATCAGCACAAACATGTCGAGCCCAGCGACCAGTAATAAGAAAACGGAGAGAGAAACAAAGACAGAAGTGAGAGAAGAAGAGATAAGAGAATGGAAAGATAAACAAAAAGAGAAGAGAGAAGAAGTCCTACTCCAGTCCATTGGCCACGGGTATAGGTATGAAGTAAGAATGAATCAAAATTCCGAAACTCCATAGAATAAAGAAAAGAAGAGAGAAGAGAACGGAGAGATAAATGAAGTTAGAAGAGAAAAGAATTCCTACTCCAGTCCATTGGCCATGGGTATAGGTGTGAAGTAAGAAGGAATCTAAATTCCAAAACTCTATTTCTACCTTCGTTTCTCTCTCTATTTTCTTGTGACTGGTCGGTTGGGCTCGATATTTTCATACTGATAACGTGTTATGAGATGGGAGAAAGAGAGAGCCGTCAAACGTGCCCCTTCCTAAAGGGGTCGTATATTATTTGTAGGGTAAGCTTAATTAGGGCCACCGTCGAACCTCTCCTATGGATTAGGATTTCCTATAGATTGCTTAGGCCCTAAGTAATCTTACCTTATAAATAATATATGACCCTTTTAGGGTGGGACACATTTGACGGCTCTCTCTTTCTCCCATCTCATAACAAGTTATCAGTACGAACATGTCGAGCCCAGCCGACCAGTCATAAGAAAATGGAGAGAGAAACGAAGACAAAAGTGGAGTTTAGGAATTTCTATTCCTTCTTATGTCACACCTATACCCGTGGCCAATGGACTAGAGTAGGACTTCTTCTCTCTTCATTTATCTCTTCATTTATCTCTCCATTCTCTTCTCTCTTCTTATCTCTCTTATGTGGAGTTTTGGAATTTAGATTCCTTCTTACTTTACAGCTATATGCGTGGCCAATGGACTGAAGCAGGACTTCTATCTTCTCTCTTCGTTTATCTCTCTGGTATCTTCTCTCTTTTCTATCATCTTTTCTCTTTCTGTTTTCATATGACTGGTTGGTTAGGTTCGACATGTTCATGTTGATAATGTGTTGTGAGAAGAGAGAAGAGAACGGAGAGACAAACGAAGAGAGAAGAGAGAAGAAGTCATGTTCCAGTCCATTCGCCACAGGTATTGGTGTGAATTAAGAAAGATTCTAAATTCCAAAACTCCACTTCTCAATAATATAATTAAATCTCTTCGTTCTTTTTTCTCTTCGTCTATGGATTAGGGTTTCCTATAGATTGCTTAGGCCCTAAGTAAGCTTTTCCTTTAAATAATATACGACCCCTTTAGGATGGGGCACGTTTGACGGCTCTCTCTTTCTCCCATCTCACAGCATATTATCAGTATGAATATGTCGAGCCTAGCCGACCAGTCGTAAGAAAATAGTAAGAGAGATGAAGACAGAAGTGGAGTTTTGGTATTCATATTCCTTCTTACTTCACACTTATACCCGTGGCCAATGTACTGGAGCAGGACATCTTCTCTTTTCTCTCTTCATTTATCTCTCTGTTCGCTTCTCACTTCTTATCTCTCTTCTATCTTCGTTAAACTCCACTTCTTCTCTATATAAACGGATAGAGAAACGAAGACAAAAGAGAAATAAAAAGAGAGAAGAAAATGGAGAGATAAACGAAGAGAGAAGAAGTCCTGCTCCAGTCCATTGGCCACGGCTATAGGTGTGAAGTTCTCTATTTTCTCTTTATTTATCTCTCTATTCTCTTCTCGCTTCTTATCTCTCTTCTGTCTTCGTTAAACTCCTCTTCTTCTCTCAATAAATGGATAAAGAAACATAGACAGAAGTAAAAGAAGAAGAGAAAAGAGAACGGAAAGATAAACAAAGAGAAAAGAGTGAAAAAGTCCTGCTCTAGTCTATTGGCCACGGGTATAAGTGCGAAGTAAGAAGGAATTTAAATTCCAAAACTCCACTTCTGTCTTCGTTTCTCTTTCTGTTTTCTTGCGACTGGTCCGCTGGGCTCAATATATTCGTGCTGATAAAGTGTCATGAGATGGGAGAAAGGAAGAGCCGTCAAACGTGCCCCACCCTAAAGGGGTCATATATTATTTATAGGATAAGCTTACTTAGGTCCTAAGCAATCTATGGGAAACCCTAATCCATTGGAGAAGAGAGAAGAGAATAGAGAGATTTAATTATATTATTTAGAAGTGGAGTTTTGAAATTTAGATTCCTTCTTACTTCACACCTATACCCGTGGCGAATGGACTGGAGCAATATTTCTTCCGCAATGGCCAGTAATATGTAATAATCTTATTGAGAGTATATTACTGAGCTATTTGAAAATTAACCACAAAGGCTTTAAGCTTTGGATTATGTTTTGTTTCAGGTGGTAATCTGTGACAATCATGATAATTAATAGTAGGGCTTGAACGTTTGACATCCTTCGAGCGGGTGCATCACACGTGTGCGGAGACGGGATGAGAGTGGAACTGCGGTTAAATCCTGGTGATCAAGGCGGCTCTCGGGTTGTTGATTGGTTGCTGGTTGAGTCATAGGGTTTCCTCCTTGCACTGCAGGAGTGATGGGGACCTGATGATTGATGTGGCGTAGGCTTATGTGGCGATGATGTGGTTAAGGGCGAACGGATTCCGTGGTTATCTATATAACATATGAAGGATGAAAGATAGTTTGGGGAGGTAAGTGGTAGGTTTATCATGGGGAATGATAACGGCTAGGCTGTATTTCGAGGGTTATGGTGAGTGCAATTTATCAATCAAAAGGAAGGGGAGAAAACCGTCAAACGTGCCCCACCATAAAGGGGTCATATAAATATTAAGAAGTGGTGTTTTGGAATTTAGATTCATTCTTACTTCAAATCTATACCCGTGGCCAATGGACTGGAGCAGGACTTCTTCTCTCTTCTATCTTCGTTTATCTCTCCGTTATTTTCTTTCTTCTTCTCTCTCTTCTGTCTTCGTTTCTCTCTCCGTTTTCTTGTGACTGGTCGGTTGGGCTCGATATGTTCGTGCTGATAACGTATTATGAGATGGGATAAAGAGAGAGTCGTCAAACTTACCCTACCCTAAAGGGGTCATATATTATTTATAGGGTAAGCTTACTTAGGGCCTAAGCAATCTATGAGAAAACCCTAATCTATGAGAGAAGAAAGAAGAGAAAGGAGAGATTTAATTATATTATTGAGAAGTTGAGTTTTGGAATTTAGATTTCTTCTTACTTCACACCTATACCCATGGCGAATAGACTGAAGCAAGACTTCTTCTCTCTTCTCTCTTCATTTATCTCTTCGTTCTCTTCTCACTTGTCATAACATATTATCAGCACGAACATGTCGAGCCCAGCCGACCAGTAATAAGAAAACGGAGAGAGAAACAAAGACAGAAGTGAGAGAAGAAGAGATAAGAGAATGGAAAGATAAACGAAAAGAGAAGAGAGAAGAAGTCCTGCTCTAGTCCATTGGCCACGGGTATAGGTATGAAGTAAGAATGAATCTAAATTCTGAAACTCCATAGAATAAAGAAAAGAAGAGAGAAGAGAACGGAGAGAAAAATGAAGTTAGAAGAGAAAAGAAGTCCTACTCCAGTCCATTGGCCATGCGTATAGGTGTGAAGTAAGAAGAAATCTAAATTCCAAAACTCTATTTCTATCTTCGTTTCTCTCTCCATTTTCTTGTGACTGGTCGGTTGGGCTCGATATTTTCATACTGATAACGTGTTATGAGATGGGAAAAAGAGAGAGCCGTCAAACGTGCCCCTTCCTAAAGGGGTCGTATATTATTTATAGGGTAAGCTTAATTAGGGCCACCGTCGAACCTCTCCCATTAATTAGGATTTTCTATAGATTGCTTAGGCCCTAAGTAATCTTACCTTATAAATAATATATGACCCTTTTAGGGTGGGGCATATTTGACGGCTCTCTCTTTCTCCCATCTCATAACAAGTTATCAGTACGAACATGTCGAGCCCAGCCGACCAGTCATAAGAAAACGGGGAGAGAAACGAAGACAAAAGTGGAGTTTAGGAATTTATATTCCTTCTTATGTCACACCTATACCCGTGGCCAATGGACTAGAGTAGGACTTCTTCTCTCTTCATTTATCTCTCTATTCTCTTCTCTCTTCTTATCTCTCTTATATGGAGTTTTGGAATTTAGATTCCTTCTTACTTTACAGCTATATGCGTGGCCAATGGACTAAAGCAGGACTTCTATCTTCTCTCTTCGTTTATCTCTCTGTTATCTTCTCTCTTTTCTATCATCTTTTCTCTTTCTGTTTTCATATGACTGGTTGGTTAGGTTCGACATGTTCATGTTGATAATGTGTTGTGAGAAGAGAGAAGAGAACGGAGAGACAAACGAAGAGAGAAGAGAGAAGAAGTCATGTTCCAGTCCATTCGCCACAGGTATAGGTGTGAATTAAGAAAGATTCTAAATTCCAAAACTCCACTTCTCAATAATATAATTAAATCTCTTCGTTCTTTTTTCTCTTCGTCTATAGATTAGGGTTTCCTATAGATTGCTTAGGCCCTAAGTAAGCTTTTCCTATAAATAATATACGACCCCTTTAGGGTGGGGCACGTTTGACGGCTCTCTCTTTCTCCCATCTCACAGCATGTTATCAGTATGAATATATCGAGCCTAGCCGACCAGTCGTAAGAAAATAGTAAGAGAAATAAAGACAGAAGTGGAGTTTTGGTATTCATATTCCTTCTTACTTCACACTTATACCCGTGGCCAATGTACTGGAGCAGGACATCTTCTCTTTTCTCTCTTCATTTATCTCTCTGTTCGCTTCTCGCTTCTTATCTCTCTTCTATCTTCGTTAAACTCCACTTCTTCTCTATATAAACGGATAGAGAAACGAATACAAAAGAGAAAGAAAAAGAGAGAAGAAAATGGAGAGACAAACGAAGAGAGAAGAAGTCCTGCTCCAGTCCATTGGCCACGGCTATAGGTGTGAAGTTCTCTATTTTCTCTTTATTTATCTCTCTATTCTCTTCTCGCTTCTTATCTCTCTTCTATCTCCGTTAAACTCCTCTTCTTCTCTCAATAAATGGATAAAGAAACATAGACAGAAGTAAAAGAAGAAAAGAAAAGAGAACGAAAAGATAAACAAAGAGAAAAGAGTGAAAAAGTCCTGCTCTAGTCTATTGGCCACGGGTATAAGTGCGAAGTAAGAAGGAATTTAAATTCCAAAACTCCACTTCTGTCTTCGTTTCTCTTTCTGTGTTCTTGCGACTGGTCCGCTGGGCTCGATATATTCGTGCTGATAAAGTGTTATGAGATGGGAGAAAGGAAGAGCCGTCAAACGTGCCCCACCCTAAAGGGGTCATATATTATTTATAGGATAAGCTTACTTAGGTCCTACGCAATCTATGGGAAACCCTAATCCATGGGAGAAGAGAGAAGAGAATAGAGAGATTTAATTATATTATTTAGAAGTGGAGTTTTGGAATTTAGATTCCTTCTTACTTCATACCTATACCCGTGGCGAATGGACTGGAGTAATATTCTTTTCTCTTCTTTCTTCGTTTATCTCTCCCTTCTCTTCTCTCTTCTTTTTTTTTCTCGCAACTTGTTATCAGCATGAATATATTGAGCCCAGCCGACCAGTCACAAGAAACCGGAGAGAGAAACAAAGACAGAAGAGAGGAAAGAAGAGAGAAGGGAATGGAAAGAAATATAATTTAAATAATTTAGTTAAATTTCTAAATAGTGGTTGGCTGGGCTTGATATGTTCATGTTGATAACGTGTTGAGAGTAAAGAGAAGAAGAGAGAAGAGAATGGAGAGATAAATAAAGAAAGAAGAGAGAAGAAGTTCTGCTCTAGTCCATTATCCTCGGGTATAGGTGTTAAGGAAGAAGAAATCTAAAACTCTACTTCTAAATAATATAATTAAATCTCTCCGTTCTCTTCTCTTTTCTCCCATGGATTAGGATTTCTCATATATTACGTAGGCCCTAAGTAACCCTATAAATAATATATGACCCCTTTAGGGTGGGGCACATTTGATGGCTCTCTTATTCTCTCATCTCATAATACGTTATCAGCATGAACATGTCGAGCCCAGTTGACCAATCATAAGAAAAATAGAGAGACAAACGAAGACGAAAGAAAAGAGAAGAGAACGAAGAGAAAAACGATGATAGAAGAGAGAACTTCACACCTATACCCATGGCAAATGGACTGGAGCAGGACTTCTTCTCTCTTCTCTCTTCGTTTATCTCTCCGTTCTTTTCTCTCTTCTTCTCTCTCTTCTATCTTCGTGTCTCTCTTCATTTATTGAGAAAAGAAGTGGAGTTTAACGAAGATAGAAAAGAGAGAAGAATAGAGAAGAAAATAGAGAGATAAATGAAGAGAGAAGAGAGAAGAAAGAAGGGAGAAGAAGTCCTGCTCCAATCAATTGGCCATGGGTATAGGTGTAAAGTAAGAAGGAATCTAAATTATAAAACTCTACTTCTGTCTTCGTTTTTCTGTCCATTTTCTTATGATGGGTCGGCTGGGCTTGACATGTTCGTGCTGATAACGTGTTGTGAGATGGAAGAAAAAGAGAGCCGTCAAACGTGACCCACCCTAAAGGGGTTGTATATTATTTATAAGGTAAGCTTACTTAGGGCCTAAGCAATCCATGGGAAAACATAATCCATGGGAGACGATAGAAGAGAACAGAGAGATTTAATTATATTATTGAGAAGTAGAGTTTTCTTAATAATATCATCTCAACGTTATTATGATTATCATAGTAAATTCTATTCTCTCTTCGTTTTAATCAAACAATTAATTTAATTAAAAAAATTATAGTAATATTACTATAATAATCATAATAACGTTGAGAAGATACTATTGAGAAGTGGTGCTTAGAAATTTAGATTCCTTCTTATTTCATACCTATACCCATGGCGTATGGACTGGAGTATGACTTCTTCTTTCTTCTCTTTTCGTTTATCTCTCTGTTCTCCTCTTATCTTCTCTCTCTTCTGTCTTCGTTTCTCTCTCCGTTTTCTTATGACTGGTTAGCTGGGCTCGACATGTTTGTGCTGATAACGTGTTATGAGATTAGAGAAAGAGAGAGCCATCAAACGTGCCCCACCCTAAAGGGGTCGTATATTATTTATAGGGTAAGCTTGTGCCTAAGCAATCTATGGAAAACCCTAATCCATGGGAGAAGAAAGAAGAGAACCGAGAGATTTAATTACATTATTGAGAAGTGGAGTTTTGGAATTTAGATTCCTTCTTACTTCATACCTATACCCGTGGCCAATAAACTAGAACATGACTTCTTCTCTCTACTATCTTCGTTTATCTCTCCATTCTCTTTTTTCTTCTTCTCTCTTTTGTCTTTGTTTCTCTCTCCATTTTCTTATGACTGGTCGCTGGGCTCGACATGTTCGTGCTGATAACGTGTTGTGAGATGGAAGAAAGAGAAAGCCATTAAACATGCCCCACCCTAAAGGGGTAGTATATTATTTATAGGGTAAGCTTACTTAGGGCCTAAGTATTCTATGGGAAACCCTAATCTATAGAAGATATCCGATAGTGTATATCTTAATATTCGAACTTAGGGCCTAAGCTATTCGGGTGTGCCACTTCTTACTATCGAGCCCAGTCGACCAATCGTATCTCTCTCTTCTGTCTTTGTTTATCTCTTCGTTCTCTTCTCTCTTTTTCTGTCACTTCTATGATGTTTTGGAATTTAGATTCCTTCTTACTTCACACCTGTACCCATGGCTAATGGATTTGAGAAGGACTTCTTTTCTCTTCTCTCTTCGAAGAGATTTGAGAAAAAAAGAAAGAAAAGAATAAAGGGATAAATAAAGAGAGAAGAGAGAAGAAGTCCTGCTTTAGTCCATTGACTATGGGTATAGGTGTGAAGTAAGAAGGAATCTAAATTCCAAAACTTCTCTTCTATCTTCGTCTCTCTCCATTTTCTTGTGACTGGTAGGCTGGGCTCGATATATTCGTGCTGATAATGTGTTGTGAGATGGGAGAAAGAGAGAGCCGTCAAAAGTGCCCCACCCTAAAGGGGTCAAATATTATTTATATATTCTCTCTTTCTCCCATCTCACACCACATTAATTAGAAAACTTAATTATTAAATTATTTAAATTATTTATTAATTAAATAATTAATTAATTTAATTAAAAAAATTATAATAATATTACTATGATAATCATAATATCGTTGAGATGATACTATTGAGAAGTGGAGTTTTGGAATTTAGATTCCTTCTTACTTCACACCTATACCCATGGTGATAATCAATTATATATAATTAAATATTTATAAGGTAAGCTTACTAATTAAGAGAATTAATTTAATAATTATTTAAATAAATGATTAATATGACCCCTTTAGGGTGGGGCATGTTCGATCGGATGGCTGTCCACCGTCGGATCTCTCCTATGGATTAGGGTTTCCCATAGATTGCTTAGGCCCTAAGTAAGCTTACCCTATAAATAAAATACGTTATCAACATGAACATGTCAAGCCCAACCGACCAATCATAAGAAAATAGACAGAGAAAGGAAGACAGGAGAGAGAAAAAAAGAAAAAAGAGAACAGGGAGATAAACGAAGAGAGAAGATAGAAGAAGTCCTGCTCCAACCTATTGGCCACGGGTATAGGTATAAAGTAAGAAGAAATCTAATTAGAGTGGGGCATGTTTGATGGCTCTCTCTTTCTTCTATCTCACAACACATTATAGCACAAATATATCGAGCCCAACCGACCAGTCACAAGAAAACGGAGAGAGAAACGAATACAGAAGAGAGAGAAGAAGATATAGTTAAAAAAATAATAAATTTAATAAATTTATTATGTAATTAATTAATTAAATTTTTCTTATTAAATTATGAAATATTAATTAAAATAAATAAAAATTTAATTATTTAATTAAGTATTAAAATAAAATAATAATTCAATAACTATTTACTTATTATTTAAATAATAAGCTAATTTTTTGAATATATTAATAATAAAATATTTTTTTAAATAACTTAAATTTTTTTAAATAATCAAATTAATATTTATTTATTTTAATATTGAAATATTAAATAAATAATTTAAATATTTAGTTATATAGATAATAAAATATTTATTTAATTATTTAACTATTTAATTTATTAAACTAATTAAATTAATTAAATAATAGGAAGTAAAGAAGGAAGATGAGGCACACCCGATTTTTTTGCTTTAAAAAAAATTTATATTTTTCTTTAAAAAATTTAAAATATTACAATTGTTATAAGATCGTTCGATCGAATAGCTGTCCACCGTCGGATCTCTCCTATGGATTAGGGTTTCTCATAGATTGCTTAGGCCCTAAGTAAGCTTACCCTATAAATAATATATGACCCCTTTAGGGTGGAGCATATTTGATGGCTCTCTCTTTCTCCCATCTCACAACACATTATCAGCACGAATATGTCGAGCCCAGCTGACCAGTCACAAAAAAACAGAGAGAGAAACGAAGACAGAAGAGAGAGAAGAAGAAAGAAGAGAACAGAGAGATAAATGAAGAAAGAAGAGAGAAGAAGTCCTACTCTAGTCCATTCACCACGGGTATAAGTGTAAAGTAAGAAATAATCTAAATTCTCAAACTCTACTTCTCAATATTTATATGGCCACTTTAGGGTGGGGCACATTTGACGGCTTTCTTTTTCTCCATCACACAATACGTTATCAATACGAACATGTCAAGCCCAACCGACCAGTCATAAGAAAACAGAGAGAGAAAGGAATATAGAAGAGAGAAAAAAAAAAAGAATAGGGAGATAAACGAAGAGAGAAGATAGAAGAAGTCCTGCTCCAACCTATTGGCCACAGGTATAGGTGTAAAGTAAGAATAAATCTAATTAGGGTGGGGCATATTTGATGGCTCTCCCTTTCTCCCATCTTACAACACGTTATAAGTACGAATATATCAAGCCCAACCGACCAGTTATAAGAAAACAGAAAGAGAAACAAAGACAGAAGAGAGAGAAGAAGAGAGAAGAAAATAGAGAGATAAACGAATAGAGAAGAGAGTAGAAGTCCTACTCCAGTCTATTCGCCATGGGTATAGATGTGTAGTAAGAAGGAATATAAATTATAAAACTCTACTTCTCAATAAAATAACTAAATCTCTCCGTTCTCTTCTCTCTTCTCCCATGGATTAGGGTTTACCATAGATTGCTTAGGCCCTAAGTAAGCATACCCTATAAATAAAATACGACCCCTTTAGGGTAGGGCACATTTGATGGGTCTCTCTTCCTCCTATCTCATAAAATGTTATCAGCACGAACATGTCTAGCCCAGCCAACCAGTCATAAGAAAAGAAAGAGAGAAACAAAGACAGAAGAGATAGAAGAAAACTGAGAATTAATTATTTAAATAGTCTCTTCTTATACGGGTATAGGTGTGAAGTAAGAAGGAATCTAAATTCCAAAACTCCACAAAAGAGAGAGAAGAAAAGAGAAGAGAACAAAGAAATAAATAAAGAGAGAAGAGAGACGAAGTCCTGCTCTAGTCCATTGGCCATGGGTATAGGTATGAAGTAAGAAAAAATCAAAATTCCAAAACTTTATTTTTTAATATTTATATGACCCCTTTAGGGTGGGGCATGTTTTACGGCTCTCTCTTTCTCCCATCTCACAATACTTTATCAGTATGAACATGTCGAGCCCAACCGATCAGTTATAAGAAAATGAAGAGAGAAACGAAGATAAAAGAGAGAGAAGAGAACAGAGTGATAAACAATAAGAGAAGAAAGAAGAAGACCTGCTCCAGTCTATTGGCCACGAGTATAGGTGTGAAGTAAAAAGGAATCTAAATTCCAAAACTTTACTTTTTATTAATATATTTAAGTCTCTTCGTTCTCTACTTTCTTCTCCCATGGATTAGGGTTTTCTATAGATAGCTTAGGCCCTAAGTAAGCTGACCCTATAAATAATATACGACCCCTTTAGATGGGGCACGTTTGACGACTCTCTTTTTCTCCCATCTTACAATATGTTATCAGCACGAATATGTCGAGCCCAGTCGATCAATCACAAGAAAACAGAGAGAGAAGAAGAGCGAAGAAATCAGAGATATAAACGAAGACAGAAGAGAAAAGAAGTCCTGCTCCAAGTTATTATCATCCGATCGAACGATCTCATAACAGTTGTATTGTTTTAAAATTTTTTAAAGAAAAATATAAATTAATTTTATTACAAAAAATTCATTGACAATCAATTGAGAGAAGAAGAGAGAAGAGAACGATGAGATAAACGAAAAGAGAAGAGAGAAGAAATCTTACTCCAGTGCATTCGCCACAGGTATAGGTGTCAAGTAATAAGAATCTAAATTCCAAAACTCTACTTCTCAATAGTATCATCCCAAAGGTTTTATGATTATTATATTTATGTTATTATAATTTTTTTAATTAAATTAATTATTTATTTACTTATTAAATAATTTAAATAATTTAATAATTATATTTTTGGCAAATTAATTAATTTATTTAATTACTTAATTATCAAGTTATTTAATAAAATTTATTATTTTATTTATTAATTATTAGTATATTATTAAATAATTATTTAATTATATAATTAATTTATTCATTATTTTTATTAGTTATTTCTATAATTATTATTTTATTTTCAAATAATTAAATAATTAGTCAATAATTTAAATATTTAAAAACTTATTTAGTTAAAAATATATTAAACAGATAATTTGTTTAAAGGAATAAATAATTTAATTATTAAATTAATTTATAGTTAAATAAATAATATTTTAAATTAATTATTATATAATTAAATAATTAAAAAAATATTTTATTAAAGTATAAAATATTAAATGAAATAAAAATATTAATTATTTAGTTAAATAATAAAATAAAATAATAATTTAATAACTATTTAATTATTATTTAAATAATTACTTAATTATTTGAATATATAAATAATAAAATATTTTTTAAATAACTTAATATTTTTTAAATAATCAAATAAATATTTATTTATTTTAATATTTAAATAATAAATAAATTATTTAAATAATTTAATTATATAGATAATTAAATATTTATTTAATTATTTAACTATTTAAATATTTAATTTATTAAACTAATTAAATTAATTAAATAATAGGAAGTAAAGAAAGAAGATGAGGCACACCTGAATTTTTTGCTTTAGAAATAATTTATATTTTTCTTAAAAAAATTTAAAACAGTACAAATGTTATAAGATCGTTCGATCGGATGGCTATCCATCGTCGGATCTCTCCCATGGATTAGGGTTTCCCATAGATTGCTTAGGCCCTAAGTAAACTTAACCTATAAATAATATACGACCCCTTTGGGGTGGGGCACATTTGATGTCTCTACTCCACTTCTCAATAATATAATTATATCTCTCAGTTCTCTTCTATCTTCTCCCATGGATTTGGGTTTTCCATAGATTGCTTAGGTCCTAAGTAAACTTACCCTATAAATAATATATGACCCCTTTAGGGTGGGGCACGTTTGACGACTCTCTCTTTATCCCATCTCATAACAAGTTATCAGCACGAACATATCGAGCCCAGCCGACCAGTCGCAAGAAAACGGAGAGAGAAACGAAGACAGAAGTGGAGTTTTAGAATTTAGATTCTTTCTTAGTTCATACTTATACCCATGGTCAATGGACTAGAGTATGACTTCTTCTCTCTTATCTTTTTGTTTATCGCTCCATTCTCTTCCTTCTGTCTTCGTTTCTTTCTCTATTTTCTTACGACTGGTCGGTTAGGCTCGACATGTTCGTACTGATATTGTGTTGTGAGAAGGGAGAAAGAAAGAGCCGTCAAATATGCCCAACCCTTAAGGGGTCGTAAAAATATTAAGAAGTTGAGTTTTGGAATTTAGATTCCTTCTTACTTTACACCTATACTCGTGGCTAATGGACTGGAGTAGGACTTCTTCTTCCTTCGTTTATTTCTTTATTCTCTTCTCTCTTCTTCTCTCATCTGTCTTTGTTTCTTTCTTTGTTTTCTCTTCTCTCTTCTTCTCTCTCTTCTGTTTTTGTTTCTTTCTCCGTTTTCACTTGACTGGTAGGGTGGGCTTAATATGTTCATTCTGATAACGTGTTGTGAGATGGAAGAAAGAGAGAGCCGTCAAACGTGCCCTACCCTAAAGGGGTCATATAAATATTAAGAAGTGGAGTTTTATAATTTAGATTCTTTCTTACTTCACACCTATACCCATGGCTAATGGACTGGAGCAGGACTTCTTCTCTTTTCGTACTGATAATATTTCTATAATTTTTTTAATTAAATTAATTATTTAATTAAAATGAAGAGAATTTTGGAATTTACTATGATAATTATAATAACTTTGAGATGATGCTATTGAGAAGTAGAGTTTTGGAATTTAGATTTATTCTTACTTCACACTTATACCCATGGCGAATAGACTGGAGCAGTATTTCTTTTCTCTTCTCTCTTTATTTATCTCTCCTTTCTCTTCTCTTTTCTGTCTTCGTTTCTCTCTTCATTTTTTTGCGACTGGTCAGCTGGGCTCGACATGTTCATTCTGATAACGAATTGTGAGATGGGAGAAAGAAAGATCCATCAAACATGTCCCACCCTAAAGGGGTCATATTTATTTATAGGGTAAGCTTACTTAAGGCCTAAGCAATCTATGGGAAACCCTAATCCATAGGAGAATAGAGAAGAGAACGGAAATATTTAATTATATTATTAAGAAGTGGAGTTTTGAAATTTAGATTCCCTCTTACTTCACTCCTATACCGGTGGTGAATGGACTGGAGTAAGACTTTTTTTCTCTTCTCTCTTTAATGTTCTCTCCGTTCTCTTCTCTCTTCTTCTCTCTTCTCACAATACGTTATCAGCACGAACGTGTCGAGCCCAGCCGACCAGTCACAAGATAACGGTACAAGAAACGAAGACATAAGAGAGAGATAAAGATAGAAAAGACCAGAGAGATAAATAAAGAGAGAAGAAAAGAAATAAAATATTTTTTGTGCACATAAACTTATATAAATTATTTAATAAATATGAAATGTTTTATAATTAAATATTTATATAATAATATTGAGATGGTACTATTTAAATATTTAAAAAAATAATATAATTTATAATATTTAAAGAAATATTAATTAAAATAAATAAAATAAATAAGCAATCTCCCATCTCACAATACGTTATCAACAAGACTATGTCGAGCCCAATGGACCAGTCATAAAAAAACGGAGAGAGAAATAAAGTCAGAAGAGAGAGAAAGAGAGAGAAGAGAACGGAGAGTTAAAAAAAGAGATAAGAGAGAAGAAGTCTTGCTCCTGTCTATTGGCTACAGGTATAGGTGTGAAGTAAAAAGGAATCTAAATTCCAAAATTCTACTTCTCAATATTAATAGTACCCCTTTAGGGTGGGGTATGTTTGATGACTCATTGTTTCTCTCATTTTACAACACGTTATCTTCACGAATATATCGAGCCCAGCCGATTAGTCACAAGAAAACGAAGAGAGAAACGAAGACA
Organism: Chamaelirium japonicum; assembly: GCA_947650365.1. Lineage (NCBI taxonomy): Eukaryota > Viridiplantae > Streptophyta > Magnoliopsida > Liliales > Melanthiaceae > Chamaelirium > Chamaelirium japonicum. Next base: position 1,286,799 of record CANTAL010000031.1, read on the forward strand.
AAAGAGAAAGAAGAAGAGAAAAGATAACAGAGAGATAAATAAAGTAAGAAGAGAGAAAAAGTCTTGTTTCAGTCCATTGGCCACGGGTATAGGTGTAAAGTAAGAAGGAATCTAAATTCCAAAACTCTACTGCTCAATATTTATACGACCCCTTTAATATGGGGAATGTTTGATGGCTCTTTCTTTTTCTCATCTTATAATACGTTATCAACATGAACATATCGAGCCTAGCCGATAAGTCATAAGAAAATAGAAAGAGAAACAAAGATAGACGAGAGAGAAGTAGAAAGAAAAGAACGAAAAGATAAACGAAGAGAGAAGAGAGAAAAAGTCCTGCTTCAACCATTGGCCACGGGTATAGGTGTGAAGTAAGATAGAATCTAAATTCCAAAACTCTACAGAAGAGAGAGAAGAAGAGAGAAGTAAATAGAGAGTTAAATAAAGAGATAAGAGAGAAGAAGTCATGCTCTAGTTTATTGGCCACGGGTATAGGTATAAAGTAATAAGGAATCTAATTTCCAAAACTCTACTTCTGTCTTTGTTTCTCTCTCTATTTTCTTACGACTGGTCGACTGGGCCTGACATATTTGTACTGATAACATATTATAAGATGGAAGAAAGAGAGAGCCGTCAAACGTACCCCACCCAAAAGGGGTCATATATTATTTATAGAGTAAGTATTGTGAGATGGAAGAAAGAGAGAGCCGTGAAACATGCCCCAACCTAAAGGGGTCATATATTATTTATAGAGTAAGCTTACTTAGGGCCTAAGCAATCTATAGGAAACCCTAATCTATAAGAGAAGAGAAAAGAGAATGGGGAGATTTAATTATATTATTGAGAAGTAGAGTTTTGGAATTTAGATTCTTTCTTACTTCACACCTATACCTATGGCCAATGAACTGGAACAGGACTTCTTTTCTCTTCTCTCTTCGTTTATCTCTCTGTTCTCTTCTTTCTTCTTTTCTCTCTTCTGTCTTCATTTCTATCTCTATTTTCTTATGACTGGTTGGCTGGGTTCAATATATTCGTGCTGATAACTTATTCTAAGATAGGAGAAAGAAAGAGTCGTCAAACTTTTCCCACCCTAAAGGAGTCTTATATTATTTATAGGGTAAACTTACTTAGGGCCTAAGCAATCTATGGGAAACCCTAATCCACGGGAGAAGAAAGAAGAGAACAGAGACAGAAGAGAACAAAGTAATTTAATTATATTATTAAAAAGTAGAGTTTTGGAATTTAGATTCCTTCTTACTTTACATAAATACCCGTATCCAATGGACTGGAGCAGCACTTCTTCTCTCTTCTCTCTTTATTTATCTCTCTGTTATCTTCTCTCTTCTTCTCTCTCTTCTGTGGAGTTTTGAAATTTAGATTCCTTCTTACTTCACACCTATCCCCATGGCCAATGGATTGGAGCAGAACTTCTTCTTTCTTTATTTATCTCTTCATTCTCTTCGTTCTTCTCTCTCTTCTGTTTTTGTTTCTGTCTCTGTTTTCTTATGACTAGTCAACTGGGCTCGATATGTTCGTACTGATAATGTATTATGAGATAAGAGATTGCTTATTTATTTTATTTATTTTGATCGGATGGCTGTCCATCGTCGAATCTATCTTATGGATTAGGGTTTCCTATAGATTGCTTAGACTCTAAGTAAGCTTACCCTATAAATATTTAACTTATTTAATTAATTATCACCATGGGTATAGATGTGAAGTAAGAAAGAATCTAAATTCCAAAACTCTACTTCTTAACAGTATTATCTCAATGTTATTATGATTACCATAGTAATATTACTATAATTATTTTAATTAAATTAATCATTTAAAATTAAGAGAGTTTTGGAATTTACTATGATAATCGTAATAACGTTGAGATGATACTATTGAGAAGTGGAGTTTTGGAATTTATATTCATTCTTACTTTACACGTATACCCGTGGCCAGTGGACTAGAGCAGGACTTCTTCTCTTTTCTCTTTTCGTTTATCTATCCATTCTCTTCTCTCTTCCTCTCTCTCTTCTATCTTTGTTTCTCTTTCCGTTTTCTTGTGACTGGTCGGGTGGGCTCGATATGTTCGTACTAATAACGTGTCGTGAGATGGGAGAAAGATAGAGCCGTCAAATGTGCCCCACCCTAAAGGGGTCATATAAATATTGAGAAGTAATATTTTGGAATTTAGATTCCTTTTAACTTCACACCTATACCCGTGGCCAATGGACTGGAGCAGGACTTCTTCTTTTTTCTCTTTTTGTTTATCTCTCTATTCTCTTCTCTCTTTTTCTCTCTCTTCTATCTTTATTTCTCTCTCTGCTTTCTTGTGACTGGTCCGCTAGGATAGACATGTTCGTGCTGATAACGTATTGTGAGATGGAAAAAATAAAGAGATATCAAATGTGCCCCATACTAAAGGGGTCATATAAATATTGAGAAGTAGAGTTTTGAAATTTAGATTCCTTCTTACTTCATGTCTATACCCGTGGCTAATAGACTGGAGCAAGACTTCTTTTCTCTTCTCTTATTATTTATTTCTCCGTTCTCTTCTCTCTTCTCCTCTTTTTTCTGTCTTCATTTCTCTTTCTATTTTATTATGACTGGTTGGCTGAGCTTGACATGTTTATGTTGATAACGTGCTGTGAGATGGGATAAAGAGAGAGTTATGACGGGTATAGGTGTGAAGTAAGAAAGAATCTAAATTCTAAAACTCTACTTCTCATTAATATAATTAAATCTCTCCGTTCTCTTCTATCTTCTTCCATGGATTAGGGTTTTCCATATATTGCTTAGGCCCTAAGTATGCTTACCCTATAAATAATATATGACCTCTTTAGGGTAGGGCATATTTGACGGCTCTCTCTTTTTCCCATCTCACAACACTTATCCTATAAATAATATATGACCCATTTAAGGAGGGGCATGTTTGACGGTTTTCTCTTTCTCCCATCACACAATACGTTATCAGCACGAACATATCGTACCCAGCCGATCAGTCGCAAGGAAACGGAGAGAGAAATGAAGACAGAATTGGAGTTTTGGAATTTAGCTTCCTTCTTACTTCACACTTATACCCGTGGCCAATGGACTGGAGCAGGACTTCTTCTCTCTTCCCTCTTTATTTATATCTCCATTCTCTTCTCTCTTCTCTCTTCTTTTCTCTCTTCATTAGAGTTTTGTAATTTAGATTCCTTCTTACTTCACACCTATACTATTAGCTAATGGACTGGAGCAGGGCTTCTTTTCTCTTCTCTCTTCGTTTATCTCTCCGTTCTCTTCTCTCTTTTTTGTCTTTATTTCTCTCTCCATTTTCTTTTGATGGAGAGATAAATAAATAGAGAAGAGAGAAGTAGTCCTGCTCCAGTCCTTTGACCACGGGTATAGGTGTGAAGTAAGAAAGAATCTAAATTCTAAAACTCCACTTCTGTCTTCATGTCTCTCTTCGTATTCTTATGACTGGTCAGCTAGGCTCAAAATGGTCGTGCTGATAACGTGTTATCTAATGGGAGAAAGAGATAGCCGTCAAACGTGCCCCATCCTAACGGGGTCGTATAAATATTGAGAAGTGGAGTTTTGGAATTTAGATTCATTCTTACTTCACATCTATACCCGTGGCTAATGGACTGGAGTAGGACTTCTTATATCTTCTCTCTTCATTTATCTTTTTGTTCTCTCCTCTTTTCTTCTCTCTCTTCTGTCTTCGTTTTTCTCTCTATTTTCTTGTGACTGGTGGGTTGGGCTTAACATGTTCATGCTGATAATGTGTTGTGAGAAGAGAAAAGAAGAGAGAAGAGAATGGAAAGATAAACAAAGAAAGAAGAGAGAAGAAGTCCTACTCTAGTCCATTCGCCATGGGTATTGGTGTGAAGTAAAAAGAAATCTAAATTCCAAAACTCCACTGCTTAATAATATAATTAAATCTCTCCGTTCTCTTCTCTCTTCTCCTATGGATTAGGGTTTTTCATAGATTTCTTAGGCCCTAAGTAAGCTTACCCTATAAATAATATATGGCCCCTTTAGGGTGAGGTACGTTTGACAACTCTCTCTTTCTCCCATCTCACAACACGTTATCAGCACGAACATGTCAAGCCCAGCCGACCAGTTGCAAGAAAATGGACAGAAAAACAAAAAAAGAACTGGAGTTTTGAAATTTAGATTTCTTCTTACTTCACACCTATACCCATAGCCAATAGACTGGAGCAGGACTTCTTCTCACTTCCCTCTTTATTTATCTCTCTGTTCTCTTCTCTCTTATTCTCTCTTCTCTGTCTTTATTTCTCTCTACATTTTCTTGCAACTGGTCGGTTGGGCTCGACATGTTCGTGCTGATAACGTGTTATAAGATGGGAGAAAGAGAGAGCCGTCAGACGTGCCCCACCCTAAAGGGGTCATAAATTATTTATAGGGTAAGCTTACTTAGGGACTAAACAATCTATGTGAAACCTAAAATAATTTTAAAATAGTATCATCTCAACATCTAAATATATTAAATAGTTATTTAAATTAATAAAAAAGGACAGGAGTAGGACTTCAATAATTTAAAAACCAAATTGAATATCTCAATGTATATTAAATAATTATTTATGATAATTAAATAATTAAGTACAATCGACTTATATTTTATATTATAAATGAAGACAGAATTGAGAAGAGAATAGAGAGATAAACAAAGATAAAATAGAAAAAAAGTCCTGCTATAGTCCATTAGCTACGAATATAGGTGTGAAGTAAGAAGGAATCTAAATTCTAAAACTCCATAGAAAAGAGAAAAAAAGAAAGAAGAGAATAGAGAGATAAATGAAGACAGAAGATAGAAGAAGTCTTGCTCCAGTCCATTGGCCACGGGTATAGGTGTGAAGTAAGAAGGAATCTAAATTCCAAAAATCAACTTCTATCTTCGTTTGTCTCTCCGTTTTCTTACAACTGGTCGATTGGGTTCGACATGTTTGTACTGATAACGTGTTGTAAGATGGGAGAAAGAGAGAGGCGACAAACGTGCCCCACCCTAACGGGGTCGTATAAATATTGAGAAGTTGAGTTTTGGAATTTAGATTCCTTCTTACTTCACATCTATACCCGTGTCCAATGGACTGGAGTAGGTCTTCTTCTATCTCTTCTCTCCATTCTCTTTCCTCTTCTCCTATGGATTTGGGTTTCCCATAGATTACTTAGGCCCTAAATAAGCTTACTTTATAAATAATAAATGACCCCTTTAGGGTGGGGCACGTTTGACGGCTCTCTCTTTCTCCCATCTCATAAGACATTATCAGCACGAATATATCGAGCCCAGTCAACTAGTCACAAAAAATGGAGAAAGAAACGAAGACAGAAGAGAGAGAAGAAAAGAGAAGAGAATAGAAAGATAAACGAAAAGAGAAGAGAGAAGAAGTCCTGCTCCAGTCCATTCATCATGGGTATAGGTTTGAAGTAAGAAGGAATCTAAATTCTAAAACTCTACTTCTCAATAATATTATCTCAATGTTATTATGATTATCATAGTAAATTCCAAAACTCTCTTCATTTTAATTAAATAATTAATTTAATTTAAAAAATTATAGTAACATTATTAGCCCGAAAAGAGAAGAAGTCCTACTCAAGTCCATTAGCCACGGGTATAGGTGTGAAGTAAGAAGAAATCTAAATTTCAAAACTCCACTTCTTAATATTTATACGACCCCTTTAGAGTGGGGCATGTTTGACGGCTCTCTCTTTCTTCCATATCACAACACATTATCAGTGCAAACATGTCAAGCCCAGTCTACCAGTCACAAGAAAATAGAGAGAGGAACGAAGACAGAAAAAAGAAAAGAAGAGAGAAAATAAAACGGAGAGAGAAACAAAGACAAAAGAGATAGAAGAGAATGAAGAGATAAACGAAAAGAAAAGAGAGAAGAAGTCCTGTTCCAGTCCTTTGTCCACGGGTATAGGTGTGAAGTGAGAAGGAATCTAAATTCCTAAACTTAACTTCTTAATATTTATATGACCCCTTCAGAGTGGGGCATATTTGAAGGCTCTCTCTTTTTCCATCTCACAACACGTTATCAGCACAAACATGTCAAGCCCAACTGAACAATCACAAGAAAACGAAGAGAGAAATGAAGACAGAAGAGAAAGAAGAAGAGAGAAGAGAATAGAGAGATAAACAAAAGGAGAAGAGAGAAGAAGTCTTGCTCTAGTCTATTGGCCACTGGTATAGGTGTGAAGTATGAAGAAATCTAAATTCCAAAACTCCACTTCTCAATAATATAATTAATTCTCTCCATTCTCTTATCTCTTCTCCCATGGATTAGGGTTCCCCATAGATTGCTTAGGCCCTAAGTAAGCTTACCCTATAAATAATAAATAATATACGATCCCTTTAGGATGGGGTACGTTTGACGGCTATCCCTTTCACCCATCTCATAATATGTTATCAGCACGAACATGTCGAGCTCAGCCGACCAGTCGTAAGAAAACGGAAAGAGAAACGAAGATAGAAGTAGAGTTTTGGAATTTAGATTCCTTCTTACTTCACACCTATACCCGTGGTCAAAAGACTGGAGCAGGACTACTTCTCTCTTCATTTATCTCTCCATTCTTTTCTCTCTTCTTCTCTTTCTTCTGTCTTTTTTTATCTATCAATTTTCTTTTGACTAGTCGGCTGGGCTTGACATTTTCTTACTGATAACGTGTTATGAGATGGGAGAAAGAGAGAGCCGTTACACGTGCCCCACCCTAAAGGGCTCGTATAAATATAAAGAAGTAAAGTTTTGGAATTTAGATTCCTTCTTACTTCACACCTATACCCGTGGCCAATGAACTAGAGCATGACTTCTTCTCTCTTCATTTATCTCTCCGTTCTCTTCTCTCTTTTTCTCTCTTTTCTGTCTTCGTTTCTTTCTTTTTTTCTAGTGTCTGGTCGGTTGGGCTCGACATGTTTGTGCTGATAACGTATTGTGAGGAGAGAGAAAAGAACCTAATTAAAATAATTTAAATCTTTCTTGTTTTAATAATTAAATAGAAGTCTGTCCTCATCTTCTCTCTCTTCTGTGGAGTTTTGGAATTTAGATTCCTTATTACATCACACCTATACCCGTGGCCAATGGACTGGAGTAGGACTTCTTCTCTCTTCGTTTATCTTTCTGTTCTCTTCTCTTTTCTTCTCTCTCTTCTTCTTTCTCTTCTCTCTCCTTTCTCTTTTTTGGAGTTTTGGAATTTAGATTCCTTTTTACTTTATACCTATACCCGTGGCCAATGGACTAGAGTAGGACTTCTTATCCCCTTCTCTCTTTATTTATCTCTCCGTTCTTTTCTCTCTTCTACATAAATAATTTATTTAAATAATATAATTATTTAATTGAGAGAGAAACAAAGACAGAAGAGAGAGAAGAAGAGAGAAGAGAAAGGAAAGATAAAAAAAGAGAGAAGACAGAAGAAGTCCTGCTCTAGTCTATTTGCAACGGGTAAAGTGTGAAGTAAGAAAGAATCTAAATTCCAATACTACACAGAAGAGAGAGAAGAAGAGAGAAGAGAACAGAGAAATAAACGAAGAGAGAAATAAGTTTTGGAATTTAGATTCCTTCTTACTTTACACCTATATCCATGGCCAATGGACTGGAGCAGGACTTCTTCTCTCTTCTTCTCTCTTCTCTCTTCATTATCTTTCCATTTATCTCTTCTTCTTTTTTTTGTGGAGTTTTGGAATTTAGATTCCTTCTTACTTCACACCTATACCTGTGGCCAATGAATTAGAGCAGGACTTCTTCTCTCTTTTATCTTCATTTATCTCTCTCTTCTCTTTCTCTTCTTCTCTCTTCTCTGTCTTCGTTTCTCTCTTTATTTTTTTTCGACTAGTCGGCTGGGCTCGACATGTTCGTACTGATAACGTGTTGTGAGATGGGAAAAAGACAGAGCCGTCAAATGTGTCCCACCCTAAAGGGGTCGTATAAATATTAAAAAGTAAAGTTTTGGAATTTAGATTCCTTCTTACTTCATACTTTTTTAATAATTAAATAATAATTAATTTAATTAAAAAAATTATAGTAATATTACTATGATAATCATAATAACGTTGAGATGATACTATTGAGAAATGAAATTTTGGAATTTAGATTCCTTCTTACTTTACACTTATACCCGTGGCCAATGGACTGGAGTAGGACTTCTTCTCTATTCTCTTTTCGTTTATCTCTTCGTTCTCTTTTTTCTTTTTCTCTCTCTTTTGTCTTCGTTTTTCTCTTAATTTTCTTGTGACTGGTTGGCTGGGATCGACATGTTCATGCTGATAACGTGTTGTGAGATGGGCAAAAAAAAGATTATGGAGTGATTTAATAATATTATTAAGAAGTAGAGTTTTGGAATTTAGATTCCTTCTTACTTCACACCTATACCCATGGCCAATGGAATGGAGCATGACTTCTTCTCTCTTTTTCCTTCGTTTATCTTTCCATTCTCTTCTCTCTCTTCTGTCTTCATTTCTCTCTCCGTTTTCTTGTGACTGGTCGGCTGGGCTTGACATTTTTGTGCTGGTAATGTATTATAAGATGGGAGAAAGAGAGAGCCATCAAACGTTCCCCACCCTAAAGGGGTTGTATATTATTTATAGGGCAAGCTTTCTTAGGGACTAAACAATCTATAGGAAACCCTGATCCATAGGAGAGATCCGACGGTGGATATCTATCCGATCGAACGATCGCATAACAGTTGTAATATTTTAAATTTTTATAAAGAAAAAAAAATATTATTTTTAAAGCAAAAAAATTCAGGTATGCCTCATTTTCCTTCTTTACTTTCTATTATTTAATTAATTTAATTAGTTTAATAAATTAAATTTTTAAATAATTAAATAAATATTTAATTATCTATATAATTAAATAACAAAATAGTTTTAATAATTTATTTATTATTTAAATATTAAAATAAATAAATATTTTATTAATTATTTAAAAAAAAATATTAAATTATTTAAAAAAATATTTTATTATCTATATATTCAAATAATTACAGAATAATTTATTTTAATTATTATTTAGTTAATTATAAAATTATTTAATAATTAAATTATTCATTTGTTTAATTAAATAATCTATTTAATATATTTCTATACTAAATAAGTTTTTAAATATTTAAATAATTAACTAATTATTTAATTATTTCATAATAAAATAATATTTTAAGAAATTTCTAATAAAATAAATTAATAAATAATTATATAATTAATTAATTATTTTTTTATTTAATAATTTAAATAATTTAATAGTTACCTAATTTAATTATTTTATAATATAAAAGTAATAAATAGATAAAATAATAAATTTAATTAAATAATTAAATTAATTAAATATTTTACTAAAATCTTAATTATTATATTATTTAAATTATTAAATTATTTAATAATTTAATAAATGATTAATTTAATTAAAAAAATATAGTAACATTACTATGATAATTATAATAACGTTGAGATGATACTATTGAGAAGTGGAGTTTTGAAATTTCGATTCCTTTTTACTTCACACCTATACCCGTGGCCAATGGACTGGAGCATGACTTCTTCTCTCTTCATTTATCTCTCTGTTCTCTTCTCTCTTCTTCTCTTTCTTTTGTGGAGTTTTGGAATTTAGATTCTTTCTTACTTCACACTTATACCTGTGGCCAATGGATTGGAGTAGGACTTCTTCTCTCTTCTCTCTTCGTTTATTTCTTCATTCTCTTCTCTCTTCTTCACTGTTCTGTCATTGTTTCTCTCTCCGTTTTCTTATGACTGGTCGGCTGGGCTCGACATATTCATATTGATAATATGTTGTGAGATAGGAGAATAAGAGAGCAGTCAAACGTGCCCCACCCTAAAGGGGTCGTATATTATTTATAGGGTAAGCTTACTTAGTTCCTAAGCAATATATAGGAAACCCTATTCTATGGGAGAAGAGAGAAGAGAACGGAGATATTTAATTATATTATTGAGAAGTAAAGTTTTGAAATTTAAATTCCTTCTTACTTCACACCTAAACCCCTGGCGAATGGACTAGAACAGGACTTCTTCTCTCTTCTCTATTTGTTTATCTTTCCATTCTTTTCTCTCTTCTACTCTCTCTTCTGTCTTCGTTTCTCTCTCCGTTTTCTTATGACTGGTCGGTTGGGCTCGACATATTCATGCTAATAACGTGTTATGAGATGGGAGAATGCTTATTAATTTTATTTATTTCAATTAATATTTTTTAAATATTATAAAGTATATTATTTCTTTAAATATTTAAATAGTATCATCTCAATGTCATTATTAAATATTTAATTATAAAATATTACAAAATTATAAAATAATTTATATAAATTTATAAGCATAAAAAATATTTTATTTCTCTTCTTCTCTCTTTATTTATTTCTTCTTTCTATTATCTCTTCTTCTCTCTCTTCTGTGTTCGTTTCTCGCTCTATTTTCTTTTGACTGGTCGGCTGGGCTCGACATGTTCGTGCTATAACGTGTTGAGAGAAGAGAGAAGAGAGAAAGAAATGAGAGATAAACGAAGAGACAAGAAGTCCTGCTTCAGTCCATTAGCCACGAGTATAGGTATAAAGTAAAAAGGAATCTAAATTTCAAAACTCCACTTCTCAATAATATAATTAAATCTCTCCGTTCTCTTCTCTCTTCTACTATGAATTAGGGTTTCCCATAGATTGCTTAGGCCCAAAGTAAGCTTACCCTTTAAATAATATACGACCCTTTAAGGGTAGGGAATATTTGACGGCTCTCTATTTCTTTTATTTTATAATACGTCATCAGCACGAACATATCGAGCCCAACCAACAAGTCACAAGAAAATGGAGAGAGAAATGAAGACAGAACAGGGAGAAGAAGAGAGAAGAGAATAAATAGATAAATGAAGAGAGAAAAAAGAAGAAGCCCTGCTCCAGTCCATTGGCCACGGGTATAGGTGTGACGTAAGAAGGAATCTAAATTCCAAAACTTCACTTCTCAATAATATAATTAAATTTCTTCATTTTCTTCTCTCTTCTCCTATAGCTTAGGGCTTGACATAGATCGATTAGGCACTAACTAAGCTACCTTATAAATAATATACAACCCCTTTCTGGTGGGGGCATGTTTGACGGTTCTCTCTTTCTCCCATCTCAGAACACGTTATCAGCACGAATATGTTGAGCCTAGCCAACCAGTCGCAATAAAACAAAGAGAGAAATGAAGACAAAACAAGAGAGAAGAGATAAGATGTAGTACTCTATTCCATTGACCATGGGTATAGGTGTGAAGTAAGAAGGAATCTATATTTTAAAACTCCACTTCTGTCTTCGTTTTTCTCCCCGTTTTCTTATGACTGGTCGGCTGGGCTTGATATGTTCGTGCAGATAACGTATTATGAAATGGGAGAAAGAGAGAGTCGTCAAACATACCCCACCCTAAAGAGGTCGTATATTATTTATAGGGTAAGCTTACTTAAGGCCTAAACAATCTATATGAAACTCTAATCCATACGAGAAGAAATAAAAGAATAGAAAGATTAATTATATTATTGAGAAGTGGAGTTTTAGAATTTAGATTCCTTCTTACTTCACATCTATACCCATGGCCAATGGACTGCATCAGGACTTCTTCTCTCTTTTCTCTTCGTTTATCTCTCTGTCCTCTTCACTCTTCTTCTCTCTCTTCTGTCATCGTTTCTATCTCCTTTTTCTTGTCTCGCCTAGGCACGACATGTTCGTGTTGATAACGTATTGTGAGATGGGAGAAAAAGAGGGCCATCACATGTGCCGCACCCTAAAGAGGTTATATAAATATTAAGAAGTAGAGTTTTTGAATTTAGATTCCTTCTTACTTTATACCTATACCAGTGGCGAATAGACTGGAATAAGACTTCTACTATCTTCTCTCTTCGTTTATCTCTTTATTCTCTTCTCTCTTTTATCTTCGTTTCTCTATTAATTAAATAATTATATTATTTAATTAAATTATTTAGGTAGAAGAGATAACAGAACAGAGAGATAAACAAAGAGTGAAGAGGAGAAGAAGTTCTGCTCTAGTCCATTGGCCACGGGTATAGGTGTGGAGTAAGAAAGAATTTTAATTCCAAAACTCTACAGACGAGAGAGAAGAAGAGAGAAGAGAAGAGAGAAGAGAATGTAAAGATAAACAAAAAGAGAAGATAGCAGAAGTCCTGCTCCAATCCATTGGCCACGGGTATAAGTGTGAAGTAATAAGGAATCTAAATTCCAAAACTCCATAAAAGAGAAAGAAGATAAGAACAGACTTCTATTTAATTATTAAAACTAGAGGTATTTATATTATTTTATTTAGGTTCTTTACTCTCTTCTCATAACACATTATCAGTACGAACATATCGAGCCCAACCAACTAGTCACAAGAAAACGGAGAGAGAAATAAAGAGAGAAGAGAGAGAAAAAGAGAGAAAAGAACGAAGAGATAAGAGATTAGAAGTCCTGCTCCAGTCCATTTTCCACGGGTATAGGTATGAAGTAAAAAGGAATCTAAATTCCAAAACTCCACTTCTCAATATTTATACGACCCCTTTAGGGTACGGCACGTGTGCCGGCTCTCTATTTCTCCCATCTCATAACACATTATCAACACAAACATGTCATGCCCAACCGACCAGTCACAAGAAAACGGAGAGAGAAACAAAGACAGAAGAGAGAAGAGAACAAAGAGATAAACGAAGAGACAATAAAGAAGAAGTCCTGCTCAAGTCCATTGGCCACGGGTATAGGTGTGAAGTAAGAAGGAATCTAAATTCAAATACTCCATAGAAGAAAGAGAAGAAGAGAGAAGAGAACGAAGAGATAAATAAAGAGAGAAGAGAGAAGAAGTCCTACTCCAATCCTTTGGCCATGGGTATATGTGTGAAGTAAGAAGGAATCTAAATTCCAAAACTTCACTTCTGTCCTCGTTTCTCTCTCTGTTTTCTCACGACTGGTCAGCTGGGCTCGACATATTCGTACTGATAATGTGTTGTGAGATAAGAAAAAGAGAGAGCGTCAAATGTGCCCCACCCTAAAGGGGTCATAAATTATTTATTATTTATAGGGTAAGCATACTTAAGGCCTAAGCAATCTATGGGAAACCCTAATCCATAGGAAAGAGAGAAGAGAATGGCGAGTGTAAATTATATTATTGAGAAGTGGAGTTTTAGAATTTAGATTACTTCTTACTTTACACCTAGACCCGTGGTTAATGGTCTAGAGCAGGACTTTTTCTCTCTTCTATCTTCGTTTATCTCTCCGTTCTCTTCTTTCTTGTTCTTTCTCCTCTGCCTTCATTTCTCTCTCCGTTTTCTTATGACTGATCGGCTGGGCTCGACATATTCATGCTGATAACGTATTATGAGATAGGAGAAAGAGAGTGACGTCAAATGTGCTCCACCCTAAAGGGGTCGTATAAATATTAAGAATTTGAGTATTAGAATTTAGATTCCTTCTTACTTCATACCTATATCCGTAGCCAATGGCCTGGAGTAGGACTTCTTCTCTCTTCGTTTATCTTTCCGTTCTCTTCTCTCTTTTTCTCTCTCTTCTGTCTTCATTTCTCTCTCTGTTTTCTCTTCTCTCTTTTTCTCTCTCTTCTGTCTTCGTTTCTCTTTTCGTTTTCTTATGACTGGTAGGTTGTGCTCGACATGTTCGTGCTGATAACATATTGTGAGGTAGAAGAAAGAAAGATCCATCAAATGTGCCCCACCCTAAAGGTATCATATAAATATTGAGAAATAGAGTTTTGTAATTTAGATTCCTTCTTACTTTACACCTATACCCGTGGCTAATGGACTGGAGCATAACTTTTTCTCTTTTCGTGCTGATAATATTACTATAATTTTTTTAATTAAATTAATTATTTAATTAAAATAAAGAGAGTTTTGGAATTTACTATGATAATCATAATAACATTGAGATGATACTATTAAGAAGTGGAGTTTTGAAATTTAGATTCCTTCTTACTTCACACCTATTCCCATGGTGAATAAACTAGAGCATGACTTCTTATCTTTTCTCTCTTTATTTATCTCTCTGTTTTCTTCTTTTTTCTTCTCTCTTTTGTCTTCGTTTCTCTCTCCGTTTTCTTGCGATTGGTTGGCTGGGCTTGACATGTTCATGCTGATAATGTATTATGAGTTAGGAGAAAGAGAGAGCCGTCAAACATGCCCCACCCTAAAGGGGTCGTAAATTATTTATAGGGTATGCTTACTTAGGACCTTAGCAATATATGGGAAACCCTAATCCATACGAAAAGAAAGAAGAGAACGGAGAGATTTAATTATATTATTGAGAAGTAGAGTTTTGGAATTTAGATTCCTTCTTACTTCACACCAATACCCTTGGCGAGTGGACTGGAGTAAGACTTCTCTCTTCTCTCTTCATTTATCTCTCTATTCTCTTCTCTCTTCTCACAATACGTTATCAGCACGAACATATCGAGCCCAACCGACCAGTCACAAGAAAACGGTGCGAGAAATGAAGACAGAAGAGAGAGAAGAAGAGAGAAGAGAACGGAGAGATAAATAAAGAAAGAATAAGAGAAATAAAATATTTTTCATGCTCATAAATTTATATAAATTATTTAATAATTATGTAATATTTTATAATTAAATATTTAAATAATAACATTAAGATGATACTATTTAAATATTTAAAGAAAATATATTCTTTATAATATTTAAAGAAATATTAATTAAAATAAATAAAATAAATAAGTAATCTCCCATCTCATAACACATTATCAGCATGAACATGTCGAGCCCAGCAGACCAGTCACCAAAAAACAAAGACAGAAACGAAGACAGAAAAGAGAGAAGGAGAGAGAAGAGAATGGAGAGATAAACAAAGAGAGAAGAGAGAAGAAGTCCTGCTTCAGTCCATTCACCACGGGTATAGGTGTGAAGTAAGAAGGAATCTAAATTCCAAAACTTCACTTCTTAATAATATAATAAATCTCTCCATTCTCTTCTCTCTTCTCCCATGGATTACGGTTTCCTATAGATTGCTTAGACATTAAGTAAGCTTACTCTATAAATAATATATGACTTCTTTAGGGTGTGACACATATGATGGCTCTCTTTTTCTCCCATCACATAATATCTTAACAGTACGAACATATCGAGCCCAGCTGACCAATTACAAGAAACTGGTGAGAGAAATGAAGACAGAAGAGAGAGAAGAAGAGAGAAGAGAACGAAGAGATAAATAAAGAGAGAAAAGATAAGAAGTCCTGCTCCAGTCCATTCACCATAGTTATAGATGTGAAGTATGAAGGAATCTAAATTCCAAAACTCCATAGAAGAGAGAAAATAAGATAGAAGAGAACAGAGTGATAAATGAAGAGAGAAGAAAGAAGAAGTCCTGCTCAAGTCCATTGGCCACGGGTATTGGTGTGAAGTAAGAAGGAATCTAAATTTCAAAACTCAACTTCTCAATAGTATCATCTCAACATTATTATGATTATCATAGTAATATTATTATAAATTTTTTTAATAAAATTAATTAATTAATTAATTAATTAATTATTTAAATAATTTAATAATTATATTTTTCGTAAAATAATTAATTTTTTTAACATATTTAATTATTTTAATTTTTATTTTTTATTATTTTATTAAATAATTAAATTATGTACCGATTTAATTATTTAAATTATTAAATAAAAAAATATTGATTTAATTATATAATTCAATAATTATTTTATTTTATTAGTTATTTCTTAAAATATTATTTTATTTATTAATAGTTAAATAATTAGTTAATTATTTAAATATTTAAAAACTCATTTAGTGAAGAAATATATTAAATAGATTATTTACTAAAATAAATAAATAATTTAAATATTAAATAATTTTATAGTTAAATAAATAATAATAAAATAAATAATTTTGAAATTAAATAATTAAATAATAATTTTATTAAATTATAAAATATATATTGAAATTAATAAAAAAATTAATTATTTAATTAAGTAATAAAATTTAAAATAAATTATATAACTATTTACTTATTATTTAAATAATTAGTTAATTATTTGAATATATAAATAATAAAATATTTTTTTAAATAACTTAATATTTTTTGTAGTAATCAAATAAATATTTATTTATTTTAATATTTAAATAATAAATAAATTATTTAAATAATTTAGTTATTTAATTATATAAATAATTAAATATTTATTTAATTATTTAATTTATTAAACTAATTAAATTAGTTAAATAATAGGAAGTAAAGAAGGAAGATGAGGTAATCTGAATTTTTTATTTTAAAAATAATTTATATTTTTCTTTAAAAAAATTTAAAACATTACAACTGTTCTAAGATCGTTCGATGGGATGGTTATCCACCGTTTGATCTCTCCCATGGATTATGGTTTCCTATATATTGCTTTGGCCTTAAGTAAGGTTACCCTATAAATAATATACGACCCATTTCCCATAGATTACTTAGGCCCTAAGTAAGCTTACTCTATAAATAATATATGACCCTTTTAGGGTGGGACACGTTTGACGACTCTTTTTTTTCCTATCTCATAACAAGTTATCAGCACGAACATATCGAGCCCAACCGACCAGTCATAAGAAAACGGAGAGAGAAATGAAGACAGAAGAGAAAGAAGAAGAGAGAAGATAAGGAAGGGAGAAAAGAGAAGAAGTCCTGCTCTAGTCCATTGGCCACGGGGATAGGTGTGAAATAAGAAGGAATCTAAATTTTGAAACTCCACTTCTCAATAATATAATTAAATCTCTCTGTTCACTTCTTTCTTCCACCTCATAATATTTTATCAGCACAAAAATATCGAGCCCAACCGACCAGTCATATGAAAACGAAGAGAGAAACGAAGATCGAAGAGAAAGAAGAAGAAAAAAAAGAACGGAGAGATAAACGAAGAGAGAAGAGAGAAGAAGTTCTGCTCCAGTCCATTGGCCATGGGTATAGGTGTAAAGTAAGAAGGAATCTAAATTCCAAAACTCTACAAAAAAGAAAGAAGAAAAGAGAAGAGAACAGAGAGATAAATGGAGAGAGAAGAGAGAAGAAGTTCGGCTCCAGTCCATTGTCCACGGGTATAGGTGTGAAGTAAGAAGGAATCAAAATTCCAAAACTCAACTTATATCTTTAAATATCTCTCCGTTATCTTTTCTCTTCTTTTCTCTCTTCTGTATAGTTTTAGAATTTAGATTCCTTCTTACTTCACACTATACCCAAGGCTAATGGACTGGAGTAGGACTTCTTCTCTCTTCTCTCTTTATTTATCTCTCTATTCTCTTCTCTCTTCTTTTTTCTCTTCTGTCTTAGTTTCTCCCTCAATTAAATAATTATATTATTTAATTAAATTATTTACGTAGAAAAGAGAAGAGAACAGAGAAATAAACAAAGAGAGAAAGGCAAAAGTAGTCTTGCTCCAATCTATTGGCCAAGGGTATAGGTGTGAAGTAAGAAGGAATCTAAATTCCAAAACTCCATAGAAGAGAGAGAAGAAGAGAGAAGAGAACGGAGAATGGAGAAGAGAGAGAAGAATCAAGAAGAGAACGTAGAGATTAACAAAGAGAGAAGAAGTATTGCTCCAGTCCATTAGCTACAGGTATAGGTGTGAAGTAATAAGGAATCTTAATTCCATAACTCCACAGAAGAGAGAGAAGATAAGGACAGACTTCTATTTAATTATTAAAACTAGAGATATTTATATTAATTTATTTAGGTCCTCTTCTTTTTTCTCGCAATACGTTATCGGCATGAACATATTAAGCCCAATCGACTAGTCACAAGAAAACGGAGAGAGAAACAAAGATAAAAGAAAGAGAAAAAGATAGAAAAGAACGGAAAGATAAACGAAGAGAAAAGAGAAAAGAAGTCCTGCTCCAATCCATTGGCCATGGGTATAAGTGTGAAGTAAGAAAGAATCTAAATTCCAAAACTCCACTTCTTAATATTTATATGACCCCTTTAGGGTATGGCACATATAATGGCTCTCTCTTTCTCCCATCTCATAACACGTTATCAGCACGAATATATCGAGCCCAGTCAACCAGTTATAAGAAAATAGAGTAAGAAACAAAGACAGAAGAGAGAGAAGAAGAGAGAAGTGAACGGAGAGATAAACGAAAAGAGAAGAGAGAAGAAGTCTATCTCCAATCCATTGGCCACGGGTATAGGTGTAAAGTAAAAAGGAATCTAAATTCAAAAACTCAACAGAAGAGAGAGAAGAAGAGGGAAGAGAATCGAGAGATAAATAAAAAGAGAAGAAAGAAGAAGTCCTACTCTAATCCAAAACTTCACTTATGTCTTCGTTTCTTTCTCCGTTTTCTTACGACTGGTCAGTTGGGCTCAACATGTTCGTCCTGATAATATATTGTGAGATGGGAGAAAGAGAGAGCTATCAAACATGCACCACCCTAAAGGGGTCGTATATTATTTATTATTTATAGAGTAAGCTTACTTAGGGTCTAAGCAGTCTATAGGGAACCCTAATCCATAGGAGAAGAGAGAAAAGAATAGAGAGATTTAATTATATTATTGAGAAGTTAAGTTTTGGAATTTAGATTACTTCTTACTTCATACCTAGACCCGTGGCCAATGGACTGTAGTAGGACTTCTTCTCTCTTTTCTCTTCGTTTATCTCTTCGTTCTTTTCTATATTGTTCTCTCTCTTCTGTTTTTTCTCTATCTCTGTTTTCTTATAACTGATCGGCTAGGCGCGACATGTTCATACTGATAACGTGTTGTGACATAGGAGAAAGAGAGAGCCATCAAATATGCACCACCCTAAAGGGGTCGTATAAATATTGAGAAGTTGAGTTTTTAAATTTAGATTCCATCGTACTTCACACCTATACTCATGGCTAATGGACTAGAGCAGGACTTCTTCTCTCTTCATTTATCTCTTTATTCTCTTATCTCTTCTTTTCTCTCTTCTGTCTTTGTTTCTCTCTTCGTTTTCTCTTTTCTCTTCTTCTCTCTCTTCTGTGTTCGTTTCTCTCTCCGTTTTTACTTGACTGGTAGGCTGGGCTCAATATGTTCATTCTGATAATGTATTGTGAGGTGGAAGAAAGAGAGAGCCATCAAACGTGTCCCACCCTAAAGGGGTCATATAAATATTGAGAAGTAGAGTTTTGTAATTTAGATTCCTTCTTACTTTATACGTATACCCATGGCCAATGGACTAGAGCAGGATTTCTTCTCTTTTCTTATTAATAATGTTACTATAATTTTTTTAATTAAATTAATTATTTAATTAAAATGAAGAGAGTTTTGGAATTTACTATGATAATCATAATAACTTTGAGATGATGCTATTGAGAAGTGGAGTTTTGGAATTTAGATTCCTTCTTACTTCACACTTCGAATGGACTAGAGCAGAACTTCTTTTATCTTTTCTCTTTATTTATTTCTTCGTTCTTTTCTCTTTTCTTCTCTCTTTTCTGTCTTTGTTTCTCTCTTCCTTTTCTTACGACTGGTCGGCTGGGCTCGACATGTTCATACTAATAACGAATTGTGAGATACAAGAAAGAGAGAGCTATCAAACATTCCCCACTATAAAGGGATCATATTTATTTATAGGGTAAGCTTACTTAGGGCCTAAGCAATTTATAGAAAACCCTAATCCATGGGAGAATAGGGAAAAGAACGGAGATATTTAATTATATTATTAAAATGTGGAGTTTTGGAATTTAGATTCCTTCTTACTTCACTCTTATACCCGTGTTGAATGGACTGGAGTAAGGTTTTTTCTCTTTTCTTTCTTTATTGTTCTTTTCGTTCTCTTTTTTCTTCTTCTCTCCTCTCACAACACGTTATCAGCACGAACATGTCGAGCCTAGCCGACCACTCACCAGAAAATGGTGCAAGAAATGAAGACAGAAGAGAGAAAAGAAGAGAGAAGAGAACGGAGAGATAAATAAAGAGAGAAGAAGAGAAATAAAATATTTTTTATGCTTATAAATTTATATATATTATTTAGTAAATATATAATATTTAATAATTAAATATTTAAATAATAATATTGAAATAATACTATTTAAATATTTAAAGAAATGATACACTTTATAATATTTAAAGAAATATTAATTGAAATAAATAAAATAAATAAGCAATCTCCCATCTCATAACATATTATCAGCACGAACATGTCGAGCCCAATGGACCAGTCATAAAAAAACGGAGAGAGAAATGAAGACAGAAGAGAGAGAAGGAGAGAGAAGAGAATGGAGAGATAAATGAAGAGATAAGAGAGAAGAAGTCTTGCTCCAGTCCATTCGCCACGGGTATAGTTATTAAGTAAGAAGGAATCAAAATTCCAAAACTCCACTTTTCAATAATATAATTAAATCTCTCCATTCTCTTCTCTCTTTTCCCATGGATTAGGGTTTCCTATAGATTGCTTAAGCCCAAAGTAAACTTACCTTATAAATAATATACGACCCCTTTAGGGAGGGGCATGTTTGACGGCTCTCTCTTCTTCCTATCTCATAATATATTATCAGCACGAACATTTCGAGCCCAACCAACCAGTCACAAGAAAATAGAATGGGAAACGAAGAGAGAAAAGAAAGAAGACGAGAGAAGAGAACGAAGAGATAAACATAGAGAGAAGAGAGAACAAGTTCTACTCCAGTCCATTGACCATATATATAGGTATAAAGTAAGAAGGAATCTAAATTCCAAAACTCCCAAGAAGAGAGATAAGAAGAGAGAAGAGAACAGAGAGATAAATGAAGAGAGAAGAATTCATGCTCAAATCCATCAGCCACGGGTAAAGGTGTGAAGTAAGAAGGAATCTAAATTTCAAAACTCCACTTCTCAATAGTATTATGTCAACGTTATTATGATTATCATAGTACTGTTACTAATTTTTTTTTAATTAAATTAATAATTTATTTAATTATTAAATAATTTAAAAATTAAATTTTTAATAAAATAATTAATTTATTTACTTATTTAATTATATTTTTATTTAATTAAATTTATTTATTATTATTATTATTAAATTATTAAATATTTAAATTAGGTAACTATTTAATTATTTAAATTATTAAATAAAGAAATAATAGTTTAATTATATACATATTTAATTTATTTATTTTAATTGGTATTTCTTAAAATATTATTTTATTATTAAATAATTAAAAAATTAGTCTATTATTTAAATATTTAAAAACTTATTTAGTGAAGAAATATAATAAATATATTATTTACAAAAACAAATAAATAATTTAATTATTAAATAATTTTATAGTTAAGTAAATCATAATGAAATAAATTATTATATAATTAAATTATTAAAACAATAAATAAATATTTTATTAAATTATGAAATTTTAATTAAAATTAATTATTTAATTAATTATTTAATTAAGTAATAAATTAAAAAATAATTTAATAACTATTTACTTATTATTTAAATAATTAGTTAATTATTTGAATATATAAATAATAAAATAATTTTTAAATAATCTAATAGTTTTTTTAAATAATCAAATAAATATTTATTTATTTTAATGTTTTAATAAAAATAAATTATTTAAATAATTTAGTTATTTATTTGTATAGATAAATAAATATTTATTTATTTATATAATTATTTAAAAATTTAATTTATTAAACTAATTAAATTAATTAATTAATAAGAAGTAAAGAAGGAAGATGAGGTACACCCAAATTTTTTACTTTAAAAATAATTTATATTTTTCTTTAAAAAAATTTAAAACATTACAACTGTTATAAGATCGTTCGATGGGATGGAAATCCACCGTCGGTCCTCTCCCATGGATTAGGGTTTCCTATAGATTGCTTAGGCCCTAAGTAAGCTTACCCTATAAATAATATACGACCCCTTTCTCATAGATTACTTAGGCCCTAAGTAAGCTTACCCTATAAATAATATATGACCCCTTAAGGATAGGACACGTTTGATGGCTCTCTCTTTTTCCTATCTCACAATACGTTATCAGTACAAATATATCGAGCCCAGCTAACCAGTCACAAGAAAATGAAGAGTGAAATGAAGACAGAAGAGAGAAAAGAAGAGAGAAGAAAATAGAGAGATAAACGAAGAGAGAAGAGAGAAGAAGTCCTGCTCCAGTCCATTGGCCACGGGTATAGGTGTAAAGTAAGAAGGAATCTAAATTCCAAAACTCTACTTCTCATAAGAAGTGGAGTTTTGGATTTTAGATTCCTTTTTACTTCACACCTATACCCGTGGCCAATGCACTAAAGCAGGTCTTTTTCTCTCTTCTCTCTTTATTTATCTCTCTGTTCTTTCTGTTCTTTTTTCTCTTCTTCTCTCTCTTCTGTGTTCGTTTCTCTCTCTGTTTTTTTGCGACTGGTCGGTTGGGGTTGACATGTTTATACTGATAACGTGTTGTAAGAAGAGAGAAGAAGAGAGAAGAGAACGGAGAGATAAACGAAGAGAGAAGTTCTGTTCATGTCCATTTACCAAGGGTATAGGTATGAAGTAAGAAGGAACCTAAATTCCAAAACTCTATTTCTCAATAATACAATTAAATCTCTCTATTCTCTTCTTGATCTCTTATATGGATTAGGGTTTCCTATAGATTGCTTAGGCCCTAAGTAAGCTAACCTTATAAATAATATGCGACCCCCTTGGGGTGGGGAACGTTTGACGGCTCTCTCTTTCTCCTATCGCACAACACATTATCAGCACGAACATATCGAGCCCAGCCGACCAGTCGCAAGAAAACGGAGAGAGAAACAAAGACAGAAGTGGAGTTTTAAAATTTAGATTCCTTCTAACTTCACACCTATACATGTGGTCAATAGAGTGGAGCAGGACTTCTTCTCTATTCTCTCTTTGTTTATTTCTCTGTTCTTTTCTATCTTCTCCCATAAATTAGGGTTTCACATAGATTGCTTAGGCCCTAAGTAAGCTTACCCTATAAATAATATACGACCCCTTTAGGGTGGGGCATGTTTGATGACTTTCTCTTTCTCCTATCTCATAACACGTTATCAGCATAAAAATATCGAGCCCATCTGACCAGTCGTATGAAAACGGAGAGAGAAACGAAAACAGAAGTAAAGTTTTGGAATTTAGATTCCTTCTTAATTCACACCTATATTCGTGGCCAATGGACTGGAGTATGACTTCTTCTATTTTCTCTCTTTATTTATCTCTCTATTCTCTTCTCTCTTCTTCTCTCTCTTCTGTGGAGTTTTGGAATTTAGATTCCTTCTTACTTCACACCTATACCCGTGACAAATGGACTGGAGTAGGACTTATTCTCCCTTCTATCTTCATTTATATCTTCGTTCTCTTCTCTCTTCTTCTCTCTCCTCTATCTTTGTTTCTCTCTCTGTTTTCTTACGACTGGTCGGTTGGGCTCGACATATTCGTCCTGATAACGTATTATGAGATGGGAGAAAGAGCGAGCCATCAAACGTGCCCCACCCTAAAGGGGTCATATATTTTTTATAGGGTAAGCTTACTTAGGGCCTAAGCAATCTATGAGAAACCCTAATCCATGAAAGAAGAGAGAAAAGAACGGGGAGATTTAATTATATTATTGAGAAGTGGAGTTTTGGAATTTAGATTCCTTCTTACTTCAAACCTATACCCGTGACGAATAGAGTGGAGCAGGACTTCTTCTCTATTCTCTCTTTGTTTATCTCTCCGTTCTCTTCTTTCTTCTTTTCTCTTCTCACAACGCATTATCAGTACGAACATGTCGAGCCCTGCCAACCTGTCGCAAGAAAACGGAGAGAGAAACAAAGACTGAAGAGAGAGAATAAGAGAGAAGAGAATGAAGAGATAAATGAAGAGAGAAGAAGCCCTGCTCTAGTCCATTGGCCACGGGTATAGGTGTGAATTAAGAAGGAATCTAAATTCTAAAACTCTACTTCTCAATATTTATACGACCCCTGTATGGTTGGGCATGTTTAACGGGTCTCTCTTTGTCTTAGCTCATAACACATTATCAGCATTAACATGTCGAGCCCAGCCGACCAGTCGTAAAAAAATAGAGAGAGAAACGCAGACAGAAGTGGAGTTTTTGATTTTAGATTTCTTCTTACTTCACACCTATACCCGTGGCTAATAGACTGGAGCAGTACTTCTTTTTTCTTCACTCTTTATTTATCTCTTTGTTCTATTTTCTTTTCTTCTCTTTTCTATGGAGTTTTGGACTAGAGCAGAACTTTTCCTCCCTTCTATCTTTATTTATCTCTCTGTTCTCTTCTCTATTATGTCTTTGTTTCTCTCTCCATTTTCTTATGACTTGTCGGCTGGGATCAACATGTTCATGCTGATAATGTGCTGTGAGATGGGAGAGAGAGAAAGAGCTGTCAAATATGCCCCACCTTAAAGGGGTTGTATAAATATTCAGAAGTGGAGTTTTTGAATTTAGATTCCTTCTTACTTCACAGCTATACCCGTGGCCAATGGCCTAGAGCAGGACTTCTTCTCTCTTCACTGTTTTTTTATCTCTTCATTCTTTTTTCTCTTCTTCTCTCTCTTCTGTCTTTATTTCTCTCTCTGTTTTCTTGTGACTGGTCGACTGGGCTTGACATGTTCATGCTGATAACGTGTTATGAGAAGAGAGAAGAGAGAAGAGAAGGGAGAGATAAATAAATTATTTAACGGCTGGGCTTGATATGTTCATACTGATAACGTGTTGTAGGATGGGATAAAGAGAGAGCCGTCATATGTACCCCAACCTTTATATTATTTATATGGTAAGCTTACTTAGGGCTTAAGCAATCTATGAGAAACTCTATTCCAAAAGAAAGATCCGACAGAGGATAATGAACTAGAGTAGGTCTTCTTCTCTCTTCTCTCTTTATTTATGTCTCTGTTCTCTTCTCTCTTTTTTTTAATCTTCTGTGGAGTTTTGGAATTTACATTCTTTCCTACTTCACACCTTTACCCGTGGTCAATGGACTAGACCAGGACTTCTTCTCTGTTCTTTCTTCGTTTATTCCCTTTTTTTCTCTCTCTTCTGTCTTCATTTCTCTCTCTCTTTTCTATCTTTGTTTTTCTCTTCATTTTCTTGTGACTTGTTGGCTGGGCTCGACATGTTCGTGTTGATAACGTGTTTTGAGAAGAGAGAAAAGAATAGAAAGATAAACGAAGAGAGAAGAAATCCTGCTCCAATCCATTCGCCATAGGTATAGGTATGAAGTAAGAAGGAATCTAAATTCTAAAGCTCCACTTCTCAATAATATAATTATAATCTCTCCGTTCTTTTCTCTCTTCTCCCATGGATTAGGGTTTCCTATAGATTGCTTAGGCCCTAAGTAAGCTTACACCATAAATAATATACGACCCCTTTTGGATGGGGCACGTTTGACGGCTATTTCTTTCTCCCATCTTACAACACGTTGTCGGATTTTTTCTGACTTCACACCTATACCCATGGCCAATGGAATAGAGCTGGACTTCTTCTCTCTTCTCTCTTTATTTATCTCTCTGATCTCTTCTCTCTTCTTCTATCTCTTCTGTCTTTGTTTATCTCTCCGTTTTCTTGTGACTGGTCGGTTGAGCTCGAAATGATCGTGCTGATAACGTATTGTGAGATGAGTCAAAAAGAGAGCCGTTAAACAAACCCTACCTTAAAGGGATCGTATAAATATTGAGAAGTGGAGTTTTGGATTTTAGATTCCTTTTTACATCACACCTATACCCGTGGATTTTAGAGAGGTAAAAGAGAGAAGAAGAGAAAAGAAGTCCTGCTCTATTCCCTTCGTTTATCTCTCCGTTCTATTCTCTCTTCTTCTCTCTCTTCTGTCTTTGTTTCTCTCTCTATTTTTTTCACAATCATATATTAGTTAAATAACATAGAGCAGGACTTCTTTTCTCTTTTCTTTTTATTTATCTCTCCATTTTCTTCTTTCTTCTCATAACACGATATCAACACGAACATGTCGAGCCCAGCAGACCCGTCATAAGGAAATAGAGAAAGAAACGAAGAGAGAAGAGAGAAAAGAAGAGAAAAGAGAATGAAGAGATAAATGAAGAGAGAAGAGAAAAGAAGTCATATTCCAGTCCATTGGCCATGGGTATAGCTGTGAAGTAAGAAGGAATCTAAATTCTAAAACTCTACTTCGTAATATTTATACGATCGTTTTAGGGTGGGGCATATTTGACGGCTCTCTCTCTCTCTCTCCCATCTCACAACACGTTATCAGCACGAACATGTCGATCCCAGTCGACCAGTCATAAGAAAATGAAGAGAGAAAAAAAGACAAAAGAGAGAAGAAGAGAGAAGAGAACGGAGAGATAAATAAAGATAGAAGGGAGAAGAAGCCTTACTCCAGTCGAAAACTCTATGGAACAGAGAAAAGAAAAGAGAATAGAATAGAGAGATAAATAAAGATAGAAGAGAGAAGAAGTCCTGCTCTAATCCATTGGCCACGGGTATATATGTGAAGTAAGAAGAAATCTAAATTCAAAAACTCCACTTCTGTCTTTATTTCTTTCTCCGTTTTCTTAGGACAGGTCGGTTGGGCTTGATATATTCGCGTTGATAACATGTTATGAGATAGGACAAAGAGAGACCCGTCAAACATGCCCCACCATAAAGGGGTCTTATAAATATTGAGAAGTGGAGTTTTAGAATTTAGATTCCTACTTACTTCGCACCTATACTCGTGGCCAAAGGACTGGAGTAGGGCTTCTTCTCTCTTCTCTCTTTATTTATCTCTTTGTTCTCTTCTCTATTCTTCTCTCTCTTCGGTCTTTGTTTCTCTCTCCGTTTTTTTGTGACTGGTCGGCTGGGCTCGACATGTTCATGCTGATAACGTGTTGTGAGAAGAGAGAAAAAGAGAGAATAGAGAAGAAGTCAAAAACTCCACTTATTAATAATATAATTAAATCTACACATTCTTTTCTCTTTTCTCCCATGGATTAGGGTTTCCCAAAGATTGCTTAGGCCCTAAGTAAGCTTACCCTATAAATATTATACAATCCTTTTAGGGTGGGTCACATTTGATGGCTCTCTCTTTCTCCCATCTTATAACACGTTATCAGTACGAACATGTCGAGCCCAACCGACCAGTCACAAGAAAACGGAAAGAGAAACAAAGACAGAGGAGAGAGAAGAGAACGGAGATATAAACGAAGATAGAAGATAGAAGAAGACCTATTCCAGTTCATTGGCCACGGGTATAGGAATAAAGTAAGAAGGAATATAAATTCTAAAACTCCACTTCTCAATAATATAATTAAATCTCACTATTATTTTCTCTCTTTTCCCATGGATTAGGGTTTACCATAGATTGCTTAGGCCCTAAGTAAGCATACCCTATAAATAATACACAACTCCTTTAGGGTGGAGCACGTTTGATGGTGCTCACTTTCTTCTATCTCACAATACGTTATCAGCACGAATATGTCGAGCCCAACCGACCAATTACAAGAAAACAGAGAGAGAAATGAAGACAAAAGAGAGAGATGAAAAGAGAAAAGAACGAAGAGATAAACAAAGAGAGAAGAGAGAAGAAGTCCTGCTCCAGTCCATTGGCCACAAGTATATGTGTGAAGTAAGAAGGAATCTAAATTCCAAAACTCCACAAAAGAGAGAGAAGTAGAGAGAAGAGAATAGAGAGGTAAATAAAGAGAGAAAAGAGAAGAAGTCCTACTCCAGTCCATTGGCCACGAGTATAGGTGTGAAGTAAGAAGGAATCTAAATTTTAAAACTCCACTTCTGTCTTTGTTTCTCTCTATATTTTCTTACGACTGGTCGGATGGGCTCGACATGTTCGTGCTAATAACGTGTCGTGAGATGGGAGAAACAGAAAGTCGTCAAACATGTCCTACCCTAAAGGGGTCATATATTATTTATAAGGAAAGCTTACTTAGGGCCTAAGCAATCTATAAGAAACCCAAATCCATGGGAGAAGATAGAAGAGAACGGAGAAATAAATGAAGATAGAAGAGAGAAGAAGTCATGCTCCAGTCCATTGGCTACAGGTATAGGTGTAAAGTTAAAAGGAATCTATATTCCAAAACTCCACTTCTGTCTTCATTTCTCTCTCTGTTTTTTTACGACTGGTCGGCTGGGCTTGACATGTTCGTGCTGATAATGTGTTGTGAGATGGGAGAAAGAGAGAGCCGTCAAACATTCCCAACCCTAAGAGGGTCGTATATTATTTAAAAGGTAAGATTATATAGGGCCTAAGCAATCTATAGGAAACCCTAATCCATATGAGAGATAAAAAAGAGAACAAAGAGATTTAATTATATTATTGAGAAATAGAGTTTTGGAATTTATGTTCCTTCTTACTTCGTACCTATACCCGTGGTAAATGGACATGAGCAGGACTTCTTCTCTTTTCGTTTATCTCTCTATTCTCTTCTCTCTTCATTTATCTCTATGTTCTTTTCTCTCTTCTCACAACATGTTATCAGCATGAACATGCCAACCCCAACCGACCAGTCACAAAAAAATAGAGAGAGAAACAAAGAAAGAAGAGAGAAAAGAACGGAGAGATAAATGATGTGAGAAGAGAGAAGAGAGAAGAAGACCTACTCCAGTGCATTGGCCATGGGTATAGGTGTGATGTAAAAAGGAATCTAAAATCTAAAACTCCACTTCTCAATATTTATACGATCCCTTTAAGGTAGGACACATTTGACGGCTCTCTTTTTGACTCATCTCACAACACGTTATCAGCACGATCATTTCGAACTCAACCGACCAGTCACAAGAAAACGGAGAGATAAACGAAGACAGAAGAGATAGAGAGAAGAGATCAGAGAGATAAACAAAGAGAGAAGAGAGAAGAAGTCTAGCTCTATTCCATTGGCCACGGGTATAGGTGTAAAGTCAGAAAAAATCCGATAACGTGTTGTAAGATAGGAGAAAGAGAGAGCCGTCAAACGTGCCCCATCCAAAAGGGGTCGTATATTATTTATGGTGTAAGCTTACTTAGGGCCTAAGCAATCTATGGGAAACCCTAATCCATGGGAGAAGAGAGAAAAGAACAGAGAGATTATAATTATATTATTGCGAAGTGGTGTTTTAGAATTTAGATTCCTTCTTACTTCATACCTATACCCATGGCGAATGGATTGGAGCAGGACTTCTTCTCTCTTTGTTTATTTTTCTATTCTCTTCTCTTTTCTTCTCTCTTCTCAAAACACGTTATCAGCACGAACATGTCGAGCCCAGCTGACCAGTCACAAGAAAACAAAGAGAAAAACAAAGATAGAAGAGAGAGAGAGAGAGAGAAACAAAAACAGAAAAGAGAGAAAAAGAGGGAATAAACGAAGAAAAAAAAGAGAAGAAGTCCTGGTCCAATCCATTGACCACGAGTAAAGGTGTGAAGTAGGAAGGAATGTAAATTCCAAAACTCCACAGAAGATTAAAAAGAAGAGAGAAGAGAACTGAGAGATAAATGAAGAGAGAAGAGTGAAGAAGACCTACTCTAGTTCATTATCCACCGTCGGATCTTTCTTTTGGAATAGGGTTTCTCATAGATTGCTTAAGCCCTAAGTAAGCTTACCATATAAATAATATAAAGGGTGGGGCACATATGACGGCTCTCTCTTTATCCCATCTTACAACACGTTATCAGTATAAACATATCGAGCCCAGTCGTTAAATAATTCATTTATCTCTCCTTTCTCTTGTCTCTTCTCTCTTCTCATAAAACATTATCAGCATGAACATGTCAAGCCCAGTCGACCAGTCATAAGAAAACAGAGAGAGAAATAAAGATATAAGAGAGAGAAGAAAAGAAAAGAGAACGAAGAGATAAACAAATAAAGAAGAGAGAAGAAGTCCTGCTCCAAGCCATTGGTCACGGGTATAGCTGTGAAGTAAGAAGGAATCTAAATTCCAAAACTCCACTTCTCAATATTTATACGACCCCCTTTAGGGTGGGGCATATTTGACGGCTCTCTCTCTCTCTCCCATCTCACAACATATTATCAGCACGAAATGTTGATCCCAGCCGACAAGTCATAAGAAAATAGAGAAAGAAACAAAGACAGAATAGAGAAGAGAACAGAGAGATAAACGAAGATATAAGGGAGAAAAAGTTCTACTCTAGTCCAAAACCCCATAGAAGAGAGAGAAGAAAAGAAAAGAGAACAGAAAGATAAATAAAAAGAGAAGAGCGAAGAGAGAAGAAGTCATGCTCCAGTCTATTAGCCACAGGTATAGGTGTGAAGTAAGAAGAAATATCTAAAATCAAAAACTCAACTTCTGTCTTCATTTCTCTCTCTGTTTTTTTATGACTGGTCCATTGGGCTAGACATGTTCGTGCTGATAACATGTTGTGAGATGGGAGATTGCTTATGTATTTTATTTATTTTATTTATTTTATTTATTTCAATTAATATTTCTTTAATTATTATAAAGTATATCGTTTCTTTAAAAATTTAAATAGTATTATTTTAATATTATTATTTAAATATTTAATTATAAAACATTATATATTTATTAAATAATTTATATAAATTTATAAGCACAAAAAATATTTTATTTCTCTACTTCTCTCTTTATTTATCTCTCCGTTCTCTTTTCTCTTCTTCTCTCTCTTCTGTCTTTGTTTATTGCACCGTTTTTTTGTGACTGGTGGCTAGGCTCGACATGTTCGTGCTGATAACGTGTTGTGAGAAGAGAGAAGAGAATGGAAAGAACAATAAAGAGAGAAAAGAGAAGAAGTCTTACTCCAGTCCATTCACCACGGGTATAGGAGTGAAGTAAGAAGGAATCTAAATTCCAAAACTCCACTTCTCAATAATATAATTAAATATCTCCATTCTTTTTCCTATTCTCCCATGGATTAGGGTTTCCTATAGATTGCTTAGGCCCTAAGTATGCTTACCCTATAAATAAATATGATCCATTTATAGTGTGGCATGTTTGATGGCTCTCTCTTTGTCCCATCTCACAATTCGTTATCAGTATGAACATGTTGAGCCCAGTCGACCAATCATAAGAAAACGAAGAGAGAAATGAAGACAGAAAAGAGAGAAGAAAAGAGAAGAGAATGGAGAGATAAAAAAAGAGAAAAGAGAAAAGAAGTCCGGCTCCAGTCCATTCGCCATGGGTATAAGTGTGAGGTAAGAAGGAATCTAAATTCCAAAACTCCACTTCTCAATAGCATCATCTCAAAGTTATTATGATTATCATAGTAAATTCCAAAACTCTCTTCATTTTAATTAAATAATTAATTTAATTAAAAAAATTATAGTAATATTATCAATATAAAAAGAGAAGAAATCCTGCTCCAGTCCATTGGCCATGGGTATACGTACGAAGTAAGAAGAAATCTAAATTACAAAACTCTACTTCTCAATATTTATATGACCCCTTTAGGGTGGGGCATGTTTGATGGCTCTCTCTTTCTTCCACCTCACAATACGTTATTAGAATAAACATATTGAGCCCAGCCTACCAGTCAAGTGAAAACGGAGAGAGAAACGAATATAGAAGAGAAAGAAGAAGAAAGAAGAGAAAATGAAGAGAGAAACAAAGACAGAAGAGAGAAAAGAAGAGAGAAGAGAATGAAGAGATAAACGAAGAGAGAAAAAGTCCTGCTCTAGTCCATTAGCCATGAGTATAGGTGTGAAGTAAGATGGAATCTAAATTTAAAAACTCAACTTCTAAATATTTATACGACCCCTTTAGGGTGGTGCACATTTGACGGCTTTCTCTTTCTCCTATCTCACAACACGTTATCAGTATGAACATGTCGAGCCTAGCCGATCAGTTATAAGAAAACAGAGATAGAGAAAAAACAAAAAAGAGAGAACAAGATAAAAGAGAACGGAGACATAAACAAAGAGAAAATAGAGAAGAAGTCCTACTACAGTCCATTGGCCACGGGTCTAGGTATGAAGTAAGAAGTAATCTAAATTCCAAAACTCCACTTCTCAATAATATAATTAAATCTCTCCATTCTCTTCTCTCTTGTCCTATGGATTAGGGTTTCCCATAGACGGCTTAGACCCTAAGTAAGCT
Organism: Chamaelirium japonicum; assembly: GCA_947650365.1. Classification (NCBI taxonomy): domain Eukaryota; kingdom Viridiplantae; phylum Streptophyta; class Magnoliopsida; order Liliales; family Melanthiaceae; genus Chamaelirium; species Chamaelirium japonicum. The sequence goes on from CANTAL010000031.1 coordinate 1,318,697, forward strand.
TACTCTATAAAAAAAAAAAATTATACGACCCCTTTAGGGTGGTGCATGTTTGACAGCTCTCTCTTTCTCCCATCTCACAACATATTATCAATACGAACATGTCGAGCCCTGCTGACCAGTCATAAGAAAACGGAGAAAGAAACGAAGATATAAGTGAAGTTTTGGATTAGAGTAGGACTTCTTCTTTCTTCTCTCTTTATTTATCTCTCTATTCTCTTCCCTCTTGTTCTCTCTCTTCTGTTGAGTTTTTGAATTTAGATTCCTTCTTACTTTACACCCATACACGTGGCCAATGGATTGGAGCAAGACTTCTTCTCTCTTCTCTTTTCGTTTATCTCTTCATTCACTTCTCTCTTCTTCTCTCTCTTCTATCTTCGTTTCTCATTCTATTTTTTTATAACTGGTCGACTGGGCTTGATATATTCGTGCTGATAACGTATTATGAGATGGGAGAAAGAGAGATCCATCACACATGCCCTACCATAAAGGGGTCATATAAATATTAAGAAGTGGAGTTTTGGAATTTAGATTCTTTCTTACTTCACACTTATACTCATGGCCAATGGATTGGAGCAGGACTTCTTTTCTCTTCTCTCTTCGTTTACCTCTCCGTTCTCTTCTATCATTTTCTCTTTCTTTTATTTTTGTTTCTCTCTCCGTTTTCTTGTGACTAGTCGGTTGGGCTCAATATGTTCGTGCTGATAACGTGTTGTGAGAAAAGAGAAGAGGACCTAAATAAATTAATATAAATCTCTCTAGTTTTAATAATTAAATAGAAGTCTGTCATTATCTTCTCTCTCTTTTGTGGAGTTTTGGAAATAAGATTCCTTATTACTTCACACCTATACCTGTGGCCAATGGACTGGAGCAATACTTCTTCTCTCTTCGTTAATCTCTACATTCTCTTCTCGATTCTTCTCTCTCTTCTCCATTCTCCGTTCTCTTCTCTCTTCTTCTCTCTCTTCTATGGAGTTTTGGAATTTAGATTCCTTCTTAATTCACACCTATACCCTTGGCCAATGGATTGGAGCAAGACTACTTTTACCCTTCTCTCTTCGTTTATCTCTCTGTTTTCTTCTCTCTTCTACCTAAATAATTTAATTAAATAATATAATTATTTAATTGAGGGAGAAACTAAGACAAAAGAGAAAGAAGAGAACAGAGAGATAAATAAAGAGCGAAGAGAGAAGAAGACCTGCTCCAGTTCATTAGCCATGGGTATAGGTGTGAAGTAAGAAGGAATCTAAATTCTAAAACTATAGAGAAAAGAGAAAAGAAGAGAAAAGATAATGGAGAGATATATAAAGATATAAGTGGAGTTTTGGAATTTAGATTCCTTCTTACTTCACACCTATACCCATGGACAATGGACTGGAGCAGGACTTCTTCTTTCTTCTCTCTTTATTTTTCTCTCTTTTCTTTTCTCTTTTCAGTGGAGTTTTGGAATTTAGATTCCTTCTTACTTTACACCTATACCCATGGCCAATGGACTGGAGCAGGACTTCTTCACTCTTTTCTCTTCATTTATCTCTCTGTTCTCTTCTTTCTTCTTTTCTCTCTTCGATCTTCGTTTCTCTTTCCGTTTTCTTATGACTGGTCGGTTGGGCTCGATATTTTCATGCTGATAAAATATTATGAGGTGGAAAAAAGAAGAGAACGGAGAGATTTTATTATATTATTGAGAAGTGGAGTTTCAGAATTTAGATTCCTTCTTACTTCACACCTATCCCCGTGGCCAATGGACTAGAGCAAGACTTCTTCTCTTTTCTCTCTTCATTTATCTCTTCGTTATCTTCTCTCTTCTTCTCTCTTTTCTGTCTTTATTTCTCTATCTATTTTCTTATGACTGGTCGGCTGGGCTCGATATGTTCGTGCTGATAACGTGTTAAGAGATGGGAAAAAAAACAGTCGTCAAACGTGTCCCACCCTAAAAGGGTCATAGATTATTTATAGAGTAAGCTTACTTAGGGCCTAAACAATCTATGGGAAAGGGGTCGTATATTATTTATAGGGTAACCTTACTTAAGGCCTAAGCAATATATAGGAAACCATAATCCATGGGAGAGATCAGACGGTGGATAGCCATCCCATCGAACGATCTTAGAATAGTTATAATGTTTTAAATTTTTTTAAAGAAAAATATAAATTATTTTTAAAATAAAAAATTCAGATTACCTTATCTTCCTTCTTTACTTCCTATTATTTAATTAATTTAATTAGTTTAATAAACTAAATAAATATTTAATTATTTATATAATTAAATAACTAAATTATATAACTAATTTATTTATTATTTAAATATTAAAATAAAAAAATATTTATTTGATTACTTCAAAAAATATTAAGTTATGTCAAAAAATATTTTATTATTTATATATTCAAATAATTAACTAATCGTTTCAATAATAAGTAAATAGTTATATAATTTATTTTTAATTTTATTATATAATTAAATAATTAATTTTTTATTAATTTCAATATATATTTTATAATTTAATAAAATAATTATTTAATTATTTAATTGAATAACTATTTATTTTATTATTATTTATTTAACTATAAAATTATTTAATATTTAAACTATTTATTTTTTTTAGTAAATAATCTATTTAATATATTTTTTCACTAAATGAGTTTTTAAATATTTAAATAATTTACTAATTATTTAACAATTTAAAAATAAAATAATATTTTAAGAAATAACTAATAAAATAAAATAATTAATTAATTTTATAATAAAATCAATATTCTTTATTTAATAATTTAAATATTTAAATATATACATAATTAATTATTTAATAATATAATAAATAATAAATAATTAAAATAATTAAATAAGTTAAAAAATTAATTATTTTATAAAAAAAAATAATTATTAAATTATTTAAATAATTAAATAAATGATTAATTTAATTAAAAAATATTATAATAATATTACTATGATAATCATAATAACGTTGAGATGATACTATTGAGAAGTGGAGTTTTGTAATTTAGATTCCTTCTTACTTCATACCTATACCCGTGGCCAATGGACTTGAGCATGACTTCTTCTCTCTTCTCTCTTCTCTCTTCATTTATCACTCCGTTCTCTTCTCTCTTATTCTCTCTCTTCTATGAAGTTTTGGAATTTAGATTCCTTCTCACTTCACACCTATACCTATGGCGAATGGACTGCAGTAGCACTTCTTATCCTTTCTCTTTTTATTTATCTCTTCGTTCTCTTCTCTCTTCTTCTCTCTCTTCTGTCTTCGTTTCTCTTACTATTTTCTTGTAATTGGTCGGCTGGGCTCGACGTATTCGTACTGATAATATATTATATGATGGAGAAAAAGAGAGCCGTCATATGTATCGCACCTTAAAGGGGTCAGATATTATTTATAGAGTAAGCTTACTTAATGCCTAAGCAATCTATAGGAAACCCTAATCCATGGGAGAAGAGAGAAGAGAATTAAGAGATTTAATTATATTATTAAGAAGTGGAGTTTTGGAATTTAGATTCCTTCTTACTTCACACCTATAGCCGTGGGGAATGGACTGGAGCAGGACTTCTTCTCTCTTCTCTCTTTGTTTATCTCTCCGTTCTCTTTTTTCTCCTTCTCTCTCTTCTGTCTTCGTTTCTCTTTTTGTTTTTTGGTGACTGGTCTGCTGGGCTCGATATGTTCATGCTGATAACGTGTTGTGAGATGGGAGATTACTTATTTATTTTATTTATTTTAATTAATATTTCTTCAAATATTATAAAGAATATCATTTTTTTAAATATTTAAATAGTATCATCTCAATGTTATTATTTAAATATTTAATTATAAAATATTACATAATTATTAAATAATTTATATAAATTTATGAGCATAAAAAATATTTTATTTCTCTTCTTCTCTCTTTATTTATCTCTTCGTTCTCTTCTCTCTATTCTGTCTTCGTTTCTCGCACCGTTTTCTTATGACTAGTCGGCTGGGCTCGATATGTTTATGCTGATAACGTGTTGTGAGAAGAGAAAAGAGAACAGAGAGATAAATGAAGAGAGAAGAGAGAATTCTTACTCCAGTCCACTCGCCAAGGGTATTGGTGTGAAGTAAGAAGGAATCTAAATTCCAAAACTCTACTTCTCAATAATATAATTAAATCTCTCCGTTCTCTTCTTTCTTTTCCTATGGATTAGGGTTTCCCATAGATTGCTAAGGCCCTAAGTAACCATACCCTATAAATAATATACGACCCCTTTAGGGTAGGGCATATTTGATGGCTCTCTCTTTCTTCTAACTCACAATACATTATCAGCACGAACATGTCGAGCCCAGCCGACCAGTCGTAAGAAAACGGAGAGAGAAACGAATACAAAAGAGAGAAGAAAATGGAGAAATAAATAAAGTGAGAAAAGATAAGAAGTCATGCTCCAGTCCATTCGCCATGGGAATAGGTGTGAAGTAAGAAGGAATCTAAATTCCAAAACTTCACTTCTCAATAGTATCATCTCAATGTTATTATGATTATCATAGTAAATTCCAAAACTTTCTTTATTTTAATTAAATAATTAATTTAATTAAAAAAATTATAGTAACATTATCAGCACGAAAAGAGAAAAAGTCCTGCTCCAGTCCATTAGCCATGGGTATAGGTGTAAAGTAAGAAGGAATCTAAATTATAAAACTCTATTTCTCAATATTTATATGACACCTTTAGGGTGGGGCATATTTGATGGATCTTTCTTTCTTCTACCTCACAACATGTTATCAGTACGAACATGTTGAGCACAGCCTACCAGTCACAAGAAAACGGAGAGAGAGACGAAGACAGAAGATAGAGAAAAAGAGAGAAGAGAAAACGGAGAGAGAAACGAAGACAAAAAAGAGAGAAAAAGAGAGGAGAATGAAAAGATAAACGAAGAGAGAAGAAGTCATGCTCCAGGCCATTAGCTATGGATATAGGTGTGAAGTAAGAAGGAATCTAAATTCCAATACTCAACTTCTTAATATTTATACGACCCCTTTAGGGTGGAGCACATTTGACGTCTCTCTCTTTCTCCTATCTCACAATACGTTATCAGCATGAACATGTCGAACCCAGCCGATCAGTCACAAGAAAACGGAGAGAGAAATAATAGCAGAGGAGAAAGAACAAGAACGGAGAGATAAACAAAGACAGAAGAGAGAAGAATTCATGCTCTAGTCCATTAACCACGGGTCTAGGTGTGAAGTAAAATGTAATCTAAATTCCAAAACTCTACTTCTCAATAATATAATTTACACTCTCCATTCTCTTCTCTCTTTTCCCATAGATTGCTTAGGCCCTAAGTATGCTTACCCTATAAATAATAAATAATTTATGACCCATTTAGGGTGGGGCACGTTTGACGCTCTATCTTTCTCTTATCTCACAATACGTAATCAGCACGAATATGGTAAGCCCAGCTGACCAGTCGTAAGAAAACAGAGAGAGAAACGAGGCCTGAAGTAAAGTTTTGGAATTTAGATTCCTTCTTACTTCACACCAATACCCATGGCCAAAGGATTAGAGTAGAACTTTTTCTCTCTTCTCTCTTTATTTATCTCTTTATTCTCTTCTCTCTTCTTCTCTTTCTTCTATGGAGTTTTTGAATTTAGATTCCTTCTTACTTCACACCTATACCCGTGGCCAATGGACTTGAGCAGGATTTCTTCTTTATTGTCTCTTCATTTATCTCTTTGTCCTCTTATCTCTTTTGTCTTTATTTCTTTCTCCGTTTTCTTGTGACTGGTCGGCTGGGCATGATATGTTCGTGTTGATAATGTGTTGTGAGATGGGAGAAATAGAGAGCCAGGACACGTGCCGCACCCTAAAGGGGTCGTATAAATATTGAGAAGTAGAGTTTTGGAATTTAGATCCTTTTTTACTTCACAGCTATACCCGTAGCGAATGGACTGAATCAGGACTTCTAATCTCTTATCTCTTCGTTTATCTCTCCGTTCTTTTCTCTATTTTTCTCTCTCTTCTGTCTTTATTTCTCTCTCCGTTTTCTTGTGACTAGTTGGTTGGGCTCGATATGTTCGTACTGATAATGTGTTATAAGAAGAGAGAAGAGAACCTAAATAAAATAATATAAATATCTCTAGTTTTAATAATTAAATAGAAGTCTGTTCTTATCTTCTTTCTCTTTTGTGGAGTTTTGGAATTTAGATTCCGTATTACTTCATACTTATACCCGTGGCCAATGGATTTGAGCAGGACTTCTTTTATCTTCTCTTTTTGTTTATTTTTACATTCTCTTCTCTATTCTTCTCTTTCTTCTCTCTTCTCTTCTCTCTTCTTCTCTCTCGTCTGTAAAGTTTTGGAATTTCAATTCCTTCTTACTCTACACCTATACCCGTGGCCAATGGACTAGAGCAGGACTTCTTTTCCCCTTCTCTCTTTGTTTATCTCTCTGTTCTGTTCTCTCTTCTACCTAAATAATTTAATTAAATAATATAATTATTTAATTAAGAGAGAAACGAAGACAAAAGAGAGAAGAGAATAAAGAGATAAACGAAAAGAGAAGATAGTAGAAGTCTTACTCCAGTCTATTCGCCACTGGTATATGTGTAAAGTAAGAAGGAATCTAAATTCAAAAACTTAACTTCTCAATATTTATATGACCTCTTTAGGGTGTGGCACGTGTGATGGCCCTCTCTTTCTCCCATCTCACAACACGTTATCAACACGAACATGTCGTGCCCAGGCGAGACAAGAAAACAGAGATAGAAACGATGACAGAAGAGATAGAAGAAGAGAGAAGAGGACAGAGAGATAAACGAAGAGAAATGAGAGAAGAAGTCCTGATGCAGTCTATTGGCCACGGGTATAGATGTGAAGTAAGAAGGAATCTAAATTCTAAAACTCCACTTCTCAATAATATAATTAATCTCTCTATTCTCTTCTCTCTTCTCGCATGGATTAGAGTTTCCTAGAGATTTCTTAGGCCCTAAGTAAGCTTACCCTATAAATAATATACGACCTCTTTAGGGTGGGGTATGTTTGACGACTCTCTCTTTCTCCCAGTTCATAACACGTTATCTGCACGAACATGTCAAGCCCAGCCAACCAGTCATAAGAAAACGGAGAGAAAAACGAAGACAGAAGTGGAGTTTTGAAATGTAGATTCCTTCTTACTTCACACCTATACCCATGGTCAATGGAATAGAGCAGGACATCTTATCTCTTCTCTCTTCATTTATCTCTCTGTTCTCTTCTCTCTTCTTCTGTCTCTTCTGTCTTTGTTTCTCCTTCATTTTCTAGCTACTGGTTGGCTGGGCTCAACATATTCGTGCTGATAATGTGTTGTGAGATGGGAGAAAGAGAGAACCGTCAAACGTGCCCCACCCTAAAGGGGTCGTATATTATTTATAGGGTAGCTTAGTTAGTGCCTAATCGATCTATGTCAAACCCTAATCTATGGGAGAAGAAAGAAAAAAACGGAGAAATTTAATTATATTATTGAGAAGTGAAGTTTTGGAATTTAGATTCCTTCTTACGTCACACCTATACCCGTGGCCAATGGACTTGAGCAGGGCTTCTTCTTTTTTCTCTCTTCATTTATCTCTTTATTCTCTTCTCTCTTCTTCTCTCTGTTCTGTCTTCGTTTCTCTCTCCGTTTTCTTGTGACTTGTCGGCTGGGCTCGATATGTTCGTGCTGATAACGTATTATGAAATGGGAGAAATAGAGAGCCGTCAAATATTCCCCACCCTAAAAGGGTCGTATATTATTTAAAGGGTAAGCTCACTTTGGGCCTAAGCAATCTATGGGAAACCCTAATCCATAGTAGAAGAGAGAAGAGAATGGAGAGATTTAATTATATTATTGAGAAGTGGAGTTTTGAAATTTAGATTCCTTTTTACTTTATACCTATACCCGTGGCTAATGGACTGGAGCAGGACTTCTTATCTCTTCGTTTAACTCTTTTTTTTTTTCTCACTTCTTCTCTCTTCTCTCTTCTCTCAACACATTATAGCATGAACATGTCGAGCCCAGCCGACCAGTCAAAAGAAAATAGAGCGAGAAACGAACACAGAAGAGAGAGAAGAAGAGAGAAGAGAAAGAAGAAATAAATAAAGAGAGAAGAAGAGAAATAAAATATTTTTCATGCTCATAAATTTATATAAATTATTTAATAATTTTGCAATATTTTATAATTAAATATTTAAATAATAACATTGAGATGATACTATTTAAATATTTAAAGAAATAATATACTTTATAATATTTAAAAAATATTAATTGAAATAAATAAAATAAATAAGCATTCTCCCATCTCATAACACATTATCAGTATGAATATGTCGAGCCCAGCCAACCAGTCATAAGAAAACGGAAAGAGAAACGAAGAAAGAAGAGAGAGTAGAAGAGAGAAGATAATGAAAGATAAACAAAGAGAGAAGAGAGAAGAAGTCCTGTTCTAGTCCATTCGCCAGGGGTTTATGTTGGAATTAGATCCGCTTATCAGAGTTGCAGCGGAAGCAAAAGATAGATCCAAAGATCATACGGTGTATGTTTCTTTACAATTAATTCTACAAAATAATCTACATGCAAATCTATGATCTTAGCATATGTGCGGACACCCTAGAGGCATACTATGATCTACGGAAGATATGCATACATCTAGTTATGTGTTTAGAATCATCATACCTTTTGGATCTATGATCCAGAGAGAACGAAATGATGATGAACCGTATGTAAATTGCAAGGGAAGCTGTCGGATAGCACCTTGTCCTTTGCGAATTATGGAATCCTCGAAATCCTATCTTTGAGTGCAAGGATTACGAGCCGACGGAGGAATTCATTGTGAAGATGATGGCAAGCCACGAGATCTCCTCCTTCTCTTTCTCTCTTCTTCCTTCTCCTTCCTTCATCCTTCTTCTTCCTCTTCCGTCCTTGGCCGAAACCACAAAGAGGAGGAGAGGGGGAGAGGTTCGGATTTTGGTGAGGAAAGGCACTAAAGGCCAGCCCCTCCCCCTCCTCTATACATATAGGGCTGGTCTCCTAGTGCCATGTGCAAGATAAGGCTGGCCCTAATTAGATTAGGATAAGGGGGGGTCGGTTTTTAGGGATTCCAAGTGTCTATCGTGAAGCTTGAACAAAAACGCCCTTCACTAAAAGTGAAAAACTGAAAGAGAGATTGAGTGAGGTGCGCTACTCGGAATCGAGTTCCGTTAGTGCCTATGAGCTCCTGGAATTATTCCGCTCATTCTAAGATCCATATTCAACTTGTTCTGAGCCATATTTCAGTATTTACCAAAATACCCCTACGGCCCGTAACACATACGAATTAGGTTCTTAGGCTCCAGGCTTGCGCTCCATCGCGCTACTTCGCATCCAACGTATCCAACCAGGTCGGGGAAATAATTCCTATACGCAACGACATGGTGGAACCTTTAGGGTTTGGGATCTCTATCTCTAACCGGATCCCTGATTAACTATTCTGGTGACACACCGAAAGTTCCGTTAATCAGTCCTAATCCGATTAACCCGCGTAGCCACCCAGAGTGCGACACAAGTTGAACTTTAGATCCTAAACTTATGTTACTCCCTCGTAACCCTGTTCTTTACTATACTCTGATAATCCTTAGTCCCTCATATTACTGGTGCCATGATACTACTCGGGCGGTGGGGAGTACCGTCAGATCCCGATCGATCATCTGACTAGGGTTTGATGACTTGTCTTCTATAACACTACATACCTTCCGGTGCTATGCCTAGCATCCGGAACATCGTCAGTCATACTGACAACCACTAGGCCTGGGTTAACTATGTGGACAGATTGACTCATCAAAATGCACCCATCCAACACTGGACGTCGGATAACCTGTAGGGATTACATGTCACTCAAGTGCTAGCCGGGTAGCCCAACGTACCGTGGTATTGGACTATGGAAGGTCCGTACATGTTGGCACATCAAAGCACCACACAACTGGTTAGCCCAGTGTACATGGTCCCTCAGGATTAAGGACAGATTATCTATAGTAGTAAGACGGTTTATGCACCAGTGTCTGAATCAGTAAACTGTGCACCGTCTTGGTTCCTGTTCAACACGATCATCATGCTTGGTCAGATGAATGGAAATCCCATGTTCCCGTGGTGGAGACTTCACCATATCCTCTACCTGCCAACAGCTTGTTCTCGGTAAAGCGACCAGCATCACCTAAGCTGTGAACTAATTCTAGGTCTACACATAACTGGTCCACTGGGTCTCCCAAGCATGGATCCACCATGCGCCTCGGTGGCCTACTGTGTTCTCTAGGATCCTTTTATTATATGTGTATAAACATATACCATAGTAGTATTCTAATTAAAGCAATAACCAAAGACATCTTTATTAATGTTAATACAGAAAATCCACGCTAAGGACACACGAGCTACAATAGTTTAGGTATGAAGTAAGAAGGAATTTAAATTCCAAAACTTTACTTCTCAATAATATAATTAAATCTCTCCGTTCTCTTCTCTCTTCTCCTAAAGAATAGGGTTTCCTATAGATTGGTTAGGCCCTAAGTAAGCTTACCCTATAAAGAATATACGACCCCTTTAGGGTGGGGCATATTTGACTGCTCTCTAATTCTCCTATCTCATAACATATTATCAGTATGAATATATCGAGCCCAGCCGACCAGTCATAAGAAAACGGAAAGAGAAACGAAGACAGAAGAGAGAAGAAGAGAGAAAAGAATAAAGAGATAAATGAAGAGAGAAGAGAGAAGAAGTCCTACTCCAATCCATTGGCCACAAGTATAAGTGTGAAGTAAGAAAGAATCTAAATTCCAAAACTCCACAGAAGAAAGAAAAGAAGACAGAAGAGAACGGAGAGATAAATAAAGAGAGAAGAAGTTATGCTCCAGTCCATTGGCCACGGGTATAGGTGTGAAGTAAAAAAGAATCTAAATTTTAAAACTCCACTTCTCAATAGTATCATCTCAACGTTATTATAATTATCATAGTAAAGTTACTATAATTTTTTTAATTAAATTAATCATTTATTAAATTATTAAATAATTTAATAATTTAAATAATATAATAATTAAGATTTTAGTAAAATAATTAATTTATTTAATTATTTAATTATCTATTTATTTAATTAAATTTATTATTTTATTTATTTATTATTATTATATTATAAAATAATTAAATTAGGTAACTATTAAATTATTTAAATTATTAAATAAAAAAATAATTATTTAATTATATAATTACTTTATTGATTTATTTTATTAGAAATTTCTTAAAATATTATTTTATTATGAAATAATTAAATAATTAGTCAATTATTTAAATATTTAAAACTTATTTAGTAAAGAAATATATTAAATAGATTATTTAATTAATCAAATAAATAATTTAATTATTAAATAATTTTATAATTAACTAAATAATAATTAAAATAAATTATTATATAATTATTTGAATATATAGATAATAAAATATTTTTTAAAATAATTTAATATTATTTTAAATAATTAATTAAATATTTATTTATTTTAATATTTAAATAATAAATAAATTATTAAAATTATTTAGTTATTTAATTATAAAGATAATTAAATATTTATTTATTTATTTAAAAATTTAATTTATTAAACTAATTAAATTAATTAAATAATAGAAAGTAAAGAAGGAATATGAGGCATACCTGAATTTTTTTGCTTTAAAAATAATTTATAATTTTCTTTATAAAATTTTAAAATATTACAACTGTTATACGATCGGATGGATATCCACCGTCGGATCTCTCCCATGGATCAGGGTTTCCTATAGATTGCTTAGGCCCTAAGTAAGCTTGCCCTATAAATAATATACAACCCTTTTAGGGTGGGGCATGTTTGATGGCTTTCCCTTTCTCCCATCTCATAATACATTACCAGCACAAACATGTCGAGCCCAGCCGACCAGTCACAAGAAAACGGAGAGAGAAATGAAGAAAGAAGAGAGAGAAGAGAATAGAGAGATAAACGAAGAAAAAACAGAGAAAAAATCATGCTCCAGTCCATTGGCCATGGGTATAGGTGTGAAGTAAGAAGGAATCTAAATTCCAAAACTCTACTTCTCAATAATATTATTAAATCTCTCCATTCTCTTTTTTTTGCCCATCTCACAACACGTTATCAGCACGAACATGTCGATCTTAGCCTTCCAGTCACAAGAAAATTAAGAGAAAAACGAAGACAGAAGAGAGAGAAAAAGAAAGAAGAGAACGAAGAGATAAACGAAGAGAGAATAAAAAAGAAGTCCTACACCAGTCCATTGGCCACGGGTATAAGTGTAAAGTAAGAAGGAATCTAAATTCCAAAACTCTATTCCTTAATAGTATCATCTCAACGTTATTATGATTATCATAGTAATATTATTATAATTTTTTTAATTAAATTAATTATTATTTAATTATTAAAAAAGTGTGAAGTAAGAAGGAATCTAAATTCCAAAACTTCACTTCTTAATATTTACACAACCCCTTTAGGGTGGGATAGATTTGATGGCTCTGTCTTTCTCCCATCTCACAATACGTTATCAGTACGAACATGTCGAGCCGAGCCGACTAGTCGAAAGAAAATAAAGAGAAAAACGAAGACAGAAAAGAGAGAAGAAGAGAGAAAAGAACAGAGAGATAAATAAAGATAGAAGAGAGAAGAAGTCCTGCTCTAATTCATTAACCATAGGTATAGGTGTGAAGTAAGAAGGAATCTAAATTCCAAAACTCCACAGAAAATAGAAGAAGAGATAAGAGGAGAGATAAATAAAGAGAGAAGAGAGAAGAAGTCCTGCTCCAGTCCATTGGCCATGGGTATAGGTGTAAAGTAAGAAGGAATCTAAATTTCAAAACTTAGTTCTGTCTTTGTTTATTTCTCCATTCTCTTCTCTCTTCTTTTCTCTCTTCTGTGTAGTATTGCAATTTAGATTCTTTCTTACTTCACACCTTTACCCGTTGCAATTAGACTAGAGCAGGACTTCTTCTGTCTTCTTTCTTTATTTATCTTTCATTTCTCTTCTCTCTTATTCTCTCTCTTCTATTTTTGTTTCTCTCTTAATTAAATAATTATATTATTTAAATAAATTATTTATGTAGAAGAGAGAAAAGAATGGAGAGAAAAATGAAAAGAGAAGGGGATAAGAAGTCCTGCTTTAGTCCATTGGCCACGGGTATAGGTATGAAGTAAAAAGGAATCTAAATTCCAAAACTCCAAAAAAAAGAGAGAAGAGAAAAAAGAAGAGAGAAGAAAAGAGAAGAGAACAGAAGAGAGAGAAGATAAGGATACTTCTATTTAATTATTAAAACTAGATAGATTTAAATTATTTTAATTAGGTTCTCTTCTCTCTCCTCACAATATATTATCAGCACGAATATGTTGAGCCCAACCGACCAGTCACTAGAATAGAGAAAGAAACAAAGACAGAAAAGAGAAAAAATGAGAGAAGAGAACGGAGAGATAAACGAAGAGAGAAGAAGTCATGCTCTAGTTCATTGGCCACGGTATAGGTGTGAAGTAAGAAGGAATCTAAATTCCAAAACTTTACTTCTTAATATTTATATGAGCCCTTTAGGGTGGGGCACGTGTAACGGTTCTCTCTTTCTCCCATCTCACAACACGTTATCAGCACGAATATGTCAAGCCCAACTGACCAGTCAAAAGAAAATTGATAGATAAAAAAAGACAGAAGAAAGAGAAGAAGAGAGAAGAGAATGGAGAGATAAATGAAGAGAGAAGTAGTCCTACTCCAGTCCTTTGACCACGGATATAGGTCTGAAGTAAGAAGGAATCTAAATTCCAAAACTCTACTTCTGTCTTCGTTTCACTTTCTGTTTTCTTATGACTGGTCGGCTAAGCTCGACATGTTCGTGCTGATAACATATTGTGAGATGGGAGAAAGGGAGAGCCATCAAACGTGCCACATCCTAAAGGGATCGTATATTATTTATTATTTATAGGGTAAGCTTACTGTTGAGCATCCAAATGATACGATTTATCCCTTATTTATCATCCATATCTCATCACTCTCTTACTTAAAACAATAATATTATAAGTAAAATGCAAAATTTTCTTTTCATCATTGTATAACCCATTTTCATGCAACACAAACAATATATTACGTTATAATCATATATTACTTGCATGAGAAATATGGTGGCCAATATTGCAAATTATATTTTAAATTTCTATTGATTAAGTATCATATCAAAATCTTATGGATGTTATTTTATGTTTGATTTTTAGGAAATCGACCCGGTTCTCGATGCAGTCAGCTCAAGAGCGTATGACCAACCAAGGGATATTCTCATGGCGATTTGATAGAGGTTGTACAGCTCGTTTGGAGTCCTTTTATGAAGAGCGATGGAGAATGATAATTGCACGATGATTTGGCCAAGAGAAGATTTCATTAATGAGCCAATGCAGTGCATCGAACATCGGAGAGGAGAACTACACGCATAAGCAATGATGGATTCAGATGATGATGACCAAAGCCCATCAAGCCATGCATTACCTTAGGTTCCTTAGCATCGTGCCGGATCCACTTTTGGACCCAACTATGCTTGATCACACATCTTATTCTCTCTTTAATCATGACCTTCCATTACATCCAAATCAAAACCAATAACCCATCAGAAGATTTACACACGTACTACCCGACAGCCAAACTTTATCTCTCTAAAACCATCCAAACCCAAAACCCATCTCGACTGTCCATGATCCCAGCTGTACCCAGCTCATGCATGCAAACCCTCGCCGAGCCGAGCCTACAGCCATGCATCCAAAACCCAACCTAAATCCCCATCGAAAATCAGATCAGCATGCACTTGAATCTTCTTCAAATCATAACCCTTCATTACATCCGAAACCCTCAACCCATGCAAATCCATGCATGTGTAGAACCCCACCAACCAACTCCAGCTGCTGCATGTGACTTCATCACCGGCCCACACACCTTTCCTTTTCTCCCTTTATGATCGCAGCCGTCGTTTGAAACCCAAGCCCAGCACTCCATTACACCTAACAACCCATGCATGCACCGACTTTATCTACATCACAACCGTCCCTTTCCGATTTCATACAACACCTACACCTTGCTATTAGACCTTTGTGCATGCTCATCTCATAACCGATCCCAGCTGTAACCGAAAACAAAAACCCCTTCATTCTCTCCTAATTTCTCTCTTCTTTATTTCTCTTTATCGCATTCTTTCTCTCTCTAGCTGCCACCCGATTTCTCTCTTAAATTCTCTTGGATTCCCTCTTCGATATTAACCCAAAACCCATGCATGATTTCAGCTATTCACAATTAACCAGTAATCCCTATATTAAATATCACTCACGAACAGCCATGCATGCGGTAATCTCTCTTCCTTAAATCTCTCTAGATTCTCACGACCTAACACCAACGTCTCTCTCTAAAATCCGATCCCAACCGTCCATGATTTGAGCCCAGCTCCTCCCTATTCTATCTAAAACCCAGCCCTCTCTCTCTCTAAAATCTGCACGCGATCCCGATCCTCTCTCTCGGATTTCTCTCTCCTGCTATAACCTCTTTACCCCTGAGTTCTCTCTCTAAATACCACCGAACTTCTCTCTAGATCGCCATATCTCACCCGAGATCTCTCTTTCTCTTTCCTGTTTTATCTCTCTTAAAAGTCTGCACGTCACCCTCCTCTCTCCCTTATTTCTCTCACCCGTTCCTAATTTCTCTCTCTAACCCTTGATCAATTCCAACCGAACCAACCCAGCCATGCATGCAACCCAACCGCCCAGCCTTTCTCTAGACCTGATTGCATCACAGCCGTTCGATCTTACCCTTGTTTCTCTCACCCTTTTCTCTCACCCTTTTCTCTCACCCTTTTCTCTCTCCTAATCTATCCCCTTGTACCCGGCTCTCTCTCTCTAGTCCGACCCTTTCTCTCTCTCATTCTCTGCATAATATTTTTATTTTCCCTCATGATCACACCCTTTTACTCCATACCAATTGAAGCCACCTACCAAACCCGCCGCCGCCTTGGGATGCAAGCTGGAAAACATTATAAATGGAGGGACTTGGGCTTGAGAAGACAGAACCAACCCACCCCTCCCGCCAGGGAGGGGCATGCAGTTTTTCCAAGAGCTATCATCTATTATTTTGTAAAGAGGGTGCAAAACAAGTGTGCTATAATGTTAAATTTCTGAATTAGTTGATGTAGTTGTCTGTGTTATTTTAATAAAAACTCTATTATCATTTTATTTTTATGCATTCGTCTTCTTTTGCTACAATATTTTTCTGTCTTTATTTTTTTCGTACTTGCATCATGCCCGGCTAAATTCCCTCCCGCTAGGGAGAGGGGTTCGATGCCATAGTGAGTAGTTAGCTTTATTTTCTTACGTATTGCTCTCGATCTCGCTTAATGTATACGCCTCTCAATTAATTGATTTTAATTATGGAGAGCTAGCTCTCCCGTGTTTCCATTCAATTGGGATTCGGGTGATACTTCACACTCCAATAGTTAATCATTGATTAAATAGGTGAATTATTATGATTTTTTCTTATTTAATTTTTATTAGGTAAATTTTCGCAATTGAGTACTAATCTTTCTTCTTCACTATAAGAAGAATTTAGTTCTTGAGATTGCGAGAATATTACATAATAAAATTAGATAAAATGGGTTTTAATTCTAAATTTTCCGCTTGAGATGGTAAAAATTCTGGTCTCAAGTGCAGATAAAAGAGAGTAATATTGCATGAGAAGTGACTCTATACTATGGTTTACAAATCCCTCTCCTAGGCGGGATATTTCTTCTATTTTATTTTAATTCGAAGCATTAGTTTTCTATTTTTAATTCCTAACATAAATTACTCCAAACTTCATTCACTTCAATCTAGCTTCACTTGTGATATCTTCTTTAGGCATCAAATTACGTGTGGTTCGATCCTTACTTGCCCTTTACTTTCAAACTTCTCTGAGTTATAATTGCAGGTATTGGTTTTTGATAAATAGCTTTTACAACAACGACATAGCAAAAAAGCTATCTATCACTTACTTAGGGCCTAAGCAATCTATGGGAAACCCTAATCCATGGGAGAAGAAATAAGAGAATGAAGAGAATTAATTATATTATTGAGAAGTGGAGTTTTGAAATTTAGATTCCTTCATACTTCACACCTATACCCGTGGCCAATAGACTAGAGCAAGACTTCTTCTCTCTTCTCCTTTCGTTTATCTCTCTATTATCTTCTCTCTTCTTCTCTCTCTTCTGTCTACATTTCTCTCTTCGTTTCTTGTGATTGGTCGGCTGGGCTTGACATGTTCGTACTGATAACGTGTTGTGAGATAGGAGAAAGAGAGAGCCGTCAAATATGCCCCACCCTGAAGGGGTCATATAAATATTAAGAAGTTGAGTTTTGGAATTTAGATTCCTTCTCACTTCACACGTATACCCGTGGCCAATGGACTGGAACAGGCCTTCTTCTCTCTTCTCTTTTCGTTTATCTCTTCATTCTCTTCTCTCTCTTCTGTCTTTGTTTCTCTCTCCGTTTTATTTTCTCTCTTCTTCTGTTTTTTCTGTCTTCGTTTCTCTCTCTATTTTCTTGTGACTAGTAGGCTGGGCTCGACATGTTTGCATTGATAATGTGTTGTGATATGGAAGAAAGAGAGAGTCGTTAAACGTACCCCACCCTAAAGGGGTCGTATAAATTGAGAAGTGGAGTTTTGAAATTAAGATTCCTTCTTACTTTATACCTATACACATGGCTAATGGACTTGAGCAAGACTTCTTCTCTTTTCGGGCTGATAATATTACTATAATTTTTTTAATTAAATTAATTGTTTAATTAAAACGAAGAGAGTTTTGGAATTTACTATGATAATCATAATAGCATTGAGATAATATTATTGAGAAGTAGAGTTTTAGAATTTAGATTCCTTCTTACTTCAAACCTATACCCATGACGAATGGACTGGAGCATGACTTCTTCTCTCTTCATTTATCTCTCCGTTCTCTTCTCTTTTCTTCTCTCTCTTCTGTCTTTGTTTCTCTCTCCGTTTTTTGTGACTGGTTGACTGGGCTCGATATGTTCGTGCTGATAATGTATTATAAGATGGGAGAAAGGGAGAGCCGTCAAACGTGCCCCACCCTAAAGGGTCATATATTATTTATAAGGTAAGCTTACTTAGGGCCTAAGTAATCTATGGAAAACCCAAATCCATAGGAGAAGAGGGAAGAGAATATAGAAAGAATAGATAGATGAAGACCTACTCCAGTCCATTGGTCATGGGTATAGATGTGAAGTAAGAAAGAATCTAAATTTCAAAACTCAACTTCTTAATATTTATACGACCCCGTTAGGGTGGGGCACGTTTGACGCCTCTCTTTTTCTCCCATCTCACAACACGTTATCAGTACAAACATGTCGAACCCAACCGACCAGTTGCAAGAAAACGGAGAGAGAAAGAAAGACAGAAGTTGATTTTTAGAATTTAGATTCCTTCTTACTTCACACCTATACCCGTGGCCAATGGACTGGAGTAGGACTTCTTCTATCTTCTGTCTTCATTTATCTCTCTATTCTCTTCTCTCTTCTTTTCTCTTTTCTATGGAGTTTTGGAATTTAGATTCCTTCTTACTTCACACTTATATTCGTAGCTAATAGACTATAGCAGGACTTTTTTTCTCTTCTATCTTTGTTTATCTCTCTATTCTCTTCTCAATTCTGTCTTCATTTATAATATAAAATATAAGTCTATTCCACTTAATTATTTAATTATCATAAAAAATTATTTAATATACATTGAGATATTCAATTTGGTTTTTAAATTATTGAAGTCCTGATCCTGTCCATTTTTATTAATTTAAATAACTATTTAATATATTTAGATATTGAGATTATACTATTTTAAAATTATTTTAGGTTTCACATTGATTGTTTAGTCCCTAAGTAAGCTTACCCTATAAATAATTTACGACCCCTTTAGGGTGGGGCACGTCTGACGGCTCTCTCTTTCTCCCATCTTATAATACAATATCAGCACGATCATGTCGAGCCCAACCGACCAGTCGCAAGAAAACGGAGAGAGAAATGAAGACAGATAAGAGAGAATAAGAGAGAAGAGAACAGAGAGATAAATAAAGAGAGAAGTGAGAAGAAGTCATGCTCTATTCTATTGGCTACGGGTATAGGTGTGAAGTAAGAAGGAATCTAAATTTCAAAACTCCACTTCTGTTTTTGTTTTTCTGTCCATTTTCTTGCAACTGGTCGGCTGGGCATGACATGTTCGTGCTGATAACATGTTATGAGATAGGAGAAAAAGAGAGTCGTCAAACATACCTCACCCTAAAGGGGTCATATATTATTTATAGGGTAAGCTTACTTAGGGCCTAAGTAATCTATGGAAAACCCTAATCCATAGGAGAAGAGAGTAGAGAACGGAGAGATTTAATTATATTATTAAGTAGTGGAGTTTTGGAATTTAGATTCATTTTTACTTTATACCAATACCCGTGGCGAATGGACTGGAGTAGGACTTCTTCTCTCTTCTCTCTTTGTTTATCTCTCCATTCTTTTCTCTTTTATTTTCTCTTCTCACAACACGTTATCAGCATGAACATGTCGAGCCCAATCGACCAGTCACAAGAAAACAGAGAGAAAAACGAAGACAGAAGAGAGAGAAGAAAAGATAAGAGAACGGAAAAATAAACGAAGAGATAAGAGATAAGAAGTCATACTCCAGTCCATTAGCCACGGGTATAAATGTGAAGTAAGAACGAATCTAAATTCCAAAACTCTACTTCTCAATATTAATACGACCCCGTTAGGGTGGGGCACGTTTGACGGCTATCTCTTTCTCTCATCACATAACACGTTATCAGCACGACCATATTGAGCCTAGCCGACCAGTCATAAGAAAACAGAGAGAGACATAAAGACAGAAGTAGAGTTTTAGAATTTAGATTCCTTCTTACTTCACACCTAAAGAGATAAATAAAGAGGGAAGAGAGAAGAAGTCCTGCTCCAGTCCATTGGCCACGGGTATAGGTGTGAAGTAAGAAAAGCTAAATTCCAAAACTCTAATTCTGTCTTCGTTTCTCTCTCTGTTTCCTTACGACTGGTCGGCTGGGCACGATATGTTCGTGCTGATAACATATTGTGTGATGGGAGAAAGAGAAAGTCATCAAACATGCCCCATTCTAAATGGGTCATATATTATTTATAGGGTAAGTGTTATGAGATGAGAAAAAGAGAGAGCCGTCAAATGTGCCCTACCCTAAAGAGGTCGTATATTATTTATAGGGTAAGCATACTTAGGGCCTAAGCAATATATGGAAAACCCTAATCCATAGAAGAAGATAGAAGAGAGCGGAGAGATTTAATTATATTAATGAGAAGTGGAGTTTTGGAATTTAGATTCTTTCTTACTTCACACCTATACCCGTGACAACTCTCTCTTCATCCCATCTCACAACACATTATTAGCACGAACATGTCAAGCTCAGCCGACCAGTCACAATAAAATGGAAAGAGAAACGAAGACAGAAGAAAGAGGAGAAGAGAGAAAAGAACGGAGAAATAAATAATGAGAGAACAGAAAAGAAGTCCTGCTCCAGTCCATTAGCCACGAGTATAGACATGAAGTAAGAAGGAATTTAAATTCCAAAACTCTACTTCTCAATATTTATATGACCCCTTTAGTATGAGGCACATTTGACATCTCTCTATTTCTTTCATCTCACAATACATTATCAGTACGAACATGTCTATCCTAACCAACTAGTCACAAGAAAACAGAAAGAAAAATAAAGATAGAAGAGAGAAAAGAAGAGAAAAGAGAACGGAGAAATAAACAAAAAGAGAAGAAAGAAAAAGTCCTGCTCTAGTCCATTGGCCACAGGTATAGGTGTGAAGTTAGAAGGAATCTAAATTCCAAAATTTTACTTCTCGATATTTATACGACTCATTTAGGGTAGGGCACATTTGACGGCTCTATCTTTTTCCCATCTCACAACACGTTATTAGTACAAACATATCGAGCCCACCCGACCAATCACAAAAAAACGGAGAGAGAAACAAAGATAGAAGAAAGAGAGAAAGAGAGAAGAGAATGGAGAGATAAACAAAAAGAGAAAAAAGAAGACGTCATACTCCAGTCCATTGGCCACGGGTATAGGTGTAAAGTAAGAATGAATCTAAATTCCAAAACTCCACTTCTCAATAGTATCATTTCAACGTTATTATGATTATCATATTAAATTCCAAAACTCTCTTAAATTTAAACGATTAATTTAATTAAAAAAATTATAGTAATATTACTATGATAATCATAATAATGTTGAGATGATACTGTTAAGAAGTAGAGTTTTGGAATTTAGATTCCTTCTTATTTTACACCTATACCCGTGGCGATAATTAATTAAATAAGTTAAATATTTATAGGGTAAGCTAACTTAGAGCCTAAGCAATCTATGGGAAACCCTAATCCATAAGAGAGATCCGACGATGGCAGCTATCCGATCGAAATAAATAAAATAAATAAGTAATCTCCTATCTCACAATACGTTATCAGCACGAATCGAGCCCAGTCGACTAGTCACAAGAAAACGGAGACAGAAATGAAAACAGAAGAAAGAGAAGAAGAACGAAGAGAATGGAGAGATAAACGAAGAGAGAAGAAGTTCTGCTCCAATCCATTGGCCATGGGTATAGGTGTGAAGTAAGAAGGAATCTAAATTCCAAAACTCCACAGAAGAGAGAGAAGAAGAGAGAAGATAACGGAATGATAAATAAAGAGAGAAGAGAGAAGAAGTCCTGCTCCAGTCCATTGGCCACGGGTATTTATGTAAAGTAAGAATGAATCTAAATTCCAAAACTCTACTTCTTAATAATATAATTAAATCACTTTGTTCTCTTATGTCTCTGTTCTCTTCTCTCTTCTCCCATGGATTAGGGTTTCCCATATATTGCTTAGGCCCTAAGTAAGTTTACCCTATAAATAATATATGACCCTTTTAGGGTGGGAAAAGTTTGACGACTCTTTCTTTCTCCTATCTCAGAACAAGTTATCAGCACGAACATATTGAGCCCAGCCAACCAGTCATAAGAAAATAGAGAGAGAAACGAAGACAGAAGAGAGAGAAGAAGAGAGAAGAGAATGAAGAGATAAATGAAGAGAGAAGAGGGAGAAGTCCTGCTCCAGTTCATTGGCCATAGGTATAGGTGTGAAGTAAGAAAGAATCTAAATTCCAAAACTCTACTTCTCAATAATATAATTAAATCTCCCCATTCTCTTCTCTCTTCTCTCATAGATTAGGGTTTCCTATAGATTGCTTAGGCCCTAAGTAAGCTTACCCTATAAATAATATATGACCCCTTTAGGTTGGGGCATGTTTCACGGCTCTCACTTTCTTCCATCTCACAATACTTACCCTATAAATAATATATGACCCCTTTAGGGTGGGCTACGTTTGATGGCTCTCTCTTTTTCCCATCTCATAACATATTATCAGTACGAACATGTCGAGCCCAGCCGACCAGTCGCAAGAAAATAGAAAGAGAAACGAAGACAGAAGTGGAATTTTGAAAATTAGATTCCTTATTACTTCACACCTATACCCGTGGCCAATAAACTACAGCATGACTTCTTCTCTCTTCTCTCTTTATTTAACTCTCCATTCTCTTCTCTCTTCTTCTCTCTCTTCTGTAGAGTTTTAGAATTTAGATTCTATCTTACTTCACACCTATACCCGTGGCTAATGGTTAGAGCATGACTTCTTCTCTTTTCTCTCTTCGTTTATCTTTTCGTTCTCTTCTCTCTACTTCCCTCTCGTCTATCTTTGTTTCTCTTTTTATTTTCTTGTGACTAATCGGCTAGGCTCGACATGTTCATGCTGATAACGTATTATAAGATGAGAGAAAGAAAGAGCCATCAAACATGTCCCACCCTAAAGGGGTCGTATAAATATTGAGCAGTGGAGTTTTGGAATTTAGATTTCTTCTTACTTTACACCTATACCCATGGCCAATGGACTGAAACAGGACTTTTTCTCTCTTCTCACTTCATTTATCTCTCCGTTATCTTTTCTCTTCCTCTTTCTCTTTTGTCTTTGTTTCTCTCTCCGTTTTCTTATGACTAATCGGCTGGGCTCGACATATTCGTGAAGATAACGTGTTGTAAAATGGGAGAAACAATGAGCCATCAAGCATGCCCCACCCTAAAGGGGTACTATTAATATTGAGAAGTGGAGTTTTGGAATTTAGATTCCTTTTTACTTCACACCTATACCCGTAGCCAATAGATAGGAGCGAGACTTCTTCTCTCTTATCTCTTTTTTTAACTCTCTATTCTCTTCTCTCTCCATCTCTCTTTTCTGTCTTCATTTCTCTCTCCGTTTTTTTATGACTGGTCCATTGGGCTCGACATATTCGTATTGATAACGTATTATGAGATGGGAGATTGCTTATTTATTTTATTTATTTCAATTAATATTTCTTTAAATATTATAAAGTATATTATTTTATAAATATTTAAATAGTTCCATCTTAATATTATTATATAAATATTTAATTATAAAACATTTCATATTTATTAAATAATTTATATAAATTTATATGCATAAAAAATATTTTATTTCTCTTTTTCTCTCTTTATTTATCTCTTTGTTCTCTTCTCTTCTTCTCTCTCTTTTATCTTCGTTTATTGTACCGTTATCTTGTGACTGGTCGGCTGGGCTCGACACGTTCGTGCTGATAACGTGTTGTGAGAAGAGAGAAGAAGATAGAAGAGAACGGAGAGAACAATAAAGAGAGAAGAGAAAAAAGTCTTACTCCAGTCCATTCGCCACCGGTATAGGAGTGAAGTAAGAAGGAATCTAAATTTTAAAACTCCACTTCTCAATAATATAATTAAATATCTTCGTTCTCTTCTCTATTCTCCTATGGATTAGGGTTTCCTATAGATTGCTTAGGCCTTAAGTAAGCTTACCTTATAAATAAATACGACCCCTTTAAGGTGGAGCATGTTTGATGGATCTCTTTTTCTCCCATCTCATAATTCGTTATCAGCATGAACATGTCGAGCCCAGCTGACCAGTCGCAAGAAAACGAAGAGAGAAACGAAGACTGAAAAGAGAAGAGAACGGAGAGATAAATAAAGAGAGAAGAAAAAAGAAATACTGCTCCAGTCCATTCGCCATGGGTATAAGTGTGAAGTAAGAATAAATCTAAATTCCAAAACTCTACTTCTTAATAGCATCATCTCAAAGTTATTATAATTATCATAGTAAACTCCAAAACTCTTTTCGTTTTAATTAAATAATTAATTTAATTAAAAAATTATAGTAATAATATCAGTACGAAAAGAGAAAAAGTCTTGCTCCAGTCTATTGGCCATGGGTATAGGTGTGAAGTAAGAAAGAATCTAAATTACAAATCTTCACTTCTTAATATTTATATGACCCCTTTAGGGTAGGGTACATTTGATGGCTCTCTCTTTCTTCTACCTCACAACACGTTATCAGAATGAACATATTGAGCCTAGCCTACCAGTCAAGTGAAAACGGAGAGAGAAACAAAGACAGAAGAGAGAGAAGAAGAGAGAAGAGAAAACGAAGAAAAAAACAAAGACAGAAGAGAGAAGAAGAGAGAAGAGAATGAAGAAATAAATGAAGGGAGAAGAAGTCCCGCTCCAGTCCATTAGCCACAAGTATAGGTGTGAAGTAAGAAGGAATCTAAATTCCAAAACTTAACTTCTCAATATTTATACGACCCCTTTAGGGTTGGGTATATTTGATGGCTCTCTCTTTCTTCCATCTTACAACACGTTATCAGTACGAACATATCGAGCCCAACCGACCAGTCATAAGAAAATGGAGAGAGAAATGAAGACAGAGGGAAGAGAACGAGAGATAAACAAAGAAATAAGAGAGAAGAAGTCATGTTCTAGTCTATTGACCATGGGTATAAGTATCAACTAAGAAAGAATGTAAATTCTAAAACTCCACTTCTGTCTTTGTTTCTCTCTCCATTTTTTTGCGACTGGTCAGCTGGGCTCGATATGTTCGTGCTGATAACTTGTTGTAAGATGGGAGAAAGAGAGAGTCATCAAACGTGCCCCACCCTAAAGGGGTTGTATATAATTTATAGGGTAAGCTTACTTAGGACCTAAGCAATCTATGAAAAACCCTAATCCATGGGAGAAGATAGAAGAGAACTGAGAGATATAATTATATTATTGAGAAGTGGAGTAGAGACGTTAAACGTGCCCCACCCCAAAGGGGTCGTATATTATTTATAGGTTAAATTTACTTAGGGCCTAAGCAATCTATAGGAAACCCTAATCCATGTTAGAGATCCGACGATGGATAGCCATCCAATCGAACGATCTTATAGCATTTGTACTATTTTAAATTTTTATAAAGAAAAATATAAATTATTTCTAAAGCAAAAAATTCAGGTGTATCTCATCTTCCTTCTTTACTTCCTATTATTTAATTAATTTAATTAGTTTAATAAATTAAATAATTAAATAAATATTTAATTATCTATATAATTAAATTATTTAAATTATTTATTTATTATTTAAATATTAAAATAAATAAATATTTATTTGATTATTTAAAAAAATATTAAGTTATTTAGAAAAATATTTTATTAATTATATATTCAAATAATTAACTAATTATTTAAATAATAAGCAAATAGTTATTAAATTATTGCTTTATTTTATTACTTAACTAAATAATCAATTTTTTTATTTCATTTAATATTTCATACTTTAATAAAATAATTTTTTAATTATTTAATAATATAATAATTAATTTAGATTATTATTTATTTAACTATAAAATAATTTAATAATTAAATTATTTATTCCTTTAAGCAAATTATCTATTTAATATATTTTTAACTAAATAAGTTTTAAAATTTTTAAATTATTGATTAATTATTTAATTATTTTAAAATGAAATAATATTTATAAAAATAACTAATAAAAAGAATTAATAAATTAATTATATAATTAAATCATTATTTAATAATATACTAATAATAAATAAATAAAATAATAAATTTTATTAAATAACTAGATAATTAAGTAATTAAATAAATTAATTAATTTACCAAAAATAAAATTATTAAATTATTTAAATTATTTAATAAGTAAATAAATAATTAATTTAATCAAAAAAATTATAATAATATTACTATGATAATCATAATAACTTTGGGATGATACTATTGAGAAGTAGAGTTTTGGAATTTAGATTCTTCTTACTTCACACCTATACCGTGGCGAATGGACTAGAGTAGGACTTCTTCTCTCTTCTCTTTTCGTTTATCTCATCAGTCTCTTCTCTATTCTTCTCTCAATCAATTGTCAATAAATTTTTTGTAATAAAATTAATTTATATTTTTCTTTGAAAAATTTTAAAATAATATAACTGTTATGAGATTGTTCGATCGGATGGCAATGAATGGAGCAGGACTTCTTTTCTCTTCTATCTTCATTTATATCTCTGTTCTCTTCTCTCTTTTTCTTTCTCTCTTGTCTTCGTTTCTCTCTCCGTTTTTTTGTGATTGATCAACTGGGCTCGAAATATTCGTGCCGATAAGTATTGGAAGTGGAGTTTTGGAATTTAGATTCCTTCTTACTTCATACCTATACTCGTGGCCAATAGACTAGAGCAGGTCTTCTTCTCTCTTCTCTCATTGTTTATCTCTCTGTTCTCTTCTCTCTTCTTCTCTCTCTCTTTTGTCTTCGTTTCTCTCTCCATTTTTTTATAACTGGTCGGTTGGGCTCAACATGTACGTACTGACAAAGTATTGTAAGATGGGAGAAAAAGAGAGCCGTCAAATATGCCCCACCCTAAAGGGGTTATATAAATATTAAAAAATAGAGTTTTGGAATTTAGATTCTTTCTTACTTCATACCTATACCCGTGGCCAATGGACTAGAGCAGGACCTCATCTCTCTTCTCTCTTTATTTATTTCTTTGTTCTCTTCTCTTTTCTTCTCTCTTTTTTGTAGAGTTTTGGAATTTAGATTCCTTCTTACTTTACACCTATACCCGTATAAGAAGAGACTATTTAAATAATTAATTCTCAGTTTTCTTCTCTCTCTTCTGTCTTTGTTTCTCTTTTTGATTTCTTATGACTGGTTGGCTAGGCTAGACATGTTCGTGCTGATAATGTTTTGTGAGATAGGAGAAAGAGAGACCCGTCAAATGTGCCCTACCCTAAAGGGGTCGTATTTTATTTGTAGGGTATGCTTACTTAGGGCCCAAGCAATCTATGGTAAACCCTAATCCATGGAAGAAGAGAGAAGAGAACGAAACGATTTAATTATTTTATTGAGAAGTAAAGTTTTATAATTTAGATTCCTTTTTACTACATAACTATACCCATGGCAAATAGACTGGAGTAGGACTTCTACTCTCTTCTCTATTCGTTTATCTCTCTATTTTCTTCTCTCTTCTTCTCTCTCTTCTGTCTTCGTTTCTCTTTCTGTTTTCTAATAACTGGTCGGTTGGGCTTGACATATTCGTACTGATAACGAGTTGTAAGATGGGAGAAAGGGAGAGCCATCAAACATGCCCCACCCTAATTAGATTTATTCTTACTTTACACCTATACCCGTGACCAATAGGTTGGAACAGGACTTCTTCTATCTTCTCTCTTCATTTATCTCCCTGTTCTCTTCTCTTTTTTTCTCTCTCCTATCTTTTTTTCTCTCTCTGTTTTCTTATGACTGCTCAGTTGGGCTTGACATGTTCGTGTTGATAACGTATTATGTAATGGAGAAAAAGAGAGCCGTCAAATGTGCCCCACCCTAAAGGGGCCATATAAATATTGAGAAGTGGAGTTTTAGAATTTAGATGATTTCTTACTTTATACTTATACCCGTGGTGAATGGACTGGAGCAGGACTTCTTCTCTCTTATCTCTTCATTTATCTCTCCGTTCTCTTCTTTCTTCTTCTCTCTCTTCTGTTTTTGTTTCTCTCTCTGTTTTTTGTGACTGGTCGATTGGGCTCGACATATTCATGCTGATAACGTGTTGTGAGATGGGAGAAAGAGAGAGCCATCAAACGTGCTCCACCCTAAAGGGGTCATATATTATTTATAGGGTAAGCTTACTTAGGGCCTAAGCAATCTATGGGAAACCCTAATCCACAGGAGAGATCCGACGGTGGACAGCTATTCGATCGAACGATCTCATAACAGTTGTAATATTTTAAATTTTTTAAAAAAATATATAAATTATTTTTAAAACAAAAAATTCAGGTGTGCCTCATCGTCCTTCTTTACTTCCTATTATTTATTTAATTTAATTAGTTTAATAAATTAAATAGTTAAATAATTAAATAAATATTTAATTATCTATATAACTAAATATTTAAATTATTTATATAATTTATTTAATATTTAAATATTAAAATAAATAAATATTAATTTGATTATTTAAAAAAAATTAAGTTATTTAAAATTTTATTTTATTATTTATATATTCAAAAAATAAACTTATTATTTAAATAATAAGTAAATAGTTATTGAATTATTATTTTATTTTATTACTTAATTAAATAATTAATTTTTTATTTATTTTAATTAATATTTTAAAATTTAATAAAAAAATTAATTAATTAATTATATAATAAATTTATTAAATTTATTATTTTTTGAACTATAACTTCTTCTCTCTCTTCTGTATTCGTTTCTCTCTCCGTTTTCTTATGACTGGTCGGTTGGGCTCGATATGTTTGTGCTATAATATGTTCTGAGATGGAAGAAAGAGAGAGCCATCAAACATGCCTCACCCTAATTAGATTTCTTCTTACTTTACACCTATACCCGTGACCAATAGGTTGGAGCAGGACTTCTTCTATCTTCTATATTCTCTCTTCGTTTATCTCCCTGTTCTCTTCTCTTTTTTTTTCTCTTTCCTGTCTTCCTTTCTCTCTCTGTTTTCTTATGATTGGTCGGCTGGGCTTGACATGTTCTTGTTGATAACGTATTTTATTTATAGGGTAAGCTTACTTAGGGCCTAAGCAATCTATGGGAAACCCTAATCCATGGGAGAGATCCGACGGTGGACAGCCATCCGATCGAACATGCTTCACCCTAAAGGTGTCATATTAATTATTTATTTAAATAATTATTAAATTAATTCTCTTAATTAGTAAGCTTACCTTATAAATATTTAATTATATATAATTGATTATCACCATGGGTATAGGTGTGAAGTAAGAAGGAATCTAAATTCCAAAACTCCACTTCTCAATAGTATCATCTCAACGATATTATGATTATCATTGTAATATTACTATAATTTTTTTAATTAAATTAATTATTTATTTAATTACTAAATAATTTAATAATTAAGTTTACTAATTAATGTGTTCTGAGATGGGAGAAAGAGAGAGCCGTCAAACTTGCTCCACCCTAAAGAGGTCGTATAATATAATTAAATCTCTCCGTTCTCTTCTCTCTTCTTCCATGGATTAGGGTTTTCCATAGATTGCTTAGGCCCTAAGTAAGCTTACCCTATAAATAATATACTACCCCTTTAGGGTGGGGCACGTTTCTGGCTCTTTCTTTTGCTCATCTAATAACATTTACCCTATAAATAATATTTGATCCCTTTAGGGTGGGGCACTTTTGACGGCTCTCTCTTTCTTCCATCTCATAACACATTATCAGCACGAATATATCGAGCCCAGCATACCAGTCGCAAGAAAATGGAGAGAGACGAAGATAGAAGAGAAGTTTTGGAATTTAGATTCCTTCTTACTTCACACCTATACCCATGGTCAATGGACTGGAGCAAGACTTCTTCTCTCTTCTCTCTTTATTTATCTCTTTGTTCTTTTCTTTCTTCTTCTCTCAAATCTCTCCGAAGAGAAAAGAGAAAAAAAGTCATTCTCCAATCCATTAGCCATGGGTACAGGTGTTAAGTTAGAAGGAATCTAAATTCCAAAACTTCATAGAAGTGACAGAAAAAGAGAGAAGAGAACGAAGAGATAAATAAAGACAGAAGAGAGAGATACGATTGGTCGGCTGGGCTCGATAGTAAGAAGTGGCACACCTGAATTGCTTAGGCCCTAAGTTCAAATATTAAGAGATACACTGTCGGATATCTCCTATAGATTAGGTTTTCCTATAGAATACTTAGGACCTAAGTAAACTTACCCTATAAATAATATACGATCCCTTTAGGGTGGGGCATGTTTAATGACTCTCTCTTTCTCCCATCTCACAACACATTATCAGCACGAACATGTCGAGCCCAGCGACTAGCCGTAAATGGAGAGAGAAACAAAGACAAAAGAGAGAAGAAGAAAGAAGAGAATGGAGAGATAAACGAAGATAGTAGAGAGAAGAAGTCATGTTTTAGTCCATTGGCCACGGGTATAGGTATGAAGTAAGAAGAAATCTAAATTCCAAAACTCCACTTCTCAATAATATAATTAAATCTCTCCATTCTCTTCTTTCTTCTTCCATGGATTAGGGTTTTCTATAGATTGCTTAGGCACTAAGTAAGCTTACCCTATAAATAATATATGACCCCTTTAGGGTGGGGCATGTTTGATGGCTCTCTCTTTCTCTCATCTCACAACACATTATCAGCACGAACATGTCGAGCCCAGCTGACCAGTCACAAGAAAACAGAGAGAAATAAAGACAGAAGAGAAAGAAGATAAGAGGAGAACGGAGAAATAAACGAAAAGAGAAGAGAGAAGAAGTCATACTCCAGTCCATACGCCATGGGTATAGGTATGAAGTAAGAAGGAATCTAAATTTCAAAGCACCACTTCTCAATAGTATCTTCTCAACGTTATTATGATTATCATAGTAATGTTACTATAACTTTTTTAATTAAATTAATCGTTTGATTAAAACGAAGAGAGAATAGAATTTACTATAATAATCGTAATAACGTTGAGATGATATTATTGAAAAAACTCCACTTCTTAATAATATAATTAAATCTCTCCGTTCTCTTCTATCTTCTCCCATGGATTATGTTTTCCCATGGATTGTTTAGGCCCTAGGTAAGTTTATCTTATAAATAATATACAACCCTTGAGGGTGGGTCACGTTTGACGGCTCTATCTTTCTCCCATCTCACAACACGTTATTAGCACGAACATGTCAAGCCCAGCCGACCCATCATAACAAAATGGACAGAAAAATGAAGACAGAAGTAGAGTTTTATAATTTAGATTCCTTCTTACTTTACATCTATACCCATGGCCAATTGACTGGAGCAATACTTCTTCTCTCTTCTCTCTTTATTTATCTCTCTATTTTCTTCTCTCTTTTTTTTCTTCGTTGAACTCCACTTCTTTTCTCAATAAATGAAGAGAGACACGAAGACAGAAGAGAGAGAAGAAGAGAGAAGAGAACAGAGAGATAAACGAAGAGAGAAGAGAGAAGAAAACCTGCTCCAATCTATTCGCCATAGATATAGGTGTAAAGTTTTCTCTTCTATCATCGTTTATCTCTCCGTTCTCTTCTCTCTTATTTCGTCTTCGTTTGTCTCTATGTTTTTCTTACGACTGGTCGATTGGGCTCGACATGTTCGTGCTGATAACGTATTATGAGATGGGAGAATAAAAGAGACGTCAAATATGCCCCACCCTAAAGGGGTCGTATATTATTTATAGGGTTACTTAGGGCCTAAGTAATCTATGAGAAACCCTAATCCATAAGAGAAGAGAGAAGAGAACAGAGAGATTTAATTATATTATTGAGAAGTAGAGTTTTAGATTTCTTCTTACTTAACACCTATACCCGAGGATAATGGACTGAAGTAGAACTTCTTCTTTCTTCTTTCTTCATTTATCTCTCTAGTCTCTTATCTCTTCTTCTCTTTACTCACAACACGTTATCAGCATGAACATATCAAGCCCAGCCAACCACTATTTACTATTTAACTAAATTATTTAAATATATTATTTAAATTATTTTTCTTTTCATTCTCTTCTCTCTTCTTCCTTCTCTTCTGTCTTCGTTTCTCTCTCCGATTTCTTGTGACTGGTCGGCTGGGCTCGATATATTCATGCTGATAACGAGTTGTGAGAAAAAAAAAGAAGAGAGAAGAGAATGGAGAGATAAACGAAGAAAGAAGAGAGAAGAAATATTGCTCCAGTCCATTCGCCACGGGTATAGGTGTGAAGTAAGAAGGAATCTAAATTCTAAAACTCTACTTCTAAATAATATAATTAAATCTCTCCATTCTCTTCTCTCTTCTCCTATGGATTAGGGATTCCCATAGATTGTTTAGGACCTAAGTTAGCTTACCCTATAAATAATATATGACCCCTTTAGAGTGGGGCACGTTTGACGGCTCTTCCTTTCTCCTATCTCATAATACTTTATCAGCACGAACATATCGAGCCCAGCTAACCAGTCGCAAGAAAACAGAAAGAGAAACGAAGACAGAAATGGAGTTTTGAAATTTAAATTCCTTCTTACTTCACACCTATACCCGTGGCCAATAGACTAGAGCAGGACTTTTTTACTCTTCTCTCTTCGTTTATCTCTCCGTTCTCTTTTCTCTTCTTCTCTTACTTCTGTCTACGTTTCTTTATCCATTTATTGAGAGAAGAAGAGGAGTTTAACGAAGACAGAAGAGAGATAAGAAGTGAGAAGAGAATAGAGAGATAAATAAAGAGAAAATAGAGAACTTTACTCCTATACCCGTGGCTAATGGACTGGAGTAGGACTTCTTCTCTCTTCGTTTATCTCTCCATTTTCTTCTCTCTTTTTCTTTCTCTTTTGTCTTCGTTTCTCTATCCGTTTATATAGAGAAGAAGTAGAGTTTAACAAAGACAGAAGAGAGATAAGAAGCAAGAACCGAACAGAGAGATAAATAAAGAGAGAAGAGAGAAGATGTCCTGCTCCAGTACATTGGCCACGGGTATAAGTGTGATGTAAGAAGGAATATGAATACCAAAACTCCACTTCTGTCTTTATTTCTCTTACTTTTATCTTGCGACTGGTCGGTTAGGCTCGATATATTCGTAATGATAACATGCTATGAGATGGGAGAAAGATAGAGCCGTCAAACGTGCCCTACCCTAAAGGGGTCGTATATTATTTATAGGAAAAGCTTACTTAGGGCCTAAGCAATCTATGGGAAACCCTAATCCATAGACGAAGAGAAAAAAGAACAAAGAGATTTAATTATATTATTGAGAAGTGAAGTTTTGGAATTTAGAATCTTTCTTAATTCACACCTATACCTGTGGCGAATGGACTGGAACAGGACTTCTTCTCTCTTCTCTCTTCGTTTGTCTCTCCGTTCTCTTCTCTCTTCTCACAATACATTGTCAACATGAATATGTCGAACCTAACCTACCAGTCACAAGAAAACAGAGAGAGAAAAGATGATAGAAGAGAGAGAAGATAACAGAGAGATAAACGAAGAGAGAAGATAGAAGAAGTCCTGCTCCAGTCCATTAGCCACGCGTATAGCTGTAAAGTAAGAAGGAATCTAAATTCCAAAACTCGACCTAAGAGAGATAAGAAAAGAGAAGAGAATGGAGAGATAAAAGAAAAGAGAAGAAGTCTTACTCTAGTCCTTTGGCCACGGGTATACGTGTGACGTAAGAAGGAATATAAATTCCTAAACTCCACTTCTGTCTTCGTTTCTCTCTCCGTTTTTTTGTGACTGGTCGGCTGGACTCGACATGTTCGTACTAATAACTTGTTATGAGATGGGAGAAAGAGAGAGTCGTCAAACGTGCTCCACCCTAAAAGGGTCATATATTATTTATAAGGTAAGATTACTTAGCGCCTAAGCAATCTATAGGAAATCCTAATCCATGGGAGAGATTCGACGATGGCCCTAATTAAGCTTACCCTACAAATAATATACGACCCCTTTAGGGAGGGGCACATTTGATGGCTCTCTCTATCTTCCATCTCATAACACGTTATCAGCACGAAAATATCGAGCACAACTGACCAGTCACAAGAAAATGGAGAGAGAAACGAAGATAGAAATGGAGTTTTGGAATTTAGATTCCTTCTTACTTTACACCTATACCCATGGCCAATAGACTGGGGTAGGACTTCTTTTCTCTTCTAACTTCATTTATCTCTCTGTTCTCTTCTCTCTTCTTCTCTCTTTTCTATGGAGTTTTGGAATTTAGATTCATTCTTACTTCACACCTATACCCGTGCCCAATGGACTGGAGCAGGACTTCTTCTCTCTTCTCTCTTCGTTTATCTTTTTGTTCTCTTATCTCTTCTTCTCTCACTTCTGTCTTTGTTTCTTTCTCCGTTTTCTTATGACTGGTCGGCTGGGCTCGACATATTCGTGCCGATAATATGTTATGACAAGTGAGAAGAGAACGAAGAGACAAATAAAGAGAGAAGAAGTCCTGCTTCAGTCCATTCGCCACGGGTATAGGTGTGAAGTAAGAAGAAATCTAAATTCCAAAACTCCACTTCTCAATAATATAATTAAATCTCTCCTTTCTCTTCTTTCTTCTCCCATGGATTAGGGTTTCTCATAGATTGCTTAGGCCCTAAGTAAGCTTACCCTATAAATAATATACGACCCCTTTAGGGTAGGGCAAGTTTGACGACTCTCTCTTTATTCCATCTCATAATACGTTATCAGCACGAACATATCAAGCCCAACCGACCAGTCACAAGAAAACAGAGAGAGAAACGAAGACAGAAGAGAGAGAAGAAGAAAGAAAATAACGGAGAGATAAACGAAGATAGAAGAGAGAAGAAGTCCTGCTCCAGTCCATTGGCCACGAGTATAGATTTGAAGTAAGAATGAATCTAAATTTCAAAACACCACTTCTTAATATTTATATGACCCCTTTATGGTGGGGCACGTTTGACGGCTCTCTCTTTCTCCCATCTCACAACACGTTATCTACATGAACATATCGAGCCCAGCGGACTAGTCACAAGAAAACGGAGAGAGAAACGAAGATAGAAGAGAGAGAAGAAAAGAGAAGATAACAGAGAGATAAACAAAGAGAGAAGAAGTTCTGCTCCAGTACATTGGCCATGGGTATAGGTTTGAAGTAAGAAGGAATCTGAATTCCAAAAGTCCACTTCTCAATAACGGAGAGATAAACGAAGACAGAAAAGAGAGAAGAAGACAGAAGATAACAGAGAGATAAACAAAAATAGAAGAGAGAAGAAGTCTTGCACCAGTCCATTCGCCACGGGTATAGGTATGAAGTAAGAAAGATGGCTGCACATCGTCGGATCTCTCTCATGGATTAGGGTTTCCTATAGATTGCTTAGGCCCTAAGTAATCTTACCCTATAAATAATATATTACTCCTTTAGAGTGGGGCACGTTTGACAGCACTCTTTCTCCCATCTCATAATATATTATCAGCAAGAACATGTTGAGCCGAGTCGACCAGTCAAACGAAAACAGGGAAAGAAACGAAGACAGAAGTAGAGTTTTGGAATTTATATTCTTTCTTACTTCACACCTAAACCCATGGAGAATGGACTCGAATAGGACTTCTTCTCTCTTCTATCTTTGATTATCTCTCTGTTCTCTTCTCTCTTCTTCTCTCTCTTTTATCTTTATTTCTCTCTCTGTTTTCTTGTGACTGGTCGGCTGGGCTCGACATGTTCGTGCTGATAATGTATTATGAAAAGAGAGAAGAAGAGAGAAGAGAAAAGTAAGAAGGAATCTAAATTCCAAAACTGCACTCCTCAGTATTTATATGACCCCTTTATGGTGGCGCATATTTAACGGCTCTCTTTCTCACATCTCACAACACGTTATCAGTACTAATATATCAAGCCTAGCCGACTAGTCACAAGAAAACAGAGAGAGAAACGAAGACAGAAGTGGAATTTCGAAATTTAAATTCCTTCTTACTTCATACCTATACTTCACACGGATATAGGTATGAAGTAAAAAGGAATCTAAATTCCAAAACTCCACAGAAGAGAGAGAATAAGAGAGAAGAGAGAACGAAAAGAGAAACGAAGACAAAAAAGAGAAAAGAAAAAAGAAGAGAACCGAGAGATAAACGAAGATAGAAGAGAGAAGAAGTCATATTCTATTCCATTGGCCACGGGTATAGGTATGAAGTAAAATGGAATCCAAATTCCAAAAGTCCACTTCTGTCTTCGTTTCTCTCTATGTTTTCTTACGACTGGTCATCTGGGCTCGACATATTCGTGCTGTTAACGTATTGTGAGATGAAAGAAAAAGAGAAGAGAACGGAGATATAAATGTGCCAAGCTTAAATTAAATAAAATTTATTAAACACGTTATTAATAATTTAATTTAATAAATAATATAAGAGATATTTAAATAATTTGAATGTATTTAAAAAATTAATTAACTAGTTATTTAATTATTTTTTTAGTATTAACAATATAAAGTAAACTAATTAAATAAATATTGAGAGAGAAGAAAGAAGAAGTCCTACTCCAATCCATTCGCCATGGGTATAGGCGTGAAGTAAGAAGGAATCTAAATTCCAAAACTCCACATAAGAGAGAGAAGAAGAGAGAAGAGATTGGAGAGATAAATAAAGGGAGAAGAGAGAAGAAGTCCTGCTCTAGTCAATTGGCCACAAGTATAGGTATGAAGTAGGAAGGAATCTAAATTTCAAAAGTCCATAGAAGAGAGAGAAGAAGAGAAAAAAAAACAAAGAGAGAAATGAAGACAGAAGAGAGAAGAGAACGGAAAAATAAATGAAGAGAGAAGAAAGAAAAAGTTCTACTCCAGTCCATTGGCCACGGGTATAGGTGTGAAGTAAGAAGGAATTTAAATTCCAAAACTCCACTTCGCAATAGTATCATCTCGACGTTATTATGATTATTATAGTAATATTACAATAATTTTTTTAATTAAATTAATTAATTATTTATTTATTAAATATTTTAAATAATTTAATAATTAAGTTTTTAGTATAATAATTAATTAAATATAATTATTATAGTATAAATAGTTATTGAATTATCTAAATAAAATAAACTATTGCGAAGTGGAGTTTTTGAAATTTAGATTCCTTCTTACTTCATACCTATACCCGTGGCCAAAGGATTGGAGCATGACTTCTTCTTTCTTTATTTATCCCTCTGTTCTCTTATCTCTTCTTCTTTATTTTCTGTGGATTTTTGGAATTTAGATTCCTACTTACTTCATAATTATACCCGTGGCGAATGGACTGGAGCAGGACTTCTTCTATCTTCTCTCTCAATATTTATTTAATTAGTTTACTTTATATTATTAATATTAAAAAAATAATTAAATAAATAGATAATTAAATAATTAAATTAATTAATTATTTTACTAAAAACTTAATTATTAAATTATCTAATTATTAAATTATTTAATAATTAAATAAATAATTATAGTAATATTACTATAATGATCATAATAATGTTGAGATGATACTATTGAGAAGTGGAGTTTTGGAATTTAGATTCTTTCTTACTTCACACCTATAACCGTGGCGAATGGACTAGAGCAAGGCTTCTTCTCTCTTCGTTTATCTCTTCGTTCTCTTCTCTCTTCTTCTTTCTCTTCTATCTTCGTTTTTCTCTACGTTTTCTTCTCTCTTCTGTCTCGTTTCTCTTTCTCATAGATTGCTTAGGCCCTAAGTTAGCTTACGCTATATATAATATACAACCCCTTTAGGGTGGGGCACGTTTGATGGCTCTCTCTTTCTTATATCTCAAAATACATTATCAATATGAACATATCGAGCCCATCCGACCAGTCACAAGAAAACAGAGAGAGAAGAAGAGAGAAGAGTGTTGGAATCTAATCCGGGTCAGAGGCTCGCAGCGGAAGCGATTTGGCGGTCGAATAGACCGTTCATGGTGCACGTTACACTATTTAACTTTTCATGGAAACTATTCTACATATGTGTGCATGTGTATGCACGAGAATCGAAAAACCCCTAACGGCAATCTAGCGTAATGATTAACTAGCATGGATGCAAATCATAATGCTCGCTAGATCTACATGTTAGATTACACATACCTTTCGTACGGATCTTTTAACCGCGGAGAATTGTCTTCTTTGTCGATGGAGACGGAAGATCGTTCGCGAAGATGCCGACGGTACGAATGGAGATGTTGCCTTCTTGTTCACCCGATCTCACACGATGCACGGAACGTCGCTCTCGGATCTCTGAGTGCCTCCGAAGAACGACCCTTCTCCTTCTTCAGAACTCCACGCGAGGAAGACGAAGTAGCAAGCGGGAAACGAGAGATGAAATGGGAGAGAACTCGAGAGATGAGAGAGAGGGGGGTTCGGTTTCTTCTGTACATGGGGCCAGCGCCCATAAGTCCCTTTATAGGGCCGGCCAAGCCCCCTTGGATAAGGATCCAAGGGGATATTAACCCCCTCTCATTATCTCTCCATTATCTCCTTTTTATCTCTTCGCGTATTTATCCGTTTTCCCACTTTTTAGGGCTCGATCTTAACCGATTTATCGCCCCATCCCTATCCATATGGCCGGCCCTATAGATGAGGGATTCTCATCCCTACATCATAGGGTCGGCCCTGGTGAGGTGTCCCACCACTAGGATCGGCCAACAGTGAGGTCCGGCAGAGTGAGGTTTTTACCAAAACGCCCCGACGCCTCATTTTGACCATTTCCAGCGTGCGACACCTAACGGCCATTACTTAAGTGATATCTACTAGTTACTTACTATTAACTGAGGCCACCGGAAGGTGCCTCTAGCAAAGTCAACTAGTCAACTCGCAACATACCCCGGTGCATCGCACCTATGTAGCGAAGTTCACTTATGGCTAGGGATTACTACATACGACTCCGCACTAGTCTCGGGCTCAACCCTTAGTACTCGTATGTAGTTACGCATCTACCGTGCTCTGGTGCCAAGCACACACGGAGCGTATACTTCTTTCTTCCTCCTGCTTATGGTGTTCCGAGGAGACGGTTCAAGAACCGTACATAATGTTGATAAGGTGGAACCATCAGGGACCGGGGTTCATGGCTTCCAACTCAAGCTCGATCGACACACTACCCGAGTGTACCATCGATCCTCTGAGCTCGAGTTAACCTGCGTAGCCACCCAGAGTGCGACGCAGGCTGCACTCCAATTCACCCAGACTTACTATGTTCTCCATCATACCCCTACTCTCCGCTTAGTAGTGGTAAACCCGCTGTCCCTCCACTTGATGCCATAATTCACTTCGAGCGGTGAAGACTACCGTCAGACTCGAATGATCATATGACTTGGTTCCTTCCAGGTTGACCTATACATCGTACCTCTGATTACCCCGTCGAGTAACCGAACCCGGTCAACAGTCAAACTAATGACCACCAGGCCTGGGTTTGGTACAGTGTAAGTCACACCAAGGAACGCACCTCCCATCAGGGGTGTGGATGGCCTGCAGGAGTGACACGCTAATGCAACGCCAGCCGGGTAACCCAGTACACCGTGGTTTTGGATCACTGCATATGGACCCTCACACATTGGTGCGCCAAAGCACCACGCAACTGGTTAGTCCATCAGTCGTGGTTCCTCAGGGTTTAGGACCGTTTTACCCTAAGCAGAAACACGGCTTAGTGTACCAGTGTCTGCTCACTGATCTGTACACCGTGTTAGTTCCGTTCAGCCACAGACACTGTGCCTGGTGATGACCATGGTGAAGACATCCCATGAACTGTCATCGCCAACAGCTTAACATGATGAGGCGACCAACCTGATCATAGCTGCGAACTTATTTAGGTTATATGGGACCAATCCACTCAGTCTTCAACTCAGTGGACTACCATATAACCATGGCTCTCTGTTCTCAAAAGAACACGTAACTATGTTACGCACCTATATGCATCTCATATATTAATAACTATCAATCTTTATTAGACCAAAACATAAAGTTTTACAAGCTTAGAACACATCAATCCTAACAATCTCCCACTTGGTCTAGCGAAGCAAAACGGTTTTGACTCCCATCGCGTCCACATGTCGCTCGAATGCCTTGGTAGGTATTGCCTTTGTGAAAGGATCAGCAACATTGTCTGTAGATGCAATCTGTGTCACCGCTACTCGCCCTTGCTTTTGAAACTGCCGAATCAAGTGGAACTTGCGCTCGATGTGCTTCCCCTTTTGGTGATGTCTTGGCTCCTTGGCTTGTGCTACCGCCCCACTATTGTCGCAGTAAAGCACAATAGGTAACTGGGCCTCTGGTACGCATCCCAAATCCGTAAGGAATTTCTTGAGCCATACCGCCTCTTTGGCTGCCTCGCACGCTGCAACGTACTCAGCCTCTGTGGTAGAGTCTGCGATGCATTTCTGCTTCACACTCTGCCAACTAACCGCTGCTCCTCCTAACATAAACACAAAACCTGATGTCGATTTTCTGGATTCCAAATCTGACATAAAGTCAGAATCTGTATATCCAATCGGCGTCAGTTCTTGTCCAGTGTAAACCAACTCATAGTCCCTTGTTCTACGAAGGTACTTGAGTATACACTTCACAGCTGTCCAGTGATCTGGACCCGGATTCGACTGAAACCGACCCATCATTCCTACTGCGAAACAGATATCAGGCCTTGTACAATGCATAGCATACATTAGACTACCTAATGCCGAGGCATAAGGTATCTTCTGCATTTCTGTTCTCTCCTCAGGTGTCTTAGGACATTGATCCTTAGACAGTTTTACGCCATGTCTAAATGGCACAAAACCCTTCTTGGAGTTTTGCATGTCAAATCTAGCCATAACCTTATCTATATACGCAGCCTGTGACAGCGAGAGAATCCTGTTCTGGCGATCACGTGTTACCTTGATCCCCAAAACATAACTCGCTTCACCTAGGTCTTTCATATCGAACTGTGTTGACAACCAGACCTTTACCGTTGACAATGTTCCTACATCATTTCCAATGAGCAGAATATCGTCTACGTAAAGTATCAAATATACTACTGTGGTCTTATCAGTCCTCTTGTATACACATGGTTCATCCTCGTTTTGAGTAAATCCATATGACTGGATTGCCTGATCAAAACGGATGTTCCAACTTCTAGATGCTTGCTTTAGTCCATAAATGGACTTCTGCAACTTGCAAACTAGATGTTCCTGACCCTCTGACTCAAAACCTGGTGGCTGAATCATATAAATGTCTTCTTCCAAATTTCCATTAAGGAATGCTGTCTTGACATCCATTTGCCAGATCTCCCAGTCATAATGGGCTGCAATGGATAGGAGGATCCGAATAGACTTTATCATAGCTACCGGCGAGAAGGTTTTGTCAAAGTCGATCCCTTCTCTCTGGGTGTAACCCTTGGCAACTAATCTAGCTTTATAAGTCTCTATTGTACCATCGGATCCTCTCTTCTTCTTATACACCCACTTACACCCAATAGGTTTAATATTGGATGATGGTGTAACAAGAGTCCAGACTGCGTTATGGGACATTGATTCAATTTCTACCTCCATAGCCTTTTGCCAGTCAGAGCTGTCAGAAGCTCCCACTGCCTCATCGTAGCTCAGTGGGTCATCCTCCTGACCCTCTGGATCAACCAATAAGGTTTCTCCATAGTATCTGTCAGGAGCTCTGATGTTTCTCCCACTGCGACGAGGTGGTGGTTGTGTTACAGGATTAACAGGTTCTACAGTATCTGGTATATTATTATCTGTAATGTCAGCTCCCACTATGCTTTCGGATGCGCTATCTGATCTAGTACCCAGCAGTTTATCTAGAACTACCTTACTAGTAGGTTTGTGGTCCACAATATAATCCTGTTCTAGGAAATAGGCGTTCGTAGAAACGATCACCTTCTTTTCCTCAGGATCATAAAATAGACCACCTTTGGTCTCCTTGGAATACCCTACAAATAAGCATACTCTGGTTTTAGATTCCATCTTTTCCCTCTTATCCCTTCGCACATGTGCAGGGCATCCCCATATTCTGAAATGCTGTATCAATGGCTTTCGCTTTGACCATAGTTCTCTAGGGGTCAGAGGCACTGACTTAGACGGAACGTGATTCAGAATATAAACTGCTGTTTGTAGGGCATATCCCCAAAAGGTCATTGGTAAACTGGCGTAACTCATCATGCTACGAACCATGTCCAACAAGGTTCGATTCCTTCTCTCGGAAACTCCATTCTGTTGTGGGGTACCTGGAGCAGTTAACTGGGATTTTATCCCATGCTCCACCAAATACCCTAGGAACTCGTCAGATAGGTATTCACCTCCTCGATCTGATCGAAGGGTTTTTATATATTTACCTGTCTGCTTTTCTACTTCAGCCCTGAACTCTTTGAACATGTCAAAGGATTCCGACTTCCGATGCATCAGGTAAATATAACCATATCTTGAGTAATCATCAATGAATGTGATGAAATACTCATGGCCTCCTATCGCCTTGACGTTCATGGGTCCA
The DNA here is from genome assembly GCA_947650365.1 of Chamaelirium japonicum. NCBI lineage: Eukaryota > Viridiplantae > Streptophyta > Magnoliopsida > Liliales > Melanthiaceae > Chamaelirium > Chamaelirium japonicum. Next base: position 1,361,019 of record CANTAL010000031.1, read on the forward strand.
CACACATCCGAATGGATTAACTCTAACACCTCAGTAGCTCTTACTCCTTTGCCTTTAAAGGACCTCTTGGTCATTTTGCCTTCCAGGCAGGATTCACAGGTGGGAAGGATCTCCGAAGGATCTGTTTCCAGAAGCCCGGCCTTCACCATTCTATGGATCCTGTCTAAGGCAATATGCCCAAGTCGTAAGTGCCACAGGTGGGTTAAATTTTCCGAAGGATTCTTACGCTTAGATGAATTAACATTAAATGCTGAAGTTATTATGTTATCTTTTTCAAATTTAGGACTTACAACATAGAGATGATTCTGAACCATTCCTCTTATTATAAAAGTTCCATTCAGTTTAAACGACACACCAGAAGCATCAAAATAAACTGAATAACCTTCATTAACTAAAGAAGAAACAGAAATTAAGTTACGTCGCAAGGACGGTACATAAAAGACATCTCTAAGAGTCAAAGTCTTATTATTCGAAAAACTAAGATTAACATCTCCAATAGCTTCAGCAGCAGCCACGGCCTCAGTTCCCATGTTCAGGGTCACCTCTCCATCAAGCAATCTTCTGCTTTCCCGAAACCCCTGAAGAGAGTTACAGGCATGGTTAGTGGATCCAGAATCCACAATCCAACTAGCAAAAGTACTATTACTTGAAAGAAATGATTCAACAACTAAGAGTTGTAGATTACCTTCACCAGCATTCTGAGGCTTCTTGTAGTCCTTCTTCCAATGACCCTTCTGGCCACACCGGAAGCACTTCGTGCCCGGTTTCTTTGATTCTCCAGACCCAGAGGCTCCAGCAGAGTCCTGCACAGGCAATGACTTAGGTTTCCTTTTATGTTTCTTGCCCTGAGGTTTACCAGGCTTCTTGAAGGATCTGCGTTGCACGTGAAGTGCTTCGCCCTTCTGCTTGAAACCATCCTCAGCTGCCTGGAGAGCTCCCAGAAGCTCTGCATTTGTCATAGCCAACTTGTTCAAATTAAAGTTGGTGACAAAGCCTTCAAAGGCTCCAGACAGTGACGAGAGGAAGATGTCTGTCATCACCTCGCCTTCTAGCACAATGTCCATGGTAGCTAGTTCGTTCTGGAACCCAAACATTTTCATCATGTGTTCCCGAACCAGCGTCCCATTGGATATCTTAGTGCCGACGAGTTTCTTGATGGTAAGGTATCGCGTAACGCGATTGTGACCTTCAAACATCTCCTTCAAATACAACATCATGTCAGAAGCGTCGGGCATCTCCTCGACTTGCTTCTGCAGAGTTGTTTGCAAGGATGCTATTATATAGCATTTACATATCTCATTGGATTCCTTCCAATCAGTGAATGCCTTTAACTGTGCCTCTGTGGCATTGGGTCCTGGCAAATCTGGCTCAGGGTCATTGAGGGCTGACATATGTTTACCAATCCTTAGGACCAGGTACAGGTTGCGCTTCCAGTCCTCATAGTTGGGACCGGTAAGTTTGTGGTCATTTAGGATAGCGGACAGGGGGTCTAACTTAGTCATCTGAAAATAAAGATTGAATAATGAGTATGCATAAAAACTTATTTTATGGATTTTTAAAACAAGCTAATTATATCCATATGTCGACGCTACCCTCAAGCGAAGTCATTACCATGGATTTAATTAACCATGTATGTAAGATCTCGGAATCGACTGTACCTGCCCTAGGGGGCATCATACAGCGTCAATCCGCTTACACGGGCCTTTTCCTTGACCCTATCCAAATCTGCCAACTAAGGGCTGTGATGGACCATGGTTATCTTTCGGCCAGTACCACGTGATCACCGTTGTCTTCGCAACGAATACCTCACGTGTACTTAGGATGCTTACCCACGAGCCTAAGCAATTACGACACGGGAGTTCATGCGGCCCCCACTAGGGTGGGATGAAAAGCCCTTCTCTCCTGGCCCCGTAATCGCCATATCCACAGGGAGGTCATTAAGTAATTTGGCGTGGAAACACACAGCTCCCACCCTAGGGGGTGTGAAGTTATGCATCCCCACCCAAACACAAAACGACTGGCCGTGGAGGCCAGAGGATCTTATAAAAGTCCTCTCTTGCATCCCTTGTAATTCTGAGGGTTATTTTGCGAGTATGAATTTATGCTAATGCAAAGGTAGCGACCTCCTAAATACTAGACCCTGGTCACACCATGCTCCCACTAGCGTTCAAGCCCTTTGCCTAGCATTAATAACTCTCGGAATATCATAGTCCCTGCCTCAAGTGGATTTCTCCACTCAAGGGTCACATTACATATTCCAAGAATATCGATGCTTTGCAAAATTGGTTATCACGCTAATGCTCTGGAGCTAATCCTAGAGTCAGACTCACTGGTAAGGACTCCCACTAGTCATGGCGCCTTGCTTATAGATTTGACAATTGATGTTCAATGGATCTCCATCTCATCTTTGATTTCGATGCTGGCCAAATAGGCACACCCGACTAGTCGGGTGCTCTCCTAATGGTGGCATAACCATATGTGATGGGATCCCACTAACATCAAAAGTCAACTAAATAATAGGCGTCATCTAGCGGGATCCTATCCTCAAACAGTCGCTTGGACCGGAGGGGAAAGGCATCCCTCTGAAGACAGATAATCGCATTATCTCATCGGGGTTCGATATGAAGCATAAAGAACTAATTAAAGAAAGCAACCATTAAAAAAACTGAATTAAGTTCAGGGTCCGACCCCTGAACCTAATTAGCACAGCGCAGGCATCTAGCTTTCTTCGCAAGGTTCCTCGGTCCGGCTCCTTCGTCGCGCTTGCGAACACTTTGCCGGATCGTCTTCATCCTCCAGGGTTCCGCTTCCGCTCCCGATGGTGGATTTCTTTGGCACATCTTTCTTCTCGATCTGTAACCGAAAAAGTCTAGTACGCTACGAGCAAGTGCTCGGTCGTACACAATTTCCTAGAAAGAAAAGAAAACACACCTAGAAAAAGGCCATGGGAAACCGAGGATGGACAAACCCCATCGCTCGCCCAATCTATGGCTCAATTACATATCCACACACAGAAAGCAAATCCAGACAATTGCTAACTCGGGGTCCGACCCCCGGTAGCAAGCACAAAGCATAGATCTAGATTATTTATAGCGGCACCCTGCAAGAATGATCAATAGAACAAGCACAATCTATACATATGCATGATCTAAGCGTATGAACCCCGATGATCTCACGCATTCATCATGCGCACACATGTTCGTTTCATGAAAAACGTGAAACGTACACCACTAATGCGGCTCTGATACCAATTGTTGGAATCTAATCCGGGTCAGAGGCTCGCAGCGGAAGCGATTTGGCGGTCGAATAGACCGTTCATGGTGCACGTTACACTATTTAACTTTTCATGGAAACTATTCTACATATGTGTGCATGTGTATGCACGAGAATCGAAAAACCCCTAACGGCAATCTAGCGTAATGATTAACTAGCATGGATGCAAATCATAATGCTCGCTAGATCTACATGTTAGATTACACATACCTTTCGTACGGATCTTTTAACCGCGGAGAATTGTCTTCTTTGTCGATGGAGACGGAAGATCGTTCGCGAAGATGCCGACGGTACGAATGGAGATGTTGCCTTCTTGTTCACCCGATCTCACACGATGCACGGAACGTCGCTCTCGGATCTCTGAGTGCCTCCGAAGAATGACCCTTCTCCTTCTTCAGAACTCCACGCGAGGAAGGCGAAGTAGCAAGCGGGAAACGAGAGATGAAACGGGAGAGAACTCGAGAGATGAGAGAGAGGGGGGTTCGGTTTCTTCTGTACATGGGGCCGGCGCTCATAAGTCCCTTTATAGGGCCGGCCAAGCCCCCTTGGATAAGGATCCAAGGGGATATTAACCCCCTCTCATTATCTCTCCATTATCTCCTTTTTATCTCTTCGCGTATTTATCCGTTTTCCCACTTTTTAGGGCTCGATCTTAACCGATTTATCGCCCCATCCCTATCCATATGGCCGGCCCTATAGATGAGGGATTCTCATCCCTACATCATAGGGTCGGCCCTGGTGAGGTGTCCCACCACTAGGATCGGCCAACAGTGAGGTCCGGCAGAGTGAGGTTTTTACCAAAACGCCCCGACGCCTCATTTTGACCATTTCCAGCGTGCGACACCTAACGGCCATTACTTAAGTGATATCTACTAGTTACTTACTATTAACTGAGGCCACCGGAAGGTGCCTCTAGCAAAGTCAACTAGTCAACTCGCAACATACCCCGGTGCATCGCACCTATGTAGCGAAGTTCACTTATGGCTAGGGATTACTACATACGACTCCGCACTAGTCTCGGGCTCAACCCTTAGTACTCGTATGTAGTTACGCATCTACCGTGCTCTGGTGCCAAGCACACACGGAACGTATACTTCTTTCTTCCTCCTGCTTATGGTGTTCCGAGGAGACGGTTCAAGAACCGTACATAATGTTGATAAGGTGGAACCATCAGGGACCGGGGTTCATGGCTTCCAACTCAAGCTCGATCGACACACTACCCGAGTGTACCATCGATCCTCTGAGCTCGAGTTAACCTGCGTAGCCACCCAGAGTGCGACGTAGGCTGCACTCCAATTCACCCAGACTTACTATGTTCTCCATCATACCCCTGCTCTCCGCTTAGTAGTGGTAAACCCGCTGTCCCTCCACTTGATGCCATGATTCACTTCGAGCGGTGAAGACTACCGTCAGACTCGAATGATCATATGACTTGGTTCCTTCCAGGTTGACCTATACATTGTACCTCTGATTACCCCGTCGAGTAACCGAACCCGGTCAACAGTCAAACTGATGACCACCAGGCCTGGGTTTGGTACAGTGTAAGTCACACCAAGGAACGCACCTCCCATCAGGGGTGTGGATGGCCTGCAGGAGTGACGCGCTAATGCAACGCCAGCCGGGTAACCCAGTACACCGTGGTTTTGGATCACTGCATATGGACCCTCACACATTGGTGCGCCAAAGCACCACGCAACTGGTTAGTCCATCAGTCGTGGTTCCTCAGGGTTTAGGACCGTTTTACCCTAAGCAGAAACACGGCTTAGTGTACCAGTGTCTGCTCACTGATCTGTACACCGTGTTAGTTCCGTTCAACCACAGACACTGTGCCTGGTGATGACCATGGTGAAGACATCCCATGAACTGTCATCGCCAACAGCTTAACATGATGAGGCGACCAACCTGATCATAGCTGCGAACTTATTTAGGTTATATGGGACCAATCCACTCAGTCTTCAACTCAGTGGACTACCATATAACCATGGCTCTCTGTTCTCAAAAGAACACGTAACTATGTTACGCACCTATATGCATCTCATATATTAATAACTATCAATCTTTATTAGACCAAAACATAAAGTTTTACAAGCTTAGAACACATCAATCCTAACAAAGAGAACAGAGAAATAAACGAAGAGAGAAAACAGAAGAAGATAGAGAAGAACAGAGAAATAAATAAAGAGAGAAAAGAGAAGAAGTCCTGCTCCAGTCCATTGGCCACGGGTATAGGTGTGAAATAAGAAGAAATCTAAATTCCAAAACTCTACTTCTCAATATTTATATGACCCCTTTAGGGTGGAGCTCGTTTGACGGTTCTCTCTTTCTCCCATCTCACAACATGTTATCAGCATAAGCATGTTGAGCCCAGCCGACCAGTCGCAAGAAAACGGAAAGAGAAACGAAGACAGAAGTGGATTTTTGGAATTTAGATTTCTTCTTACTTCACACCTATACTCGTGGTCAATGGACTGGAGTAGGACTTCATCTCTCTTCTCTCTTCGTTTATCTCTCTATTCTCTTCTCTCTTCTGTCTTTGTTTCTATCTTTGTTTTCTTATGACTGGTCGGTTGGGCTTGACATATTCATGCGATAGCATGTTGTGAGATGGGAGAAAAAAAGAGTCGTCTAACGTGCCCCACTCTAAAGGTGTCGTATATTATTTATATGATAAGTATTGTGAGATGGGAGAATAAGTGAGCCATCAAACATGCCCCACCCTAAAGGGGTTGCATAAATATGTTCGTATTGATGTCGTGTTATGAGAAGAGAGAAGAGAATGAAGAGATAAACAAAGAAAGAAGAGAGAAAAAGTCTTGCTCTATGTTATTTAACTAATATATGATTGTGATAAAAACAGAGAGATAAACAAAGACAGAAAAAAGAGAAGAAGAGAGAAGCAAACGGAGAGATAAACGGAAAGAGAAGGGAGAAGAAGAGAAAAGAGAATGAGGAGTTAAACGAAGAGAGAAGAAGTCCTATTCCAGTCCATTGGCCATAGGTATAGCTGTGAAGTAAGAAGGAATCTAAATTCCAAAACTCCACTTCCCAATATTTATACGATCCTTTTAGGGTAGGGCATATTTGACGGCTCTCTCTCTCTCCCATTTCACAACACGTTATCAGCACATATCGATCCCAACCGAGCAGTCACAAGAAAACAAAGAGAGAAACAAAGACAGAAGAGAGAAGAAGAGAGAAGAGAAAGAAGAAATAAATGAAGATAGAAGGGAGAAGAATTCCTACTCCAGTCCAAAACTGCATAGAAGAGAGAAAAAAAGAGAGAATAGAACAGAGAGATAAACAAAGAGAGAAGAAGTCCTACTCCAGTTCATTGGCCACGGGTATAGGTGTAAAGTAAGAAGAAGTCTAAATTCAAAAACTCTACTTATGTCTTCGTTTCTCTCTCTGTTTTCTTGGGACTGCTCGGATGGGCTCGACATGTTCGTGCGGATAATGTATTATGAGATAGGACAAAGAGAGACCCATTAAACGTGCCCCACCATAAAGGAGTCATATAAATATTGAGAATTGGAGTTTTAGAATTTAGATTCCTACTTACTTCACACCTTTACTCGTAGCCAATGGACTGGAGTAGGGCTTCTTCTCTCTTCTCTCTTCATTTATCTCTCCATTCTCTTCTCTTTTCTTCTCCCTCTTCTTCTCTCTTCTCTCTTTGTTTCTTTCTCCGTTTTCTTACGACTGGTCGGTTGGGCTCGACATGTTCGTGCTGATAACGTATTGTGAGAAGAGAGAAGAGAACGGAGAGATAAACAAATAGAGAATAGAGAAGAAGTCATGCTCTAGTCCATTCGTCACAGGTATAGGTATGAAGTAAAAAGGAATCTAAATTTCAAAACTCTATTTCTTAATATTATAATTAAATCTCCACGTTCTCTTCTCCCTTCTCCCATGGATTAGGATATCCCATAGATTGCTTAGGCCCTAAGTAAGCTTACCCTATAAATAATATACGACCCCTTTAGGGTGGGGCATATTTGACGGTTCTCTCTTTCTCCTATCTTATAACACGTTATCAGCACGAATATGTCGAGCCTAGCCGACCAGTCGCAAGAAAACGAAGAGAGAAATGAAGACAGAGGAGAGAGAAGAAGAGAGAAGAGAATGGAGATATAAACAAAGATAGAAGAGAGAAGAAGTCCTGCTCCAGTTCATTGGCCACAAGTATAGGTGTGAAGTAAGAAGGAATCTTAATTTCAAAACTCCACAGAAGAGAGAGAATAAGAGAGAAGAGAATTGAGAGATAAATAAAGATAGAAAAGAGAAGAAGTCCTACTCCAGTCCATTGGCCACGGGTATAGGTGTGAAGTAAGAAGGAATATAAATTTCAAAACTCCACTTCTGTCTTTGTTTCTCTCTCCATTTTCTTACGACTGGTTGGATGGGCTCGACATGTTCGTGCTGATAACGTCTTATGAGATGGGAGAAAGAGAAAGCGTCAAACGTGCCCTACCCTAAAGGGGTCATATATTATTTATAGGGTAAGCTTACTTAGGGCCTAAGCAATCTATGAGAAACCCAAATCCATGGGAGAAGATAGAAGAGAACGGAGAAATAAAAGAAGACAGAAAAGAGAAGAAGTCCTGCTCTAATCCATTGGCCACGAGTATAGGTGTAAAGTTAGATTGAATCTAAATTCCAAAACTCCACTTATGTCTTCATTTTCTCTCTATTTTTTTATGACTAGTCAGTTGGGCTTGACATGTTCGTGCTGATAATGTCTTGTAAGATGGGAGAAAGAGAGAGCCGTCAAACGTTCCCCATCCTAAGGGGGTCATATATTATTTATAAGGTAAGATTACTTAGGGCCTAAGCAATCTATAGGAAACCCTAATCTATATGAGAGATAAAGAAGAGAACGGAGAGATTTAATTATATTATTGAGAAATGAAATTTTGGAATTTAGGTTCCTTCTTACTTCGTACCTATACCCATGGTAAATGGACATAAGCATGACTTCTTCTCTCTTATCTCTTTGTTTATCTCTCTGTTTTCTTCTCTCTTTTTCTCTTTTCTCACAACACGTTATCAGCATGAATATATCGACATTAACCGACCAGTCGTAAAAAAACGAAGAGATAAACGAAGACAGAAGAGAGAGAAGAAGATAGAAAAGAACGGAGAGAATGGAGAGATAAATGAAGAGAGAAGAGAGAAGAAGACTTGCTCCAGTGCATTGGGCACGGGTATACCCAGTGCATTGGCCACGGGTATAGGTATGATGTAAGAATGAATCTAAAATCCAAAACTTCACTTCTCAATATTTATACGACCCTTTTAAGGTAGGGCATGTTTGACGGCTCTATCTTTGTCTCATCTCACAACACGTTACCAGTACGAACATTTCGAGCTCAACCGACCAGTCATAAGAAAATGGAGAGATAAACAAAGACAGAAGAGATAGAAAAAGATAGAAGAGACCAAAGAGATAAACAAAGAGAGAAGAGATAAGAAGTCGAGCTCTATTCCATTGACCACGGTATAGGTGTGAAGTAAGAAAGAATCTGATAACGTGTTATAAAATGAGAGAAAGAGAGAGCCGTCAAACGTGCCCCATCCAAAAGGGGTCATTTATTATTTATGGTGTAAGCTTACATAGGGCCTAAGCAATCTATAGAAAACCCTAATACATGGAAGAAGAGAGACGAGCATGGAGAGATTATAATTATATTATTAAGAAGTGGAGTTTTGGAATTTAGATTCCTTCTTACTTCACACCTACACACAGAATAAAAAACATCAAGACAATATTCGCTAACACGGGGTCCGACCCCCAGTAGCAAACAATCACTTATCCAGAATAATTTTAGAAGCGGCGCCCTGCAAGAATGATTCATAGAACACACAAAATATATTATGCATGATCTACTCGTAGAACCCCGATAGTGGTACATACTATTCATGCGCGCACATGACGGTTTCATGAAAAACATGAAACGCACACCACTAGTGTGCTCTAATACCAATTGTTGGAAATAAATCCATGGTACAGGCTCGCAGCGGAAGAAAGAGAAGGTCTGAAGACCGTGAGCGGTGTGCGTTACATATCAAAATTTTCATCGAAACGATCTACACGTGCATGTATGAATCTAGCATGGCAACTATATGAACCCCTAACATCGATCTAACGTGAAAAAACAATCTAGCATGCATTCATATTCTATCTATGTTAGATTTACTTGTTAGAGATCATACCTGTGTGCGGATTCTTTTACCACAACAAGTTTCTTCTTTGTCGATGGAGACGGACTCGGATCTGCTCGACATAGCTTTGGTACGAAGGCTATAACTTTCTGCTCCGAACTCGGATTAAGCTGAAATTTGGACTACAAGTAGACAACTTTGATATGAAACTTTGGCAACAAGTTTCATCTCATTTGGACTTCTGTAACTCCCAAAATCATAGAAACAACACTGATTTTTTTGTGCAGATTCTGGACAGCAAAAGCTTGCGGGAGATTCCTTCTAGTTCACATGATCTCACACGATGCACGGCACCTCGTCGATGGATCTCTGAGTGCCTCTATCCGACGAGCCTTCTCCTTCTATGAAATACCACGTGAGGAAGATGAGTCGCCATCTAATGGCGCAAGCGAGGGAGAGAAAGACGAGAGAGGAGAAAAGAAGAGAGGAGAGGGGGTGGCTAGGGTTTCCCCATGGCATGGCTGGCCCCTAGGGCTTGCATACATGGCCGACCCCCCTCTCTCCTTTCCCTTATATAGGGCTACCCTATCCTTATGGATGAGGCTAGTACGGATAAGGTTCAACCAATTCAAACCTCTCCCTATATATCTCTTCTTTATCTCTATCTTTTCCTTGTTTTTGAAAATGGTCAAAATCAGCCCATTTTCTGTGCCTCATGACCGGCCCTTTCATCAGAGACAACAACCTCCTGAAACCAATGGGGCCAGCCTTGACCAGTCTCTCAACACTTAGGGCCGGCCCCCCTAGTACATAGTGGCGCATGGTATGACTAAAACGCCTTTATGTCACTAGTTGGTCGTTCCTCATGTACGAGACTTTGCAAGGCACACATAAGTGAAGTGCACCAGTGATTTCACTATTCTCTGAGGTTCCCATAGGGTGCCCCTAGTGAAGTCAACTAGTCAACTCGCAACATGTCCCGATGCATCGCACCCATGTGGCAAAGTCCACTTATGGTAAGGAATTGCTACATGCGTCTCTGCACTAACCTAGGGTTTTCCCTTAGTGCACATACGTAGCTACGCATCTACCGTGCACTAGTGCAAAGCACTCACAGAGTGTAGGCTTGGACTTCTCGCTTCCTCTAACTACGTTCTGTGTTTCGAGGAGATGGTATAAGAACCGTACATAATGTCTATAGGGTGGAACCTTCAAGCTTGAAAATTATCAAAAATCTATTGTTAAAACCAACCAAAATGGATCAACATAACCATTCAAAGATGCACAAAGATCTAAAATCAAATTATATTAATAAAGAAAAATCAAATTCAAAGTAGTTTTTCAAATGCTTTTCAAAATATATTTTCAACCAGGTTCGAAACCAAAACCTCACACGCACTAAAACATATTCAATAAAAACAATTCAAATCATTTAGATCACCAACTCTTAATTAAAATGGAATCAAAACACAATCGTTAAAACTCAAAACACTTGAACGCTTTAGATGCATTCTATATGATCAATCAACAATGGCTATCTAAGTTTCTAAGTCATCTTATCTATTCATATGAAAACAAATTCATCATAGAACATGGTCAATAACATGGTGATCAAACTTGAAGTTTATTTTTTTTGTAATTTTTTGTGCTTGATCTTTCAACTGTGTATTTGAGTAATATAAACTTGAATCTTCAACACATAGTACTTTGACATCTTAATTCTATTACAATCATTCACAAGTTATTGCCAGCTTCTGAATCATAATAGTTTTATGGGATGACTACGCCCACAACCAGAGTCAACTCCCTCCTAGAAAGTGGTGACTTAGAACTCCTTCTTTTCCTTCCTGTATTGGGGGGGTGAGTAGAGGGACGGGCCACGTATTGAGGGCTTCGACGCCTTACGGAGCTTGGGCACTCGATAAATACCTTTTGGCTTTGATTTGAATCACAAAAAGATATAAGGCCCCTAGGGTGGGTCACCTCATATTGTTCTTCATTTTCTTGAGGAGAGATAGAGAACTAGAAAGAGAGAGAGAGTGAGAATCAGAAGAGTATAAACTTAGTGACTATTTCACTAGAATGTCAATATGCACTTACCTAAAATTGTGCAAAGGATTACCCTTTTTCTTTGTGCTCTTAACTCCTTTTTTATAGTGGAAGTTGGAAGAGGAAAACCTTTCATTACATGAAATGTGTCTTCCATGTGGTGTGCTCTTATTGCTCACAAGATTGGTCTATCATTCTTTGACAATTATTGTTCGTAGATTGGCATTGGAGCTTGTGTAACGAATCCATCTATGTGTCGTCTCTTGAGTCCTTCAATGTATGCTTGTTCCCCCCTTGGATAAGACTGCCACGCACTGCCTCCCCATTGTACTGTAGACACTTCTGTCAGGTCTCCTATGTGGAGCCCTCTGGTAGGCTAAATGTATGGTGTTGTCGATCAAGTTTTCACCTTCGAGCTGAACCATCCTTCTTATGGATCATAGCTTATTGGTGAGTCATGGGATGAGCTTTGGCTATTGTTAGGGCATCTCCCCTCCTTGTGCATCTTTTTATCCATCATTGCAGTGACTCTCGGACGATCATGGTCAGGATTTAAAGTGTTGAGTTGCATTGCCTCTCTCTCTTGCCTTTCCCCTCGGGGTGTCTTCTATTTTTAAAGTTTTGACTTAGTGCCGAGCGAGGGTGGATATTTTATGCACCCACACAATTCATGCGCATGAATAATACAAACTGGAGTTGCACCATTTTACATGTTTCATGCGCATGATTCCTGAGCATGAAAGACATGTTTCCAGGTTTCCATGTGCATGGACCATAGAGGAGATTTCACTCCCCTTGGGTTGGTTCCATGTGCACAGTCTTTGCACATGGACCATGCATACAAAATTATGCTTCATGCGCATGACTTAAGCTAGCTGGCAGCCAGTTGGACCCAAATCTATTTCTGATTAGTCTAGGCTATGCCCAAGTCAGCACATTCACATGACTTGACCAAGCCATGCACATGAAGTGCTCCAAAATTGGAGAATTTTTTCCTAATTGAGGTCAATCTGGGAGGGGATCTAGGGTTTCGATTCTAAGATTTTCTCAAAGGTTTTTTGGATATAAATAGCCTCACAAGTAGACTTTCTTTTATCCCTCTCGAGCCAACAGGAGGAGATAGAGTTGCAAGGGGTTTTCTAGGTTCGGAGCTCATCTATTTCATCCCTCGCACGAAGATATGGTGGCTCTTTGATTTTCTTTCAAATTTGAATCCGTCTTCAATGGGAATGCAATCTTGCATCGATTCATCCATTTGATGATTTTCCTTTGAAGATGATAAAAATGTTCATCGCTGATAGCTTTGAGTTGTAGTCTTTTCTCTTTTCATCCCCTCCAAACTTTGTTTGTTTGGGGTTCTCTGCATTTGTGCCGCCAATTAGTGAGAATGTGTGCTCTCTTCATGAAAATAGGAGTTCTCAATGGTCAAGGAGATCGTTTTGAGATGTTGGATCCTCTAGAGACGTCTACAATGAAGATTACATGAGGTGCAATCATCATCCACAGAGTAAAGGGAAGTGCCAAGAAATATGACGTGGTCAGAGGAGCCCGCCATCAAACCACCATGGATTCGGAGATTGCTTGAGTCTATACGTGTCAAGGGTATGTTTATGTGCTTTGTACGATTCACTTTGTACTCTAATGGATTTGGACGACACCCCATGCTCGGCTCGGTGAGGTTTTTTTCGTTTGGGTTTCCCTTTAAAAATTCTTTGCGTGCATTACCGTTCATTGCTAATTATCACTACGGTATTTGCATGCTTTTGCCGTGAAAAGCTATCATGTAAGGATGGGTTGAGTTTACCACGCTTTTACGAACACCGAGTGTTCGATCCATGTTTTTGTAAGAGGGAGAGAGATTGGCTTTAAGCCTCAAGTGCATTCTTTGCGTTTGATATTATATCGCTTTGAGGTTTTAGGCTTACCAAGAAAAGCATAGGTCATTTTCGCTTTCAACCTTGTCTCTAACTATCGTTAGCGCCCCTGATCGTTGTCTCGCACCATGAGGGGACTCTGGTTTGTGTTTTCAATGTTTTCTAGTTTCAATCGAAAAAACACCCCCCTCTTCTCGTTCCCCACTAAATACACATCCCTCTTATATGCATGTAATTGATACTTGTCCGCAGTTTCATTTGCAGACTTATTCTTTTGTCATTGTAGTTTAGTTTTGCTTTTATATTTTTATGGACAGAGGTCCGTATCCGATGACTTTTCTTCCCCAAGCGGAAGAGAGGACGTTTGGTGGAGGGAGATAAAGGAATAGACAGAGGAGGGATGGGGGGAGATAGGAATAGAGGGAGGAGAGTGATGGAGGAATGGAGGGAGTTGGAGAGAGAGAGAGGGAGAGAGAGAGAGGGAGGAATGCTCAAACACAAACACCTCTTACATGTGCTAAAGAAACATGTGCTAAAGAAGCTGTTTGTTGTTTGGCACGGAACAACCAATCCCACCTCCAATCTTCGCCGCCCATTTACTTAAATTTTTCACCAATAGTATCATAACACGTCAGCAATTGTAAGAGAAAGGACGGAAGATAAAGAGACATTTCGTCCCAATGAACGTTATAACTTATAATCACCCCCTCGTTTCATTTCGGACGCTCACGGCAACCCACCTCTCTCAAATTCGTCCTTCCCCATCGTCTCATCATCGGATGGAACCCCCGGCCCTCATTGCCCCCCTCCCCATCCAAAATCCCCCTGATCTGATCCCCAGCGGTCGAAGAGAACCCAATCCGGATCTCATCAGGGGAAATCAAAACCCTAGAATCCCCAATTATTTCAATTCAAATTTTACCGAAATCCGTTGATCCTACCTCTCGAAAACCCTAGATCCTTCCGGCGAAATCTTCCGAATGGGTGCGACTAGGGTTTGCCCGGCGCCGCCGCCAACAGACTGTCGTCCTCCTCCCCCTCGTCCTCCTCCTCCCCCCCTCAGCCCTCCTCCAAGACGTCCTCGACGTCGGTGACGGAGACGGTGAACGGGTCGCACCACTTCAACATCACGGGGTACTCACTGTCAAAGGGCATGGGGATCGGGCGCTACGTCGCGTCCGACACCTTCACGGTGGGCAGCTACGAGTGGGCCATCTACTTCTACCCGGACGGGAAGAGCACCGAGGACAACGCGACGTAGGTGTACCTGTTCATTGCCCTGGCGAGCGAGGGACTGACGTGCGGGTGCTGTTCGAGCTGACGCTGATGGACCAGAGCGGGAAGGAGCAGCACAAGGTCCATAGCCACTTCGGGAGGAACCTCGAGGGAGGACCCTACACCCTCAAATACAGGGGGAGCATGTGGTGAGCCTGTGGGAGGGGGGAAGACATTTAATTCTATTTCTTGGGCTCTTTTATTTTTCATTTTGGCTGCATGGATTTGATAGGAAACATTGTTAGATCTTTGTTATTCTTATTGATGTGACTACTCTGTAGTATCTGTTTCTGTACGCTACTTTTCTATATTTGGTTTCAGGGGTTTTGGGATTTGACATTTTTTTTGATGCATAAACATGCTAACGTATGCTAGTTTATTAATAAATAGCGCTTGAGTGGTTGGGGTTGATTTCTAATATGTGAAAGAAAGGCAGGTTTGATCTTGGAATCAAATGTTGACATATTTACTACGAAATCACCAAAATATGTCCTTTTTTTGAGGATCCGAAATTTTTATAGTACCAAATTTTATTCAGAAAGAATGAATAGTCGGCCCAAATGACAAACATTTGACCGTAATCCGACATTCCGTCTTTTTTGGACAATTCCACTAAAAAGTTCCATCTTTCTAAGAAATTTTATCTTTTTGAGTGATTTTTTAAAAATTCTCCATTCTGAATTTTTATTCATAATAGTCCGACATGTGACATAAATCAATCGAAATTTAACAGAAATCCAACAAATTTCCATCGCCTTTGATCATAATCTGACAAATTTACTCTTTATGACCAACCAAATAAACATTTAAAACCTTGATGAGTTAATTAAATGTTTTATGTTTTTAGATAAAGCCTCAACTTACAAAAAAATTTCGTGGATTTTAGCATTGCTGTAAAAAATACGGTGAATACCTAAATTGTTTCTTTTTTGTTAATGATAATTGATTGATGCCGATGGAAAACTTGAAGGTGAGGATTAGGGGTACTTGGCAATTCACAAGATGAGATTGGAACAATCGACACCTTGTTGAATAGTTGTCTCACACTCCGATGATGATGTGTGATCCTCAAGCATGCGAATTATTCACCCATAGAAATGCTAATCTAGAAAGTTGATTGCCTCAACCTTCGGTAGAGATCATCCACATCAAATCTAACTCCTTGGAAACATCCGTAGGAACAATACCATTGTCCCAAGTGTCATTGCAAGAAAACCCTATATTCTCTTCGATTATTCTTTACAAGAAGTTTGATTAACCACTATGATATAACATTGTGGTTCCTGATGCTTCGATACAAAATTGATGTATAAAGAATCCGAGTGAGATAGGGTGTTTAGAATAACTTTAGTACCTTGAAGAGTTAAATTTAATAAATTCCCATGTTAGTTAACATAATTCACTCTCCAACCAGTGCGTTAACCGTTATAAATATCGTTATTACCAAGTGTCTTGGGGGAAAAATCGGCGACTTATTGCTTATTTATCTCCATTATCACTACAAATTGGGAAAAATATGAAAATAGGTAAAAAAGGTGAAATAAAGGGTTTCATTTTTTAAAAAGATATATCCCTTTATAATGTATATATATACACCATTATGACAAAAAACAATCATTTATTTAAGGGGACACTCAAATGAGTGTCTGACAAAATCTGTGAGTTGTCTGACACTTTCTGTGAACTGTCAGAGCCAAATACTTTCCAGCACAGTCTAAATTAAACAATTACAAATTTACAATAAGATAACAAACACTCTGAAGTCTGAACATGATAAACATCTAGATGAAAACCTATGAGAACCAATAATTACATGGAATTCCAATTATTTTCATGTTGATTACATGATTAACATTTTGAAACGCATCAAATTTGATGCATAACATGTTTATCATTTAATTTTCTTGAAGATCCTAAAAGAAATGTTCTGAAAGGCTCAAAAACGCACATGAGGCGCAAAGGTCTCCTAGAGCCTAGTCGCAACTTAAGGTACCTGATTGAAGTAAGGTATATATATATATATATATATATATATATATATATATATATATATATATATGGGGAGGGATGCTCTTATGCTCTTACTCATGAGTTCTTACAAGTGAACTCTTACTAATGATCCGGACCGTCCGTTCCGAAACGGATGGATCCGATTAAACCTCCCCCCCCTCTCTCTCTCTCTCTCTTTCACAAGTGCAGCACCCCCGGACCCTGACCCCCATCCCCACTGACCCTGACCCCGACCCCGACCTCGACCCCGACCCCGACCCCTTCCCCTCCGGCTCCGGCTTGTTTTAATCGGACGGTCACGCCCATTAGTAAGTGGCCATTAGTAATCGCCCATGAGTAAAAGTATCCCTCCCCTATATATATATATATATATATATATATATATATATATATTCAAAACATGCATAACTAGATTAAGAAAATAAATATTAACACAAAAGATAAATTAGACATATCGTTGTTGCAACAACACAAAATGTTATAGTCTTGTAGATTTGAACTACGGCTCTAAATAAGTTATTTAAAATATATTAAATATATAAATATGTATAGTTTAAATTTAATAACCAATTATAAGATATCAAATGTGATATTATAGCAAACAAAGAATAAATAGTAAATGATTGAATGTGTTATTTTATCTGTGTGCTTGTGCACATACTTCTAAATCAGTATGAAATGTGCAAATCGAGAAAGAGAAGGAAGCTTATTGAATCTTTTAATAGTTCAAATAGTATCAAATTTATCAAATCCAACCCACAATTGCTTATATGATCCTACCTAAGAACTATAACAAATAATTTTTAATGTAAATATTCAATCACTGTGCCAATATTCAGACTACTATAATCATGAATCAAATCTACTTAATAACTTAATCATATTGCTAAAAATATCAAGTGCAAGTATATAATTACACATGGTTCAATTAGACGAGCTTTTTTTTAGCCTGGAGCCTAGGCCACGCACGCCTCAGACCTAGCACATGCATTTCTAACAGAGTCTCGCCTTGTGTTTTTTGAGGCGCGGGGGGTGAGCCTAGTTGAGCCTGAGCCTAGGCTGCACCTTTTATAACACTGCTTAAGAGAAATCACAAAAAAAGGTGCAAAAAATTACTTCAACTTTGAATATTTGAAAACCCCCCAAATCGGCAAAGAAAAGTCCCAAATCTGCCAAGAACAAGTTATGGAAGGCTTAGATTAGGTTTAGAACCAAAATCTAACAAAAAAGGATAGAAAATGGTGAAAACCCATGCCCTCTCCACAATTTTTTAATATTCAATATCATAATTAAATTGACAACTAACAAGTAATAACAAACAATAAAATACGAATATAGGACTAACATTGTCAAGATTAAAAAAAAAAACAAACACTGATACAAATACATGAGAATGATAAAATACAAAGAAAAAAACATAGAAAAACCTAGTAGAAGATACAAGATTATGATTCATACCTCTAAACTTGAAACAAATCTTTATGTCTTACTTGTAGTCAGTAGACAATCCACAAAGAATAATAATACAACTTTGGAATCAAAATCAGAAAAGAAATAAGCACTAAATCTTTATTTTGGGTTTTTGGAGATAAGGGGGTTTCAAAACCTTAGGAGCAGTGTTCTAAAAAGTGGCCCAAGCGGCCGCCTAAGCGCTAGGCGACCCCCCACCTCCTCGCCTAGGCCCTAGGCTCTTCAGAAAAGCGGCCAAGCTCCCAAGCAGAGATAGGCGAGGCAAGGCGGCCGCCTAGGCGGTCTAGGCAGGGCCAGGCGGCCACCTAGGCGGGCTCAAGGGGGCCAGGCGGGATCAGGCTGGCCAGGCGGGCTGTGGCTGGCTAGGCAAGCCAGGCGGACTGAGGCTGGCCAGGCGGACCATGTTTGTTTTTGTTCTTATTAATCACTCAATCTTGAATTATGGTATATACTTGTTCTTTAAAATAATGGTTTGGGATAATCTTGAACTTATATTAATTTTTAAATATATATATATATTATATAATATCAAAATAATAATTAAAATAATTAATAAAAGGTAGAAACGCCTAGGCGCCGCTTAGGCTCCGCCTAGGCGCTAGGCGGCCCCCTGTCGCCCGATTAGCGCCTAGCGCTTTTTAGAACCTTGCTTAAGAGATCTAAAAGGGTTTAGAAGGTTTCAATGGGTGAAAAAATGATCCATGGGGATGATTTACATATCAAACTCTTAGTGCTCCCACACGAAACATTGGTTTTAACCCCTCCCCGCCCTATGTTTTATGCCTGGAGCAAGTGGCGTACGCCTCGAACGCTTTGAAGCGCATCTCGGACAAAGGCGTATGCTTTTTATATGTGGCTGCTGAGGCTTGCACAGGACTGTCTCGCCTCGAGGCGTAAGCCTTGAACGCCTTTTTAAACATGGACTCTCCAGGCTTAATTGTGTCACTTATGGTGAAACTGGACGACGTTTCCCCATTGCCCTCAGCTTCATATAAGCTGGATGACAATTTTGGGGATATATCGGGGATCTCATTGATAAAATGACGATATTAGCGATAAAATAGGGATGTTAGCGATATATCGGGGATAATTTGTAGATAGTACGTAAAAGGGAAATTTTGGGTGGATATCGTATCAGTGCCTGGGTATAAGGGGAAATTCGGCGATAAATTGCTATTTTTTACCGACATTTTAACCATGCCTCCAGCAAAATCAAGAAGTGCAATACAAGCATAACTTGCAGAAATTTATGTTGAACAACATAAATTTGTGGAATTAACGATATAAAAAAAAATAATTGAGAGGAGTCCCTCTCACCTAAATGAAGATCCAGAGTTCACGAATCTCGTCTGAGAGTTACAGAAAATCTACCATGTCAGATAAAGGTCAGAGCTCACCAATACTGCTTGAGGATTTCTGGGGAATCCCACATGGAGAAGCAACTTGCAGTTTACCAAAGGGTAAGGGAATAAGAAAATTCAATTCAATATTCCATCAATTTTTTTTCCATTTATATTAATTCCTCCTATATAGAAGTTTCAGTCAACACTAATCAATTTTAACCTGACTTCCAACTTTTTTCAGAAGCTCCTAGCCTATTATTCCTAAAAGTTTTATCCTATATAGGAATAAAAGGTACACACCACCTAGAAATTTACACATCATACCAAAAAATGTCAGTTTCATTAATATTGCAAGTCTGGGCTGCTCTACAACTTTGCTATTGAGGCCATAACTTCATCCAAGCTCCAATTGCCATGATTCTAGTTGTTTTGTGATTCTGTGAAGCTAATTTGTTGGACATCTTGGAAGTGTTTCATGCTGAAGTCCCTGATTGATTTATTTGGTGATGCCTTCTTTTAGCTACTTCTATTTCAAGTTTGTTCTATGAGTGTAGCTCCGGCTTGTGTCGTCTGCTGCTGCCACACTTTGTGTCAGCTAACTTAGAAGCCTTCATCATAAACCGTTATTATAACCAACAAAGCCTTCTCATCTATTTGACAACTGTATGAATCCTTCATTTCCTTCCAGTCCAATCAAAGCATGATACATCTGTTATCAATAGTGCCTTAAATTGTTTCATTTGAATAATTATCTTGTAATACACTACCTTTTCCCTAGCTTATCTTCATTAAATTTACTGGATTTTGGAAAATATTAATTTTTGCACCCTAGTGGTATGCAAATTGATGGAACCATCGTATGACCGACCATGTTGGGAAGATCGATGATCGGGAAATCTATTAGGATAGGCAATCTCCTGTAAAATATTTCACTTGAAGCATAGATGAGCATGCTCAACCAGTACACTATCAAGCATACTCTGTTTTACTTTTAACTATCTAATCTGCGAAAACAATGCCAGTAATTTAATGAATCAGAGTAATGTTATTGTTGCACATTCTCTATGAGTGACATTATGCATTTTAGTCAGGTAACTGGAAAATATTATTCTGTTCTCTCTGCTGAAGTAACAATTTTTTTTACTCTATACATTTCTTTCAGTTTCTTGCCTTTCATATCTTGTTACTCTGTTTTTTACTTTTACACTGTTTTCAATCATTGTATAAGATACTCTCCAAAAGAACAATTTATAACCATGCTACATTTAATGTTTAATTATGCAGGGGTTATAAGCGTTTTTTCAAAAGAACTGCCTTAGAGGCATCAGATTATCTAAAAGATGATTGCCTCTCGGTAAACTGTACTGTTGGTGTTGTTAGATCACATACAGAAGGACCTAAGATTTACACCATTACAGTGCCACCAACTAACATAACTCAGCATTTTGGTTAACTTTTGGAAAGTGGGAAGGGAACTGATATTAGTTTTGAAGTAGATGGTGAGATTTTTGCTGCTCATAAGTTGGTACTCGCAGCCCGCTCCCTTGTTTTCAGGGCGCAACTTTTTGGTCCGATGAAGGACTGGAAAGTGCATTGTATAAACATTGAAGACATGGAAGCTCCAGTTTTTAAGGTTGTTCCATTCCCTAGATTTTATGTATAATTTAAGATTTTGATTTTTTTTTTTCTTGCCTTATTTTTTTATCGCTACTAGTATTTTGTGTCATTTGACTCTCAGAGCTGAATGTATTCCCCTTATATCAAAGCTCACCTACTTTTTCTCTTTGTTGAGGCTATTTCTAGAGTTGATAAAACATGTAGAATTGCTCTGTGGTTGCATGAGCTCAAATTGTATGACCTATAAGATATGCTTCCCTTCCAACTTTCCTTCATGCTGTTGCCTTGGCCAGAACTCTTTCTCAATGAAGGTTCAGGTTGAGGGCTGCTTATAAAAGGTTTCTTTAACAATGATGATCCATAAGTCCAACCCCATTTAGATTGAATAAAGATTTGCATGTTGAGGCTTTGGTTCTCTCTACGTTGATGATGGCACTAGTCACATAACCATATCATGTGAAACATTTTATTTGAGGGGTGCTTGATGAAGAATGCATGGAGGTAGCTGATAGATCTGCATCTATCTCAGAAATAAAATAGAAATATTATCAAGTGTTTTTGTTGCTTGTGAAAAATTGTAGTGTGGCCCAAGGTTCAAAAAATCAGCCGATACCGGTATGTATCGGTTTTGGCTGGATTTGGACTGGTACAACCACCGATCCCTATACCTGGCCAGTAATAGTCCGTATCGCCGGTACTGATCGGCACAGCCAGTACGGACCAGTTTCGACAGGCTCAAGGTTTTTTTTCAATTTTTTTTTTTGTTTTTATTTTTTACCTCAATTGGTATCGGTTTGTATCGACTGGTAGCGGTACGTACCTCCGGGACCGACCGATACCATGATTTTGAACCTTGGTGTGGCCAATCAATTCAAAAACATGGTTTAAAGCGCCTAGGTCATTCTAGATGTTAAATTCTCTTTGCACTTGTGCTACAAACTTATACTTTTACTGAAATTGATCTAATACTTGTGTTAATGACTTAATGATGCGAACTTTATCCTATAATGCTATTATTTTATTTATTTATACTAATTTAATCTACTGATACTGAATCACTGATTGATATGTTCAACATTTAAATGTCATTATGGCTTTTGTTAATAATTCTAGGTCAATGCTAGGATTTTGTTAATACAAGGTCAGATAACAATTATTAATGCTAATTCTAGCTTTTAGCTATAATCCTATGTGGCTATGCCTTTATCAACTTCAATATCACTTCCAATAGCAATAATATATATGAAAACTAATATTGGTAATGGTAGAAGGCCCAAGAGTCAGGGTAAATTAGGTTTTAATGATTTGGCATATTCAAAATGTTTTTGTCATTCCTAATTATCTGATATTATTTTTTTAAGCTTTTTATTTGAATTGTCTTATAACGATATATTTAAATTTCTAGATTTGGGAATGGTGCATGATATTTTAGCACATTTGGGGCCATACTGCTCATAAGGTTATGCTGCATTGACCATAATACTTCCAGTTTTAGTTGGAAAAAACAGTTTTCATGGTTTTTTATAAAATCTACATGGTGAGAAAAGTAATTAAATCAACTCTTTTTTAGCTTAAAAAATTTCACAAGATGTAGAAGTACGAGTGCATCTAGAAAACCATGATCCGTCTTAGGAAATTTTGAATGTATAAAAACTTTTCTATTTAAAAACTATTTTTTTCAGACTTAGTAAAAAAACAATGTTTCACATTTCAGCATAATTTTTGCACAATTTCAAACTTGCATAACTTTCTTGTTTTAAGTCCGTTTTCAAAATTGTTTGAAACATTATTTTAACAATCTACCAATCTTTATTTCGAAAATATTTTTATCCAAAAAAAAGATTAAAAAATATTTGAAAAATATATATAAAAAAATCAAATAAGATTGCACAAGACTCACAGACTCAATACATTGAATACATGCTATGTGAAGCTCTACACCCCTAGATAGGGTACAAATATTATTTGAGTGTTCCAAGGTGTGTATCTATACTTGATTTATGATTATTATGAGTTTCACTAAAAAATTCCATCAAAAAATCAATATTTTCACAATTTCTACAAAATTGCAATATTTCCACACTGTCGAAATATTTCCACGAAATATTTCCATATCCAGAAGGTCGAAATTTTCACCGAAATGGAGATTTCGAACCATGTGTGAGTCACAGTGGGGAGGGTCTGAGTTGCTTCTTTTTGAGGCATCCATATCACCTTCAAAGGGAGAGGGAGTGGGTAAAGTAAATGTGCGGATCCTTGTAATCACATCCAATCCGTTAGAGGTTGGACATGGCAACTATTGTTGAAGTGTTTACACTGCGATTCCAAGATGACGACCACATGGGGATTGCATTATCTATAGTATATGTGCCTGTATATACAATTTATATATCACATATACTAATTTGTATATGTACGCTCCGATGCCAT